>CM053786.1:488063337-488720837 GCA_028749045.1 Cupressus sempervirens
CAAAAAGCTAGAAGATGTGCTGTAGGATGGAGCATTGGGAATAAGAGGCACCTATTTACCAAGTTTTCACCTTCTTGGTAGAACTTCCATTTTTTTGCTACCATGATGCCTATTTCTAGGTTTTCACCAATGGCACTTTTTTTACTTTTTCAATTTTTTTGTATTTTTCTCTTTTTTGATTTTTTTTGTAATTTTGATTTTTTCAATTTTTTTGGTGTTACCAAGGTGCCTATTGCTAGGTTTTCACAAGGGTAACAATTTTTTTTATGACTTTTTAAATTTTTATAATTTTTTTCAGGACATATAGATATGTACAAAGAGCTACTGAGATCAGATCAACTGTAAAACGGCTTCAAGTGAAGAGTGTTGACAAGTTCCTTGAGCACTTCTCCTTTGGTTGTAGAAAGTTGGTAGACACTAGATCCATATACTATAGTAATGATGTAAGAACCAAGCCAGTTTGGTTCAAACTGCTCTTTTTGGACTCACTACTATTGATTCTTAGGTTTCTCTCTCAAGACAAGATCACCCAGTTGGAAGTCATGTCACTTTACTTTCTAACTGTAGCTTTGTGACATTCATTGCTAATAGGCTCACAGATGGTCACATGCCACTTGTTGACATTCATCTAGTAACACTAGCTCTTGAAGTTGAGTTATCCTATAATCTTCATCAGTAATAAGGCCTTTTATAGAGATTCTCAAGGTAGGAATCTTGACCTCTATTGAAAGCATTGCATCCGCTCCATTCACCAAAGCAATAGGCATCGTACCCCTTGGATTTTGAATGCTTGTCCCATATGCCCGAAAAGATAGATTAATCTAGAGGTGCCAGTCTTTCCCAGATTTGCTGACTATGTGATGAAGGACTTTTAGAATCACCTTATTCGATGCCTCAGCCTAGCCATTACCCTGGGGGTAATAGATGGAAGATCAATGTTGTGTGGTTTTGAATTTCTTACATAATTCATTGAGGTCTTTATTTTTGAATTATTCTCCATTGTTAGTAATGACTGAGGATAGTACACCATACCTACAAATGATGTAGTTTGTGATAAAAAGAGCTACAATTTTTCCATTAGCAACTACGAGAGGTATTACCTCTACCCACTTTGTGAAGTAGTTTGTCACTGTGATAATGAGCTTATGTCCATTAGAAGAGGTTGGGTGAATTTGACCCACCAAGTCAAAAGCCATTTTTGAAATGGCCATGTTGTAGTAGAGGGAATCAACTCTCTGGCTGGATCATGGATTAGATTCCCATGAAGCTAACATTGCTTGTAGGACCTAGTGTACTTGATAGTTTCTTACTCCATTTTAGGCCAATAGTAACTAGCTCTAAGGAGTTTGTGAGCTAGCGTCAAGACATTTGAGTGGGATCCACAAATGCCCTCGTAAATGTCAATTAATGCACAATTGGACTCTTCAGGTTCTAAACACCTAAGGAGTATTCCATCAAGACCTCTCCTATATAGATCATTAGCAATAATGACATACCACAAAGCAATATGGATTACATAACATTTCTTATTCTAGGTCAAACCTTCTAGAATAGTTTGATTGCGGATATAGGAATGGATGTGATGGTAGTGGGATGAATCTTGTCCTACAATAGAATAGATCATCTTGGAATTAGGGGTGTTGTAGGCTAGGTAGCGTAACACTTCCACCAAGAACTCATGTTAGAGATCATTTTTAGGCATCTGTAGCAAGGAGGCCAAAGTAGCCATAGCATCAGCTACTTTATTACCTGCTCGAGGAATTTGTTGGAAGGTGATGTATGCAAAATACTTCTTTAAGTCATCAGCCATGCATTTGTAAGGAATTAATTTCTCATCCTTCATTTGATACACATCATTAACCTAGTTGATTACAAGCTGAGAGTTACCAAAGATTTCTAACTGATCCATTCTCCATTTAGTTGCAATTTTCATGCCATTGATCAAAGACTCGTATTTAGCAATGTTATTTGTACAAGGGAACACAATCTTGTATGCTTTGGGCAATGAATATCTTTGTGGTGTTATGAAGAGTAATCCAGCACCAGATCCTTGTTGTGTGAAGGACCCATTGAAGAACATGACCCATGTTTGGTGTGTGATTGTCAGCATTGACTCATCAGGGAAATCAATATTCATTGGTAGGAGACTTTGCATAGGTGCATCAGCCAACTAATCTACAATTTCCTATCCCTTCATAGCTTTGCATTCAACATATTGAATGTCAAACTCACTCAGTATAATAACCCACTTAGCCAATCTTCTTGTGAGAGATGCCTTATTGAGCAAGTACTTTAGTGGATCTATTTTAGCCACGAGCCACATAGTGTGGGCAAGCATGTAGTGCCTCAACTTCTAGGAAGCAAAGATGACTACCAAGAAAGCTTTCTCAATGATTTTGTAGTTCCTCTCATAAGAGATCATTGTGCAACTCAAGTATTAAATAGCTCTTTCTTTGTTCTGTTGTCTTCTTGAGCCAATAGGATTCCTAGAGATGTTTCAATTTTTGAAATGTACAAAAGAAAAGGCTTCCCATAGATAGGAGGCATTAGGATTGGTGGATTGACAAGATATTGTTTGATTTGCGTTAAGCTTTGCTCATAATCCTTGCTCCAATTGAATTTCACACCCTTAAGTAAAGTCTTTGTGAAGGGTTGTGATCTATCTGCCATGTGAGATAAATCTATGAATAGATTGGACTCTTCCTTGTAGACCTCTCATCTAGCTAATGTTTCAAGGTGGTGGAATATCCATTATTGCTTGTACTTTCTCCAAATCCACCTCAATTCCTTTTGCAGACATGATGTATCGAAACAACTTTCTTGATGTGACATCAAATGCACATTTTTTAGGGTTGAGCTGAAGACTAAACTTTTCCATGCAATCTAGGATGGGTCCCAAATCTTGCAAATGAGTATTGCATTTAGCACTTTTGACCAAAGTATCATCCACATAGTCCTCCATGGTCTTATGCATCATGTCATGGAAAATTGTAGTTACTACTCTTTGATAAGTTGCACCAGCATTTTTCAAACTGAATGGCATTACATTTCAGTAAAAGGTTCCCCATGCAAATGTGAAAGCAGTTTTCTCCTGGTCTTCTGACATAATTTTTATCTGATTGTAACCAGAAAACCCATCCATAAGTGAGTACATCTCAAAGCCTACCATTATGTCCACTATCATATCAATGATGGGAAGTGGAAAATCATCCATAAGAAATGCCAAGTTGAGATCACAAAAGTCAATACAAACTTTGATAGATTTATCGTGCTTAGAGATTGGAACAATATTGGATATCCATTCGGCATAATCAATTGCACGAATGAATCTTGCCTTCAGAAGTTTCTCCAGTTCTGCTTTGAAGAGCAATGTAACATGAGGATGCATTTTCCAAAGTTTCTGTTTAACTAGTTTGATGCCTGGTGCAATGGACAAGTGATGCATGATAAGATCAGGATCCAGTCCTAGCATGTTAGACTATGTCCAAGCAAAATTTATCTTCTTCTCTCAAAGAAAGGCAATGAATTCTTCCTTTTCTTTAAGAGACAATGGTTGTGCCAAATGTATCATATGAGGATGTTCTTCTATACCCAAGTTGATTGGTTATATTGGCTCTATCAACATTGATGATCTCTCTTGAAAGTGACTTGGAACTAAACCAAATATCTCATCCGTAGTGTCTCAAAGAGGTTTTCACCTTTGGATACATCTTCTATTTTTACTTTTTTGGGTTTCAACACTACCACAATGTGGTTTTCACCATCGAACCTTTTGCATTTTTTCTTTTTAATTGTATGACTGAGATATTTGATGTCAACTCCAATCATGTTGATGCTCTATTCATTGGTGGAAGACATTATAGGTTTGACATCATTTAGGTAGTAGGCAAGAGCATAGTCATTTTGGAATGTGAGGACTTCACTAGATGCATTAGGGTTCTATTTTATAAGCTTAGGATGTCTGAGTGAAAGAGTAGTGACGGGTTCAATTGTGTTCACAGTATAGTCATTAAGTGCTTGGACCAGAAATTCAAGACCTATGACAAGTTCATCCACAAGTGTGTTTGAATGACTTTGAGTACTAATGTCAGCAATTGATGACTCTAGGACACTATTTGGATCAGACCCATCTAACCTAACCCTAGATGTTTCACCCACTTTGATTTGGTTTTCATAGACATAAACTTGGCCAATGTATTTATCAGTAGTCACCTCTAAAAGAGAGTCAAACTCATATTCCTTAGAATCAGTGCAACATGGTAAGAGACTATAGAACTCCCCAAAAGTGATAGGGACATACTTGCCTTCATCATCTAGATTCTTACATAGGTACTCAATATGCAATGATTGAATAGAATCTCCCTTTTTTGAATGACCTTTGGGTTGATTAGTATTGTCTTTAGAAGAATCACTAGTATCATCCACAATGCTAACATGTGGCACAAAGTCATCTGCCTCAGCAAAGAATTTAGTGAGATCATGAGGAATAGGATAAGGATAGGGATCCTCATCATTAGATTGTTCCTCTTGAGTATTTAACTTACCTTGTGACTCATTTCCAAATGAACTCTTAGGTTCTAGTATGAATTTGTTAGCCCCCAAATAGAAAGGAACCTTCTTAAATCCTAGACTAGTTGTATCACTATTGCTTCAAGCTGTTGCCTTGATAGGATCAATTAGGCCATTGTTATTGCACCCAATAGGGCTAGTTCCCTTGTAGCCAAAATGTTTCATGACCCTAAGACTAGGTCCATATTTCTCAAGAGTGATTTCTTGAGCTTGCTTTGTTAAGTTTTCTGAAGTCTCTTCTCTATAAAGCCATATAGCAATGGCTTGTTTTCACTTTCATCATCTAGGGGAACTATAGCCTTGACAAAAGTGCCATTATACTTAGTTTGAGGTGCTAGCACAAATGACTTCTTTGCCTCTGAGGGTCTCCCATAATGACAAGGAGACTCTAGAAGATATGTTAATGACAACACTAGTTTAATATGGTACTCTCCTATGCTAGTTTCTTTCAATTTGAATGACTGCTTGATTGGTTTTAGCTTATTGTCATGATAATCAGTTGATTCTTAGTTAGTAGGGACAAAAGTTTCAGCAACTTTGAGCATATTGCAGGTATAGCTAGTAGTGGTAGGAATAGTAACTTTAGAGCCATGAAATGAAAATTTGATGCATTGGTGATATGTGGATGGTATAGCATGCATCTCATGTATCCATGGCTGTCCTAACAGAATGTTATAAGCTAAGGGAATGTCAAACACTTAATAGGTGACATCCCTTTCTATAGGGCTGACTCAAATGGGTAGGATGACAAGACCTAGAGACTTTCATTCAACTTCATCATATGCTTTGATAGTGATCTTGCGTCGAGGATCAATAGAGTCCTCAAAATAATTCAATTGTCTAAGCAAAGCAGTAGAGACAATTTTTAGGCCAGCACTATTATCGATGAGTACCTGACGAACAGATGTCTAATGTATCATAACCTCGATGTGTAGAGGTTGATTGTGCAGGTGAATCAGTGAGTTATCATCCCCCTCAAAGAAGGACATAAGATAAGGTGAGGTTAGGTGACCTACCATGGATTGAAATCGCTCAAGATTAAGATCTTAAGGAACATTTTCCTCAGTAAGGGCTTTGTCCAAAATTTGCCTATGAGTAGGCAAGATTTTAAGCAGCTTGAAGATAGAGATTTGAGTATTAGTTCATTTCAATTGATTGAGAACACTATAACTAGTTACTATTGAGTTTGTTGTGAGTTTTGTACCTTTTCTAGATGGACTAGTAAGGTCTTTCTCTTTATGTTGTTCAGGATTGGGAGTAGACGGCACAAGGCCTTTGAGCACTAGCTTGGCATGAGAGTAGGTAATAACATTAGCATAGTGTTATGAAGATGTGTTATCTATTGTATTGGAAGTAGGGCCTCTCAAGAAAAATGGTGTCTTGGGTTTATCGTTATCTTGTTTGCCCTTACTAGTAATGACATTGTAGTATTCAGAATCCATAGGTTCAACCATGTTGATTACATTGTCATCATTGGAGTATGCATAGTTGACCTTGTTATTGGGCTATGATTTTGAACTCACCCCTTTTTCCTAGGCCGAGAAAGGCTCTTCAAAGGCCTTGTGATATGAGTTCTTGTTATGTCCATCTACCACAAGTTCACCAACATCAATCATATCATAGACTTTATGGCACAAGTTTATGTAGTTGCTAGTTTTGTGTCCCTTATTTTGGTGATACTCATAGAATGAGATTTCATTCTATCATGGTGGGCATGGTTGCGGATCATAGGGACGAGGGTTGTCTAGTGGTAAAATAAGCTTGTGTTGTAGAAATTTTTTGTAAACCACATCCAAACGTTCACTCAAGGGCGTATACTTTTTCTTAGGGCATGTGGCCCATGAGTTTCTCAGTTTGTTCCCAGATGTCTTGTTGTCAAGAGTAGGCTTCATAGCATTTTTGGCCACATTGAGACCATGTGTGAGATTAAATGCTCCTCTAGTAGGTTTGGGAGTGACATTATCAACAATGCCATCATGTACAATCTCTTGGTTCTTGTTGACATATTTGGTTTTATCCTTGTTGGAGGTGGAACCTTGTTTTATGTCCTTCTAAAGAGTGAGTTCACCTTTCTTGACCATAAATTCCTCGATAAAGATAGCCTGTGTGATCATGTATTCAAAGGTACATAGACCTTAAAGTTGGACTCTATACCCAAAATCAGCTTGGAGATTATCAATGAAGATGTCAAGCTTTTCCATTTCTAGAATCTTGCATGAATATTTAGTGTATAGTTGTCTCCACTGTTGGAGGAATGTGAGAAAAGTCTCTCCAACTTTCTACTTAAGGTTGCATAGATCTCGAATGTTGATAGGGTGTTGAATGTTATGACAATATTGTTGGACAAATAAGTTGGCAATTTTGTCAAACGTCTTGATATCGAGAGGTAAGTGTGAGAACCACTCCAAAGCTTGACCACCTAGGCTTCTGGGGAACAAATGCATGAGGTATGTCTAGTTGTGTATAAACTCCATAGACAAAGCACCAAATTCCCACAAGTGATCTTGGGGATCAGTGGTGCCAAAGTACTTGTTGTACTTAGGTAGCTCTACACCTCATGGGAAAGGAAGCATGTTTATGCTCTTGTCAAATGGGAATGGACAAAGAGCGTCTAATGTGTACATTTTTGTGGGTTTCTCTTTCTCATGCATTATCTAAGCTAGTTGGTCTTGCATAATTTTTAGTTTTTTTTGGAGTTTGGAAGTCTTGGTTTCCTCTTCAAGTGTAATGATAGTTTCCACATTGAAATGAGAGGGCAGGTTAGCTCCCTCTCAGGCAAGTTTGAGAAAGTACTTTTCTTTCTCTTTGTTGAGTAGAATTCCCATGACCTTCTGAAAGTTTTTGTCTCTTCAACATTTTTCTATGTGTTCAAGGAGTATTTCCAGCTCTTCTTTTTCCTCATCGGTGTCAATGTCTTTTTCTTTCTCTTTGTCATTCCTAGGTGGTTCTTGATGTCTACTATGACTACCATGTTTAGGTTCACAATCAGTCATTGTAGGAGCGTGTTTAGTTTCAGTACATTGTGATTCAAAAGGTCCTTTGAAAAGGAAGTCAGACATTATGTTTAGAGACACAGGACCTCTACCAGTCTTAAGATCCTCTTGATACAAAGGATTCCTAGTTTGTTGCAGGTTTATGGAAAATGTTCGCTGGACTCGAGGTGACCTGACGGGTGAGAGAGATCATAAAGATGCCTCACTAGACAAACTGGATGTAGACTATGTAACAAAAAGTAAGTGACCTCTGCCACAATTATGACCCCTAGCATGACCTCACCTAAGTCTAAGAGGATAAAACACATTGTCATTTCTTGTTGCGATAGTCATAGACAAGGACAAGAAGCAAGAACCTAGACAAGGACCGCACTAAAGCTTAGTCTCAATAGGACAAGACAAGAATGTTGTATACTAAGTCATGAGTAGTTCAATTTGAAGGCTCGTAATGCAGAGTATGACAAGCACTAAAGAAAAATAATCCAGAGAACTAAAGGACAAGACTAGTCAAAGTACAAATCACAAATCTTTAGTTAAGCTAAATGCCACTGTTCGGGACTATATACATACAGAGAAGGGACAACTCAATGCAAGAAATAGACTAAACATAGACCATAGATAGGTCAAATAAGCTGATTTGACAATTTTAGAACAAGGTCTCGTACGAAGATCCTCTATGATCCGCGTGAGAAAGTATATTGGGTGGTGTGAAATCTTAGAACAAAAATTTAAACTCACGAGAAGAGTTGCTTCAGGTCACGTAAAGAAATGATAGGTTCAACAAAGACACTTGGAAAGATCTCATATGGGCATATGCAAGTTCTCAAGCAAAGACTTGAACTAGCTCACGCGAAAAGGTGAGTTCTTGCATGAAGAAATGTAAGACTATGCATGAAATTCAAAACTAGACTGACAACATAGTTGGATTTTCGAAGATATTTTCAACAATTTTGGATAGTTTTAGATAGATTGTAGGTTTGTTTGACTGATAATAGGTAGAATGCAGGTTGATTTTTAGACTTGTGAAAGTGGTGTCGAGTTTCAAATAAGACAAGGTGTTTTTAGTAGAATGTAGGAAGCAAGTAGTAGTCGAATACAATCCAACTAAGGGCAAAGAAAATCAGAGGGATTGGGGAGTCTTGACTTTTACTTTGTTTGAGCAAGTTTGGACATGTTTATGACTCAATAACAAACACACTTTAACCCTAGAAATAGAAAATGGTAGAGAAGGCAAAAGATTTGTCCCACATCTTATGCGCATGTGTGTACCTCACACAACCATGTCACCCTCTAGAGGGTGCCTATATTTTTGGTATATTCAAAGGACTCAATAGTATACATTGAATGACCACCATTGTGGTAGGGGAAAAGTGTCTATACCACCTTCCAACATCCAGTAGCATGCCTATGGTGAGTTTTATAGGAGAGATTATTCCCCCTCCTTGCACAAAGATTATGCCTCCTTTCGAAGGTGAACTGAGTGGCTTCTAACAAAGAGTTTTTTACTTGGCTTCCATTCAAATTAATCCCTGATGGCTCCACAAGCAGAGTTGAGACTAGTAGCCCACACTAGTATCTAAAAGTGCACACACTTGCTTAGCAAGATTGGGGCCGGTGTTGGCCAAAGCAACAATTAGAGCCTCTCCTTGACATGCGATATCAAGAGTGAAGTAGAGGAAATTAATTTAGATTTGGAGTCTTTTTCTCTATAAATTTTCTTTGTTAGAGTGAGTTGGAATCTCCGACGAAAGGAGTGTGCTTACTTGGGTCATTCCTGGAGATTGGATCACTCTGGTAGGCCCTCTAAAGCATTGACTTAGATTGGTGGTTTGATCATAAGGGTCAAAGTTTCTAATTTCCCTCAAGGGGAAAGAGCATACTCCTCTACCTTACTTTCTCACCCAAACACACAAAACAAGGTGATTACCGACTTAGCTTAATCAATCCAGACTTGTCCTTTCTCAAGATTCTAATTCCCTAAAAGGAAATCATCATCCCTTCATAGAAAAGGACCCATACTAGAGAACCACTAAGCTGCTTGCCTTCTTTAGAATGTCATCTTTTAGAAGCATCTAGGTTTTTGATTCATCCTTGGTCATGACCTCGAAGTGGTGAAGAGCATAATCCCCTATTCTTTTGTCTTGCACCCTAGGAAGTTCACAAGCCTTAATTAGTCTATGTTTTGAAAGAAAGAAAGAAACCACACTGTTTTGTGGGTTTTAAAAGTAGTCTTCATCAAATTTATCTTCGGCAATCATCCTGCAAACAAAGTGTCAGTTCATGTTTAAGTGGGTTTTGTAAGGAATCTTTGAAAAACATCCTACAAACAATAGTTAAGCTATAGAAAACTAGAGAAATAGAATAATAAAGATTCAGAGAAAAACACGTTAAAAAAATTAAACGAACAGCATGCTAAAAGTAGTAGAATTAGACTTTCTTTTTTAAGATTTCATGTGAAATCTTGCATAGAGCCATGTGAAATTCTCTTCTGACTTGCATGAGAAAATGATGTGCCACATGAATACTTGTGAAATGGGGAACTCTTTCACATGAGAAGGTTTAAAAATTTGTGCGAGATCTTCAAATCCTCGTGCAAAAATGGAATATCCCGTGCGAAGATTTGAGTGACTGTATGAAATAGTATGGACAGAATGCTAAATTAATAGAAAAAAATACAGATGAGGCCAAAGAAATTGATTTTCTTGTCCCCATGGTGGGCGCTAGAAATGTATATGTGGAATGTGGCCTCAGAGTTCACACACACACTTCAATACAGTCTTTATATGTGGATTCATCCTAGAATGAACATGAAATTGTCCACCCAAGAGAAGTCCTGCAAGATGACCTGTTGCCTTCTATCTAGGTGGATTTTACCTGCTTATGCTCTCAAATCTAAGGTATAGGTAATCAAACCATTCTAGAAAAAAGGTTTTAAAGATGATTAATCTATATAAATATGCAAGTAATCTAAATGAGTTATGCAATTATTATAAGAACTTTAAAAAAAAACTAGATTAAATGTATGCATATTAAAACTAAATGGCATTAATCTAGGAAATGAAAGTCTATGAGAATGTAATGAGCTTAGATGAGTATGCAATTCAACAGCAATTCGATAGCAATAAGATTCAACCCCGGTAATGAGGGATTGAGAACCCTTTAAATAGAACCCCTAGAATGAATCAACTGTTAGGATCAACCTTGATGAATGGTTAAGATTAGATAGAAGATTCAATTGAAATGGAAACTTCCTTGTGCAGGTGAAGTGAATTGTTTCATATCTGAGTGTGATAAGTAGTTAACTAAACTTGTCATAAGTGTGAGAGCAAGTTAACTAGATTGATTCTAATTTCGAGAAGTAGTTCACTTAGAGTTTCCATTTAGAACTGAAGAGAAGATTTTGAAAATATTATTTAATTTAATAAAGTGAGATATGATCTCATAAATGCATTTTCTATTTAATTAAATAATCATATTCAATTAATTAAAATAAGCATAATTATTAAATTAAATAAATTTAATCCCTTAGTACATTAGCCTTAGGTGATAATTTAATTTAATTAAAGTATAAATACTTTAAATTAAATTAAATCTTAATCAATAGGTTTAATGTGACTAAAATGAGTCAATACTATAGGAATTAAATAAAGAGTATGATTAATGCAGATATAGGGTTTTCTGCATTTGACAATTAAGTCAAGTAGCGAGTAGCAGAATAAGAATTGCCTAGTGACATAAGACTTTAGAACTAATTAGATAGACCAAAATTGGTATCATGGAAATGAGCCAATTTTGGGGTATTACACTATCGAGTTGCATCTAGTGCAACCCAAGTCATAGTCTGAAAGATCCAAGTCACAATCAGAGGCTACCGAGTTGCAGCCAATGCAACCTGAGTCCAAGTCTAAAGGATATGAGTTACAGATAGTGGGACCCAAGCATGATGCGAAAGATCATGGTGAGGCAAGTGGAAAAAGTTTTGAATCTAAGGTACCTATGTTAGAAAGATATGTTAGAAAGAACCATGTACCTAATTAGGTCATTGGAGACAAGTTAGATGGAATAATGAAAGGGAACAAACTGAAAGGTACATGTTTTCTTACTAAATTTGAACCTAGATCTGTTAAATATGTTTTGGATAACAAAAGCTAGATTGAAGCAATGAATGAAGAGATAGAACATATAGAAAGGAATAAGACATGGGCTCTTGTTCCTAAACCCAAGGATAAGATTATAATTGGAACAAAGTGGGATTTCAGAAATAAGCTGAATGAAGATGGAGAAGTTTCAAGAAACAAATAATTGTTAGTATGAAAAGGCTATTCTCAAGAAGAAGGTATTGATTATGGTGAAAATTTTTCTCCTGTTGCAAGATTAAAAGGTGTTATGGTTCACATAAAGGATTTAAATTTTATCAGATGGATATGAAATTTTCCTTCTTGAATGGAATTTTTGAAGAAGTTCACAGAGAACAACCTAAAGGTTTTGTAGATCCTAGCAAAAAGGATATGGTTTGCAAGTTTCACAAAGCATTGTATGGACTCAAGAAAGCTCCTAGAGCTTGGTATGAAAGATGTCATAACCATTTGATGAATATTGGTTTTCAAAGAACAAATGATAACAACAACCTATACATAAAAGAAGGACCAAACAAGAATATTGCATTGGCATAAATATTTGTGGATGAGACATTATTTCTTGGAAATGATGATATGCAAAACTTTTTTAGAGGAAATGAGAAAGGAATTTGAGATGTCCATATTTGGAGAGATAAAATTCTTTGTTGGATTATAGATTTAAAAGAAGAAAGATGGTATCTACATTACTCAATCTAAGTATATCAAGGAGATACTAAAGAAATTTAGAATGAATGATTCAAGACAAGTTGGAACACCTATGTCTACTAGACATAAGCTTTCCAAAAATGATGATTCCAAGGAGGTAGATCAAACCACATACAAATCAATGATTGGAAAACTACAATATGTAGTGCATACAAGGCCTAACATTGGTCTAGCTATTGGTATGGTGGCAAGATTCTTACCAAATCCTAAAGAAAATCATATGATAGAAATCAAGAGAATCATGAGGTATCTGAAGGGCATTGAAGACTATGGATTATGGTACAAGAAAGGAGGCAGTTTAGATTTGAAAACCTTCACTGATGCTGATTGGGTAGGAAGGGTTGATGACAGAAAGAGCACTAGTGATGGAGCATTTTTTCTCGGTAAAAGACTAGTGCCTTGGACAAGTAAGAAGTAGAACTATATTTCTAATTCTATAGAAGAGGTAGAGTATGTTGCAACAATAGTTAAGTGTTCCAATGTTGTTTGGTTCAAGAAACTGTTGGTGGTATGAAGATAGAAATTAAGGATCCAATGGTTATCTTCTGTGATAACACTAGTACAATTAATATATCAAAGAATCCAATGATGCATACCAAGACTATACACATTGCAATAAAATATCATTTTTTGAGAGAATTGGTGTAAGACAAAGAGGTGAGATTGTAATATGTGAATACTAAAAGAACAAATTGCAAACATATTCACTAAGCCATTACCTAAGGATGCATTTATGTATCTAAGAGGTAAGTTAGGGGTCATTCCCCTATCTAAAGCTCACTAAATGAAGTTTAGTGATGCATCAACTAGAGCATGTTGAAGATAAGTCAAGTTGATGTAGTATTGAAAGGGCAGAATATATATGAATTTGTACATGAGGTACATTGATATTCACTGAATAGTTTCCTTGGCATGTGATGTCAAAGAGGGAGAGTTTTCTATGTCATATCATAGAAATTTTCTAAAGAGGGAGAGTTTACTACCATTATTTATACATCAGAGAAATTTTTTTCGAAGATGTCAAAGAGGAAGAACTTGGTATGATATCAAAAGGATAGAGTTTTCTATTAGAAGATGTAGAAGATAAAGTTTGCTGACAGAGAGAGAAATTGAAGTCAGAGGGAGTTCAAACTAATAGAGGGAGTTCTCATGGATGAGAATCAAAATAAACTAAGGATATTATCCTTACTATTATTTTTCTCTAAAATTTTATTGTATTATGACATGTTGTGTTGTCATCAATGCCAAAGAGGGAGATTGTTGAAAACAATTGAACAATTGTATATTGTCTTTGATGTTACACAAAATGTTATATCTTTACTAGTCAATGTATATCAAGCTCACTCAGGTGATGAAGATAATTTCTTGTCTCTACTGAGCATTCCAGTGTTTACTAAGTTCAAAAGACTGTGTCTACCAAGTTCACTCAGGCATCGAAGAGAACTTAGCAGAAGTTAAGTGTTAACCGATCTCATTCGGGTAATGAAGGAAAGTTGGATGGAACAAGTGCTAACCGAGTTCACTCAATTACCAAATAAAGTTAGAAAATATGTAGTGTTAACTGAGATCACTTGGTTAACACAGGAAAAATATTTCTAAGTTAGTGTTTGCCAAGCAAGGTCCGCTAATGAAGAATTTTCTTGTTTTGGCATATTGAGTTTAATTTATTTGTTTGTTGCTTCTAACTAACTAAGGAAATGAATATTAATTATTATAAGATTTATTCAAGCCAACTTGAAATTGTGTATGATATAAGTATAAGGTCAAGTTTAGGATTGAATGTGTGCAAGTGGATGGAAGAATAAGAGATGCTTAGAGGAAGTGAACTAGAAGGATAAGAAAATATCCTTGAGGAGCTATAAAGATACATTCGATCAGGAAGTATCAAGTATTCAAGCTAGAATTGAGATCTAAAATCAGCAATATAGTTGCATTATAAATCAAGTCATATCATTGTTACTCTCTAACCATTGTAGTAGTGAACTAAATCTCTTAATAGAGTTGGCTTAACAACTATTTGTAAATCCTCTAATAAGGTAGCATTTCTAGATTGAAGTGTCTAATATCCTCTAACAAGGCCACTCCTAATAGGGTGATTAAATCCTCTAACATGGTCATTCCTAATAGTATGTTTTGTAACCTTTAATAGGGTTAGCTCTTAACAAAGCTCACTTCAGAAGAGTAAAAATCAGCAACTAGTTGTAATTGGTAGTTTTTCCCAAATTGGGTTTTCATGTTAAATCTTGGTGTCACTTGTGTTCATTTCTTTCATGTGTATGCAACTAGGTTAATTAAGGTTAATCACAAGATATTATTTTAAGTTTTGCATGTTCAGTATTTGCCAATTAACAATTGGTATTTTAGTAGTTATCGAGTTACAATATATTGTTAGTGTTAACTAAGTGCCTGTGTGTTAGCCAAGTAACATTAGTTTCATTAGAGTTTATATTTTTTATTGACATGTCAAGGATATGGGATTTATTTTTTTGGTAACTGATTCACCACTCCTCTCTCAGTTACTCCTCTTATATTTCCAACATATGCAAGTTCTTCTCACAAGCTCTTCAACTTGGCTTCTTCTAAGCCTTACCAAACATGTAACAATTAGTCCCTCAAGACTACCACAAGGTTAGAGATCAAGTGGTTGGCCTTTTCCTCATTCCATGCTCACCTCTTCCTAATATCTCTACTTATCTCTTCACAAACACCAAACAACTACCCCTCTCACCATAGAACACCACCAGTCCCGTACACCTTCCAAAATATTTCACAAACACCACACCCCAAATGTTTCCAAGGGGATTAACTGATTAAAAAAAATGTGATTTCAAACATTCATAAGGTTTCATGCACTTTTGTGGGATTCATACACCAACTAATAAACTAACCTAATAAGGGGCTCTTCCTTATAGCTCTATTTTGGGGTTTTAGACCAAAACTCAAAAATCCTTTAAAAAAAAAACCTAAAATGACGGAGGATTAAGAAACCTATTATTGAACCTTATTAAAATTCAAAATAATAACTTCCCAACTCGACATTAAGGAACTCAAATACCAGACCCTAATTGAGGGCTAATAGGCCTATTTGGCACAACAAATTTTAAACTCACAAAAAATTCAAATAACTTGAACAAATGAACTTGGTAACACATTTACCTTATAAAATTCCTTCAAACTTCCAACTTTTGAGCTCCTAGCCACTGTCAAGATAGTTGATCCTTCAAACCCTTGCTCCCATCAAGGTTTCATTGCCATTTATAGAAGTTGTCACCAAATCTTCATTATGCCTCCTACCCAACTCTTCCAATGGGATATTCAACCTTATATGATTGCATGTAAGGTCCCTAACACACATGCAAAAAACAAACAAACTCTCCTTCCTACTCAATTTCATTAATTGGCTGATTACTCGTAGTAGCCCTTGGAATTAGCCCTCCAAATAAGGTTTTTGACCAATATAATGAAAATTTTATTTACACCCTAAAAATATAACTTGTATTTGGGATACCCATTTTGGTGATTCATATGAATTTGGAGGTTTCATTTTCCAACCTTGTTAGTACAACAAGAACCCAAAATTTGAGGGTTTGAAGGTCTTTCTTGTCTATATGCTTTAAATGGTTTCAAAAAATGCTTCAATGAATTGGTAAAAGATTCCATTTTCAATGTGATAACCCTTGGAAATTTATCTTTCACCTACACAAGAAACCTTTTCAATATCTTGCTCCTTACACATTTTCCAGACACTTTTTTTAATACTTTCTAGCAGGATTCATGCTAAAACTGCCTAAGGCTTGCTGGAAAAAATCATAAACTTAATTTCACTGACTCCAACCTTTTTCATATTAAATCATGGTGAGTCTACTCTTGTTCCAAAAGGTGTCATGAATTTTCAACTATGGAAACAAGAGTTATGCTACATTTTGACAAAACTATCCAATTACATAGCAAAACTAACAACACTTTACAAATTGGAATAAATATGTACATAACTTGATAAAAAACAACTACAAAATGTACAAAAACAAAGATAAATATTGTATCTAACTCCTATTTACATTAAACTTTCTCCATAAATCAATAAAAATGTGAAAAACAACAAGAAATCAACAAATTTGCTGGTAAAACTTAGTTTTAAAATTTTGGTTTTGCAAAAACTTGTTTCCAACCCATACAATTGCTTTTGAAAAGGATTAAATAGGATTTTTAATATCATTACCACCTTAGGAAAGGTAAAACTACCTCACATTTCAAATATCATACCTATTTCTCCAAGGTTGCACAAAGGTGCAACATGGCAAGTTTGTCAATTTTACAAATTTTGCAAATTTTATAATTTCATTACAATGTTGGGCTTCCTTTCCACCAATGGAGGAAATAATGAAATATTATAATGTTTAAAACCTCATTACAACTCACTCCACCTTATTTTATGCCTTGTGACCATGTTATTGTTGTTTGACCATTGTTGATCGCCTAGGAAGCTTTTTGATGTTTTAACTAAGAAATTGAATGAAAAATGCAATTTAAACCAATAATTTAGGTAAAACCACACATTTATGTAATTAATAACCTTTATTCCATAGTCAAGGCCCAAATTTGAGTCTTTCAAGCCAAAATTGGGGTGCTTCTACACTAGTTATGGTGTGAATCCATGAGAGGGAAATCTCAAACAACAATGAATACCTTTAAACCATCCCTAACTCAACACAAAAAGATCATATAGTCACTGGGGTACTTCACTCTAAAAATATACACACTTTGTTGTCTAACTGGTGAGCAATTAGATCTTGACAATAAACCAATGATGCTAGGTATACCTTTAACATTAATATTAGTTCTAGATTTCATTCAACTATATAGAAAGCTTAAGAACCATCACATCCATGAGGTAAGGGAGAAAGTACCAAAATTACAATCAAATACAAGTACCTAGTCTAATTTCACCATAACTAAAAATTGATTAACTTATTCAAAAACCACACCATACCCTTCTACCCATCTTCATTACAATGGATTGCATAATATATTCCATAGAAAATGACTTTTCAACTTCCTAAAGACTCCTATCCAAGCGTACAATCTTGATGACCTTCACATTCCAAAAACTATCATTTTGCAAGAAAATGTTGTTAGCAATGCTTTTGACTTTGCAATATTTTACAAATTTTTCATTTTTGAAATTTTATGCTACCATATAGAAAATGACTTTTCATATTCCTAAAGACTCCTATCTAAGTGTACAAGTTTGATGAACCTTTAAAGACATTCCAATATTATTATTTTGGAAGAAAATGTTGTTAGCAACATTTTTGACAACTTTGCAATATTTTACAACTTTTTGCATTTTTGACATTTTATGCTACCACATGCCTACTTGGAACCTCAAATAGGTCCAAAGGCTTACAATGAGCATTTTAAAATTACATTTTAATCCATCTATGTCCTTGCATGGCATTTTACACTTTTAGAGTCTTTGACTCACTTTGACCAACATTGACTTAACATAACCTTGATCTTCATGACCTTAATTAAACACACAATTACATGAAATTGAAATAACTATTTCAGTAATCCTATCATGACTTAAAATATACTAAAATGACTCAAAATTTAATGGAGATGGTCAAGGTGGTCTTGCACCACATGGCTCCTACATCTTGTGAATATATCTAAAGACATTCCTAGAATAACCTTGTGCTAGTTGTATCACCCTTTCCATTTCATTCCTCTTTCTTTTCCCTCTTACTTATTCATTTATGTAATTATTTTAATAAAGATACCCTTATAATGAGACAAAAAAAAAGAGATAGAAGTGTTATCACTATGCCTTGTTGAAATTATTTTAGTGTGTAGGTGGTTTTGATGTGGACAAGACCAAGCTTAGTTGAAGGTGGGTACACTATTTAAGGTGCAGCTACTTGTAACTGAAATCATGCATGAATAGGCCAATAGAGTGAAAGTAGAGAAGCTAGGTGTGGGCCAAGATGCTAGGTGTTAAGATTAAAGGAAAATGTTAGAAAATTGTTCCAAGAAGTCATTGCTAGAGCAAGCTCTACACTAATGTGTGGGAGTAAATGAGTCTATAGGATTCCATGTTCCTAGAAGATGAAAACTATCCACTGGATGATAACACTGGCATCATAATTTTAATAATAATGATTTTTATAATAGAAATATCTCAAGTATTCATTATAAGGGATACATGCAGTCCCATGGTTGATCAATGAGGCCTGAAAGAGGAGAGCTCAAGAGACATATATAAACACTAGAACATATCACTATAAGGAGTTTTATGAAACTAGATGTAGAAATGTGTAAGCTTTGGAAATTGTGGTAAAGACATTTTCGGAAATAAAGGGGAAATGAAGATGATTTGGAAAGGAATGTGCAAATTGGTTGGCCTAATCTTGTGAGCATGATTTGTGTGTGTATTTGTAAATCTAGTATAATCTTGTAATATTTTATTATTTTTTATTATATGCAAGATACTACTAATGGTTGTATGCTTATAATTTTTATATTTATAGCTTAAATATTTTCCTATAAAGAAAAACTAGGCCTACCAATATGAACCCAGAACAAAATAACAAGACAATTACTAGATTTTGGTCTTAGTTGGAAAGAAAAGTTGATAAATGTAATTGTCCTTGAAAAAAGTGTAAGGGCTTAAAGAATTAAAAAAATATAATTGTAAAAACCCAAAGTCATTATAGGAAACATGGTCACTTTGAAGGGGGGCATGATTTTTGTTGATTAGTGAATGTGGATTTCCAACTAGAGAAACATGGAGGTGTGAATATCCAAGCTGAGGATAACACTCCCATGGAAGAAGATGATCCTATGGTAGAGAAAACAATTGAAGATGATGGTATTGGTGTAGCTGATAATGTGCTAGAGGACATGATTGAAGAATATGGTATTGGCGCAGATGATCAAGATGATCCTGATGATGGTACTAGTGCATTCGATAATGATGATGAAGATTGTCTTGATATACCTATACTTGAGAAGGCATATGAGCCTCTATACCAAGGCTCCCAAAAAAATCTTCTCTCCTCTATAGTGTTTTAGTAAATTTGAAAGTTATGAATGGTTTATCCAATGTAGCAATGTCATGTATGCTAAGGTATGCCATTTTGGTCATCTTCAATGTTAGCATACCATTACTATTCATTATATTAAAAAATCATATTTTTTTTTGTAATTTGATAAGCGATTTTTTTTTACCACCATCAAAAATTCTTCCTCTATACCAAGAATTATCTACTATTATGAATCAAATTGGAATGAAGTATCAAATAATACATGCATTTCTCAATGATCACATTCTATATCATAAACAATATGAATTTATAACAGAATGCACCAATTTCTATATTAGTAGATATTGATCAAATCAAATAACAAAAAAAGTACCTCACAAGGTTCTTCAGTGCATTCTCATTATTCCATGTCTTGAACAATTATTTAGGTGCACTAGCTTGGCATAATGTATGGATTACCATGCACATAATAGAATTCAAGATGATATTATGCAAATTCCTATGGATGGTTCTCCATTTAAGGACATAGAAGATAGGTGGCCAAAATTTAAAGAAGAGACTCATAATCTAAAACTTTCATTGACAACAAATGGTGTCAATCATATGAAGTTATGAGATCTTTTTACTCAGTATGGACTATTTTTGTTATTAACAATAACATTTCTCCTTGGATGTCCACAAAGAGGGAGCACATAATGTTGTCATTGATTATACTAGGTATTTTTAATTTAATAGTTATCTAAATTAATTTATAAACAGTTCTTACAATGGTCATACTAATTATGTAATGTTTATGTTCATTCAACTAGGTAAGTACCAAGTTAAAGATATGAACATGTATATTGAGCCCCTTATTGATGAGTTTTTGAAGTTATGGAATAGGGTCACTATGTATGACATCTCTAGATCAATAAGACAAAGACAATTTTAATTCCATGCAATGCCTGTATGGACAAGAATAGTAGGGGCCCTTAAAATATAGTGTACCCACCATAACTATTTGCTATCCCCCCCACCCCAATTCAAAAGAATTCTCAACTACACCCACCCCAATCTATAGCCTCCCACCTATGTTACATGATGCCCCTGGGCTAACTCATTTTTGCAGTATGTTAAATTGTTAAGTTCACATATTTTTGGTATATTATAGTGCTTACACATTATTGTTTTATGTTTAAGTTGTGCATGATAATTGTACATGATCTTTTAGGTCTTCAGAAAAAGGTTAAATTCACATGTCTAGTTTGTGGTTTGAAGATGAAATCTCGTAATTCAAGAAGTTTAAGAAAGTAGGTGTTTGATGAGTTTAGGCACTTTCTCCATAGTAATCATAAGTATTGAATTATTGAAAAAACATATTTTTAATGGGAAAGAAGAGACAACATCAAGGCCACAAAGAATGACACCTTGTTTGTGGAAGTTGGAATATGATAGACTGAAAAACCAAGGTAATGTCATTCCATTTGATGATTTATATTTATATTTATATTTTGATATTGTCTTTTTTTTAGTAATGATGTAATTGATGCTCATGAAGGTCATTAAGGCATCAATGACCAAATTCTTAGAGGAATAAAAAGTTATCCTAGTCAATCTAGTATGTTTTTGTACTACAAGGATCTCCCAATCGTGCATTTGTTTGATGCTATGCATATTGGAAAGAATGTAACAGAGACACTATGGAAAATATTGGATGGAAGGTGTGACAAAGATAGAATTTCTAAAAATTTTAATGACATTGATGAATCCAATCATGCACTAAATAATTTCATTGAATCAAATAGAAATGGAGACCACATATGGGAATCTCCATGGTGAGATCCTTCTTCCTGACCATATTCATGTTGGTGTTTCTCTACATGAGGTCCCAAAGGAGCAATAATCTCTTGTAGAAAAGGCATCAATGCCCCAATAACATCCTAATCATTATTACCCTATTCTTCCCCACCACCCTGAAATTCCTCCTCATGGTGTTCTTCTTCATTGACATTTTTCGGTTGTTACCCCAACCACTAGGTCTATGTGCAGGAGGCATCACTAGGGAAGCAACAAGATAAGGGTCATAGTCATACATAATAATCATAAGAATCACAAGAGAGAACCACAACAAGTTATTAAAATAATAAAACATAAGATAACAATATATGCTCTGGAAACAATATCATAGTGGGAGCATAACATAAATATCCCAATGTTGCAACATGGGCTCTGATACCAAATGTAATGCCCCACCCAGAGATCCTTGGATCAAGGATAAATAAAATCCAAGATATTTTTTTATAAATAAGTGTGGATGCACACAAAAATTAATATACAAGGATCACAAAGATTGAAATGAATTACAAACAAACATCCAAACACCAATGATCTCCAAGCACCACTATTGACCAAAAATAATGAAGCTATGAAAGTCATAAAACACATTTGAATCCAAAACATCCCAGATTTGAAAGGTCAAACACTAGGGTTCAAGAACTCCTAGAGGGTATCACAATCACCTCTCAAAACCTTTTGGTCAAGTCAAAAAGTGTTGTTGGTTTCCCGAGCAAGTTTTCTTATAGGCCCATGTGATATTTCCATATAGCTTAGGTAATACTTCACCGGTATCGTACAATATTTCTCACATTGTCATGCGATACTTTCAGGGTTTTGGCGATAGAGTTTACTATGGTCATATGATACTCTTCTAGTATTATACAATGGAACTCCTTTGGGTGTGTGATACTTTATAGTATTATACGATAGATCTCCTTTAGGCATGTGATACTTTCCAATATCACTCAATATTGAAGCACTGTCACCTAAGAATGCAAGAAAAATTCCAATGAATATTTAGAAGAAAAAAAATTGATTTTAAAAACCTCCACATTGGGGATTACTAGATCCAAAAATTGAGGCTTGGACACTCAAACACAAGAGAAGCATGATGGAAACATAACTAACCATCTAAACCATATCAATAAATGAAAAGTATGTGGAAAACAAAATTACAATATACATAAACAACTAAACTCTTACGCGGTTCCTCCCAACCATTATAATATCATGAGACCTGGCCCTAGCCATCCTCTTTGTGTAACATCCCAAATTGACAAATAGATAGTTGAAGCTATCTTATGAGGGAATCACTACTACAATGTAATAATATCATAAGAACAAGAAGATCTAACATGTTAATCAAATAAAGCAATAGATACTCCAACTAATAGTGAATCACATCATCTAACCATATGCTAACATCAAATACAGGAATGCATCAAATAAAGTAACATCATCTAAACATGATATCCAAGCATTCTAATTAAAGCATAAATAAAACAAAACATACTCTAGAAACTCAAAATACCAAGTGAAACATCAAGCATCGGTTGCACTAGAATAATAGATTGTCTCTATACACCAATCCCTAGTTGTGGTATAGGTAGCTATGCCTCTTAACCACATGGAACCTATAGGTCCACTCCCACTAAAATGATAGAGATTTGATCCAACCACAAAAACACATAAAGAAAATGTCCATGGCTAACACTCATGCCAGATAGTAAAGAGGACTGCACCAAGATCATGAGATAATGTAAGTACAATAGGTCTTGGTTAGACACTCTATGGGTCAACTATGTAGGGACTTGCTAGAGGGTAAGTCACTTTGCATTAGGTAGCCCAAGCTAGTATCATGTGGCATCAACTCCCCCATGGAGGTACACATACTCTATCCTTAGATAAACTAGGTGCTCACACATCCTTTTATTATCTTAGATTTATTACCTTGTAATTTATTTGGTTAGCACTTATTTATAACCTTCTTTATGCTAACCTGGGAAATAATCACCAAGGTTGCGAGAGAAGCCCCTCCATGGTGCTACCCTACCCTACCCATGCTCATCACATGCTAAGTGCCCATAGGCAATGCACATTCCCAACCCAACCCCCATGAACATAACTCCACTGAATATAACTAGGAATTTGAGCCTCGCAAGCACCTGAAAAATGCATGCATACATGCTTATGTATGGTGCACCAAAAACATGAAGATCATAAAACAAGGGTTGGATGAGAACACAAGCAAAATAACACACAACTGAATACAAGTTCAGGAGTACGAATATGGCACACATCCCAATTAAATATAAAATAAAAACAATGGTCAAATTGACATCCTATGGATAGTCCAAGTCCACAACCAACATCATGCCAAGAAAATTTGAGGAAATTAGGTAGCACACAAATCGAGGTGAAACCCTCAAAAAACCAACATTGACAAAAATCAATGAAAATATAACACATTCACCCCAAGGATGAATAAGCCACAAAAATCCAATAAAAATCAAGTTCAAAACTATATGCAAAAATGGCCAGTGTAATGGTACAAAACCCCAAACTCTCATCCCAAAAATTAGGGAAATGGTCATACCTGACAAACTGGGAAGAACTAGCAAACAAAAATAGAGGGGAACACTAGTTCTCAACCTTCTAACATGAAGCTACCATAAATGGAAGCAAAAATGGAGCTGAAATAACAAAATAGGAGAGACCTACCTAACAACCAAAAGGGTCAAAACAAGAATTAGGACAATAAAATAAAAATCCTATGAAAGTTGCCAAAAATTGTAGCAATCCAAGGTCTCCCCAAGTTGGATCCAATGAGACCAATCTCACAATGATCCCACACCCATAGCTCCTATAGTGAACAAAAGTGTAATCCTATAGAAGAGGATTTGGAAATTTTGCTCTTAAATTCTATTTTCCAAAAGTGAGAAGTGTGGAATAACATTCCTTTTTGGATACTTATTCACTTTTTAAGTGAATAATGGATTAGGGTAAATAACCA
The DNA here is from genome assembly GCA_028749045.1 of Cupressus sempervirens. Taxonomy (NCBI): domain Eukaryota; kingdom Viridiplantae; phylum Streptophyta; class Pinopsida; order Cupressales; family Cupressaceae; genus Cupressus; species Cupressus sempervirens. The sequence continues at coordinate 488,087,618 of CM053786.1, forward strand.
GGTAACCTAGTTAAACCCTAAATCATCCCAAATGAAAATGAGATATTCCAAGCAATTGGAATTCACATACAACAAAGCTACCAAGAATTAAATTAAATAAAATAAAGTAAAAAATTCTCTTAACCAAAATATCTAAATTTCTTAATGACTTTCATGACAAATAGGAACCTCTAAATGCATAGACATGCTAACTTTATTAAATCACTAGAAGGTTTAATTTAAACAATTAAACAAGATACATCAACCATATAGGGATGACATTGGCTAGATATGAACAAATGAATCACTAACTCCATGTCCATGTACCAGGGATATAAATCATGCACACTAAACACACAATCAAATCCAATTGCATATAATAACATAAATGAAGCAATAAATGCATTATATAACCTAATATAACCATTTATTTAATTATACTATAATAATCCATTTACATCACTTATGTTCTCATAAAGAATCACAAAGTAAGAATGAAGTAAATAAAAATAACATTAAATCCAACACATAAACCTAATCAAAGGATATGTCCAAATACTAGATAACCAGATATCATCGTAAAATATAGTCATCTCAAAAAGGCATCATCATGCATATATGATCAACTGAACAACATAGTAGTCTAACATCGATGATACTAGAAATCAAAGTATAACACCTAACCATTAGGTCATCTCAAATGTAAAAATAACATGAGTAACAAGTATCTCTCTGATCAATATATAACAAGGTACAAACTACAAACACGAGAGGCACTACAAGACTACCACTTCACAATATGTTACCTATATACCAATTTTCTATAGAAGCACAACTTGAGGATATGGATATCATGAAATATAGGTTGTAATAGCTGGTTTAATTGGATTAAAGGAGAGAGGCTCAAAAGAAAAACTTCAAAAGGAAACTGCAAGTGAAATTTTTGCATGACAATACAGAAAAAGAAAGGTTATCAAAGAGGGAGTGTGGGTATTGAAATGGTGAAGCATTATTACTAGGACCATATAATATCATTATGGATAAAGGAGGTGGAGACACTTTATTTTTACAAGATGAAAAAAAATCCTAGTTCATGGACAATACCTAAAGCATTTATACTCTTGAAGAGATTCAAGGAGTATTCCTTGTAAATTGTTAAATAGATATAATTATTGTTAAATAGATATAATTATTGTTAAATAGAAATAATTATTTGTTGTTTTCAATTTTATCTCATATTCTAATGCAAATGGTTTTCTATCTAGAGATAACCTAGATCTCATTATGCTCACAAGGAAAGTACATCCCAAAAAAGAGCCATTGTTGATACCTAGATTTTCAATCTTATGTTTCATTATATTTTACTCATCTTAAGATTTTCATTCATGATAATATCTTAATTAAATATTTGAATGATGTACCTCTTTATTATGAGAATACTTATTGTTAGTTTTTTGTGTAGGAAGAAGATTGCCACCAAGTAACCATCATTCACATGTATCTAGCTTCTAAGGACCAACTATTACCCAAGTAGCTCAAGGGTAATATAAAAAAGATCGAGTATCATTACATCCATGAAAAATGGAGATGGACTATAGCTCAAATTGAATCATCATTTCTAAGGTAGAGGGATCAAAGGAAGCTTCATTTGGACAAACACAATTAGATTGGATGTTTTGGCAATAGGTAAAATATGTAAAAGGCTTACAATAAAAAAAATCACATATCCAAGGAATTTATACCAATGAGGGAACGAATGAGAAAAATGAATATTCATTGGGTAAAGATGGGTCAAATATATCTAAGCAAAAAAAGGGAACATGACACATTGGCTAAACATGTACTAGATGATTCCATTAGAAAGACTTACACTATTGATAAAATGAAAAGTGGTCTTACTAGTACCCAATGAAATTATCAAGCAGACACTATCCAATGAAAAATAAGTCACATGAAAAGTATCTTCGTTATGGGTTACATTGATATAATTCATTAGCATAACATAAACCATAGGCAAGCATCATTTTTTTCTTCTCTATACCTAATGTAATTATCAAAAGGGCTTGCAACTATATGGTATAATTAAGGATTTCATGAAATGATGATTGGAAATACGTATACCAGGAAGGTAGAATAAATAATCAGGAAGTGTCACTTTGATAAACCCATCCACAAATATAACTCATTTTGCAACATGTTGATCCCTAATAGGTTCATCTAAAGGTCTTATAGAGATATGAAGTTCATCAACATAGAATACATTAGTGGTGTAACTAATTTTGAGTCTTCTTGGTCCTTGATAACTTTACCAAAATCACCTACACTGATATAACATTCATAAGAGTAATGTGTACTATCAATGAGAGTAATTTCAAGTCTTCCTAAACTCCAATGAGGTCAATGGAATAACCTATACTAATTAATACAAAGGAAATATGGTCAGACAATATAATGTAAATGAATGTGATATATGGGTTCATGTAGGATGATGTACCAATGTAGCCAATGACATTGGATTAAGATTTGTTGATAAGCTTCTCATTAGTATAACAACATACATTGTTAGGAAAATGTAAAATAGCTTGGCTTAGCCCCAATGAGTATTTCAATATCACTTATATCAATCTAAATGATAAAATAATAGCTTCAGATTAATCATGTTGATGAATCCTAAAAGAGATATTACATAAAAAATATATATATCAATTAGGATTCATTGTCATTTCAATTTGACTTAAAATGAATTTAACAAAACAAAATCACCTTGGGAGAAAATGATAATATATAGGTTTTAGAAATATAAGAGGAGTAACTAAGAGGGGAGGGGTGAATCGATTACCACAAAAATAAATCCTAGATCCCTTAGATGTCAATACAAATCAAAACTAAACTCTACTAAAAATGAAGATACTATTGTAACTCGGTTAGCATTGAATCACTCGGCAAACACTAAGAATTATTGTAACTCAGTAAGCACTCAAATATTACTTCTTTAGATGTTTAATGTGATTAACTATAATTAACTCAGTTACATACACATAAAATAAATAGCATGAACACAAGTGACACCAAGATTTAATGTGGAAATCCAATTTGGAAAAAGCCACCAATTGCAACTAGTTACTATTTTTTACTCTTCTAAAGTGAACCTTGTTAGGAGCTAACCTTGTTAAAGGTTACAAAACACACTATTAGGTGTGACCCTATTAAAGGATTTAATCAACCTATTAGGAGTGGCCTAATTAGAGGTCTTTAGACACTTATATCTAGAAATGCCACCTTGCTAGAGGATTTGGAAAATAGTTGTTAAAATAACCTTGTTAATAGATTTCATACATTGCTACAATTATTAGAGAGTAAAAATGATATGACCTAATTGCTGATGCAACTTTATTGCTGATTTTAGATCTCTATTTTGGTTTGAATACTTGATCCTCCTTGATTAGATAAAACTTTGTAGCTCAGTCAACTTAGGATACTCTACTATCCTTCTAATTCGCTTCCTTGGTTTATCTTTTCAATCCCATGCTTCTCATATTCAATCCCACAACTTGACTATATACTTATATCTTTTTCCTTGTCAATTCAGCTTGAATACACTTACAAATATTCAATATTCATCCCTTAAGTCGGCTAGACTTAACAAATAAATTCATCAAACTAAATATGGTGTTTCAAGAAAATCCTTCATTGGCCAACTTAGCTTGGTCAACACTAACTTAGAAAAGACTTTCTTCATAATTTCTTTGTTAACCGCGTGAACTCAGTTAAAACTACATTCTAAGCTGAGTTCCTTTGGTAATCAAGTGAGCTTGGTCAACACTGATTCCATGCCAACTTCTCTTTGGTACCCGAGTGAACTTGGTAGACACTGTCTTCCTACAAACTTCCTTTGGTGCTCGAGTAAAGCTCGACACATGCTATTCTCTAAGCTCGATTTAATCTAGAATGCTCATTAGAAACTAGAAATTGTCTTCATCGCTTGAGTGAGCTTGGCAGACACTAAATGGTAAAGACTTGACATTTTGTGTAACATCAAAGACAATATATAATTGAAAATTTATTTTCAACAATCTCCCTTTTTGGCATTGATGGCAACACAACATGTCATAATATAATGAAATTTTAGAGAAAAATAAAAGTAAGGATAATATCCTTAGTTTAATTTTGATTCTCATCCATGAGAACTCCCTCCATCAATGCGATCTCCCTTTGACATCAATCTCTCTATCTAGAATGATTTTCTAATTAATCTAATTATGATGACTGCAATATCAAACTTTCCCCCTCTTTTATATCAACTTAAGTTCATCCTCCCTCTTTATTTGACAACAAAATTTGACATCTCATACAAAAACATAAATTTCATAGTAAAATCTTCTTATAAAATCTATCTAATGTATGACAGAAATCTCTGTCTTTGACATCTTATGCCAAAGATAGCATTTAGTGAATTTCCATGTACCTAATGTATTGATTCTTATGCAATCTTCCTATTGATCTTTAACATGCTTGGTTGATGCATCACTAAAATTTGATTAGTGAGATTTAGATAGGGGAATCACCCCTAGCTTACCTCTTAGATACAAAAATGCATCCTTAGGTAATGGCTTGGTGAATATGTATGCAATATGTTCTTTTGTATTCACATATTCCAATCTTACTTCCTTGTCTTGTACCAATTCTCTTAAGAAATGATACTTAATTGCAATGTTCTTGGTTTTGGTATGCATCATACGATTCTTGGAAATTTTAATTACACTGGTGTTATCATAGAAAAAAAATTGGATCTCTGATCTCTTCCTTCATACCTATCAATAGTAGTTTGAACCAAACAATTAACTATTGTAGCAACATATTTTGCTTCTATTGTTGACTAAGAGATACCTTTTTTCTTCTTTCTTTTCTGAGATACTAGCCTCTTTCCAAGAAAGAATGCTTCACCACTAGTGCTCTTCCTATCATCAATGCTTCCTACCCAATTAGCATTAGTGAATGCTTTCACTCCAAAGTTGCCTCCTTTCTTATACCATAAACCATAATCTTTAGTACCCTTTAGATAACTCATTATTCCTTTGATTTTTTTCATATGATTTTCTTTTGGATTAGTAAAGAATCTTTCCACCATTCCAACTATGAATACTATATCAGGTCTTATATGCACTACATATTGAAGTTTTCCAATCATTGATGTGTATGTACTCTGATCTACTTCTTTTGAATCATTATATTTGGAAAGCTTATGTCCAATAGACATAGGTGTTCCAACTAGTCTAGAATCCTCCATTCCAAACTTCTTTAGTATCTCCTTGATGTATTTTGAGTGACTAATATAGATACCATCATTCTTCTATTGAATATATAAGCCAACAAAGAATTTGATTTCTCCAAACATTGACATCTCAAATTCCTTACTCATTTTCTCTAAAAAGGATTTGCACAAATCATCATTTCCAGTAAACAATGTATCATCCACAAATATTTCTTCCAACACAATCTTCTTATCTAGTCCTTCTTTGATGTATAGGTTGTTGTTATCATTAGTTCTTTGAAAACTAATCTTTATGAGATACTTGTGTAATCTCTTATACTGGGATCTAGGGGCTTGTTTGAGACCATCCAAATCTTAGTGTAGTCTGCAAACCATGTCCCTTTTTCTAGGATCAATGAAACCTTCAAATTTCTCTATGTAGACTTCCTCTTCTAAGATTCCATTTAGGAATGATGATTTCAAATCCATCTGATGCACTTTGAATCCTTTGTGTGTTGCATATGCAAGGAGTGTTCTAACACCTTCGAGTCTAGCAATGGGAGAAAAAGTCTCTCCATAGTCAATACCTTCCTCTTGAGCATAGCCTTTGCAAACTAGCTTTACCTTATTTCTTGAAACTTCTCCATTCATTCAAATTATGTTTGAATACCCATTTTGTACCAATTACATTCTTATACTTGGGTCTAGGAACAAGATTCCAAGTGTTATTCCTCTTAATCTAATGAATTTCTTCATTCATAGCCTCAATCCAACTGTCATTCTTTAATGCATCTTTTACGGATCTAGGTTCAAATTCAGTAAGAAAACATGTACCTTTTAACTTGTTCCTTATCATTGTACAAACTAACTGACCTCGAATGATTTTCTTAGGTGCATGATGCCTTATGATATATCCAAAAAATCTAGGCTTTTTCTTTCTGAAATCACTAGGTTCACCATGATCTTATGTTTCATGCTCGAGTCCCATTGTCTATGACTTGGGTTACACTTTTTGCAACTTAGGTTGAATTGGAGATTTTGGGGACTCGAGTGGTGAAGGTTGTCAATTCCCACGTATTTTAACATTATGAATAGTTATGTAAATCAATTTCTAGATTAGATTGTGTAAATTACTTTATTTGAAATCTCTTTCTCTCTCATCCTGATGATGGATCACGTAGTGTGATTCAAAATATTGATGGTAAAAATCTCCACACAATCTAATCCAAAAACTGATTTACGTAACTATGATGGATTGTGGAAATTTGATCGCATTAATTATGAATAGTATCTGGCTCATAGTAAACAAAATTTCTATAGTCTTCATGTTCTTTACTACTTTGTTCTCTCCTTTTTACAAACTCATCAATCTTCACATGTACACTTTCTATAACTTTATGAGTAGATAGATCCAGAAATTTATAAGCTTCTCTCTTATTGGAATATCCTAGAAATATTCTTTCAACACTTTTGACATCAAAATTTCCTTTTCTAGACTCCTTTAGAATATAACATTTACTACCAAATACTTTGAAGTAACAAACATTAGGTTTATAGCCATACCATGATTCAAAAGGTGATTGATTTGAATCCTTAATCAACTGAACTTTGGTTCAAGGTATGAACTACAGTGTTGATTGCTTACTTCTGGTATTTGATAGAAAAATTCTTTTCTATCATAAGGGTCCTTGTACAACCCATGATTTATCTATTCCTTCTTTCAACAATGTCATTATGCTTAGGTATGCCAGGTGTAGACACTTGTCTTTTGATTCCTCTTTCATTGCAAAAATCATTAGAAATGAATTCTCTTCCTCTATCTAATCTTAAATATTTCTATTTATTTCTTATTTATTTCTCTACTCTAGCCAAATACCACTTGAAATTTTGAAAAGCTTCTAATTTATCCTTGAAATACATAATAGGCATCATTCTTGAATAATCATCAACAAATAAAATAAAGTACTTATCTCTTGCATAGCTTTCTATGCCAATAGGTCCACAAAGGACTATATGGACTAGCTCCAACACTTCTTCATAATGATAATTTTTTCTTTTAAAACTTGTTTTTCCCATCTTACCAATTTGACAATTCTTGCACATGCCCATGTCAGGTTTCTTTAGGCTTGGAATGCCTCTAACTCTTCTATTATTACTTATGTTTATCAGGTTTGTTAGAAATAATAGTCCACCAAGATAACTAAGAGGCGGGGTGAATCAGTTATTTAATAATTAAAAAAATTATCAACCTTAAGTAATCTTAACCATTCAACGAAAGTAAACAACAACCATAACAAGATCCATTTACACAATTACACCAAATATGTTAACTAGGGAAACCCTTGATTAGAGGGAAAACCTTAGTGGGAATGATGCCCATAAGATGATTTACTAATATAAATATTTCTTGTTAGAGGATGGACCCTATTAGGAATCTATGAGAATATTTAGTTCATATGAGTCCCTGATAGGAGACTTTGAATCCCTATTAGGAGTTGTGGAAGACATAAGGACCCACTGTCCAAACAGCTTCTAGGGCAAGACCACTAAACTCACTATCTAACTAGTCTCTCAATTATTCCTTGTAGAATAATTGTTTGTACTGTACTTTAACTTCTTTTCTCCATCCTTTCAACCAAAAAAATCACTTTCAAACCTTGTATACTAGTTCATGAACCTCGAATCTGAATATCAAACCTTAGATCTCACAATAAAACCTCAACAACGAAGTTCTTTCCAACTTCACGATGTTATGCTTATCTTTGCATTCTACTCTTCGTGCTTCTTGCAATCATACATGCATCACGTCCTTGATAAAGGAAAATTCCCTTGCTTTATATCAAATCCATAAAACAATTCCCTTAGTCGATTATTACATCTTCTCAATTAATTATTATAGGACCACATTAAGAACATGTTACACTCAGAAATAACATTAATCTTCCACCTTGTAACTTGAATAACTTTCCATACATGTGACATTATGATGAGTGAGCTTAGCCAAATCATCTCCAACATGTCTTCTACACATATTTAACTTTGGCTTCTCAAAATAACAACTTTGCTAAGAGATATAACAAGTTTACCAAAATATTCTTCTATAAATTCTATCTCATAATAGTCTTCACCAAAACTTGCATAACTTCTCCCAAAATTCATATCTTATGCTTCTGAGGTTAGCTACATATACTAAACACTTATTATTATCTCCCTTTAACCTAGCTAGTGAAAGTACTCAACAATTTGTCTACACCAACTTGATCTTTCCATTTTTCTTCTGTCAAATACCATAGAAAACTGCTATGTTGACATCAATGAGAAACATAGTCATGAATGTAACATATCAACATGATAATGATCTAATCATTTTTCTACAATACTCCCCCATAAAATTATCATCAACATTCATGCTTCCAACAAGGTTATCAAAATTCACATGACATAACCTCTTATGCCATAACAAGCTTTCTTCTACTTAAGCAGTGAAACATGAACTTCCATTAATATCTAGGTAGAATAAGTTACCTTTTGTTTTCTCGCTAGTCCCAACTAGGTTTCCTTTCCCATCCATCATATTGGCCTTTCCATTCATGAATTCTACCTTGAATCCAATATTATTTAATTGAGCCACACTAAGTAGATTATACTTCAGTCCTTCAACCCAATAAGCATTATCACATCTAAGATCATTGGTTAGTGCAATACAACCTTTACCTTTCACATAACATGTTTCATCATTGCCAAATCTAACACTTCCACCATCATAGTGTACCAAGTTCTTAAATTTAGATTTGTCACCAGTCATATGGTGAGAATAACCACTATTAATAATCCATGTGTCATTCTTACCTATATGTGAGATAAGTGCCATTTTATCATTCTTGTCATCTGATTCATCCTTAACAGAAATGTAGACCATTTCATCTTCTTCTTCACTACTTTCATAATCTTTGACAATGTAACAAGATTTCATATCCTTGTCCTTGTAGCTTTTGAAGTCCTTCTTTCCCTTGTACTTTTCATTCTTATTTTCTTCTTTACATTATCTATTTGGACACCTTGCAGCAATGTGACCAACAACCTCTTCACATAAAAAGAAAATCAAAGAAATTTTGCCTTTGTACTTCCCTTTACCCTTGGGAAATCTTCTTGCAAGTAATGCTTCGATTACTTCAAGATCTTCATCAAAACCATCTCCATCCTAACTTTCAAATTTCCTTTTAGATTTTTCAGCTTTCTTCTTGAGTGATAGCTTGGCTTGAAATGCAAACTCAAGGTTGCTAGTGTTAGGAACATAATTTCCATAGTTATCTAACTCAAATACTATCAATCTTTCCATTATTGCAGCCAATGTTATATCATTCTTGGAATTGCATCTCATCTCTTGAATTGCTAACATTCTAATTACATATATAGGAAGAGGTGTTCTAAGAGCCTTTCTTACCAATTTCTCATCTTCAATCTTTCCTCTTGAAGCTCTGAGTGCGCACACACTAACTTTTTTCATTTTTTCATTGTATTTTGCAATATTCTCATCTTCATTTGATCAAATTGACCTTTAAGAATTTCTACCTTGGCTCTTCTTACATTATCATCTCCTCCATAGATTTCCTTCATCTTGGTCCACATATCATGAGTAGTACTATAGTCTTTGACTTCAACAAATTCAGCATAGCTAAGAGTTGAAGCAATAACAATCATCATAATGTTATGATTCTTTTTTTCTATAATTTCTTCAACAATCATAGTTCTAGTAGGTGCCACATACTTGGCATCAAGGTACTTTAGGCCTAAGTCTCCAATGGTTTCCAAATGCAATCTCATGAGTTCCTATCATACCTTGAAGTTATCTCTATTCAACTTAGGGATCTCCCTTCTGTAAGACATCCCAATCTTTAGCTTAGGTCCTTGAAACCTTCTCTACAAGCACCAAAAGCTCTAATACCAATTGTTGAAAATATAAGAGGAGTAAATGAGAGAAGAGGGGCAAATTAGTTACCACAAAAATAAATCATAGATCCCTTAGATGTTAATATAAATCAAAACTAAATTCTGCTGAAACTAAAGATACTATTGTAACTCAGTTAGCACTAAATCACTCGACAAACACTAAGAATTATGATAACTTGTTAAGCACTGAAATATTACTTATTTAGATTTTTAGTGTGATTAACCACAATTAACTTAGTTGCATACACATAAAATAAATAGAATGAACACAAGTGACACCAGGATTTAATGTGGAAACCCAATTTGGGAAAAAAACACCAATTGCAACTAGTTACTATTTTTCACTCTTCTGAAGTGAGCCCTGTTAAGAGCTAACCCTATTAAAGGTTACAAAACACACTGTTAGGTGTGACCCTGTTAAAGGATTTAATCATTGTGTTAGGAGTGGCCTTGGTAGAGGTCTTTAAACACTTTAATCTAGAAATACCACCTTGTTAGAAGATTTGGCAAATAGTTGTTAACTTTAACAGATTTGATACATTGCTACAATTATTAGAGAGTAACAATGATATAACCTGATTGCTGATGAAACTATATTATTGATTTTAGATCTATGTTCTAGCTTGAATACTTGATCCTCCCTAATCAAATAAAACTTTTCAACTTGGTCAACTCAAGATACTCTGATATCCTTCCAATTTTCTTTCTTGGTTTATATTTTCAATCATATGCTTTTCATATTCGATCCCACAACTTGACTTTATACTTATACCTTTTTCCTTGTCAAGTCGGCTTGAATACACTTACAAATATTCAATATTCATCCCTTAAGTTGGCTAGACTTAAAAAATAAATTCATCGATCTAAATTTGGTGTTTCAAGAAAATCCTTCATTAGCTAACCCAGCTCGGTCAACACTAACTCAAAAAAGACTTTCTTCATACTTTCTTTGTTAACCACGTGAATTTGGTTAACACTACATCCTAATAAATTCCTTTGGTAACTGAGTGAGCTTGGTTAACACTAGTTCCATGCTAACTCCTCTTTGGTGCCCAAGTCTACAAACTTTCTTTGGTTCCTGAGTGAATCTTGGTACATATGGTTCTCTAAACTTGGTTTACTCTAGAATGCTCGGTAGACACTGGAAACTGTCTTCATTGCTTGAGTGAGCTCAGTAGACACTAACTAGTAAAGACTTAAAATTTTGTGTAACATCAAAGACAATATAAAATTGAACAATTATTTTCAACAATAGGAACATTAAATTTTTTTATAAATGTCAAAAGGAATGTTTGTTATATGTATTGTAGACACATATAACAAAGTGTTTAATAGAAATGACAAATATCTTTCAAACTGTTGATTGCAATCTTGTGTACAACCTAGAGATTATGGGTTTTTATGAATTAGCATGTGGTGACAAAGGGGAAATTTAATGTTGATGAAACTCTACATGCTATTATAAATAAGAGAAAGTTGTTTCTAGATATTAGAACTCAATTGAGAATTTTCAAAGAGTGTAAAATGGTTGCATTTTTTTGCGGGCTTAGATAAAGATTATTGAAGTTCACCTTGGAAAGTAAATACAATCATGGGTTTTCCAACCAATAACAATTTATGAATGAAAAACCTTAGTCAGTTTGAATGGAAAAGAAGAAGACCAATCATATACCATAGCTAGTTTGTACCTGGCCACTTGGAGTCTTTGGAAGAGTTATGATAGTTATAAAATTTACTTCTTTGAAATTAAAATAGAAGAAGACAAGGTTGAAATAAGGGAACTAATAGCCAAACTGGAACCAGGAAACCATGAACATCTGGATGAAATGTTTCATCTCCTTAGACTGATTTGTATACATTGAGGGGTTTGCATTTATTTTCTTGTTGATGTTATTTTAGAAAAATATTGCAGCGAGTGTCATTCTAGAGAAATACTTTCCATTTTGTTACAATACGACCTAGCTAGGGTACATATATTTTTACATTTATACAATAAAACTTTCATTTTTGTTTCTAAAAGATTTACTAAAGATGTAATTAGGCATTACTTAGTATTGGTGAAACTGATTCCTCTTCTATAAAATGAGGAATATTTTATGTCATAGGATATAGAAATTTTCATTAAAAAAAAGGAATTAAATGGAAGTCATTTAATCATTTTTTGAGATTGAATTATAATATATAATACATGTAATGTGTTGTTACTTATTTATGAACAACATCTTTTCACTTTCAATACAATCAATCAAGTAACATCTTCTATAAAATTCCTTCAACCAACACATTATAGTTAAGGAATAGACTCATATGCATTAGTCTTGCAAAGAAATTAGGTCATAGATCATTCCCATTAGTTGGTCAAATCTTATTGGATAATTTATCATTGAGTAGGAAAGTTCATAGGATTCTAATCTATTGACACCCCATTTAAAAAGGGTAACTTTTCTAAATTAAAATGTTACCTCACTTCAAAGTGGGGTCATAATTTTTTTTACCATTTTTTAAATTTAATTAAAAATTGAAACTTTTAGAAGACTTAATAAGTAGTATTATATAATCCATCAAACATGTACGCAATCTAATGTAATCTATCTATAAGTATATGGCTTCGAGACCATGTAAGAATTTTTCATAAGGAAAAGAATGAAAATGCCAAGATCTAGAAGCTTAATGGATAGGACAAGAAAAAAAAAATATATCATCCTCAAATGACATGGTCCATTGATGATCAAAATAATAATGACTATGGAATTGCCCAAATCAGATAATGAGATACAATACATGTAGATGTGCTTGAATATAGAGGTAATGTAAGATAAGTAGGAGTCATGTAAGTGATAAGAGTAACAAATAAGAAAATTCCCACCAAAGGTGGATTATCCTCCAGTGTGCATGAAAGTGTGTGCAATGATGAGAGGGTAAGAACATAAAGAGAGGTGTAAGACAACATGTGCTTAAATAAAACTCCTATGTGTCTACATGACAACTGATATGAAAGTGAATTATCCTAAGTAAATTTAAGTGATGTGTAATTAGTAATATTTAATTACACTAACACTATCAAATAATTTCATATAAAAAATAATCTATAATCTATATTAGAAATAATATTATCTAATCTATCAGGTTCATGTACGTGTAAAAAATTGGTCATATATTTTATCTAATGTGTTCTCATGGGTCTCAAATTATCATAGTGGTACCTAATGTGTCATAATAGGTCCTAAGATGTCTTAGGACCACTCAAGACCAATTATTACTTGATTAGGATCCCTTAGGACACTTATTATGCATGCATGATGACCCATTATATATCATAATGGTCATAATTGGTCCTAAGGGATCATAATGGGTCCTAACACCACTTATGACCCATTATGAATCAATATGATCCATTATGACCACTTAGGACCCACTATGTATTAGAAGCATCATAGTGGGTCCTAAGGGGTCTTAAGGAGAACATGTTGGTCATTAAGTGACCCTAATATATTGTAATGGGTTCTAATGGGTCCTAAGTGGTCCTAGGATCCATTATGTTCCCTTAAGACCACTTAGGACCCATTATGACCCTTATAATACATAGTGGGATGTAAGTGGTCCTAAGGGGTCATAAGACCACTTAGGACCTATTATGAACCAATATGATCCATTATGACCACTTATGACCACTTATCTATTATAAGGGTCATAATGGGTCGTAAGGGGTCTTAAGAGAACAAAATGGCTCCTAAAGGGTCCTAAGACCACCTACGACACATTAGAACATCTTATGATACATTAGGATCACTAAGGACCCAATTGTGTGTTGTATAATAGTTAATGTATTTAGGGGATCCTAATGGGTCCATTGGTGGTAATGGGACCTAATGTTCTCTAATAAGTCTTAATTTGGTGTAATAGGTCCTATTGTATTCCAACATGTTTTAACAGTTTCTAGGACCACTCAGGGACAATTAGGATCTGATTAGGATCCCTTAATACACTTATTACACAAGAATACCCCTTATGTGGCATAAGGGTGTTTAGGGGGGGAAGTGAGGCACTTTAATAGGACTGCAGGTCTCCTTATTTTTTAGGCCACTAAGTCATTCAAATATATGTGAAAGGGAAAGAAGGGAATTTCCAAATTTGATTCTGCTTATGATCCAAATTATATTATCTAGGACCCAAAGGAATCAGGGTTCTAATATTTAATTCAAAATATAAAGAGGAATACAATATGAGGAAGTATACTCTTTGGCCCTTGATAGGATAATGTAAATGTGAAATTGAACTAATTGCTTAAATACTGTAAATCTAGATGCTATGAAAACACAATTAACCCAAATAAGATGTAGATATAGGGTAAATATATGAAAGGAAATAAAATATGAAAGAAACACCTTGAAATACATAGAGGAAGATGTATTTTGGCTCTAAAACTCATAGATTTGAATTATTTCTAAATATTTGTCTATGGGTCTCAAAATAAAATGATGAAAGGAACAAAACCCATAAATCTCCCCAAAAAAGGATGTTGAAGGACTAGGTCAAATTGGAAGAATGTCCTACAACTAGGTTGACATAGTTCGATGAGCTAAAACTAACTTCTCCATAAAGCTCTCAAAAACTAGGTTCCAAACCTATAAGCTCCAACTAGTATCTTGCAAATAAATACAAAAAAAAGGGTATTGTTGTTGGAGTTTGATGAGGGATTCCCTTGTTCAAATCCTAGGTTAACAAATTAACTCTAATTGAGAAATGTAAATGACTAAAAAGCAAGATAAATGTTAGGATTCACCTTTTCTTGAAACCCTTGTCAATAAGGATTTTGTATGTAATGTATTGTATATCTTGAACTAGGAATGTAGGGTATCTCCACACTTTGCAATAGATCTACCATAATTCCATCATGGTTCCATGGATATAAATGTACATCAATGAAGAAGATGATTAATGCTTCAATTTATATATCCTCCATTTATGTCCAACAACAAGCTAAATCTTGAAAAGGAAATTCTCACAAAGGATCCTTCAATGATAGATAGAAATCTCCTTGCTTAAATGCTTGAAAATCTTGAATACTTGAACTCCTTGAATGTGAAAGGTATAAATCTTCATTTTAGAGAAAGAACTTGGATTAATTAAGTGCATGAATGAATGATAAATGAAATGAATTGTCCAAGTCTCCTTATATATGAGTTTTTAGGTGGAAAACAATTCAAGGCAATGGGAGAGAAAAATATAATTAATTAAACCCACAAGGCCTTATATGCCTCGAGCCCCAAAATCATTAGGGACTAGGTTGGCCTAGGTTGGCCTAGTCTAGAATAGGTTGATCTAAGTTGACCTAGTCTTGGAGATCAAATATAGAGTCCAATA
The DNA here is from genome assembly GCA_028749045.1 of Cupressus sempervirens. Taxonomy (NCBI): domain Eukaryota; kingdom Viridiplantae; phylum Streptophyta; class Pinopsida; order Cupressales; family Cupressaceae; genus Cupressus; species Cupressus sempervirens. Next base: position 488,103,162 of record CM053786.1, read on the forward strand.
GAAAGAAGAGGCAGATACTAGGACAAATAGGGTAGAAAGAGGAAGGGAGAGGAGAAAAAGAGATCGAGCATAGGCACATCCATGGTTAGAAGAAGGAATTATGGAGAGGGACCTACAAGGTCTTAAAAAGGGAAATGTGTCCATTTTAAGATAGTACATTTAGCCCCCACTTTATTAGGATTATGTTTTTTCTCAAACTCATGGTAAAGTAGATCAAGAGAAAAAAAAGAAAATCTTATCATGATTCAGGAGGAAAAGAAATCATCAAGCCTCCAAAATACTTAAGTCTTTAGCGTGTCCAAAATAATAATAATAATAGAGATAAACACTTTGAAAGAAGGGGTGTAGTTATTTTCCCAATAAGGTTTATGTGCCTTATTGTGAGCCCCACAAGAAAAAGGTAAAAGGGGGGAAATGTCTCTTCAAAAGGAGATGGATTTGAATGATCTAGCAAGTGTGTGTGACATGCTAGTCAACCCATAAAAGATGAACCAAATGGTCTAGCAAGTGTGTGTGGCATGCTATTCATTCCATCAAAGGGATTCAACTTCAAGGGAACTCCATGTCCCAAAAATAAGAATAAAAAAGAAACCCAAGCATAAGGATGTGTGTGTCCTTAAGGGATTATAACAAGATTGAGCTTCTCAAACTATTAGTAGTCAAAAGAACGGTCCAAAAACAAGTATTGAGCCTCCCAAACTATCAATAGTTTAGAGAGGGATGAAAAATGAGACCAAGCCCCTAAGAACCATCAATAATTCCCAAAAACTAGAAGAAAAATGTGAGAGAGGATAAACATGAAGTAACAATGTATATATTTATGTATACCTTAGAAATCATACCAAACATTAAAGGTTGAAGTACTCTAAGTTATACATGAAATCCATATTTATATTCCATGGTCAAAGGATGACCAGAGTGTATGTCCCCATGTTAATTTGATTTTAAACACCTTAATGAGATAAATAGGTTTAACAAAAGTCTACATACATCCACTAATTAACATTTCCACTATAACATACCCCTAAGAAGAGAAACAGATCAAGGAAAATGAGCACATAACAAAAAGAGTGAGCACAAAGGGATCTACTAACTTTGGGGTTAGCAAGTATTCCCCAAAGAAAGTAGAACTATGATAGAATGGAGAAAAATACATGCAAGAGTTATGAAGAAGAGTCTTTTTGGGCCAATAACATGGAGGCCAAAAAGAATTGGAAGTTCTACCATATCATAAGAAACCAAGAATACTGTACAAGATCACTAGTACAAAAAATAGCAAAAGTAAGACATAACACATAAAAACAAATAGAAGAAAGAGTTACAAATAGATTATCCTCTTAAGCTCAAAAAAGTAATAGGCATTGTTTAAAGAAATCAAATAAAGAATATATAACAAAAAACAAAAGAGCACAGATACTAACATGATGAATGAAAACCATACAAATTTTTTGCATTCCTCCCCTATTTTAGTCCAAAATGTTGGGGAAGGATGGCAACTTATGAGAGGAACAACATTCGTTATATTATGAATCACAATGATTTCTAAGCAAGGACTTTGGGAGTGACTATGATCATTACTAATAGTGAGTGTAAGCTATATAGAAAGCATGTTAGAGAAATCATTATCCATGTCAATTAATTTGTCATGAGCCAAGATTAATATATTTTCTCTTTATCAAACACATGATGTATTTGTTTAATTATTTAAAGTTGATATCTTCAATACATTATCATAATAGCACTACTATTGAATTATATCAATCAATAGCATCCAAATTATAACTAATAGTATTAATGTTGAATTAATGATCACCGAATAAAGATGACTGAACATTCATCTCTAATAATAATGTTATAAATATATTACTAGTTCCAATACACTAATCAAATAAATACTTTCATAAACAATACATTAGCATTTACCATAAAATATAAATACTTTTAAATTCAATAAAAGGAAATAAAACCTAAACCTAATTAATTAACATTCAAAACTATGAGACATGGATTTACAAATATGTCTACCCTAAGCCATATATATTAGGGTTAGGGCTAATTTGAAAGGGGATATAGAAGAACTGAAAAAGCATATAGAAAAATGTGAGAAAATGAATAGGTGAACAACGCAATGAGTACAGAAACACAAAGTTGAAGCCTCCCCCATGGCCATGTGAAGATTTGCACACAAGTACACATCTTCCTGATGCCAAAGACTAATAGGCTCTATGCCACGAATTCGATGCCAGCATATTAAAGACTTTGCATAGTCCCTATGGCATAAGGTGCAGTCAGGTACCCACATTATTCCACGCCAAAGGACCAACAGTAATATCGCAACACACTGCTAAACACAGATAGGGTACATATAAACCTAGATGTGTTTAATCCTATAAATCAAGATATGATATGGATATAGTTAAATTAAATGATAGGAAGCAATTGCTATTAAGTTCTTACATAATGATATCGGCATTATGAAATTTGTTCAATTCTATTTCATTCAATATAGATGTGAAATGATTAATGAATTACATAAGCAATTCACATAAGTAAAGGAATATACATTAAATTGATTAAAGATCGATACATGCTATAAGTCATTGAAAATTTATAGACAAATATATATATGTTTGTGTGTGTGTGTGTGTGTATCTATATATATATGATGATATATACATTAGAATAGATATAAATGTATGACATAAAAATAAATATTGCATTAAAAGAACATGGGTATATTATATTAAGATGTGAGTTATAATAATTATCGAATCAAAGGATAAATGTTTACATATACCAGTATAGATATTAAACATAAATAATGTTGATTCAAGGAAAACATGCATAACATTTTAAAATATAGCAATTAGAATACATTTCAACTATAGTAAAAAGAGTCTATCTCTCGTCCAAATTACGAAATATTAAGATAGCGAGTTGGTGGAGGGAGAGGTAGAGTAAATTCAGGCACCTGACAGATATCCTCTAGGGAATCACTTGTAGCCTATTTCACACACCTTTTGCACCATAAATCTACCATCTCAAGATGATCATAACAAGGAGAAAGAAAGCTGTCTATGTACTATAAGAAGAAATCTTCGAAATGAACTAAGAAAATTAAATTAAATGCTCATCTCCTCAAACACTTTGATAAGAATGATGGTCCATGGGTTTGCTAAATGTTGGATGACTCCCTAACTTATGCCCAAATTTTGAATTTTAGGTCAAAGGGTTAAAAAGGGGTCATCACAAGTGGTATCAAAGCATGATCTTGCCATCTTGTAAATAAAAAAGGGAGAAAAAATGAGTGAAAAATTATCTAATGAACTTAGGAATATTATGGAATAGACAAACCAAACTTTAGTAGAGAAAATAGAGAGATCACACCAAGCACTTCTCCAAGCACTGCAAAACATGGGAAATTCCATAAACAATCTTTAAAACAATAATTTTGGTGGAAGAGACATAAGTTCAAACCACTTAGAAAATAATGGAGCTTCATCATCTTAGGTACCCAAAACCCCTTTCTTACCTAGGGAGGCCCCTCAATGGAAGAAGAGGGACAGACAACCAATAATGCTATTGAGAATGCAAGAGCTTATGCTAGCCTTAAACAAAAAAATAGAGAGTTAGTAACATTTAGAGAGTTCTATGAAGCCAATAGGCAAGAAACCCATAGGAGAGAAAGAAGACATCAAAATCAAGACTTTAGAAGCAAAGTAAATAAAGTAACACTTCCCAATTTTGATGGATAAGAAAAGACTACTGCATGCACTTGGCTACAAAAATTGAATACTTATCTTACCCTTAGTCTGATGATGGAAGAAGATGCACTTCAACTCATGATTCTTCACTTAGAGGGCATGGCACACAATTGGTGGCACCATGGCCTTGTTACTCAAGGGTATCAAAATGTCACTTCTTACGAAGAATTCTCTCAAAAACTTATAAAGAGATTTGATAGAAGGCATCCCCAAGAGAATTTTAAGAAATTGACTCAAATAAGGTAGCAAGTAATAGTGGAAGATTATATTAAAGAATTCCAAAAGATTTCAGTCCAAGTCACAGGAGTAGATGATGAACGCTCTGCCTACTTGTTCATAGAAGGATTAAAAGATTCATTAAAGGGCCTAGTAAGTGCCCTAAAACCTTCATCCTTAGACGATGCTTTTGAAATAGCACTAAGACTAGAAGTCTCAACCAAAAATAAAAAATCATGGAATAAGCTCAATACAAAATCTCACAAAAAAAGATAAATCAGACAAAAAGTTCGTTCCTACAAAGGACTAGGAGGAACTAAAGAAAAATAATTTATGATTCAAATGCTAAGAGCCATGGGAGCCTAGCCATAACTGCAACCAAAAAAAAACCCTTGTCATAATTGTGGTAAAGATTAGGTGTGCCAGGACATAATTGTGGAAAGAGAGGCCACATCCAAAGAATAGAAGAGGATCCCAAGGAAGAAAATACCAACAAAAAGAAAAAATGTGAAAAAAGCAATGAAGAAGAGGAAGAAGGAGAAGAATATGGAGTGATAGCCACTATTACTCAACCCTCTAAGCATCAAGTCTTAAGAATTAGGAGCAATCTTAATGGACAAAAAGTCATTGCACTAGTTGATAGTGGAGCATCCCATAATTACATTGATGAAAAACTCATGAACAAAATGAAATTGAAAATTGAAAAGTTTAAGGGATTTACTATTGTTCAAGCCATAGGATCATTGGTTTCTTTTTACAAAGATGATTCCTCAACAAGAAATCACATTAGGAAGAAAACACACCATTAGAGAGAATCTACATCTGGCTTCACTAGACTCAGATATAATTTTGGGGGCTCCATGGATATTTTCTTTGGGATGTTTTAAGTTTGACCTTCCAAATTTGAAAATTCATTTTGAGCACAAAGGGGAAGAAATAACATTGGAAGGAATACCTGATGGTTCTGCAAAACTAGTTTCATGCAAAATAATAGAAAGAATATTATGGCATGGTCAAGAAAAGTAGGTTGCACAATGTCTAGTACTAAAAAAATCTACTCCACAAGAATCATCCATCCATATAGATATTGAACCCATCGTTAAGAAACATCGAAGGGTGTTTGAAGAAATTCCACCAAGATTACCACCCAAAAGAGGATTTGAACACATTATAGAATTGGAAAAGGATACTAAACCAGTGATTACCAGCCCTTACCAACATCCTCAAAAATATAAAGATGAAATTGAAAAAGCCATTCAAGAACTCCTAGCAATGGGACACATTCAACCTAGTTCCAATCCTTTTGCATCACCGGTGGTACTTGTGAAAAAGAAGGATGGGACAATGAGGATGTGCATAGATTATCGAGCACTAAATAAGAAAACTATTAAAAATCGCTATCCCATTCCTAGGGTGGATGAACTCATAGAAAAACTTCATGGAGTAGTGTATTTTTCTAAGATTGATTTACGATCAGGTTACCACCAAATCAGAATGAGGAAGGAGGATGTTCCCAAGACAACATTTAAATGTCATTATGGGTATTTCGAGTTTCTAGTTCTACCCTTTGGCCTCACTAATGCCCCGGCCACCTTCCAATCATGCATGAATGATATCTTCTAGAAACAACTCAAGAAATTTCTCCTTATTTTATTTGACAACCTTCTTATCTATAGTAGGTCATGGTCAGAATGTCATGGCCCTGACAGTTCTACATTTGACACCTTGGATTTTGAGATTAGTTTAATTTTCTAAATAGTTTGGTACTTGTTGAAGTTATTTTAATTCTGGCATCATTATGTTAAACTCTATGAGAATTTAGACGTTACTAAAATCTAAATCTCAGAACAGATGTTTTAATACTTTCAGTATTGTGTTTTATTCATAATCTTATTATTTGAATCAATTTAGATTCAGGAATCAAATTTTAAATAATAAAGCAATGTTAGTATGGTTTTAGTTTTACTATTTGTTTGGTTTGTACTTTCAGACTTATATTTGAGGTGGCATTAAATTTTAGCAGCACATTGAATCTGTTATTTGTTGGATTTAAGTATATATATTTATATATATTTTTTATATTTATATAATTATAGCATTGTATAAATAAATATATATACATATAAAAATAAGTGCATTTAGTATGAAATATATATATATATATATATATTAGTTCATATATAAATATAAATATATATGTGTGTGTGTGTGTGTGCGTGCTTGTATATATATATATATTTATCTATTAACAACATTTATATGATAGTGGGATTAATATTAACTAGTATTAATATTAATGTTAATATTGATATTAATATTAATATTAATATTAAGTATAAATATTAATATTCACATGCATATCTATTACTATCTAAGTTAGTGCCTAAACTAACTTACCACATGGAATTAAAACTAAGTCTAAACCTAAACTTGAAGCATAGCCTAAGTTTATTAATGCATAACTTGAACTTGGCATTGTTTTGGACTGGGCATTGGCGGCCATGTTAATGGGAATTATAGGCTGGTAGGTTCTTCGAATGTCGAACTGGTACTACTGTTGCCAAGTGTTGAAGAAGGCTAAGAAAGTGGGGATTAAGGGATAAGCTCGCAATTATGAGCATTACTTTGCATGTCTAGTCTTTCATTTTGCTAGGTGTTAGTTGTAACTTGATATCAGTTTGCCATTATGAACTCCAGTTGGAAAAATATGAAACCTCTATTGAACAGGTTTCTCAGCGCTAATATTAGGAAACTGTTAGCCATGAAGGAGATTTTTGACTCACTCTAGCATTATATATGTTTGTAATTTCATACTTTTCATGGTTTCTGTCATTTCGTGGTTTCATTTTCTAAGTTCTACTTTCAAAAGGGTTTCATTGATATCTCTGTGACAAGGTTTAAAAAGGGTTTGGAGGCTTGGGCTACAAGTTTGAAGTAAAGGGCTCTCCAGGCAGCTTTTCTTGAGTATCATCCCGCACTTACATAGGCAGGGGGCTTTTCTTTAACTTTATCCTCTATCCATTTTTATGTTCATTTAGATATGGTGAATGTGAATACTCTGTACTTGTGTTTGCAACTATTTTTTTTTTAATATAATGAATATGTAGGGGAAATTTCATACCCTACTCTTTTTACTTTCAGTTTGTATCACACTTTGAATTTGTAATGTATGAATGTAAACAAAAAAAAGGTTTTATTGGTGTATATCGACATCCAAGCATGGATATATGCAGAGTTCAGCATTGTATGTTGCTGAGCTTTGTATATACTCATACTTGAGTGTGGGTATGGGGATTTCACTTTGGTAATGTTGTTTTTTTTTGGGTTTTGTTGTATTTTATGTATGTTTATGGTTGTAGTTCATTTATAGGAATGTGTAATTAGCATATGGTTATCAGTTTCTATTGAGTCGAGCTCTGTGTGTATCATGCCTCTGTGTTTATTCTTTTTGGTTGTATGTGACTCGGCCACAGCCACGAGTTCGCAGTGATCTACAAACTCATGACTGTGAATCGAGGGCACAGACATGAGACTAGGGTTCAGTCACTATACATTAAACTGTTATCATGAACTAGAGCACGATCATTTTATCTAACAATTTTCTTGTAATCAAGGCATAGATATTGTGTTGAACTCTTAGCAAGATTTTGAGGTTTTGAGTTTGCAATGCACAACCAACCTTATAATGATTGGAAAGAGATTTATCTTGTTTCTTGACAAGTTTTCGATGTGTTAAATCTGAGCTTGTCTTATAAAAATTATATACATATTGTTGTGAAGATGAGTCGAGCCTACGGTTATAGTTTAGGTATATCGCTCTTAAACAAAGATTATTATGGGTTGTTGGAAATTCATCAGTGGTTTCACATCGTGTCACTTGTATGAATTTAGGTACAGACATTATGTCAAATAGTTAGAGGTAAACCTAAAACAAGGTTGGATTTTTTCATTTTGTCAGCATAGTTTTTATTACGACTATCACCATGTTGGAGGTTACATGTAGAACAGTCGATACCTTGTTGATTGTGCATGATGTTTTGAATTCATATATATAACTGCATACAGTTGTATTTGATATTTGTAACTTTAGTTATGCTATTACCTAGGATTGGGAAGAGGCATTTTATTAAACAGTTTATGTAGATGAGTAAATTGGTATTTGGGGTTCTGTGTGTGTCGCAGATTTAAACAGTTAGTGTGTTGATTTTGAATTAGAAATTGTAATTATCTGGTAACAGCAAGTTATTAGATTTACAGTGGAAAAGATTATTTATCTATTTTAATTCTAACTTTAAATTAATAGGGCTTTATATATATATATATATATTGGTATATGTAAGTGAGTATGTATATGTATATATAAAAATGTGTATATATATGTATTTGTATTAAATTATATGTATCAACATATATGTATTTTTCCTTATGAATAGATTGTTAGAATTGAAATATATATTTATAGTCTTGAAATTACTATAATTACTTGTTTCGAAAATGAACATTGATTAAATTTTTATATTCTGATGTTAGTAAGTATTAGGATATGTGGATAGTTTTTAATATTGGTATTTTAAAATGAAATGTAAATATAGTGAATTTGGAAAAATCAATTCCTTACTATTAAATTTAAATATAGTTAATATGTAGTTTGAAAAGCTTGGTTACTTGTGAAAATTAAAAGGGACAAGGCTGCTTTTGGTAATATGTAATGTGGATTGTATGAAAGGATATTAATATGGTTTCATTTGGTACTTTTTATAATAAGATTAATTTGAAAGATTGAAAGTTGGTTTCATATGATATTTCTATTTGTTGATTCAATTGTTAAATTGAAGCAAATGAAATAAGCATATTAGTTGGAATTGGAAAATTAAACTATGTTTTCTTCCAATTAATATAACTAGAATTATGTGTGTATTAGATTATGCAAGTGTGATCCTTTAGATTGGGTGGATTTCATAAAGCGAGTAACTTGTGGTGATAGAATTATTTTGCTGGATGCCCTCCGACACTAGTCTAGATCCTTATGGGAAAGTTTATGATAGTTATTTAATCAAGTGGGGTAATATTTAAAATTTCATGGGTTGGGTATCATATAATAAGATAAGAACATTATGGTTCCACCTGACATATTGAGTTCTACAAGTGGTTGAACATAGATTCTTATGTTGACACCCATGGACTACTGGATCATTACCTTGTCATATTTTGTGCGAGTTTATTTTTGCATATCTGCATGTAAGAAATTATGTACTTGCTTTATAATTTGATTGTGAAAAGAAAATTGTATTTTCAGTATATCTGTTATTTGGATTAAATGAATATAGTGTTGTTATGAAATCTAACATGCAGGTTTACTGGAGATCTCATCAATTTAATTAGTGTTACTAAGCCCTATTTGGTGTTTTGTGATTGTGTTGTTTTGATTTCAGGTTCAAGATAGGGTTGGTTATAGACTTAGAAGAAAATGGTTGTTCAACATTTAGAACCAGTGTTAATTTGAATGTATTTTAAAAAAGTTGTACTTCAAAAAGAGTATAGATATATAATATACTCTAATGCATTAATATGAATTGTTACATTGCTGTTATGAGTACTTTACTGTACCTAATTTGTAAAGGTTAATATGTATTGGAGATTTGTTGTAAAAAAAAAATTGTTTGAGGTTTTAATCTTATAATTATGTATGGATTTATTGTTATTATGGTTATCTTTGGGTTACATGTGTGTTGGAGGATGTTACATTTGGTATTAGAGCCCAAGGTTTAAACACTCGAGACTCGATAAGTTTTAATAGGGGTTTCATTATGCTTCCTACAAGAATTTTAATTAATTCTCTTTTATAGGAATTCTAGTATGCCTCCTGTTACATGAGGAGCACGGGGATGAGGTATCCCTAATGCTGAAGCTAGTGTAGGTAGAGGCAGAGGAGGACGTAGAGGCCGCGGTCGTGGCCTGGGTAGGGGTCAGGCTCATCAAGATATGCTTGGTGATGAAATTCCTCATGTTGAAGAGAAAGAGGATCTTCAAGCTGAAATTCTTTGGCAAATTCTTGAATGATTGGATGGGCTTGAAGCTAGGAATAATATTCCTGGTTGGGGAGCGAATGCTCAGAATATACAGATTCCCAATGCCAATCAGGTTGTAGTAGAGGATCCTATTATCAGGACTCAGCTAAAAGACCTATCTAAGCTTAAAGGTCCATATTTTAATGGAACAGAAGCTAGTAATGAAGCAGAATCTTGGCTTTTAAACATTGAGAGATGTTTTATTCTGCATGATTATCACACTAATGTGAAAGTTCACTGGACTGCAATACAGTTAAGGTCTTTTGCATCTATTTGGTGGGAAATGGAATTAGAACACCTTGCACATCATATTTCTCAAGTCACTTGGGAATTATTTATAGAGAGGTTTTGGGAAAGATTCATGTTTGAATATTGGCAACAAACTAGGTTTGAGGAATTATTTAACATTTCACAAGCAAAATTCAATAGTGGAAATGTATGAAAGAAAATTCTTTCAGCTAAAGAAGTATTCTGGTTGGAATGAAGGTGATAAACCTTTGATGTAGCACTTTATCAGGGGTTTAAATCCTAGGATTGGAGAGGAAGTGAGAACTTTCAAACCAAAAACTATTAAGGAAGTTGCTGATTAGGCTAAGCTTGCTAAAATAAAATCTGGTTTTTCAATCAAAAGTGTTGTTAACCCACCTGTTCCAAGCAGCAGTAAGAGTCAGAAACCCTTCAGGGATGATTCAAAGGCAGTACCTAGTGGCTATGGGAGTAAATCTCAAAAGAGGAAATTTAACAAATTTACCAAATCAAACAAGGGTTTTAAGGTCCCTAAACTACCTAAATCCATTAAGCCTACTGAAAGTGTGAAACAGAGTTTTGCACTGCCACAATAAAATTCCTCACAAGATAAGAGCACCAAAAAAGGAGCAAAATGTTGGTATTGTGGGCAGTTGGGTCATTTACAATGGAATTTTCCTCTTAGAGGAAATAATCAGGGTAGGCCAAGAGCATCGAGTTCTGAGGCTATAGTTGGAGATTCTGGAAGCAACCACTGTATTTTTGCTACTATGGATCATAATCAAGCAGAACATTAGAACATGGTGATTGAGCCTAAAGGTACTTATCAAGGTACAAAAATTTCCATTTTATTTGACTTAGGTGCAACTGATTCTTTCATTTCTGCCAATTTGGTTAAACATTGTAATATTCATGTGGGAAAGGCTGAGTTGGCATGGCAAGTTGAGTTAGCTTTTGGATCTAAGGTAGAAACTGGGCTGATTACGGTAGATTGTGGAATTCATCTTAAGGCATTTATGACTATAGTAAACCTTAGAGTCATTCCTTTAGGAACCTATGATATAATTTTAGGAATGGACTAGTTGGATCAGCACCGAGCTATTATTGATTGCAGCAAAAAGATTATTAAATGCATTGATGATAATGAAGCAAATAAATTCAAAACAAGAATTAAGAGGCCTATTTCTATTAGAACTATATCTGCTAAACAACTTCAAAGGTGTTTACGAAAAGGCTGCAAGTTGTTTGTTGTTTCTGTCAATAATTTTTCTGAACCCTTGGTAAATAAAACTAGTTTAGACCATCCTTTACTAAAGGAATTTTTAGATGTCTTTGTAACAAAAATTTTGGGTATTCCACCCAAGAGAGAAATAGACTTTAGGATTGATCTTGTGCTTGGAACTTAACCTATTTCTAAAACTCCTTATCGTATGACAGCACAAGAATTGGTAGAACTCAAGGTTCAACTTGAAGAACTTCTTGAGAAAGGGCTGATTAGACCAAGGGTCTCTCCTTGGGGTGCACCTATTATCTTCATTAAGAAGAAAGATGGACTGCTTAGACTATGTATCGATTACAGACAGTTGAATAAAGTTACTATCAAGAATAGGTATGCATTGCCTAGAATTGATGATTTATTTGATCAAGTTAAGGGTGTTAAAGTCTTTTCTAAAATTGATCTTAAATCTGGATACCATCAGCTAAGAATTCAAGAAGCTGATATCCATAAAACAGCATTTTGAACTAGGTATGGGCATTAAAAATTCATTTTTGTACCTTTTGGTTTAACAAATGTTCCATTAGTATTTATGAGTTTGATGCAGGGAGTTTTTAGAACCTTCCTTGATAAGTTTGTAATTGTCTTTCTGGATGACATACCGGTTTATTCTAACTCCTTGGAGGAGCATGAACATCATTTGAGAGAAGTTTTTGAATGTCTCCAAAGGAATAAACTGTATGGTAATCCTGAAAAGTGTGAATTTTTCAAATCAAAAGTATGTTACCTTGGACACATTATAACGGGAGATGGAATAGCTATGGATCTAGCTAAAATTAGAGCTATTGTAGAGTGGCCAACACCTACAAATGTGTCTGAAGTGAGAAGTTGTATGGGTCTAGCTAGTTACTACCGAAGGTTTGTGGCTAATTTCTCAAAAATAGCTCATCCTATCACTTCTCTTCAGAGAAAAGGTAAGAAATTTATCTAGTCGGATAAGTGTGAAGAAGCTTTTTAGCATCTTAAAGAATGTTTGACTAGTGCACTTGTATTGGCTGTACCTGATCCTTGTAAAGAATTTGTGGTTTGCATAGATGCTTCTTTAGATGGATTAGTAGCAGTTTTAATGCAAGATGGAAGGGTGATTGCATTTGAATCCTGAAAACTCAAGGATCATGAGTTAAACTATCCTACTCACGATTTGGAACTTGCTACAGTAATGCATGCATTGACCAAATGGTGACATTTTCTCCTTGGACAGCATTTTGAGTTACGTACTAATCACAGAAGTCTTCAATATATTTTTACATAGCCAAATCTAAATGCACGGCAATGCAGATGGATGGAATTTTTGTGTGAATATGACTTTGAAGTAAAATATGTGCAAGGTCAAGAGAATAAGGTGGCTGATGCACTTAGCAGAAGACATCACGAACTCTCTTCTTTAACTTTCACAGTGGATTTGAAGGAGGAAATATTACAAAATCTGATTACCAATCCTTGGTTTTTAGATGTCAAGGCTATTATAGAAAGTGGCAGCACGTTAGAAGGCAGATTTGAAGGTTACTCTATCAGAACTAATGGATTGCTGATCTACAGAGGTAGTATTTATGTTCTTGAAGTTGGAGAGCTACAAAATTTGGTAATGACTAAAGCTCATAAAGTGCCCTATTCAGCACATCCTGGTGTTAAGAAAATGAATGCTAATCTTAAACAACATTACTATTGGCCAGGAATGAAGAGGGATATTGCAAATTTTGTCACTAGATGTCTAGAATGTCAAAGGGTGAAAGCTAAACATTAGCATCCTGCTAGTTTACTTCAATCTCACAGTGTGCCTGGATGGAAATGGGATACCATCTCCATTGATTTTATCATGGGATTACCATTATCAATTAGGTGGCATGATTCAATCATGGTTATAGTTGACAGGTTAACCATGTACACTCGAAGGTGTCTCACTCTAAACCCTTCTATCCAAACGATTCCATAAGTTTGGAATGCTTGGATGCTAGCTTAGAGCTCCCTATCCACAGAGTGCAAGAGAGTATATTTCAATAATAAGAAGGCTCTTAGATGAGCCTTAGAGATACTCTTCTTGCTAGTAAACCATGCAATGGGAGGTTCCAAAGACAAGATGCAAGAATGCAAATGTCCCAAGGAGTTCCTCAAGAATGAAATGCAACTAAAGATTAAACTAGAATAAATATGAAAAGTGCAGCTATTCTAAGCATGGATGAGAGTGTTACAATCCAAATATTAAGCTATGTGAGATAGATTATTGCAAAATAGAAGCTAAACTAACATGCAACATGAATCTAAGCTAAAATGCTATGGTATGAGAGAATGTAGACAAGAAATAGAAGTTCTCCACAAAGCTCCAAAGAAACCTGTTAGACAACCTTTAGCATAACAATATTCAAAATGAGGATGGATCCTTTGAGGGGGAAAGCTCTCTCCCTTTTAAAGTCATACGGACGGTAGAGATCAAGATGAAGATGGTGGATGATCAACGGTGGAATTCGAAAATAGGTGTGATCCATGTGCACACACAAGTCAACCAATAGAATATAAGTTGACTTGTCATATAAGACAAAAGTCTCACAAGCCTTTTCTTTTAATTGTAAAATAGAAAAAGGACTTTATGTGTGCACTTTAAGTGGGTTAGAAGAATGGGGTGTTTTATTTAATTAAAAGGGGACATGTTCTTTTAATCAAATAATAAACTTAGGATAGCATAGTCAAACTATAGGTTATAATCAAATAAATTGATTATTAGCAATTTGGTCTAGGTAAATGATTAAATTAATTTAGCCAAAATGTTGAAAAGGGGGCTAATAGTCTAGATGACCATTTTTAGGTGATTACATTTGCCCCTCTTTGAATAATGTGTGATCGATCAGGGAACACATTATGTCAAAGAAAATAGAAAGTCAAGTAGGTGGTGATAGATATAGATATCTGATTTTGAAGAACGAAATGTAGAAAAAGATAGCAAGTCCTAAATGTAGAGCCTGATAGTGGTAGTACTGAACACTAGGAAAAGATGATGTCAGAATTTAAGAAGAATGCTAACACTTAGCAAAGTAGATAAATCGAGAGCAAGTGAGAAGATCAAACAAATGCTCCTAAGAAATAGATAGTTGTAGCAATCAGTGATAGAGTATTTCTGCCCCCTCGAGATCAAAATTGAAATGAGGTAAGGGGATGCAAAAATTGGCTTGACATGAGAAAATTAGAATATAGCAATTTTCAAGATGAAAGATAGATGATTAGAACTCAAGAATGACTATAAAAAAAACTAATAAAATGCCCCAGTTTGACTAGAGTTGACCTTGAAGGATATAGCATAAAAATTAGGTCAAAACGAGTAGAAAGGTGATTTTAGACATGAAACATTGAATTGAAGTAGATATGAAGTATGAAAATGATGAAGACATGAAGAAATGAAGGTGCCCCAGTGCTGATTCAGAGATTAGACCTCAAAAGGTTAGCTAACTACTCAGAAGAAAGTAGAATTTTAAAAGACAATTTTGACCATCAAGATGAACTCGAATTTGGATTTCGATCCCAAAAATGAATCTAGGATGTTGAAATTATTTAAGAGGTCAAAACTTTATATAATGTTATGATAAGATAGAAAAGAGATGAAGTGAAAGATTAAGAAGGTAAAGGACATGAACAAGAAGAAAGTAAAGAAATATATGAAAGGAGTTAGCCAATATGTCTATGAAAAGATGAAGAGAGAGCTCTCCCCATATGGAAGAATGCAAGACTAAGCTAGAAAATGAACCTAAAATGCAAGCTAATATGAAAAGTGGTTTACCGGCAAGAAGTGCATAACATTTAGACTCTTAATTTCATCATTGAGCATTTATTAGGGACATCATGAGATCATACAACCATCACTAGTATAACTATGAAGATATGAATATGATCGATATTAGATAGGTATGTGAAAATCCAATCTAAGCAGAAATCAAGAAAACATGCCCCATGCCCCCAGTCTTCTAGTCAATGACATCCTTGAAAGACTATTAGGGATGAAACATAAAGAAATCATCATAGACAACACACAAAGTAGATAAAGATCAGCATAGCTTAGTTGTTTAAGTGTTAATGTGCGTGTGTGTAAGTCACTTGGCCATTTCTTCAAGACTTGATTCTGATAGTGAGAAATATTGCGACATCAGAGACCGTAGGTAAACTATCTAAAAAATGTTGAAAAACACTTGATGTCAAGGTGGGGGAAGTGTTGAGAAACACTATTTTGTGAGTTGTCAAAGAAACCCTAATGCACAAGAATACCTCAATAGGCTAAGTAACTATGCCCCCGAGAAAAAGACAAGAAACAATTCCAAGCCAGGAAATGTGTAGTGAAGTGAGTGATTGAGGCTGATAGACATAGGTGCAAGGGTTTCAAGTAGTGCCTGTTTCTAGGTTTTCACCACTTGACAGATTTTTTAAGGACTTTTTTTTTCAATTTTTTTGTATTTTTGTATTTTTGATTTTTTTGGTGATACATCAAAGTGCCTATTGCTAGGTTTTCACTAAGAATATCTTTTTTTAGGACATTTTCTTATTTTTAGGATTTTTTTCAGGATCATATATGATTTTTTTTGGAATTTTTTAGAAGGTTTTAGATATCACTAGTTCTCAAGAAAGATCACATCATTTTCTCCCAATGTCTAGCAAGGTATAGGATATGATGGAGCAATGAGCCAGTGGATAAGCAAAGATGGATGAAAAAAAAGTATGAAGCAAGTGAAAGTGATCCTCAAGGACTGACTCCTCAAGAGTACCCAAGCTAGGGAAAGAGGTGAAATAGTCATATGAAGCATGTTTTGGATAAGCAATGGAAGTAATGAGAAAGATAGCATGTAGGATAAGCAATAAAGCCAACAAGTGAGATAGCATGAAGTGTGTAGTCCAAAAGAGTAGCCATGTCAAGAGACCTATGAGAACCATGTTTTATTTATTATGATCAAGACCAAGGGGTCAACTAGATAGTATAGCAATGGGATAGAACTATAAGAATAAAGCTCAAGATAAAGGCTATGAGTGAATGGGAGAGCACAATAGAAAATCTGGTGGATAAGATAGCCAATATGCAAATATAGCTCAACATTTTCAAGATCAAAGAGAGAAGAAGGGATAGATGGATGATGGAAGAATTATGCATGATGCCTGTTTGCCAGGTTTTCATCGTGGTACTTATCTAAGGTGCCACAAGAAGTAGTTTTCACCATAGGATAAATTTATTTCTCTTTACTTTTGCTACCAAGGTGCCACAAGATGTGGTTTTCACTAAGGCACATTTTCATTTTTTTTATTTTTTCTATTTTTTCTTCTTCTTTTTTTTTGAATTTTTAGAAAGAGCTAAAGCTGTTTGAATGTACATAATGCTCCTATAGAAAAGATAAGTCATGATAAGCCAGGACCATAGAAAGGTATGCTCAAAGATGTTGCTAGGGTGATGAAAGAGAAATGGTAGTAGGAAGAGTATATGGAGGATAATAGTTCATGTATAGAAAGTTAGTGTAAGCTTTAGAGGATTTCATGAGGGTAGTTGAAATATTGTACAAGATCAACATTGACACACACCTTGAAGGGTATTGGAATGATGGAGGAATCATGGATGAAATAGCTTGAGATTTAGATGTATGAGGTGGTAGAAAAGATTTGGAAAAAAGTGGAGTGGAAGGCTTTGGAATATTTTTAGGAAGATTTTTGGAAGAAGATGGAATAGAAGCCTTTGGAAGCTTGAATGTCAACTTTGAAGTATTTTCAATATTCAAGTCTTCTAAAAGAGACTTGGGAATCCATATAGCTTTAGATTTTCCTTTGGATACTTCAAAACACATTTCTTCAATAATGGGTTTAGGAACCCATATTTTCTTTGATTTAGCTTTTTTAATAGTGGACCTTTCGAGTCTCTTGAATTTTTGTCCTTCCTTAGCTTTCACATGTCTATTAGATGGGACATAGTGATCTTTATTTTTCAATGGATTCTTATGTTTATTTTCACTTCCAAAGGACTTGGGATTTTTGGATGAATAAGGATGATATGATTGGTTTAGATGGATAGATGGGTGAAAAGTTATCAAGGATGAGTGTCTTTGTTGATCTTGAGGTATGATGGGAGAGCTAGGAGTGGAAAATGTAGGAGATGAAGGAACATAAGGTCCCAATATATATTGAAGGTTTGAAGGCTTTAACTTTGATGGATAAGGACCAAGGATAGACTTAGGAGATGCAAATGGATAGTGAAAAGGGATATCAACATCTTTAGAGTGAGCACCATGGTCAAAGCCATCAATAGACTCATGAGTAGCTTTGATAGGAGCAACATTTTTAATAGGAGCACTTGAAGCTCGAGCAAAATTTTGAAGTGGATATGGAGAAGTAGAACACGAGGGGAATGCTTTGATCTTGACAAGTAGCTTTGGATAGCATATGAAGAGAACTTTTCTCATAATTTTCAGTAAGATCAAGGGAGATAATGGAAGTGTTATCTTCATCATTCTTAGGAGGTGGACAAGATATAGGATATGGAGGGGAAAAATCTTAAAAGAGATGAAAGGGTGCTTGATCTTGATCTTTCTTGACATTTATATTTTTTTCTTTTTGAGAGTCCTCTTGACATGGAGCCACTTCTAAGGACAAGGGAGAATCAAGAGTGAATGAAGTAGTGCTTAGATTAGGCATTGTAGTGCATGAAGGTTGAGGATGTTTAGGATTAGTAGCATGGAAAAGGTTTGCAACCAAGTGAAGGTTAGCTTGAGTTTCTTTTAGAGTTAGCCCTTGAGGATACACGTAGTCTATGTGGAAAGCATTAGGTTCTTTATTTGATGGAGGCATGTTGGAAAGATTTGAAGTGTTGGGAAATGCATGAGTGTTGGAAGAAGTGGAAGATGTAATAGAGCTACTACTAGACATAGGTTCATTAATGTAATCTTGCTCATGAAAAGTATCCTCATCACATGAATCATTAGAGATATCAATAATTCCATTATCAATAAGATCTTGGATTTTATGTTTTAGCTCAATGCAATCTAAAGTAATATGCTCATTATTTTGATGATAAGCACAATTGATATCCAAGAATGGGTTTCCATATGAGCTAGACTTTGGTAACATGATGATCTTATTGCTAACAATTTTTTGCAAAGTGTCATCATAAGAATCTTCCAAGGGAGCAAAAGTTCTATTAGAAGTATGTCTAGGATCTTCTTGTTGTTTCTCAAGTGAATAGAATGCATTCATGTCTTCATCATTATCTTGGTCAAAGATAGGTCCATCATGAAATTTTAGCATAGGGTCAAAGGAGGTATCACTTGCTTGTTCTCTAAAGAGATCTTTAGATCTAGAAGATGAAGACATTTGATGTCTTGAAATAGAGCATGTAGACCTAGAAGAAGAGGATGACCTCAAAGAAGGTTACTCACATGCATGTAAAGACCTTAAGGAAGATTCATGTAATGATGCAATCTTGTCCTCTAACCTTTTCTCAAGTTTAGACTTCATTTCTATCATGCACTTAGAGAGATGAAGGTAAGAAAGATCATTTGTCTCTTCTAGTTCTTTGTATTGTGCATATAGATCTTGAAACTCTTTAGTGACATGGAGGATATCATGATCATCTAGATTCGGTTGAAGTTTGGTAGCACAAGGTTTAGATCCCATAGTTTTAGATGCAAAGCCAAGCATAAAAGAGCCTAGAAGATAACTTGATGTTGAAACTATAGGAGGTAGAGTGTTCACTTGCCAAGATAGTAGAGAGAGATTAAAGCAACTTGTCAAAAAATATATCCAAGAAACTTACGACATGAATGACTCAAGTCAATAGCTAGGGAAGATGCCCAGATAGCCAAATAAATAGAGCAAGCAGGGTGAGAAGTGAACAACTTTCCCAACCCAAGAGTGTAGTTAAGAAATCAAGGTAACCATTTTAGCAAAAGGATAACTAGCAAGCATGCATAGACCATGAAGATAGAAAGACCAAGAGCACCAAGACCAAAGAGTCACTTTAAGCATGTTCAAGAACTAGAGACATAGAAAATAAAAATCAAATGATGAGACTCCCCTTAGCAAGCAACACAAGAAAATGTTTGCATTTAATGTTTTGACTTGGTTGACAAAGTTTGACAATAGTTGATAGCATAGCAAGTTTGATGTTCAAAAACAATTTCTTTCCAAGCAAGATAGTGACACATGGAGTATTCTTCAAACAATCAAGCAAGGGACAAAGCAACCTTGCATGATACAAGCATATGTGACATCTCAAAAGAATTCTCTAGAATTATCGTCATGTGTATGTTCAAAAGATTTTCACTAGTATACCACATTTGAGAACACATCAAGTAATATCTACCAAAGGACATGGTTCATTACTCAACAACTTGGCCCACGCTTGATACTCCTTCGCCTCACACCAAGTGGTTTCCCACAAGAGATATTGGCTTTGTTATGGAAATGCCATAAGCATAACCAAGGGAACATAGATGGTGAGTGTAAAATCTTGGGGTGATCCGGGTAGTCCACTAGGATCGATCCTTGCACCAAGAAGTTGAGCGGCTAAAAAAAGTAGTTACTAACTTAGGGTGTTTAGATAGGGCTTTCGTTCATAGTGTTCCTCTTGCTCCCAATTACGGGACACCTCACCTTGCGATGAGTAACCGATCTTGCGACCACAAGAGTACCTTAAGCATTCTTGCCTAGTGATCTCCTTATGGTCAAAATCCCATAAGCGATCACACTAGGCGAAGACAAACACTATGTCTACCAAAGTTTTGTGTCCTTGATAGCCTTGAGTTTATAGTGGGTTGGAAGAGCCAGGTAATCTACTTGTCCCCACTTGGGTCATTCCTCTCAGGTTGTCTGAGAGCAGGCCCTCTAAAGGATTCTAAACTACACAAAGAGTGGATCAACTTTTGGAAGTCAAGATTTCTAATTCACCACAAGGGTGAAGAGCATACTCTCCTATTCCAATCATTTTCTCCCAAACATGCCAAGAATATTCAGTTGCCTCTTACTCTTGAAACCAAATGGTAAGTCAAAATTTTTGATTCACCACAAGGGTGAAGAGCATACTCTCCTATCACCAAAAGATCTCAATTATAAGTTTTAATGTGATTAAAAATAAAAAACTAGTATATGCCACACATATAAAAGTAAAGAACAAGCAAAATTGGGTTTTTATGCATTGGGCAACCTTGCAAACAATCATTAGTAGCCCTTGTGCATTTGAAGCTTTGACATGCGTTCTTTTTATGCAATGTTTCAATATTTTTCACAAGGATGGCAACCTAAAATCACAATTTGTTAGCACCACAAGTTAGTGTGAAATAACATAAAAAACTAAAATAAAAATATCCAAGTTATCTTCCAATCAAGTGTATGCAAAGAAAGGGCAAACTAATCACAAATGCTCTCATTTTTACTCTTTGCTTTTGATCTAGTCAAAAAGATTATACTTTTTTTCTATTATTTTGGATCCAAAAACAAAAATGAAAAGAAAAGACCCCTACTAAAAATTAGAGAAATTTCCAAAAATGCAAGAAATTCAAAAAAATCTCTTCATTTTCTCCCTAGAGACCGATTTTGTCAAAATAGGCCAAATTTATCAAATTGAGTTATTGATCCCTAATACGACCTAAAAAGTCAAAACACAAAGAGATTACCCCTCTTAGAATTCAAAAAAATTTCTAAAAATGTAAGTTTTTCTAAAAAATGCATTAATTTGCGATCAGAAATGGCTTTTTATGAAAAAAAAAAGAAAAAATCATAACTCTCAAAAATCATGTCAAAATGCTCTAAACATCGGACTGAGACATTTTGAACACATACCCAACTTGAAAAAAAAAATTCAGAACCAAACTCCAATCAGTTTAAAAGATATGATCAAATCTTTAAACCAACTTAGTTTTTGGCCTTCAGACCAATCTACTTATGGGTTGGCCTTAAAACCAAAGTGATAATTCTACAAAAGCACTTGATTAGATCCAATATGCTGCTGTAAAAAACCAAAGATAAGAAATGAAAGAAAATAGAGCTAGAAACTTGATTCAAGCCCCACGGTGGGCACCAAAAATGTACACTCGAAAGTGTCTCACTCTAAACCCTTTTATCCAAACGATTCCATGAGTTTGGAATGCTTGGATGCCAGCTTAGAGCTCCCTATCCACAGAGTGTAAGAGAGTATATTTCAAGAATAAGAAAGCTCTCAGATGAGCCTTAGAGATACTCTTCTTGCTAGTAAACCATGCAATGGGAGGTTCCAAAGACAAGATGCAAGAATGCAAATGTTCCAAAGAGTTCCTCAAGAATGCAATGCAACTAAAGATTAAACTAGAATAAATATGAAAAGTGCAGCTATTCTAAGCATGGATGAGAGTGTTACAATCCAAATATTAAGCTATGTGAGATAGATTATTGCAAAATAGAAGCTAAATTAACATGCAACATGAATCTAAGCTAAAATCCTATGGTATGAGACAATGTAGACAAGAAATAGAAGTTCTCGACAAAGCTCGAAAGAAACCTGTTAGAAAACTTGCAGCATAACAATATTTAAAATGAGGATGGATCCTTTGAGGGGGAAAGCTCTCTCCCTTTTAAAGTTGTACGAACAGTAGAGATCAAGATGAAGATGGTGGATGATCAATGGTGGAATTCAAAAATAGGTGTGATCCATGTGCACACACAAGTCAACCAATAGAATATAAGTTGACTTGTCATATAAGACAAAAGTCTCACAAGCCTTTTCTTTTAATTGTAAAATAGAAAAAGGACTTTATGTGTGCACTTTAAGTGGGTTAGAAGAATGGGGTGTTTTATTTAATTAAAAGGGGACATGTTCTTTTAATCAAATAATGAAGTTAGGATAGCATAGTCAAACTATAGGTTATAATCAAATAAATTGATTATTAGCAATTTGGTCTAGGTAAATGATTAAATTAATTTAGTCAAAATGTTGAAAAGGGGGCTAATAGTCTAGATGACCATTTTTAGGTGATTACAAACCAAAGTTACACATTTTTTTCTATTAAGATCTTCATTTAATGCTACATTTGTAGCACGTATTTATATGAAACAAATAGTAAGACTGCATGGGATTCCAAAGAAAATCATATCAGATAGGGACCTAGTTTTCACATCTTCACTTTGGAGGTCTATACAACGTGAACTTGGTACTCAACTAAATTTTAGTTATGCATATCATCCTGAGACTAATGGGCAAACTGAACATGTAAATCAGATTATGGAAGACATGCTCAGGATCTACGTCATGGATAGGCAGAACAAATGGGAAGAATTCTTGCACTTAGTTGAGTTTTCTTATAATAACAGTTATCATAGCTCTATAGGTATGGCTCCTTTTCAAGCTTTGTATGGATGACCTTGTAGAACACCCTTGAGCTGGGATAATTTAGAAGATAGAATTCTCCTAGGTCCTGAAATGCTCCAAGATATGGAACAACAAGTGAAACAAATCAGGGAACACCTTGTTACAACACAGGATAGACAGAAAAAGTATGCAGATTTGCATAGGATTGAGCATCATTTTTTGGTTGGGGACAAAGTATTTATGCGGGTTAGACCCAAAAAAAGTCCTATTAGATATGGTAAAGCTTCCAAATTGTCTCCATGTTTTGTGGGATTGTTTGAAATCCTGGAATGTGTTGGACCGGTTGCGTACAGACTTGCTTTGCCTCCCAGTCTATCTCAAATCCATGATGTCTTTCATGTGTCTGTATTAAGGAAATACATACCTAATATCACTCATGTTCTTAATTGGAATACATTATAGGTATTGGATGGCCAATTGATGCTAGAACCAGTGTAGATCATCCATCAAAGAGAGCTAAATCTCAGAGGTCACAAGGTGGAATAGGTAAAGGTATTATGGGATCATAATGATGATACCTCTGCAACTTGGGAAGATACAGGGGCAATGAAAGCTTCACATCCTCATTTGTTTTCAAGCTTCCAGGAGTAAGCCTAAGCTGGTGGGGGAGGGTGTCATGGCCCTGACAGTTCTACATTTGACACCTTGGATTCTGAGATTAGTTTAATTTTTTGGATAGTTTGGTACTTGTTGAAGTTATTTTAATTCTGGCATCATTATGTTAAACTCTATGAGAATTCAGACGTTACTAAAATCTAACTCTCAGAGCATATGTTTTAATACTTTCAGTATTGTGTTTTATTCAGAAACTTATTATTTGAATCAATTTAGATTCAGGAATCAAATTTTAAATAATAAAGCAATGTTAGTATGGTTTCAATTTTACTATTCGTCTGGTGCGTACTTTCAAACTTATATTTGAGGTGGTATTAAATTTTAGCAACACCTTGAATCTATTATTTTCCAGATTTAAGTGTGTATATATATATAATTATAGCATTGTATAAATAAATATATATATACATATAAATATAAGTGCATTTAGTATGAAATAATTATATATATATATATATATATATATATATATATATTAGTTCATATATAAATATATATATCTATGTATTTATGTGTGTGCTTGTATATATTAATGTTAATATTGATATTAACATTAATATTAATATTAAGTATAAATATTAATATTCACATGCATATCTATTACTATCTAAGTTATTGCCTAAACTAACCTATCGCATGGAATTAAAACTAAGTCTAAACCTAAACTTGAAGCATAACCTAAGTTTATTAATGCATAACTTGAACTTGGCATTGTTTTGGACTGGGCATTGGTGGCCATGTTAATGGGAATTAAAGGCTAGCAGGTTCTTCGAATGTTGAGTTGGTACTACTGTTGCCAAGTGTTGAAGAAGGCTAAGAAAGTGGGGATTAAGGGATAAGCTCACAGTTATGAGCATTACTTCGCATGTCTCGTCTTTCATTTTGTTGGGTGTTAGTGGTAACTTGATATCAGTCTGCCATTATGAACTCCAATTGGAAAAATATGAAACCTCTGTTGAACAGGTTTCTTAGTGCTAATATTAGGAAACTGTTAGCCATGAAGGAGATTTTTGACTCACTCTAGCTTTATATATGTTCGCAATTTCATACTTTTCATGGTTTCTGTCATTTTGTGGTTGCATTTTATCAGTTCTACTTTCGAAAGGGTTTCATTGATATCTCTGTGACAAGGTTTAAAAAGAGTTTGGAGGCTTGGGCTGCAAGTTTGAAGTAAAGGGCTCTCCAGGCAGCTTTTCTTGAGTATCATCCCACACTTACATAGGCAAGGGGCTTTTCTTTAACTTTATCCTCTATCCATTTTTATGTTCATTTAGATATGGTGAATGTGAATACTCTATACTTGTGTTTGCAACTATTTTTTATTTTATTTTTATAATGAATATGTAGGGGAAATTTCATACCCTGCTCTTTTTACTTTAAGTTTGTATCACACTTTGAATTCGTAATGTATGAATGTACAAAATAAAAGAAGGTTTTATTGGTGTATATCGACATCCAAGCATGGATATATGCAGAGTTCGACATTGTATGTTGTTGAGCTTTGTATATACTCATACTTGAGTGTGGGTATGGGGATTTCACTTTGGGAATGTTTTTTTTTTGGGGTTTTGATGTATTTTATGTATGTTTGTGGCTGTAGTTCATTTATGGGAATGTGTAATTAGCATATGGTTATTGGTTTCTATTGAGCTAAGCTCTGTGTGTACCATGCCCCTATGTTTATTCTTTTTGGTTGTATGCAACTTAGCCACGGCCACGAGTTTGTAGTGATCTACGAACTCATGACTGTGAACCGAGGGCATAGATATGAGACTGGGGTTTGGTCACTATACATTAAACTGTTATCATGAACTAGAGCATGGTCATTTTATCTAACAGTTTGCTTGTAATCAAGGCATAGATATTGTGTTGAACTCTTAGCAAGATTTTGGGGTTTTGAGTTTGCAATGCACAACTAACCTTATAATGATTAGAAAGAGATTTATCTTATTTCTTGATAGGTTTTCAATGTGTTAAATCCAAGCTTTTCTTATAAAAATTATATACATATTGTTGTGAAGATGAGTCGAGCCTACAGTTATAGTTTAGGTATATCGCTCTTAAACAAAGATTATTATGGGTTGTTGGGAATTCATCAGTGGTTTCACATCGAGTCACTTGTATGAATTTAGGTGCAAGGATTATGTCAAATAGTTAGAAGTAAAACTAAAACAAGGTTGGATTTTTTCATTTTGTCAGCATAGTTTTTATTACAATTAACACCATGCAGGTTACATGTAGAATAGTCGATACCTTGTTGATTGTGCATGATGTTTTGAATTCATATATATAACTGCATACAGTTGTATTCAATATTTGTAACTTTAGTTATGCTATTACCTAGGATTGGGAAGAGGCATTTTATTAAACAATTTATGTAGATGAGTAAATTGTTATTTGGGGTTCTGTGTGTGTCACAGATTTAAACAGTTATTGTGTTGATTTTGAATTAGAAATTGTAATTATCTGGTAACAGCAAGTTATAGATTTACAGTGGAAAAGATTATTTATCTATTTTAATTCTGACTTTAAATTAATAGGGCTTTATATATATATATATATATATATATATATATATATATATATATTGGTATATGTAAGTGAGTACGTATATGTATATATATAAATGTGTATATATATGTATATGTATTAAATTATATGTATCAACATATATGTATTTTTCCTTATGAATAGATTGTTAGAATTGAAATATATATTTATAGTCTTGAAATTACTATGATTACTTGTTTCGGAAATGAAAATTGATTAAATTTTTATATTCTGATGTTAGTAAGTATTAGGATATGTGGATAGTTTTTAATATTGGTATTTTAAAATGAAATGTAAATATAGTGAATTTGGAAAAATCAATTCCTTACTATTAAATTTAAATATAGTTAATATGTAGTTTGAAAAGCTTGGTTACTTGTGAAAATTAAAAGGGACAAGGCTGCTTTTGGTAATATGTAATGTGGACTGTATGAAAGGATATTAATATGGTTTCATTTGGTACTTTTTATAAGAAGATTACTTTGAAAGATTGAAAGTTGGTTTCATATGATATTTTTGTTTGCTGATTCAATTGTTAAATTGAAGCAAATGAAATAAGTGTATTAGTTAGAATTGGAAAACTAAACTATGTTTTCTTTCAATTAATATAACTAGAATTATGTGTGTATTAGATTATGCAAGTGTGATCCTTTAGATTGGGTGGTTGTCATAAATCAAGTAACTTGTGGTGATAGAATTATTTTGCCGGATGCCCTCCGACACTAGTCTAGATCCTTATGGGAAAGTTTATGACAGTTATTTAATCAAGTGGTAATATTTTAAATTTCATGGGTTGGGTATCATATAATAAGATAAGAACATTATGGTTCCACCTGACATATTGAGTTCTATGAGTGGTTGAACGTAGATTCTTATGTTGACACCCATGGCCTACTGGATCATTACCTTGTCATATTCTATGAAAGTTTATTTTTGCATATATGTATGTAAGAAATTATGTACTTGCTTAATAATTTGATTGTGAAAAGAAAATTGTATTTTCAGTATATCTGTTATTTGGATTAAATGAATATAGTGTTGTTATGAAATCTAGCATGCAGGTTTACTAGAGATCTCATCAATTTAATTAGTGTTACTAAGCCCTGTTTGGTGTTTTTTGATTGTGTTGTTTTGATTTCAAGTTTGAGATAGGGCTGGTTATGGACTTAGAAGAAAATCATTGTTTAACATTTAGAACCAGTGTTAATTTGAATGTATTTAAAAAAAGTTGTACTTCAAAAAGAGTATAGATATATAATATACTCTGATGCATTAATATGAATTGTTACATTGTTTTTATGAGTACTTTACTGTACCTAATTTGTAAAGGTTAATATGTATTGGAGATTTTTTGTAAAAAAAAAAATTGTTTGGGGTTTTAATCCTATAGTTATGTATGGATTTATTGTTATTATGGTTATCTTTTGGTTATGTGTGTGTTGGAGGGTGTTACACGAAACACCTCCAACACATTGAAGAAGTCCTAAGCATATTAGAACCTAAATCCTTATTTGCAAAAGCAAAAAAATGTGAATTTGGGTTAGAAGAAATTCTCTATCTGTGTCATAAAATCAATGGCAAAGGTGTAAGCGTGGATGAAGAAAAAGTTAAAGCAATAAGGGAATGGCCAAAACCCAAAACCCTAACTCAACTTAGAGGACTCTTGGGCTTATGCAGCTACTATAGAAAATTTGTGAAGAATTTTTTCAAGTTAGCATCCTCTTTAATAGACTTTTAAAAAAAGGGAAATTTTAGATGGAATGAGGCAACACAGGAAGCTTTTGAAGAGTTAAAGGAAAAAATGAGCTCTTTCCCAGTCTTAGTTGTTCTAGATTTTAAACAACCTTTTGAATTACAGTGTGATGCTTCTAGTGAAAGAATCATGGCAGTACTAATGCAAAAAAAAACACCCTATTTCTTTCAAGATCCAAAAACTTTCAAAGATAGAAAGGAACTACTCAATCTATGATAAGGAAATGTTGGCTATCATGCATGCATTGGAAAAATTCAGACAATACCTAGTATGTGGAAGGTTCAATATTAAGATAGACCATAATAGCTTAAGGTTCTTCATGAATCAAAAGGACCTTAATGATTGCCAGCAGAAATGGGTAAGTAAAATCCAAGCATATAATTTTGATATTGAGTGTGTCAAGGGAACCCATAATGTGGTAGCAGATGCTTTATCTTGGCAAGGCCAATTGAATACCCTTACTAGTATCATGGGCGATTGGAAAAATGAAATTGTTGTAGAATATGCTAAGGATCCAAGAACTAATGAGATCATGGAGGGAAATATACCCAATGATGAATTCAAAATCATTGAAGAACTCATACTATATAGGGGAAGAATATTACTTGCAGCAAATTCCAAGGTTAAAGGAAAAATTATGAAGGAATATCATGACAACCCTCTATCTAGACACATTGGATTCTACAAGACTTACAAGAAGATAAGGGAGAGGTACTCTTGGAAAGGCCAAAAGAAGGACATTATGAAATATGTCCAAGAATGTATGACATGCCAAAAGAATAAGCCTGAATAGAACTACCCAACCAATTTATTAC
Organism: Cupressus sempervirens; assembly: GCA_028749045.1. Classification (NCBI taxonomy): domain Eukaryota; kingdom Viridiplantae; phylum Streptophyta; class Pinopsida; order Cupressales; family Cupressaceae; genus Cupressus; species Cupressus sempervirens. Next base: position 488,131,815 of record CM053786.1, read on the forward strand.
AACCATTACCCATCCCAAACCAAAAGTGGGAAAGCGTTTCCATGGATTTTATTACAAGATTACCAAAGGTGCAAGAAAGAGATTCCATCCTTGCAGTGGTAGATATATTGACCAAATATGCACATTTCTTTCCCATATCCATACATTATAAGGCGCCACAAATAGCAGAGTTATTCCTCAAATAAATTTTTAGACTACTCGGGTTGCCAAAGAATATTATTAGTGACAGAGATAGCAAGTTTCTTAGCTTATTTTGGAAAGAACTTTTTTAGTTAGCAGGAATTGAGTTAACTCCCAACACCAGTTATCATCCCCAAATGGATGGACAAACCAAAATTGTTAACAAATGGATAGAAGGTTATCTCAGAAACTATGTGATAGGACAAAAAAATGCATGGATTAAATGGTTATACACTACTATAATAACACCCATCACATGTCAATTGGGATGAGTCCATTTAAAGCATTATATGGATATGAGGCCACTCCATTTGGAGATTTGATCATTCAAGAGAGTAGGGTACCAAGAGCCAAGGATTTCATCCAACAAAGTATTGATATTATGAAAACTCTCAAGGATAATCTCCACCATGTTCAAAACCAATGGAAGATATATGCTTATCGAAAGTGAGTGGAAAGGTCATTCCAAGTTGGAGATCTGGTATTCTTAAGACTAGAGCCCTACAAACAATCTTCACTCAAGGTCAATGGAGTAGAAAAATTAAAACCACATTTCTATGGACCATACCAGATCCTAACAAGGATAGGAGAAGTAGCCTATGAGATAGAATTTCTTGAAAATAGAAAGATTCATAATATCTTTCATGTATCCAGACTTAAGAAAGTCCTCAGGAAACATATACGTACTTGTGTTGATCTACAACCATTAAACAATGAAGGAAAGCTCATCTTGGAGCTTGAGATTATTCTTGAAAGGTGTGACAGAAGACTGAGGAATAGGACTATTCTAGAATACTTAGTGAAATAAAAAAATCTTCCCAGGGAAGATGCTACATGGTGGGAGAAGAAGTCATTTCTCACTCAACATTGCTTGTTCCAACAAATTTAGGGAGGGGGGACTGACATGAGCCGAGATTAATATATTTTCTCTTTATCAAACATATGATGTATTTGTTTAATTATTTAAAGTTGATATCTTCAATACATTATCATAATAGCACTACTGTTGAATTATATCAATCAATAGCATCAAAATTATAACTAATAGTATTAATGTTGAATTAATGATCACCAAATAAAGATGACTGAACATTCATCTCTAATAATAATGTTATAAATATATTACTAATTCCAATATACTAATCAAATAAATACTTTCATAAACAATACATTAACCTTTACCATAAAATATAAATACTTTCAAATTCAATAAAAGGAAATAAAACCTAAACCTAATTAATTAACATTCAAAACTATGAGACATGACTTTTCAAATATGTCTACCCTAAGCCATATATTTTGGGTTAGGGCTAATTTGAAAGGGGATATAGAAGAATTGCAAAAGCACGGAAAAAGGTGAGAAAACGAATAGGTGAATAATGCAATGAGTATAGAAAAACAAAGTAGAAGTCTCCCCCATGGCCATGTGAAGATCTGCGCATGAGTATACATTTTCCTGACACCAAATACTGACAAGCTCTATGCCACGAATCTGATGCTAGCATATTATAAACTTTGCATAGTCCCTATGGTATAGGGTGCAGTCATGTACCCACATTATTCTGCACCAAAGGACCAATAGTAATACCGCAGCACACTGCCAAAGACACATTTAATCCTATAAATCAGGATATGATATGGATATAGTTAAATTAAATTATAGGCAGCAATTGCTATTAAGTTCTTACATAATGATATTGACATTGGATTATGTTTGATGATTATACGTTATGAAATTTGTTCAATTCTATTTCATTCAATATAGATATGAAATGATTAATGAATTACATAAGCAATTCACATAAGTAAAGGAATATACATTAAATTGATTAAAGATCGATACATGCTATAAGTCATTGAAAATGTATATATACATATACATATATATATATATACACACATATACATATATATATATATATATACATACTCATATATATATATATATATATATATATATATATATATATATATATATATATATATAGCAATTAGAAAACATTTCAACTATAGTATAGAGAGTCTATCTCTCGTCTGAATTACAAAATCTTAAGATAGGGAGGTGATGGAAGGAGAGATGAAGTAAATTTGGGCACCTGATAGATATCCTCTAGGGAATCGCTTGTAGCCTATTTCATGCACCCTTTGCACCATAAATCTACCATCTCAAGATGATTGTAACAAGGAGAGAGAAAGTGGTCTATTTACTATAAGAAGAAATCTTCCAAATGAACTAAGCAAATTAAATTAAATTCTCATCTCCTCAAACACTTTGATAATAATGATGGTCCATGGGTTTGCTAAATGTTGGATGATTCCTTAACTTATGCCCAAATTTTGAATTTTAGGTCAAAGGGTTAAAAAGGGGTCATCATATAATTCTTTGTTGCTACTAACATGTTCATCATCTAAAGTATATTCCATATCTAGATTAATAGAATCCAAAATATGAACATAATCATCATGTTTATCCTTATACAAAGTGTTACCTTGTTTAGCTTCCTCAAAAGACTCACGCATAGTTTTCTTGACCTGATGGTCAAATCATTTGTTAGTTAGTGACTAAATACTTAATCAGTTTGATTGGTTACATTGCTACTAAGCTTCACAAAGTCTACCAAGATCATCAGTGCAAATTGATCTTTGTAGTGTTAACCAAGCTTATCATTGTCTACGAAGCTAGTCATGTTAACCAAGTAGAAGGAAGGTAGTGTTGACCAAGTTGTAGTGTCAACCAAGCCCTTCAATGTTTATCAAGTTCTCCAGTGTTCTCAAAGTTACCAAATGCTAATTGAGTTTGTGCCTACACCTGAGTGATCAATATGGACCAAGAAGAAGTGTCAATCGAATGCCAAAGCTTGTTGAGTTGACAATGTTTATGAGTGATAGAATATCACTCGAGTGGTCTTCAGAACCTAAGTATTAGTAGTAAGCCAACTTAGTGAAGACTATTTGAATTTATTGTTGTAGCTAACTCTAGAAGGTAACTAATTGGATTGGTATTTATGTAATACATCTTATCATATCTAAGTCATAATCAATAACAAGTAAGAAGTAGAATGAATGTGAATTAGAATACTGTTAATGTAAATAATTAATTATTATTACACTTTACTTAAGTTTACTTAGGTTAATGAATTATTTTATTATTTATTAGATTAGACACCTAAGAGTATGCATACTCATATGAGTTGTCTTGTTGACAACATAGGAGTTAGGAACTCTGATTTAGCACATGGTGTCTACAACACATGAGTTTGCATATTTATCTGAGTTGTCATGTAGACAACACAGTTGTTCACACTCTAATTAAGCACATGGTTTCTACAACATCTTTTTACATGAGACACATATGTAAGCTTATCCTCTCATCATCGCACTAACTTCTATGCTCAATGGAGGATAATCCACTCTTGGTGGACATGTGCTTAGTTGTGAGTCTTATCACTTTGCTAACTCCTAGTCATTCTAGAGGCCTTTATATATAGACACTCCCAGTGTGTATGTACATCAATTCAATTTAATATTATTATTCTAATCATACTTTCTTGGTCCACTTTGTGCTAGTACTTGAGCTTCTTGAGCTTGGGTGATTTTTTCCTAAGGTGAATTCCTACATGGTATCAGAGTAGTGGGAGCTTCTCTTCACATTGTCATTGGAGAGCATTTTTTCTTCACCTCTTGGAGGACCACAATTTAGATCTGGAGTATCTGTAGTTATTGGAAGAGTCTAGAACCAAACCAAACCTCACCATTGCATCTAGAGCATCAATTTGGTGAATTTTGACTATAAATTTGTCTACCCTAGGCCATAGTCAAATTTGAGGCAAATATTTTTTGCAAACCAAAACCTCAAGGCCCAATTTGTGAAAATGGTATGATCTCTTCAGATATGTGCAATTAATTTTTAGATCTTCATTTTTATTGGCCTCTCCAAACTTTTTTAATTTTGATCTACATTTTTTCTTTTCAAATTTGCATTTTATTTCTGAAGTTCTGCGAAAAATTGGCCTTTTAGGCCAGTAGGAGAGTTTTTTTTTGCAAGACAAGATTGGAGCTTGCTAGTGCAAATCAAATATTGGCATCATATTTACAAATTCAAAAAAACTCCCAAATTGATTTTTATTTCATCAAAATTGGAAATCTAAGGTGAAATCTAAAGTCAATTTATTTTTGGAGGTGCGACAGTAGCGATTCACGAAAAATAATTGTAGAGGTAATTTTCAAACAACAATATCTCCCTCATATTGACTCCTTTTTCTGAGAATTTTTTTTTTTTTTTTGGGTTATAATTCCATGATCTACACATTAGTGTAGGATGTTTGAGATCTCTATTCCTAAATTTTTCTACAAATCACAAATTTCAATTTTTGCAACTTTAAAGGCTTAGTTCGGGCTCATCTGGACACATATTCAGGTTCTATTTTTTTGAAAGTGCATAAAATTTTGGTCTAATTTCTAGATCTATAATTAGATTATAGGCTTGTGTGGATAAAAATACCACTCTTAGAAATAGGTCCTTTTGTGTATTGTATTGCTTTGATTAAACTTCAAAATTGTTGTACATCTAAGCTACATTGCTAAGTACCAGATTTCAACTCCAAAAGGAGGTTGTAAACAAAAAAATTAGAAGCTCACTTTTGTCCATTTTGACAAGTGGCCTATTCTAAATGCACTACATATAAAGTTCCAAAAACATCACTTTTGGGGGGGTTCCTTGATTGAGTGAATGGGGGGGGGGGGTGTGTCTTGTATTCTTGTGTCTCTCTTTCTCTCTTGTGCTCTTTTAATTTTTTGCATCATGGGTTCACCTAAAACACCACTTCTAACTTCACATAATTATACTACATGGAAAGATATTGTATGGAGTAGACTAATGGAAAAAGGTTTAAATCTATATATTGATCGTAAAATTCTAAAACCCACTAATGCTGCTACACAAGTTGATTGCCAAGTCAAAGACAACCAGGGTTTAGGAATTATTAGGAGTTGTGTTCATAGAGATCTCTTCTTCCATATTTCTAGATTTAAGGATGCCAAGGGTGCTTGGGAGAAACTTGAAGGGTTGTATGGTAAGGTGGATGAGGAAAAGGGATTCCAAATTGAGGATGATCTACTTCTATTGGATCCTAAGAATTTTGACACAATTCAAGGCTATGTCAACAAAGTCAATGAATTCAGAGCACTACTTAAGGATTGTGATAATCCCATGAATGATAGATTGATTCATCACATTTTGAAGAGGCTACCTTTAGAGTATGCATCTTTTTTTTTGAGTTACAACACTCATACGTTGATCATGGGAAGTGCCTTCACTAAGCCTAATTTGATGCATTTGTAGAAATGTTGATGTTGGAACAATCCAAGTTGATAGATATGGGAATTCTCAAATTATCCAAGTCTACAACATTGGTGGCTAGTAATGAGAACCAATCAAATCAAGGTGGAAAAAATTTCACCAACAACAAGAAAAAATAGTGGAAGCAAAAATCACAATCAGAGACACAACAATCTTCCTCCTCACAACAAGGCAATTCTTCTTCCAACAAGAAGAGAAACAACAACAACAAGGATAAACTATTTTGTGCATATTGCAAGAAACCAAATCATGCTGAGCATCATTGAAAGACTAAGAGAATAGATGAGTTAGAAAACTTATTTAGGAAGAACAAAATCAATGTGCCAAATTCTACCAACGATACAAATCCATCCACTTCATAGGGAAAAGGGCAAGCATTTATGGTAAGTTTAAGTTATTTAGGGAAATGGATTTTTGACTCGAGTGCCTCTTATCATATGGGTTCTTCAAAAGGACAATTTTCTTCATTGAAGCAATCTAAGGTACCTCAAATCTTTGTAGGGAATGATACACAAGTGGAAGTTGAAGGGAAAGGACAAGTTGAGATGGAAAATGGAGAGTTCAAAGATGTTCTCTATGTTCCTAACCTTAGCACTAATCTCCTTTCAATTTACCAAATCACTCACTATGGAGGTGGCAATAAAGTTGAGTTCCTTCCTGATTTAATAATGATACGAAATTTTAAGGATGATTCATTGGTTGTAGTGGGTAAAGTTAATTGTGACACAAGGCTTTATTTTTTCTCCCACTTTGTGCCTAAGTCTCTTTCACATGCCTTGTTGACACATTCACAATCACAAAATAAATTATGACATGAGCGGCATGGACATCTTGCCTTCCACTATCTTCATCAACTTAGCTCAAAAAATATGGTCAAAGGTCTACCTACAATCAATGTTTCTATAGGTGAATGTTCAACTTGTTTAATGGATATACATCTAGAAGAGAAGTATGAGAAAGGGAAGTCTTGGAGAGCATTAGTTGTTCTTGAGTTGGTTCACATGATTCTAGCAGGCCCTTTTTCAATGACATCAGTTAGCAAGAGTCGCTATGTCCTCACTTTCGTTGATGACTTTTCATGCTATACATGGGTCTACTTTCTTAATCACAAGAATGAAGTGGTTGATAAGTTTCGAGCCTTCAAGAGTCATGTTGAAAAGAAATCAAGTAAATCCATCAAGGTTCTTTGTATGGACTATGAAAGTAGATATGTGAACTCAAGACTTAGAGAATTTTGTGAACTTGAGGGTATTGATCTTTAGAATCTTTTAGCATTTAGTGCACAAAAGACAAGTGTTGTAGCAACAAGGATTCAAAATCTTAAGTCAATGGCAAGTTGCATGATTCAAGCTAAGTCTCTTGATCCATCAGTTGAAGTCAAAGCTATAACTAGTGCCAATCATATCCTTAATAGGTCTCCTCATAATTTATTAGGTGGAATGAATCCTTTTGAGGCATGGGGCAGAAGAAAACTAGTTGTGAAACACTTCAAAACTTTTGGTTGTCCAGTATGGGCACAAATATCTTCAAGGGAATGCAAGGCACCACCACCAATTCCTTGTACTTTCATTGGATATGATGAAAGTGTTAAGGAATATAGACTTATGGATCCTAAAACTCATGAGATATTCATAGAGAGGAATTTTCACTTTGAGTAAAGTTCACCTAGCTTATCCTCTAATCCTCTCCATACTTCATACATTGTGGAACTGATAGTGACAATAGTGATAGTGATTCAAGAGGTTCATTGGTTGGGAATCCTTCTAATAGACAAAGAACAAAGTCACAACATCAAAAAATTCCAGATCCTTCTAATAGAAAAAGAACAAAGTCACAACATCAAAAAATTCCACATGCATACATTGCTACAATGATAGGTCCATGCAGTTCAGTACAATTGGGTACACCTTATCTTTCAATTCTAGCAACAGGGGATGGCTACATAATAGATTTTTCAAATTTGTTTGTGGAGTACTTCATAGTAGATCTAGGAGACATTATTTATGATATACATCTTCTCTTTGATGAAGAAGATCCTTCTTTAGTTGTTGTGAGGGAATACTCAGACCCTCTTGTCCATTCTCTACATGATCAGTCTCACAAGGTTGATATGATTGTGGATCCTTATGTACAGTGGTTCCAGGAGGTCTCTTTATCATTCGAGAAGATATGTTCTACATCCATCCTTGCTAGATCCGAACATGTTATTTTTAGTAGTGTTGGAAGGGGTGACCATCAATATCAACATAGGGATAGTTGATCAAGTTTCAAAGACACCATTCATCTTTAGGATTCTTTCCTCTTATGATGTTTTGTCCTTCTCATACTTCTCTATTGTATATACATGATTATGGTGTAATGGGGGGGTCTTAATTACTCCATCCATCATGCATCTTGTTTTTTCATCTCTCTTTTTGGGGGAGGGTTTTCTCCATGAGGTTTTCTCTCTTTCTCTATTTTCAGAGAGATTGCATTGCATTTGTACATGGGTACCTAACATGGCCTAGTAGCTAGGACCCATCATATATTTTTATTATAGCTTTCATAAGCTTAAGTGTATTTCCCTAAGTTGCACTTAAGGGGGGGTGTTAGTGTAAATAATTAATTATTATTACACTTTACTTAAGTTTACTTAGGTTAATGCATTATTTTATTATTTATTAGATTAGACACCTAGCAGTATGTGTACTCATATGAGTTGTCTTGTTGACAACATAGGAGTTAGCAACTCTAATTTAGCACATGGTGTCTATAACATCTTTTTACATGACACATCTATGTAAGCTTATAATTCTCATCATTGCACTAACTTCTATGCTCAATGGAGGATAATCCACTCTTGGTGGACATGTTCTTAGTTGTGAGTCTTATCACTTTGTTGACTCCTAATCATTCTAGAGGCCTTTATATATAGGTACTCCTAGTGTGTATGTACATCAATTCAATTTTATATTGTTATTCTGATTATACTTTATTGGTCCATTTTGTGCTAGTGCTTGAGCTTCTTGATCTTGTGTGATTTTCCCCTAAGGAAAATTCTTACATGGTATCAAAGTTATACCAACTTCTTACAAAGACAAAGGATACAAGCAATAAGGAAAAGAAAAGTCTCAACTATCATATAAAGGTGATCATTCTACATCAAAGGAATCTTATACAACAAAACAAGTTGTATAACATAGATCAATAATTGGTTCATCCTAACATGTGCATTAGTTAAATCATCTAACAAGGTGGACTTAAGAGTCTTATGTTGAATCTCCTAACTAAGTGCATACTTCATTGTAATGTATAAATCACTTCACAAGGTGGACCTAATAGTCCTTATTGCTTCTAACAAGGAAGATCAATAGAAGTGATCAATAATAAGCCTTAATAGGCCAAATTTATGCTACTAGCATAAATCTTGTGGGTATCATCCCACCTTAGTTTTAATTTCTATTTGGAAGGTTTCTGGGTTACCAAATATTGTGTCAAGTGTTATGGATTTTTTATTACTTTCAGTCTTTCATGTATGCAATTAGATCATAATAGCTTATGAAGGATTAATTGGTGAATAGGATTTAAAGTTTTATTCATTCCTGATTCACCCCACACCCCCGCCCCCCCAAAAGCTTATGGTTCTCACATCAAAATTTTAGCAGCTTGAGAAAAGATTAGAGGCAATGGAAGTGTACAGACTAGAGAAAGCTATTGAGAATGAAAAGTTGGATTTGCAATTGGCCGTGGATCAATTCAAGAAAATGAAGGAGCAGATCTTTCAATCCTTTAAAAGAAGAAAAGAGATATCAACACAAGTGAATGACAATCTCCACATTAAAGAAAGAGTTGAAGACATTTTCCATGATAGAAGTTCAGATGAAGCTGATGCAGTAATCAAAGATCTACTTGAAAAGAATCTTACTCTTCATGTAGAAGTCAAAAATTTGAAAAGAGAACAAGAAATTCAATCAATTACAATGTGTGAAGACATGGAACAAAAGTAAAAAGCTAAAGAAGAGAAAAGATTGCTAACTAAGAGGATAGAAGAAAAGGACAATTAAATTCATCACCTATCTCTTCAACAAGAAGATTTGATTGATCAAACTAAATGTGCAGATGAAGAGCTAATCAACTTGAGGATAGAGAATGAAATATTGTAGTATGATCTCAGCATAGAAAAGCAAACCAATGAGAGGATAATAAAATCTCAAGAAAGTATGAATCAGTTGGACAAGCAAACTTGATTTAGACACAAACGTAAAGAAGGATTAGGATATAAAGATGAAGATGAATCATATCAACAAGGAGTTCAAAAGAATAAAAGACCTACTCATAATCATTATGGAAAGATGAGGCATTCATCAAACAAGTTTTGGAGCAATGGGAAATCAAAATTTAGTGGAACATGTTACAATTATAATGAGTTAGGATATAAAGCAAGTGAATGCACAGAGAAATCTAAGTTTGAAGGAAAGTGTTTCAATTGTAACAAACAAGGGCACAAATCTTCATAATGAAAGACCAAGAAATGGAATCCAACAGAACAAATTTTGAAAGCTATCTTTGTTTGGGATTATAACACATGGGGCAGATGTCACTTATGTGGTGAGCATGGTCATATTGGACCAAATTGCATAAGAACTCACATGAGGAAGAGAGACCCTACAAAGATATGTTTTGTATGTACAGAACTTGGACATCTAGCTAGAAACTATATGAACCAAGGTAAAGTTGAAGATAAAAAGAAAGCAAAGTTTAACAATATCAGAAGTCAAATGAAGCAACAATGGATAAAGAAAGCTCCAGAGAATATAAATCAAAGTCTTGAAAATGTTGACACCCAAGTCAATGAGTTGGGTGTCTCAACCATTTCAAACTAGTTATCCATGGAGATCATTGGAACTATGATTCAAAGGAATCATCTCATATCATTTCCAGACAACAAGCAAGAAGATCCAAATCAGTATTTCAAATACACTTGGATCACTAAGTTAGATAATAGTTCAAGTAATGTCTTATGACCTTACCAAGCAAGGTGAGGTTGCAAGACCTTATCGAGAAAGGTCAAGTTGCCAAACCTAACTGAGCTTCGATACATATGGTGAGTTTGGAGTTCCAACCACATGTTGATGGTGAATACCAAGTTTGAAAAGACTAACCAAGTGTATGGTTACCAAAGGTATTTTTTGAGTTGATGGACTTAACTAAGCATCTTATGACTACCAAGTTGAACAAGTTATCACCAAGTTATCTTCTGTATGATGCATTAATGGTGTCTTGAAGAAAAATTTTCATTAAAAGGTGAAATCGAAAGGTTTATTCTTCACCACAAATTTTAGATAAAGTAGAGCAAAGTATTCCTGAGCCCCCAAGCAGTTTAGAGTAATTTAGTGCAAAGTTTTCAAAAGTTTTATCAACTAGCTATCGTGTGTAATGACATATTCATCCAATAGCAAAGTGAAGAAAGGTTTTAAGATGTTGATCAGAGGTGTTGAACGTGGAACCCTGATGTTCAAAATGTGACCAAAAATCACTGAGGAACTAAACCTAGTCAGAGCTCATTCACAAATTCCTCCAAAGGTACTCTTGATTCACGACATTAGGTCATTCCATCATTGTTCAATTTAGGAATTGGGTAATTTTGAGATGAATCAAGCGTATGAGGCATTATGTGTGGATGGAAGTTTGAAACCCAAGCATAAGGATTTGGAAACAAAGGGTTTAACTCACATTTTATCTATGTTGAGGGATTTCCAAATCAAATGGATTAGATTTATCTTGATTCATGTCCACAACATGCAATTTTGTGGGATGGTAGAGGAATAACCTATCATTTGAACTTGTTGAGTTGCAGTTGAACCAGTTAAGCAAGAATATGGAGAGCCTCTGAGCATCCAAGACAAATCTGTATAAGTTTGACTCACTTTTGACATGTCTATTATTTTATGTTAAAAAATTCTTCCCTTCCAAAGGCACTATTGTATGGGAGAAGGATATACCTATTGTATATCAGATTAATGAGTTTATAGTTGATATGGGAGACAATTTTGAGGGCATCATGGATGCATATTTTGAGACATTCAAGGAAAGAATGCATAGCAGATTCAAAATACCCAAACATCTAGTTGATGATTATGAACAAGATGTATGTTTCCTTGTGGAATATGACAAGGTGCATATTTAGGTAGTTAGGCCAAGAATAGCATGGGTAAAACCTCTTGGATATGAGGTAAACATTGATGACATGAGAGATATCATTAAGGCTCTTGTCAATAAGCCAGTGGACCCTAAGGCACCATATTTTTGGCACCTATGAAGAGGATAAGACTAGGATTTCTTTGGAAACTAAGCTACCTCAGTCTTTGAAGAAAGGAAGAAGACCGGTTGAGAAAATTCCAAAGGAGAACAAGAAATCTAGTTCCCCTCTTCTACTAACAAAAGGAAAGGGTGATGATATTAAAGAAGATGAAGGAGAAGAGGAACATACAAAAGAAGAAGAACCATAAGAAGAAGAGCCTTCCAAGAAAAAAGAGAAGGTTATAATAAACAAACCAACCAAGTCCTCACATGCTTTCTTCATAAGGAGACCTGCCAAATCAAGGAAGAAACTCAAAATGAAAGGTGAAGAGGAAGATGAAGAAGAGAAACAAGTAACCTTTAAAAAATTTCTCTCACTTTTGAGAAAAAACTAAGAAGACTGCAAGAAGGTGGAGGTATGGCTAACTTTAAATTTCTTAAGTATGAAAGGAGTAAAGAAGAGAAAAACCAGATTGAAGAAGCCTTAATGGCTAAAATGGCTAATTGGAAGTACTCTCTAAAAGAACTGACCAAACAAGTTCATGATATCTTACTAAAGGCTATTGTACATAAATGGGAAAATGTAGAAATATTTCCAGAGATATCAAGGAACAAACCTTAAGAAAGATAATGCCAAATCTTTCCGACAAGGAAGTGAAGGAATCATTAAAAAAGAATGAACAAAAACTAATTCCTAGGTTCAATGCATTCCTAATTCTGTCAAAAGATATTGAAGTTTTGCAATCAAATACAAATGCGTGGAGGAAAATATATGGATTGCATGCTATAAATCCTACTAAGGAGGTTATAAAAGTAGATGATGTTGATGATGATGATGAGAAAGATAATGAAGAAGATGTGGATGATCATACAATCAGTGAGGATCTACCTAAGATTTAGGATATCCAAGATTTTGATCCTAAAAACATAGTAGTAGAGGTAATGGCCTCCCTTCCTAACTCTCCAAGAAAAGCCTTTGTGCCATCTAGCTCAGAGAAGGTTGCTACCAAGTTACAATCAATTGAGGTAAATATAGTTCCATCAAGCACCCAATTGACTGTTGGAGTTGTTTCACCAAGTGCAATGATGAGTGGTGTTTATATCACTTCATCTTCCAAGAAGTAGGCTCCACTCTTCATAGGAGCAGGCCAAATTGAGTCTCAACAAGGAATAGTAAGTACTCCTGCTATAGTTGTTGTTTCTCTATTAAGCAATGTTGTTTCTAGCACTACTTTTTCTATTGAAAGTGCAATGATAATTGAGGTTAAACCTCAACCGAGCACATAGAATTTGAGTAAAGGAAAATAAATTATTACTTGTACAATTCAGAAAGAAAAGGGTAAAGAGGTAGAAGCCTCCAATGATGAGATTGATCTAGAGGAAGACATAGTCATACCAGATTGGGATCTCTTGAATCTAACTCCTGATCAGATAGACACTCTAGGAGAGCTTTGGAAGAAAAGAGAAAGACTATAGAAGCTAAGAGCTAAAAAGAAGAAGAGAAATCAAGTACTTAAAGACATTAAGATTATATTTGTTGATGCATTAAGAATAGAGGTTGATGAGAAGTAACCTATATTGGATCAACTTGTTGAAATTGTGCACAAGTTTAATGAAGAGTTGAGTGGACAAAATAAACTTTTGCAGAGGGTAGAAAAGAAATTTGAAAACAAAGTTTTGGAGAAAGTGACATAGAAAATTTCCATTGATCAAGTGGAATTGTCCACTATTCTTGTAAATTTTGAAAATTCTGTAAAATGTTGTTTCATTATTTGTAAAGTTAAGTGACACTACCAATTTTACAAAGGAAATAAAGGAGAAGTTGTCAATAATTGATGCTGATCTAAAGACAAGTGCACATCTATTTTCACTTGACCCTAGCACTAACTTTGCACATTCTATGAAGATTAGGTATCTGAAAGACTTGCAAGCAGAATTGTTGAAGGAAGAAGCTATAATAAGGGATACACTAGCAGATATTCAGAATATGATAATTCCCAACATGGATGTAATGTAAAAAAATATTGTGCATGCAAAAAAAATAATCCATGACAAGAAATTTTCAATTTTTGATCACATGATGGAATTATCAGCTGAAGTGCAGATAGCTTTGCATGCTTCCAAAGTTTTGCAAGAGAATTGGAACAAAACCATGTCCATAATTTTGAAGCTACATGGTGATTTCCTTTCACATTATGGTGTTACCTTGTAAATATGCATTTTCGGCACTTGTGTCAAAATCAAGGGAGAAATAGTTATTATCATACTATCACTTGCATATGTATATATTCCAAAGGAAAATACATAGAGGGGGAAATACATTTATGTACAACAAAGCTACAAAAAAAAATTGACAAATAAAAAATAGAGTCAGTATTTACCAAGTTGTTAGCATAGCAGTCAAAACTGAGTTACACACCCAAGCTTATTGATAGGGGGAGTTTTAACTTATATTTTGAATATTCATAATTTTGGTATGATAAGTGTTTTTGTCACTAATGCCAAAGGGGGAGATTGTTGACTAGATGGTCAAATCATTTTTCAGTTAGTGACTAAACACTTAATCAGTTTGATTGGTTACATTGCTATTGAGTTCATCAATGTAAACCAAGCTTTGTAGTGTTAACCAAGATTATCATTGTCTACCAATCTACTCATGTTAACAAAGAAGAAGGAAGCTAGTGTTGATTGAGTTGTAGTGTCAACCAAGCCCTTTAGTGTCTACCAAATTCTCCAATGTTCGTCAAGTCACCAAATGTTAACTAATTTTGTGCCTACTCCCAAGTGATCAATGTGGATCCAGCGCCAATCTCAACTAAGTGCCAAAGCTTGCTAAGTTGACAGTGTTTTTGAGTGTTATAATATCACTCGAGTATCAACAGTAAGCCAACTTAGTGAAGATTGTTTGAATTTGGTGTTGTAGTCAACTCCAAAAGGTAATTAATGAGATTGGTATATATGTAATACATCTTATCATGTACAAGTAAGAATGAGTAACAAGTACGAAGAATAATGAATGTGAATTAGAAGACAAAGGCTACAAGTAGTATAAGGAAAAGCAGAGTCTCATCCATTAGATAAAGGCGATCAATTTACATCAAAGGAATCTCATACAACAAACCAAGTTACAGAACAAAATCAACTACTGGTTCATCCTAATAGGTGCATCAGTAAAATCCTCTAACAAGGTGGACTTAACAATCTTATGTTAAATCTTCTAATCAAGTGCATACTTCATTGTATTTTATAAATCATTTCACAAGTTGGACCTAATGGTCCTTATTACTCCTAAGAAGGATCAACAAAAGTACCATGAGAAGGAATATGAGAAACTCTAGAAGTGATGTAAAGAGGACCATTAGGTGCTTTAAACATATCAGACTGACCAAAGTTAATAATAGGTGTTGATTTAGGTTCAAGTGTAGAAGAATTCAAAGGTTGAGGTGCTAACTCAACATGATTAACAACACAATTCTCTTCTTGTATATTCTCATCATAATTAATATGGTAATTGTATGAAGAAACTTGATTAATAACATTCACTAAGTGCAAATTTTGATTAGATGGTGCAATAGATTTATTTGTGTTATTAACTTGGCCATCAACAAACATAGCTTTAGAATCAATAAAGTCTCAAACAACATTCTTCAAACCATAACACTTTTAAGTATCATGACATGTTGATGTTGATATTGACATAAAGCATTTGAATCAAAATACTTAAGAAATGGTTTACTAAGATCAATAAGACAAATAGGAGGAAGTTTAAGAACTCTAGCATGAATAAATTTAGCTATCACCTCAAAAAAAGGCTCAAATAATTGAGTATACTGACAATTAGGATGATATGCAGAGGAAAAAGTAGTCATACCTCAACATTGAGTAGCTACTTGATCAAAAATTGTATTTTTAGTCTTGATTTTTATAAAGTTGTTAGTTTTAGAGAGCTTGTTTGAATTTCTAGTGGCATCACTCTTATCACTAGAAATAAGAGCCATTAGAGTAGAGCTCTTAAGTTGAATCACTTGTAATTGGTAATGATGAAGCACTGCACATAAATGTGAAAAGGAGGTATATTTAGTAAGGAGACTCTTATTCCTAATTCCTTTTTATAAATTAGAAATAAAGATGCATTTAATATCATGATCAGGCACATGATAAGAAATCTAATCATATAAATTCTTAAATCTACCAATAAATTCAATAAATTTCTCCTTAACATTCTACTTATAATGCATTAAATTTGTTAAAGAAATTTGTGAACCAATATTATTATGAAAATATTGAATGAAAGCATTAGAAAGAGTTTGAAAAGAATCAATAGAATAAGGAGGTAGAGAGAAATACCATTGAAAGGCTCTAACCCTAAAAGTATGTAGAAGAAACTTAGTCATAAGCCTGTAGTAATGAGAAAAATCAATACATATAGTTTGCAATTCTTTAACATGAATTACGAGATCTCCCTTACCATTATAAGTCTCAAGATGAGGTACCTCAATATTTTATAGGATACTAACATGAAGGATATCAAAGGAAAGGGGATTAGCAACATCACATGTAGGAATATTGTACTTAGATTGAGTTAAATGAGCAAGTTGTTATAAAGTAGTGATGGTTTGAACCAAGGTAGTAATAGTAGGATCAGAAGAAATGCTAGTAGGCATAGGTATGCTAGATGGATTAGGAAAGTTATAAAAAGTGAATGGAATATGTAAGGATGTCGACGGAGGATGAGAGGGAATGAGTAATGGGTTTGAATAAGTAAAAGGAACCACATTATATGAAGGTAATGAAGAGAAATGAAAGTAGGATAAACACTCATAGGAAGTGAAAGGCTAAGAAGAGAAACACTTGAAGTAGTGGAAACTTTTATAGAAGTAGTCATAAGATGCAAAGCATTTCTAGGTATGCTAGAAAGAGTGGTAGAATTTGGTATAGAAGGTTCAACGATTGTGGAAGCAGGAGGATATACTAACTCTTGAGCACATTTTGTCAAAGACTTAGCATGAGCATTAATAAGGTGAGATATACCACATAAGATAGAAATATTATCAGCATCATTCTTAACAAGCTTCTTAAGAGCTTCAATAGTAACAACACTATCAGGATTCTAATTTTCTAGAGCAAGACAAGTTTCCAATTTAATAAATTAATTAGAAAGCTTATCAACTTGTAAAGGAGGAACTCTTAAAACATAATATTCATCATGGGATGAGTGAGAAGAGTTATGCTCCATTATGGGATTGAGATCATGAGAAAAAAATGTGAGTATCATCATGAGTCCTAGGAAGAAAAGAGGAATCATGATCAAAGGAGCCCATGAGTCTATGACTTCATCTTTAAAAAAATGCTATAAGTTGGAATTTTTGTAATCAAGCTCATAAAAGAGGAGATCACAGAAGAAAAATCTAATGGGATATAACCATGAAAATGTAATAAAGAGCATAAAAGAGAGATCTAACCACACACATGATAGCCAAATCTAACTCTATGATAAAGAAAGAAAGAGGTTCACCAAAAGAAAGGTAAACAATATAACATAAACAATCTAACATCGAAGAGAAAGGGGCATAATTTAGGTTCACCAAAAGAAGGAAAACACCTAGAATAATCAATCTAAATCCAAAAAGAAAGGGACACAAGTTGGGTTCACAAAAATGTTTAGGGAGAAAAGGGATGCACTTTTATAGGATCTTAGGTCTCCCTATTTCCAATCCACTAAGCCATTCAAATATATGTGAAAGGGAAAGAGGGAAATTTCCAAATATGATTACACTTATGATCCAAATTATATTAGCTAGGATCCAAAGGAAGAAGGGTTCTAATACTAAATTTAAATTATAAAGAGGAATAAAATACAAGGAAATGTACTCTTTGGCCCTTGATAGGATAATGTGAATGTGAAATTGAGCTAATTGCTATGATATATAAACATAATTATCCTAATTAAGATGTAGATCTAGGGTGAAGATATGAAATTAAATAAAGTATGATAGACTCACCTTGAAATGTGTAGAAAAAGATGTATTTTGGCTCCAAAAATTGTAGATTTGAACTATTTTTGAATATCCATCCATGGATCTCAAAAATAAAATAGTGATAGGAACAAAACCCATAAATATCCCCAGAAAAGGACACTATAGGACTAGGTCAACTTGGAAGGATGTCCTATGACTAGGTTAACATAATCCAACAACCTAAAATTGACTTCTCTAGAAAGCTTGCAAAAAGTAAGTTCAAGATCTATAAGCTTTGTTTGGTATCCTATAAATAAAAATAGAAAAGAAGGGTTTTGTGGTTGGGGTTTGGTGAGGGATTTCCTTAGTCAAGCCATAGGTTAAGGAATTAAATGTAATTGATGCAATATATTGTAGATCTTTAACTAGGAATATAGTAGATTTTTCCAACAGATCTACCATAATCCCATTATGGCGTCATGGATACAAATGTATATCAATGAACAAGATGATGAATGCTTCAATGTATATCTCCTTTGTTGATGGCCAACAATAAGCTAGATCTTGAAGAGTAAATTCTCACAAAAGATCCTGCAATGCTCGATAGAAATATCATTGTTTGAATGCTTGAAAATATTGAATACTTGAACTCCTTGAATGCAAAGGGTAGAAATCTTCACTTAAGAGCAAGCACTTGGATTATTTGAGTGCATCAAGAAAATGAAGACTCCAAGTCTCCTTATAAATGATTTTTTATGTGGGAAAATAATACAAGATAACGGGATAACAAAAGAAAATGGCCTTTTGGACCCTGAGGCCCAACATTATAGGGGAATAGGTTGACTTGGGTCAACTAGTCTAGAACAGGTCGACATGAGTCAACCTGGTCCTAGAGATTGGGTGTGGAGTGCCATAGAAAGAAGAGGCAAATACAAGGAGAAATATGGTGGAAAGAGGAAGAGGAGAAAATGATATTAAGCATAGGCACATCCATGATCTAAAGAATGAATTATGGAGAGAGAGCTAAAAAATCTTAAAAAGGAAAGTGCATCCATTTTAAGATGGTACAAAGGGTAGTAATATGATTTTATAGGTCCTAATGGAACCCGGTGTGTTCTAATGGGTCACAATGTATCTTAATGGATCTTAATGTGTTTTATTAGGTAGTAAGAGTTTTAGGACCACTTAACACCAATTAGGATATGACTATGACCCCTCATGGGTACTAATAGGTTCTAATGCATAAGAAGTAGTATCCTATTGGGTTCTAATTGGTCATAAGTGTTCCTATATTAGTTCTAGGACCTCTTAAAGCTTGTCAGGACTAATTAGGATCTTATTAGAACCCCTTGCGCCACTTATCACTCATTAGGACCCATTATGAATCATAAGGGTCCTAATTGTACACTCGAAAGTGTCCCACTCTAAACCCTTCTATCCAAACGATTCCATGAGTTGGAATGTTCGGATGCCGGCTTAGAGCTCCCTATCCATGGAGTGCAAGAGAGTATATTTCAAGAATAATAAAGCTCTCAGATGAGCCTTAGAGATACTCTTCTTGCTAGTAAACCATGCAATGGGAGGTTCCAAAGACAAGATGCAAGAATGAAAATGTCTCAAGGAGTTCCTCAAGAATGCAATGCAACTAAAGATTAAGCTAAAATGAATATGAAAAGTGTAGCTATTCTAAGAATGGATGAGAGTGTTACTATCCAACTATTAGACTATGTGAGATTAAGCTACATGTAAAAATGAAAGCTAAGCTAAGATGCTATGGTATGAGAGAATGTAGACAAGAAATAGAAGTTCTCCACAAAGCTCCAAAGAAATCTGTTAGAAAACCTGCAGCATAACAATATTCAAAAGATGAGGATCGATTGAGGGGGAAAGCTCTCTCCCTTTTAAAGATGTATGGACGGTAGAGATCAAGATGAAGATGGTGGATGATCAACGGTGGAATTTGAAAAGAGGAGTGATCCATGTGCACACACAAATCAACCAATAGAATATAAGTTGACTTGTCATATAAGACAAAAGTCACAAAGCCTTTTCTTTTAATTGCAAAATAGAAAAAAGACTTCTCAGATGAGCCTTAGAGATACTCTTCTTGCTAGTAAACCATGCAATGGGAGGTTCCAAAGACAAGATGCAAGAATGCAAATGTCTCAAGGAGTTCCTCAAGAATGCAATGCAACTAAAGATTAAGCTAAAATGAATATGAAAAGTGCAGCTATTCTAAGAATGGATGAGAGTGTTACTATCCAACTATTAGACTATGTGAGATTAAGCTACATGTAAAAATGAAAGCTAAGCTAAGATGCTATGGTATGAGAGAATGTAGACAAGAAATAGAAGTTCTCCACAAAGCTCCAAAGAAATCTGTTAGAAAACCTGCAGCATAACAATATTCAAAAGATGAGGATCGATTGAGGGGGAAAGCTCTCTCCCTTTTAAAGATGTATGGCTGGTAGAGATCAAGATGAAGATGGTGGATGATCAACGGTGGAATTTGAAAAGAGGAGTGATCCATGGGCACACACAAATCAACCAATAGAATATAAGTTGACTTGTCATATAAGACAAAAGTCACAAAGCCTTTTCTTTTAATTGCAAAATAGAAAAAAGACTTTATGTATGCACTTTAAGTGGGTTAGAAGAATGGGGTCTTTTATTTAATTAAAAGGGGACATGTTCTTTTAATCAAATAATGAACTTAGGATAGCATAGTCAAACTATAGGTTATAATCAAATAAATTGATTATTAGCAATTTGGTCTAGGTAAATGATTAAATTAATTTAGCCAAAATGCTGAGAAGGGGGCTAATAGTCTAGATGACCATTTTTAGGTGATTACACTAATGTGTTTTAATGGGATCTAATGTGTTCTAATGGGTCCTTTTTTTTTTAATGGGTGTTAATGTGCCTTAATGGGTCTTGAGGGGCCCAAGTACCACTCAGTACCAATTAGGACCTGGTCATAATCCTTTAGGACACTTATTATGCATTAGAATGCATTAGGACCTACTATGTATCATAAGAGTAATCATAGATAGTAATGGGTCCTAGGGTGTCCAATGATGCATTATAACCCCTTACAATATGTTATCACCATTTGTGACTCATTAGTGTGTTTTACAATAGTCAATGTTTTACAAGGGCCTAAGGGGTCCTAAGAAGTTCTCATGGGACCTAATGTGTCTTGATGGGTCTTAATTTTTTGTAATGTGTTAAAATGTGTCCCCATAGGTCTTGAAAGGTCCTTGGACCACTTAGGACCAATTAGGTTACCTTAGGACACTTATTATGCAATAGGACCCATTATGTAACATAAGGGTCTTAATGTGTTTTAATAGGTCCTAATGGAACCTAATGTGTTTTAATTGGTCTTAGTCTATCATTATGGGTCATCTATATAGATCCTAATAGGTACTAAGGGGTCCTAGGACCAATTATGACTCATTGGACATTTATTACATATTAGAACCCATTAGGGCCCATTAGGAAACATTATGACCCATTAGTGTATTGTAATGGATCTTCATGTGTCCTAATAGGTACTAAGGGTTCCTAGGACCACTTAGGACCAATTAAAACTTGATTAGGACCTCTTAGGATAGCTGTTAGATATTGGGACCCATTACAATACGTTAGGATACATTATGACCCATTTGTGTATCATAAGATACATTAAGACATATTTAGGAATTCTAATTAGACCTAACATGTTCTAATGGGTCCTAACTCATATTAATGGGTTAAAAATGGGTCTTAAGGGTTCCTAGGAAAAATTAGGACTCAATAGAACTAGACTTCATAACGGGTCCTAGGGTCATATGCTAATTATTGTGCCCTAGGGGTATTAAAGGGTCCTAGGGTATTCTAATGGGACCTAATGTGTATTATGGGTCTTAATTTGTCATATTTGGTCCTAATGTGTCCCAATAGGTCTTAAAGTGATTCTAGGATCACTTATGACCAATTAGGATTTGATTAGGACCCTTAAAGACCTTATTACATAATATGACCCTTTATGTATCATGAGGGTCCTAATGGGACCTAATGTGTTCTAATGGGTATTTTTGTGCCATAATATGTCCTAATAGGCTCTAAGGGATCATTGGACCAATTAGGACCAATTAGAACCTGATTAGGAACACTGGGGACCTTACGATACATAATGAGGCCTAAGATGTCCTTATCCATACTAAGTATCCTAAGGGGTCCTTATCAAGTCTAAATGGGATCTAATATTTTCTAATACATTTAATATTTTAATAATTTTTCCTAATGTGTCCTAATGGGTCTTAAGGTGTTGTACAACTACTAGGAACAATTAAGACCCAATTAAGATCCCATATGACACTTATAACGCATTAGGACCCATTATGTATCATAAGGCTTGTAATGTGTCATGGAGTCCTAATGGGTCCTAGCATCACTTATGACTCATTATGACCCCTTTTGATATGTTAGGTTGGCCTAGGATCCATTAGTATATTGTACGATAGTTAATGCATTTTAATAGCTCCTAAGGGATCCTAGGGTGTTCTAATAGAAGCTAATGTATTATAGTGGGTCTTAATTTTTTTAAATGGGGCCTAATGAGTCCTAGTAATATCTAATAGGTCTTAAAGGGACTTGGTATCACTTAGGATCCAATTAGGACCCCTTGGGAAACTTATTATGCATTAGGACCTCTAAGGACCCATTTTGAAGGTGATTTGATAAATACGGTTTTACAAATTATAGAGCATTTGAGTATGATAAAAAAAAACTCCACCAACTTCAATTGATAATATGCTTAATTGAAATTAATTTAGACCGGTTTGTTACTTTGATTGGAAAGAATAGAGTCAATTAAATATCATTTGAAGATTATTGAAACTCTTTAGAGACGTTGTGCACTAACCAGCAATCACCAGATAGAGAACTCAAATACAAACCCTAGTTCAATTATTTTTAACTTCAATCTCAAAAGACCAATTGAATAAAAGACACAAGTTTTGTGAATTTTAACTTATTGAAGGAATGTATTGAATTTTATTCTATCAATGGCAATATAAATCCAAGAGGACAATATATAAAAATAAAAGATGATTCCACACAAATTTTGAGAGAAATAGAGTATTTTATTAACTTCAAAAAGGGGTATAATAGAGTGGTGGTTGCTTGCGACATCCACTTAGAAAAATGCACACATAGTTTGATTATGTGTTATGCCCTAATTTATATATTCTACTTTGATTGGTATATATGTTATATTTTCATTTGGGTCTTGGTACCTCTCCTTATAGTAAATGGAGAGGTGCAAAAAAGCTTCAGACTGTTTCAAAAATTGATTTAACTTAAACTAATTAAAACCATTCATTAACATTTATGATGTTAATAACAAAAGAAAATATTCACAATCCTTAAGGGAGAAGAGCAAAAACCATGTCGGGCATGTCGTTGATGTAGGCTCATTCAGCCAACTAGTCTTGTCTCTCTGCCAACATCTACACAATTGTATCCCTATCCTCCTTGAGCTCAAGTTCATGATAATCACTTGTATAAGTGGTGTAATTCTTCTTTAGATCTCATGTTTCTTGATACATTTTGTTGATAATATCAAGCTAGTCCTCTTCCTCAATTAAAAGGTCAAGTTGTGTCACTAGTTTAGGCTCTGCCAACCTACTGGGTGTTCCTGAATTGGCAACCCCATTCTTTATGTACAATCCAAAATTATGCACCTTAAAGAAAGTTACTAAAGAATAGACAATGGAATTTTTCTTGTAAATCCAACGTGTGATGAAGTCCTTTAAATAAAATAGTACCATTTAATAACCCACTAACATGAAAATTCTATCGATAAAATTCCACACATGTTTGGTTGTGTATGTGTAGCATTTAAGTCATTTCTAGTTAAAATTTTGTAAACATTTCTTTGTATGTCTCAAGATTTTTTTACCAATGGTCATTTTTCCTTTCTACATGCTTATCTAACTCCTTTTTTTGAAACTATGATTATCATTAATGCACTAAAAGACCTGTGATTTTGCAAAAAATGCCATTTCGTATCATCCACACCATATGCTCCCTGAAATCTCAAAAAATATTATTTTGTAAGTCACGTCACACACTTTGCAAAATTTTGAAATCTAGTTACTTTGTATTATATCTCCTTCTCATTACCCGAAATTGTAGTTTCACAAGGTCTATTAAGAGCTTAGTCCAAAGTAGCAATTAATCGCAATTTCATACTATGTTAAACCTTCCCTGGTGATTTGATGAATGTTTTCTTATCTTGCGCCACCTTTTGGATCATGACTGCAAAATCTCAAATTTTCATTATTTTTCATGTCCTTCATACATACTCTTTTAAAATAGAAAAAAATCAACCTCTAACGTCCATTCATCAAAATTTAAGGATTCCACCAGTGGCTCTTTTTGGGGATGCATATTATTTCATAAAATGATGAGGATCGAGTTATCTCTAGTTATAAGGGCTATAGTACATTGAATATAATACAAAAATGGAAAAATCCATTTGAATTTAGGAGAAGAAGGGTTTAAGGAATTATGCATGCACAGGGAATTCTTGAACATGACCATCTATTTCCTAGAAGAAATAAGAGTTTTCTTCTACCATGTCAGAAATAACGAATGGTCTAAGCTATACGAAATCAAATTTTCCATGTTTTCCTTTGTCTTGATCCTTGACATTCCATTTAAGCACCGAAACTCTAATTTTAAATTCTCTTTCAGCTATCCTTTTATCATGAAGGATTTGGACATGTTTCTTCTTTTCAATATTATTTCCAGTGTCAATCTCCTAATTTCATCTAGCTCAACTAATGTATTTATTTTTTCATCCATGAAATCGATATCTTCAAGTTGTTCCTTTGTCATAAACTTATATTATGGAAATAAAATGTTTAGAGGAAGCCTGGCCCCCTTTCCATACACAAGATTTTATGAGGAATATTATAACAATCCATACTAACAGATTTGATTCAATATCCCAAGCCTTTTTTTTGTCAAGCATTCTCTTGATAATTTCAATAAATTCTTATTGCTTGATTCGGCTTGACCATTTCCTTGAGGATGATATGGAGAAGAATATGAGGTAATTATACCATACTTGTGGTAGAACTCAAAAAATTCATCTGAGCTAAAACCCATGCTATTGTCCATGAGTAATTTGTGAGGAACTCCAAATCTAGTTATTATATTTTTCATCAAAAATTTGATCACAACTTTTCTAGTTTCTTGTTTGGTAGGTTTGGACTCCACCCATTTGGTAAAATAATCACTGCTACAAGGATCCAATTGTTTCCTCCACTTGATTTATTTGAAATTTCACTATGAAGTCAATACCCCACATCTGAAATGGTTCTTGAGATTGTAAAGTCCTCAAAGAGAGTCCACCATTGTATTTCAATCTCCCAAAATTTTTTTGACATGCTTCATGAATCCTAGCATATACATGATAGTCCTCGAATATATATGGCCAATAGTATCCTACATGTAGTATCTTATGAGTTGTGGTCTTAGCTAAGAAGTGACCTCCACAAAGGCCTTCAAGGAACTCCTTCAAAGTAACTTCTGCTTGATATGTATCCAAAAAAAATAACAATATTCCATCGTTATTTCTCCAACAAAGATCCCCCTAAATCAAGGCATATTTGATGCTCACAATTTTATAGTCCTTTTTATTTTCATCTAGGTCATCATGACACTTCATATGTCTTAAAAAATAAACAACCTCTTTGTACCATCAGAATTGGTCAATACTAATAGTTGTGTTTTCCAATTCTATAGGATTCACTTGTGCTAGTTCCAAATTAGCATCAGCTATAAGTTTTTCCAAACCTTTGCCTCTTACTAATTTTTTAATCTGGATATTTATGTTAAATTTCTAAATTTGATTGATCCAATTGCATCATCTCCTCCTTGTAGTTTCTATCTACTTGAAGATATCTTTCACAACAATTTTTTTTTACATATGCTATTACCTCAACACCAACTAGATATGGCCTAAAAGATTTAACTAATCTTTACTAATGCATATGTGTGTTGTTCATTGATGTCATAATTTAACATAGCACTTTGCTAGATTTACTAAAGAACATAATAGGTTGTTCATGTCCTTCATTTTCCTGTAGCATGACAATAGTTATTGTATGGTATGAAGAAAAGGAAAATATTTGAAATGGTTTCTTAAAATCACGAGTCTTCAAAATTGGTGCCTCATTTATTTCTTTCATTATATCAGAGAAAGCTTGTATTGCTTCATCATCCCAAATCATTTTAGCTCCTTTCTTTATCTTTTTGGAGATAAGCTTTACTATCTCTAGAAATTTGAAACCAATCTCCTCACAAAGTTAATTTTCCCAAAAATGTTTGAATAGCTTTAACATTTTTAGGTATTTTAATGTTGGCAATTATTTCTATTCTCTTAGGGTCTATCCCAACTCCACTCTTGGACACAATATGACTAAGTGATTCCCCTCTATGATTCAAAATCAACACTTTTTTGGATTTAAGGATACCCCTTACCCAAGAGATCTTTTTAAAAAGTTCTCTAAATGATTGCAATGATCCTTTTCCTTTCTTCAATAAGCAATAAGATCATCTAATATACTACAAGAATGTCATCAAACAAACCTTGAAAGGCAACATTTATAGCCCTTTGAAAAGTAGCTCCAGCATTGGTTAAACCAAATAGAATTCTTCCATACACATATGATCCCCATGGAGTGGTGAAAATGGTATTGTACTATTCATATTCTCTTACTTTGACTTGGTTGTAGCTAGAGAAACCATCAATCATAGAAAGGGTTTCCTTCCCTTTTACTTTCTACACTAGTGCTTCCATATTAGGAAAGCCATAGTTATCCTTTAATCATGATATGTTCAAATTTATGAAATCAACACACAATCTAATGTCACCATTATTTTTCCTTATAGGTACAAGGTTACAAACCCAAGTGGAGTGATGATTTGTTAAATAATCCTTGCATCCCTCATCTTGATTAACTCTTCCTTAATTTTGTATGCTAACATTGGATTTATAGACCTTTTCTTTTGTATAAATGGTTTAGCATTTGGTTTCAGAGGTATTTCATATTGGAATAAATCATCCCTACAAGCTTTCAACTCGTTATAGGACCATGCAAATACATTTCTATATTTTCTTAGCAAAGAGACAAGATTTGACCTGACATTAGGAGTTAATTTATTTCCAATACAAAATTATTTTAGAGAATTTGCTTTCCCCGGGTTAACCTTCTCAATTTCCTCTAGCATAGCAGTGGGTTTGTATATTTTGAGGTTCTCATGTTCATAAAAAATCATCTCTAACGCTACCAACCCTTCGGGTATTTTGTTGGATCTAAGATGAATAATCTCTTCTCTAAATAAATTTTCTTTATCTTCCCAATTTTCTACAAAATTATTCCAATCAATGCTCTAATCTTGATAACATCCTTCACATGTTAAAAAAATCAAGCAAATCCTTTTCATTGTCAAAAACTTTCCAATTGTGCATATTATCAGGTACATATGGCCTATTTTTCATTTCCACTTGAACCATCTCTTGTAATGGAATATCAATCTATTTTATAGCTAACTTAGCCATCATATCAGCTAAGAAATTTTCTCCTATGTCAAACCATTTTATTGAAAATGCATCAAAATTTTCAATACTTCCACACATAATTCATGTATTTCTTAAATCTTGAATTCTTAATGGTGAATTGGATTCTAACCTGAGATACAATTAATTCAAAATCTCCCAAAACTGATAGGATCTTAATCTTATGCATTTTATCCATAATTATCCCCAATATTAAAGCTTCATATTCAATAATGTTGGTGGTGCATTCCAAATTCAATAAAAAGGAATATCTAAATATTTCCTTAGGAGAAGATAGAAGAATTAATCATGCATCATTACCTTCCTTACTAGATGCTCCATCAAAATTTATCTACCATAGTCTATTTCTCTCCTCCCATGTATATATTTCCTTTGGCCCATAAATATATTGGATGTATTTACTCAAATTCACCTTGAAATTTTCCAAATCTATTTGACAAAAGTTAACTCTATAGTCAAGAATGAAACTCTTGACCAAGTCAGTAACATCCATCTTGAATGATATATCTAGGCATGAGGGAAATCTAAATTCAATATCTTTCATGATCCCCACTAATGGTACAAATCAATTGTCCATTACATGACATTTTGCATAAGGAGTTTCCACTTTCAAACCCAACTATTTCATAACATTAGTAGGCATAGCATTTACTACAACACTTGGGTCTATCATGCAATTTCTCAACAACTTATTGTTGATTAATAAAGTTAAATAAAAGGGGTCTACATGAGGTGAATTCTCATTGATATTTGTCCCTAAGTAATTAATTGTTGCATCATTATCTTTTTTTTTTTGTTTTTTATAGCAGGTCTACCACCTCCCTTCCATATTCTGAGATTTTAACAATTTCAAAGAATGGGACTAGATTTTTTATTTGAGACAAATCATTTGAAAAGAATGATCTAGCATTTATTATCTGTTTATTTAACCCCTCCTTTGGTTGAACCTCATTTATTTTCTATTGATTCAATATCTTCTTTGCACTATCTCTTTTATGCAAATCAATTTGAGGCATGTTATTATTTTCTCTAGGTGACTTTTCATTCGTAGGATTTATAACCTTATTTCTTAATTTATAATTGCTTCTACCTTGTTTAATTGTTGCAATGGTGTATGCTCTATTTTCCTCTTTAGTTGACTATCTTATTCTTGGGCTATCTTCTTCATAAGAGAAAATATGTTGTGAACATTGCTTCTTTTCCCTCATCATGTTAACATCATAGATGTGTTCATCCTTTGAGGAATCATCATCTCCCAAAGTGGTTTTGATGACAAGGTGTTAATAGTAGGTTTTTCTTCCCTTTCAACTTCTTTGTCCAAGACACTATGAGAAATCAAGCATAGATTAGGGGCATGTAGCAACTTACAAATTTTGCACCAAAAGCCATCTTAAACACAGTTATTATTTCCCTTCAGGGGATTTGGATTTTCATTGTTCCTTACAAACTTGTTATCTTTCCAATTGGTATTGTATGGAATATCTTTCAATCTATACTTTAGGGTCTATCATTTATGTAAGATTTGTAGGACTCACTATTTTTTTTTGTTTTCTTTCTAAATCCTTAATCATATTAAACAACTATCAATCTTATCTTCATCTTTGTTTTGTTTTGGAGCTTTAGGATTGAATAGTTTAGGTTCTTCTCTTTTTCCAATCTTACCAGCTGCTTTTCCATCATTCTCAATAGTGGCTACAAATTTGAAGGCTTCTTACAATATGTTAGGCCTATGAGATCTTATCTCATTATGAGTTTTTCTATCAAAAGCACTCAAGTATAAATTTATCAGGAAGGAGTCTACTGGTCAAATATCTCTTTGTATCTGATTGAAAACTTTGTTGAATCTCTTATTGAATTTTGCTACTAATTTATTTGAGTTTTTTTTTATGCTTTTCAATTCATGTGATTCAAAATATGTATCACTATGATCTCCAAACTACTCAATAAATAACTTCACAAATTCATGCTTACTCAAAATGAAACTTCCAGGTAAGTCTTTGTACCATTCAATTACATCGGTGAGGGATTGCACAAATAAGTTCACAAATACATCTTCATTATTTTCTTCCAATTCTTCCATAGTATTTTTAGAATTAATTGCATTTTATTTAGCATACTTGGTCTCCTCTCTAGACAATTTTGGGATTGTAGGTCTCAATTCATTTGTTATAGGATTTGGATATCTCACAATTCCTGTGAAATCAAGTTGTCTATATCTTGCAATTACCATAGGGGCTCTAGCCCTATGTCTTGTATTTAAATAGTTTTGATTTTTCCCCCTTTGATTATTTTCCACATTCTGCTAATTATTCTGAAAATTATTTCCATTATTGTTTTTTTTCCTCCATTATAATACCATTTTCTTGATAATAATTTCTATTGTTTTGATTATGTCTCCAATGTCCATTAACTTCTTCTCTCTTACTCCTTTAATATAGAGGATTTCTATGTGAGTTATTGTAAATGGGATCTCTATTATGAGGTGGATTATATTTAGGAGCTTTGTTGGTTTCTTAATTCATATCATCATCAGACTTCTTAGGAGTGACAATTTGATCTCATTTTATACTAATTCTGTCAAGTGTCTCACTAGGGATCTATCTTAAAGCCTTGGCTACCTTCTTGGGTGCAATAGTACTCAATATTTGAAAATATGCATCTAATTTGTGAGCATATTCCTCATTCTCTTCATTATTATTTTCCTCATCTTCATCATCAATCTGGTATACTTTAGGTTGATTCTCATTATCAAAAGTTCTGATATTGTAAAAGGGGGTTTATCCCTTTTTGAGGTTTTATCTCCAAAGGATTCTCCTTCTTTAGTAAAGGTCTCATTTTCCCTATCAACAAATTTTTTATATCTAGTATACATGTC
The DNA here is from genome assembly GCA_028749045.1 of Cupressus sempervirens. Lineage (NCBI taxonomy): Eukaryota > Viridiplantae > Streptophyta > Pinopsida > Cupressales > Cupressaceae > Cupressus > Cupressus sempervirens. The sequence goes on from CM053786.1 coordinate 488,162,102, forward strand.
TCATGATTATTTCTTTTTTCTCCTAGTCCTTTCCTTTGGGGTCCACTCTAGAAATTCTATCCCTTCCTGAACAAAGTAAAATAAAAATTCTCTAGTCTGATCTACGAAACTTGAATCCCTGGGTAACTTCATAATATGGATTGTGAGAAAATTTCCCCAATAGAGTCACCAATCTATTGGTTTCCCAAATTGTTGGTTGGAAAACCTATGAGCCTTTCTTGCTCAATGTTGGGAAATCCAATGCAATTTGGCCAACAACTAGGGTTTGAACTAAAAGACAAAACCATTTTCACTTTAGGATCTTCTAATCTAGGTGGGTATACCTAACGAAACTATTTTTTATGACTTATGCATATTTTGTTGCTTGATACTCTTGGGATAGCAAGTAATTTCCAAGGAGAAATCAATGTTTTATGGGTTTACACTTTATTGAATAAATATTTTGAAGGTGCTTTGATAAACATGGTTTTAGGAAATGCAAAGCATTTGAGTATGATAAAAAATCTCCACCAACTTCAATTGATAATGTGCTTGATTAAAATTAATTTAGACCAGTTCCTTACTCTACTTGGGAGTAATAGAGTCAATTCAAAATTGTTTGAAGATTATCGAAACTCTTAAGAGATGGTGTGCGCCAACCATCAATCACCAGATAGGGGACCTGAATACAAACCCTAGTTCAATTAATTTTAACTTTAACCTTGGAAGAACAATTGAATAACAATACAAAGTTTGTGAATTTTAACTTATCGAAGGAATGTATTGAATTTCAATCTATCAATGCCAATATAAATCCAAGAGGACAATCCGTAAAAATAAAAGATGATTACACACAATTTTTGAGAGAAATGGAATATTTTATTAACTTCAAAAGGGGTACAATAGAGCGGTGAGTGCTTGTGATATCAACTCAAAAAAATGCACAAATAGTTTGATCATGTGCTCTTCCCTAATTTTTTATATTCTACTGTGTATTATTGATAGGTATATATGTTATATTTTTATTTGGGTCTTGGTATCTCTCCTTATAATAAATCCAGAGGTTCAACAAAGCTTTGGACCCTTTCAAAAAAAAAAAACTTAAACTAATTACAACCATTCATTAATATTTATGATGTTAATAAAAAATAAAATCTTCACAATCATCAGGGGAGAAGACCATGAAACATGTTGAGCATTTCATTGATGTAGACTCATTCACATGATTTCTCTTCTCTCTCTGCCAGCATATGCACACAATTGCAGCCCTATCCTCCTTGAGCTAGTTCATGAAAATTAGTTGCATAAGTGGCGTAATTCTTTCAAAGATCCCATGTTGCTTGATAGATGTTGATATTATCGAACTAGTCCTCTTCCTCGATTGAAAGGTCATGCTGTGTCATTGGTTTAGGTTCCTAACTAGTTGAGTGTTCCTAAATTGGCAACCCCATTCTTTACTTACAATCCAAAATTTTGCACCTTAAAGAGATTTGCTAGAGAACAAACAATGAAATTTTTCTTGTAAATCCAGCATGCAATGTGATCCTTTAAATAAAATAGTAGCATTTATTAACCCATTAACTCAAAAATTCCATCGATGAAATTTTACACATTTGGTTGCTTATGTACAACATTTAAGTCATTTCCAATTAAAATATTTCAAAATTTGCTATGTACTTCTCAAGATTTTTCTGACAATGGTCATTCCGCCTTTCCACATGCTTATCCAAATCATTTTTCTGAAACTACAATAATCATTAATGTACTGAAAGATCATTTGTTCTATTTCAAGGCATAGTTTAAGCAAGGCCCATGATTTTGCAAAAATCACCATTTTGCATCATCCACATCATATGCTCCCTGAATTCTAAAAAATCACTATTTCGCAAGGTCACATCAACACACTTTGTGAAATTCTAAAATCTCACTACTTCACATTGTTTCTTCTCCTCATTACTCAAAATAATATGATTTCACAAGGTCTATTGAGATTTTAGTCCAAAATAGCAATTAATCGCAATTTCAGACTATGTTAAACCTTCCCCTTGCAATTTGATGAAATAGAACACCTTTTGGATCATGCCTATGACATCCCAATTTTTGTTGTTTTGCATGTCCTTTATACACACTTTTCCAAAATAGAAAAAATGAAGCTCTAATGTCAATTTATCAAAATTTAGGGGTTTTGCAAAAGTGTCCTAATGGGTATTAAGGGTTCATAGGAAACATTAATGAGTCCTAAGGGATCCTAAATTGTCCTAAGGGGTCATAATACACATTAAGGGGTTATACAATTTCTCAATGGTTGAATGACCAATTAGGACCCCTTACGATGCATGGTGTGTCCTAAGAGGTCTTAATGTGTACTAAGGAGTCTTAAGGGTCGTAAGACCAATCAATAAGACTTAGGATCCCTTATGATGCATTATGCATCCTAAGGGGTCCTAATGGATACTAAGGGGTTCTAAAAGATATCAATGGGTCATAAAGGGTCCTAAATGGTTCCAATACTCATTAATGTGTCCTACAACCCCTTAGGACACCTTCAAACCCCTTATTATACATAATGGGTACTAAGGGGTCCTAATGTGTAGTAAGGGACCGTAAGGGGTACTAAGAGGTGCTAATGGATATTAAATGTCATTAATGGTAGGTTCTAGAATACATTATGGGTCATAAAAGGGGGAATAAGGGATGAATATGTTAATGGGTTCTAAAGGTTCATGGTTTTCATAAGGAGTATAAACATGGGTCTTAGGATGCATAATAGGTCATAAGGGGACTCAAATGCATAATAGGTCTTAACAAATAGTAATTATGAACATGTGTAAAAATATAGGATATACAAACTTTTTATCATAAGATCTAATGGTTAGTTTAATGGCTTTTGTTCTAAATGTTATTTTTTTACTTTTGTGTGCAATTGATGTATATTAAAAAATTATTCTAGGTTTCTATACTATTGTTAATGTAAGTTATTGGTTTCTAGTTTCTATGTTCAAAGTTATTCATTTAGGATTTCTATTGGGAGTTATTTGTTAAGGGTTTAGATTGTGAGTTATTTATTTAGGGCTATGATTCCAAGTTACTAGTTTAAGGTTTGCATTTTAGGTTGTTAGTTTTTGAAATTTGTTTCATCATGTGTGTACACATGCATCTATTACATTTCAAGAAAAAATAATAATTACATCTATATACATGAAAAGCCTATTTGTTATACATTTCTACAATAAAAATACATGAAAGCATGAAATGTATGAAAAACCCTTTTTTTTGACATTTCAACAATAAAAGTAAAATAATTGAACATAAAAATTTATTTCTTGTAATTAAAAAAATCCTAATAGAAATTTGACAAATACTACTAAAAAAACAAAAGAATAATAGTAAAAATGGAAAAAAAATAAAAAAATAAAATGAAAGTTGTTAGCAATAAAATAAATGAAAAATATAGACTTCAAAAATGGGGCCCTGCTTTGAAATACAGCCTTGTTTTAAATGTCACCATGTTTCAAAATGAGGTGATGTTTGGAGTGGGACAAAGAGGCCTTGTATCCCATGCCTTGCAAGATCGTGTTTGAATTTTAGTTTAGGATTATGAAGCATAGTGTCACCCCATTTTTTAGAAGTGTGACCATATTTCGCAAAATCTTTTTTCACGAAATTAGTTGTGTAAAAGTTCCACAAAAAGTAGACTCCTTCTTTCTTTTACCAACCGATATAGTCTAAATGAAAACTTATATTTCTTGAGTGTTTATCAAAAGACATTAACTCGAGTGAGATAGGTAAATAGATTGTATATTTTATCAAAGGAGATTCTCCCAATAACGAAAGGTATGAAAGCAACGTGAGACATATCAAAAAGACATGAAATGACTCACCGATCAAACAAAATAGCCTATAAATGATGCAAATATGACATTACATCATTGTATCACAAAACAAGCTCCAACCATAGTAACAAGAGTCATGTCAAACATTTTGAATCTCAAAATAGAGCATTCAATGTCTATTTGGACTTATCATAAATAATTCACACAATAAATTGTGTCAATGAGATTAATCAAATTCAGAAACTATATTACAATATTGCAGAAATAAAATTCAACAAAGAAGAGGAATAGTAGAGGTTTTTCAAGAAGTAAATGACAACTAAAAGTGATTAGGTTCAAGTAGGGATTTATCACTTCTATGTTCAAATTTTTTAATGATTTCTTTGAGTTTAAGCATTGGAGAACCCTATTGGATATGAAAGGAAGAGGCAAAAAAAAGATGATGACAAAGGGGGAAAGAAACCTAAAAAGGAGACAAAACCTTAGCCAAAAAACTAATCTAGGATATGTTGGATCAGATAGAAGGATCTTGAACTAGGTATTGAATTCAAAAGAACATATCCCCAAGGATGAAAGGATATAAGATAGGTATAGGGATGTCAGTGACGTATGCATATATATAAGGGGTCTTAGGGGATGAATTTAGGGAGGTTGATGATCCACCTAATGTCTATCACATAATTGCTTTAATGTCTAGAAAATAATTACAATTTGCAGAAAAGTACAATCTATCATCCTAATAGAAAAGTATCAGTATATGTGTCAAGAGATACATAGTGGAAGTGTTCAATTCATATTACTCACATGATTACCCATTATTGTTGAAGGATATGGAGGCAAAATATGAAAAGATGGACACCGCATATAATGAGTGGACACTTCCACTGCATTGAACCAAAAACATAAAAGGTTGTGGCCCCTTATAACTATTTTAAATGACAATGGACCACTATTCAGTGTTGATCTATTCATGAATTATTTAAAATCCACCTGCTATTTAGCAGGGCAGTTTGTAGGGACAAAGGCACCATAATTCATGTCAAATGGACCTATGTTGATGGTAGCTGATGTTCAAATGCACAAACCTAAGCCTTTGATTACATAGAATACATATCAGAGACAATTGATTCATGGTTGATTCTTGTTAAGGATGACCTTGATCATAAATGTTTCAAAACACTACTCATATTTGATGCATATAATATTATTTTAAGGGTGACTAGGAGGAATGTGGTCATTAGGGTTAAAACTCATGCATAAAGGTAAATATGGAGAAGAGTTTCCAATCCAATTGTGGACTTCTACCTGGGATTCGAGGTATGAAGAATCTCATTATGTTCATTTTGAGGAATTGATTGTAGGAACAATTTACAAAATGTATAATTACCCATATGATTATGCAATCTCAATGGAGATTAAAAAAATTTATAGGCCAAAGGATTTTGATGAGATCATATTTTTTATCACAATTTCGGTGATTGGTGTGTGTATAATGATTTCATTGTTTAAGGTCTTTGATTTTGAAGGGACACCCTATAAACTACCAAAAATAGTACCTAATGGGGTGGCCTATCTAGAAATTTGAAGACAAATGGAGTACTCCAGTTGCCTAAACCTTGTTGCACACCATAAGCAATTGTTTATTTCAAGAATACCCAATTTCAATGATTTAACTATTGCTTCCACTAAATACTATGATTTGATAAGGGATAAATTATTGACTTAATTCAAGCTCAAAGAATACACCCCAAGGGTAGGTTATAATCTAGAAAGTTTTATATGTTTTTACATAGAAAGGTGAAATCTCAGTGTTTATCCTCATATCCCTATACCATAAGAGGATGTTTTCAAGAATAAAGACGAGAAAGTTGAGAAGGTTAAAGAGAATTTTACTACATAACTAGAATAGAGATGATGTGAATTACAAGAGATAGAAAGTTTGTCATCTAGAGAAAATTTTGCTCAAGATAATCAAGTATAATCCCATTTGAAAATGGGTCATCATCCAATGATGGATGATTGTATGAAGTTTCCTAACAGAGATTTCCAAGTGGCTAAGGAATTACATGTTGATAAAGTTGAGACTTACAACCTATGAATCATTTGTTTCAAATAATGAATTCGTGAAATCAAAATAATTAAAATTGTTCTTATACAATTTAAAGTTAGAAGATAATAGGAATCTTTCCCTGATATTAACCTAGGCAATAAATAGAAATTATTGAGTAGGTTGATGGCTAACATAGAGCATGAAGTCTAGAATGTGACCCCTCAAAGGGGAAGGAAACTACTTGTTGAGGTAGTTGTCACGGTGTTTCCTAATTGGGATCTTTGTGCATATCTTTTTTTTGACACTTTCTTGCATGATAAGGATAAATAGTATAAGTTTCCATATAAGGGAGTGTATTGGATCAAGGTTTAACCTTGAGAATGATTCCATTTTGATGTGGTCTATATATCCACTGCATAAAAGGCCCAATGTTATTCATATTCATTACTTCAATAAAAGATACAAACGTGAGGATTACAACTAGAAATGATATTGAGTTACAGAACATATATGAAGATTTAAAAGAAGACACCAAAAAATATTGGTGAAAATGAAGGTGTTTCAAATTTGACACTACATCTTCGATGCTACACAAAAGATTCACAAATTTTAAAATATCTTTGGATGGTTTATGGAGTGTGCATAAGAAGAGATTCATTAAAAATATTGAACATAAAAGAATAAAGAACAAATTGGATATAAAAATGCATGATATGCAACTTAAAGGTTTTGACAAAAATTTCATTACCACAATTAACAAACTAGCATAAGTTCATAGAGGATTTGGAATTAGAATACAAGAATTTTGAGGCCACAATGAAGGTGGGGCTACATCAATTGTATAATGAAGATGGATCTTTGGAGAAATAAGGACACCTAGTTCAATGAATGCAATAAGATACTACTTGATGCCTTGGATATTGTTAGAGTAGAGGGATTGTCACTTGAAGAAACTTGCTAACATATGGATCAGATGATAAGATTGGAATACAAGGTCAACAATACCATTCACCATGCAGACACATATGCATCACAAAGTTATAAGGATCATCTTTAGGTCATTGTTTCTATATTAAATGAGGATTACTTTGTTTCCTTAGTTTTAATTGTGTTTAATTATTGTTTAAAAGACTTTATGAAGAGATGCCACTTTTGGGCTCCTTTTGTATATCTAAAATACTCTAGTCTAGAGTATGGCTTCTATTACATGAATATAATTAGTACTTTTCATTTTTTTGTCAATTGTTGAGATTTTTATCTTTTGATCAATTCTTTATTATAATTGCTTACAATAAGTGGTTATGACCTTATATCCACGAGTGAATATTGTAAGTTGTAGTTGCATTTGTTACATCTCAAACAAAAGGCAACTACTTTTGTTCTATTCTGATTGGTCTTTCTAGGAGACTTAAATTCAATCAGACTAATTGTAATTGTAGATTTATAATAGTAACACTAAGGGTTAGATAATTGATAGACCACCAAGGAGGGGGTTAAAATTAGTGTTTTAGAGTTATAGGTATGGTTAGAAGAGGGGTGACTCACTGCCCAAGGAATCAAAAGGCATTGGTTAGTCCATAGAAAGAACACCATTCATAACATTTAAGAATAAATCAAACTTTGAGAGTAAACATAAAGGAATCAACTAAAGTTGTGCAAAAAATTGATACAAGAATAATAAAGAATTAAAAGAAAGTCATACAAATAAATAAGCAAATTTTCACATGTGTGTGTGTGTGCGCGCGCTCGTGTGTGTGTGTGTGTGTGTGTGTGTGTGTGTGAAGAATTGAAAGAAAGTCAAACAAATGAATAAGCAAATTGTCATATATATATATATATACATGTATATATATGTATGCATATATATGCACATAGATATGTATACACACACACACATATGTATATATATATACATATACATACATACATATATATACATAGATACACACACGCGCGCGCGCGCACACACACACACACACACACACACACACACAAAATAGAACTCAAAATTTATACAAAATATTATTTGCTATAAAAATCATTAACTCAAAGAAATAGTTGGTGAATAGGTTCACCTACCTAGGTTCTCCAAAGCCGAGAAAGTGGGGGAATCCAACCATAATTTGGTTGATCCAATTAGTTAGCTAGATTAATTAGAGGATTTGAGTATTGATTAAGGCATACTCATAGTATTTAACAATTTGTTGATTTGAGAACCAACAAAATGGACAATAGGGATTGAAGGAGAAAGAAAAGCTTGGACTCGTGGGAAATTGGGGACGGAAAATTGGCATTTGACATGAAAAATAGAACAAATTGTACTCACAAGTGTGAGCACATCTTGCACAATCCAAAGAGAGGATAACTGGTAATGTCTAAGAAGGATAGACCATTATTAATGACAAATGAAGGAAAAAGAAAGTGTAAAGTGGCTCTATTGAGCAGAGGATTTCACACATGTGAGCATCCAGAAAAAGGGTAGCCAAAAGGTGAGGAAGAAGGGTGAGAGTGGCATGTGTGTACAAGGATATAAGAGGGGGATAAGGCATGTATGAGTACGATTTTGTAGTTGAAAGAATTTTAAATTGAAAAAATCTTAATAGAGGTCAAAGATAGATTGGAGGATTTATTAATCATGGTTTAATTAAGTGGTCATGATTAGAAGAATTAATTGATTTGAGAGCTAAAGTTGTATTTAGCATGAAGATATAATCAATTAAATATGATTAAGTTGATTACATGAATGAAAATAATTAGTGAAATATATATTTTAATTAATTATGGGAATGAGAATGATTAATTAAATAAATTGTTTAATCAAACATAAGGACAGATGATGCTTAAATAAGTACTTAATTAATTACAATTAAGGGAATCAAATTTGGGGTGTACATTTTACCGCATTGATACAGTGTCCCACCTATAAAAAAAAAGTGGCATTGTGTAACCCTGTTGTTTTTAGGAATATGATTTTAAGGGAAGTATTGAATTCATAGAGCAAGAATGCAATTTGTTTGACCAATAATCTTATTTATACTGTTAAGACTAAAAATGTGGTATATACAATATTATTTTGTAAGAGATGTTTGAGACGAGGGAAAATTCAAATGTCTCATTCATGCTTCTTTAACAAAATCTATAAGTACTGTAGAGTTTTGTAGTGTGAAGATGCTATGAGCATATATATAACAATTTCTCGTATATATACATTATCTTCTTAGTGCAAATCATGTTTTTGCAATAATTATAAAGAAATAGGTTATGAGTCCTTAAAGTTAGAAATGGGATGACATGGACATTTATTGTAGCCCAAATGTTGTGATAGTAATTAAAAAAATGGTGTTTGAAGAATAGTTCACAACCACATCTTAGTCTAAGTAGTTGTTGGAGCTTGTAGAACAATGTATGCACATGCATCATTGTGTGAGTGCATAAAATGATAGTTTGACAAAATAAAAAAATTGAATGGTGCTCAAAGACACCATAAGTAATCATCTTATCTCTCACTACATATTTAAGCTTTGGTTGTGATACATTAACACATTCACATTCACAATGCTTGAAATGACCACATTTGACTATATTTCTTTTACAATTTCTAATCATATTTGGTGATTAATAACGTGGATATGTCATGTTATGTATGACATGTTGACATTATTGTAAAGTCTTATCATAGTTAGGATTCCATGAGTGGTTATAAGAAAGTGTTGGTTTGAGATTCTAAGTCTCAAGCTGTTTTTTCTTAGCGCAAATGGAATGGACCTATTAATGATGATAGTGCATAGTTGGCTAAAAGTGTTATAGTATTGTGTGGAGGTTATATGTCATAGTTTACAAATTAAAAGTATAACAGTATGGTATTATATTTCAAATTTTCTCCTTGCCTAATGCGATTGTCAAATATGTGGTTGACTTTCCTCCTAAACATTTTTTTCATGTAAATCTATCTCATGTGTATGTGGTTACAAATTTCATGTTCTTACATTAAAGTTGCTAAATGAATTACTACAAGAAAAAATGTAATAGTTAATCACATAATTATAAGTTCATCCAATATCTCAAATTATTGATCATCTGCAATAGGGAGTAGTTTCCCAACAAATGCATGCCTTAGAAATAAGACATTCCAAAGGGATATAATATGTTAAAACCCTTGCATCCTAACCTTAGTTTAAACATTGTACTAAGCATATTTTAGTTATTTAGTTACTGTTACATTGTGTGAACTTATACTATGTGTATCGGATAAAGCTGCAATAGTGTAAAGAGATTATATTACATACAGAAGTATTTTAGAGTCGTGTGATGCTTGTTTTAAATTCACATAAAAGGAAAGGAAATGAAAAGTGTTTTTGTAGTTCATGATATCATCACAGATGGATAAAGGGCAGAAAAAGTGCACCTGGAATGATTGTTTTCTAAATTTATTAATTTTTTTTTTAAATCACATAATAGTAGTTGTATGACTTTTAAATTATTTAATAAATTTGACTCGGGTCCAATATCAGCCATCTATTTTTTGGGACTGTCTATGGGGCAATCTTGTACTTGCAGGAAACCCCCAACTATGCTATGAACAAGGCTTATCTATTATGATATTTCTATCAATCAACTCTAGAAAACATCACAATTGACTTATTATGAAAAATATCTACTACTTATCAATTGATGAGCTTAAGGGGATTTCTAATGAATGATTCATAAGGTACAACACTTGTTGAAGGTTTTGAAAGTGGGGTTGCAAGCTGGGTGGGCTTAACCATGGAGGAAACTTCATAGTTAAACATACTCGAGATGGAATAGTTCTAGAATAGGTTACCTCATGTAAAATCCAAGTATTTCACCTCTATGTGCATCATATAGATCCAATGAGTGCTAAGTATTTCATTCAATCTCATAAGAGATGCGTTCTTGTGAACCACTACTCATTAAACATGGGCAATGAGTTTCACTCAAATCACTACATAGTTCAATCTTGATAGAAATATCAGAATTTAAATTGTGGTGGCAAATATCTCCTACTTATCAAGGTGCACATACCTTCATTTTTTGCATCGTATTTCTTTTTTTAATAATGGTTTGTAGGGAAGTTTTTTCTGTTTTTTTCCATCTTATTGCTTTTTTCAATAATGTTTTGTAGGCAAGTTTTGAACATAAATAGAATGTTGATGACATGATTATTGCTAAGGGCTCGACAAATAAGATACTAAAAGACCTTGGGACCACTCAAGCTGGCAATGCAAGATATGGTTCATGATCAGGTCAACGTCAATACACTACTGAATTTTTTAGTTTCCTCCAAATCAGTAACATCTTGCTTTCCCCAATACAGATGCTACATCATATAAAACAAGGCGTGCCACTAAGTTAAGCAACTAACACAATGGCTCAACATGACATTAATTCAATAATCATGTTTATAGCCATGATTCAGTAACCACATTGTTTTCCCGCCGACTAAACATATTTACAACTCTTCATTTTTTGCATCTTATTCCTTTTTTTAATAATGGTTTATAGGTAAGTTTTTTTTGTTTTTTTTGTTTGCATCTTATTGTTTTTTTCAATAATGTTTTGTAGGCAAGTTTTGAACATAAATAGAATGTTGATGACATGATACTGCTAAGGGCTCGACAAATAAGATACTGAAAGACCTTGGGACCACTCAAGCTGACAATGCAAGATATGGTTCATGATCAGGTCAACGTCAATACACTACTGAATTTTTTAGTTTCCTCTAAATCAGTACCATCTTGCTTTCCCCAATACAGATGCTATATCATATACAACAAGGCATGCCACTAAGTTAAGCAACTAACACAATGGCTCAACATGACATTAATTCAATAATCATGTTTATAGCCATGATTCAATAACCACATTGTTTTCCCACCTACCTTGCATAGATTCCTGTCTATTAAAAGATGGGCTTTATTTGTTTAACCTCCGTAACATAAAACATGTGATTTGCTTACTCTATTCATGACACCCAAAAAGATATCTTAGGTCCACAAAGGCACCTGATTTTATTAAATATTCACATCTGAAATGATGAAAAGCTTAGTTCCTCTACATGATCATTAAGGAAAGGTGTTTCAACTTAACCATTTACCAAAGGACCAGAGACTTTTTCATGAGTTGACTTTGACCCAGTAAAGGCAAGTTTATATGTTTGTGAAACTGTAAACAATTGCTAGCTTACATCTCTGAACAAGATCTTTTACAAGACTTGACAGGTTTACAAATTACACAACCTAATATAAGTCAGCATGCAATGTTCACGAGTGGAATTTTGTTTCCCTTCTCTTGTTATTCCAGTCCAACTCAAGAAAGAAGGAGATCATAAAAATCTAAACAATGCATCCCAAGATGCACTCAATCATTATTAAGCACAATTACTTCACCTCAATCAAAGCATACATTACAAGAGAATATGCTAGGACTTATTGGATTAATACATCTTGCTTTCCATTTAATCTCTGGTTCATGTTTGAAGCTCTTTCTGAAATAAAGTTATCTGGGATTCACCAGCAAAAGACAATTAAATACTAGAGTAATCAATCTCTATCGGCGATATCTGTACCGTTTGAAATTGAAATAGACATGCAGAATCCCTCGTTCAAATGTACACTTGAATCCTTTCTTATGTGAATATTCCCATTCCTTATTCACAATGCGGAAAGCCTGTAACAATGAGAAGAAATATTAAACAAAATATCTATGCATTAAAGCCAGTGGAACAAGAAAACCCTAGAAATATCAGAAAATCTCATGTATGTGATGCCTTGTAAAAGCTTACAATGTCTTCATATGGAGGTCCAGCGTGAAATCTTATCAGGCAGGTTTCACCATTGCTCCCATCCTTCTCAATTGTATATGTGGGAGCCCTTATTTTATCAACAAGATCTGGATAAAATATGTTAAACTTATAACCCTGTACAATCTTTGGAGGAGGATTATCATGGTCATAATGTGTTTGATTATATTTGTTCCATTCATATCCAGTGTGCACTCGGTTGAAGTACTTGGGCTTTCGAGGACGATATTTATCATGCCACCAATAAACCTGAATATCAAGGCTATCAGTACTTGATAAATTTAAATACAAGCATCACAAAATAAGAAATAACTTAAATATATTTTTGACAAAATAAAATAAATACGACTCATGTCAATATTGAAACCAAAAGAGACCTAAAATAAATAGGTTAGAAAATGATATCTCAATAAACCTGTGATTCAAGATTCACTTCAGAACCAGAACCCAAAATAGCATCTCCATCTTCCATGATTCCCATTGCTTTTATAGCAAGTGTTCTTTCTTGGTTTGTCAGTTCAATGTCATCAATTACACTGGGTCTCACAGCAGCCTCCTGCAACCTACGCTGCTGCTCTTCCAATACAGCAGCCCGTCTTCTTTCCTGTTAAATTTATTTCAAGCATCATTAGCAACTCAAGTTTCTCATAGAAATAACTTTAAAAATTCACTGGGTCTGCTATAAAGAAAATACTTCAAACACCATTCTGGCTGATTGTGACACTGATACACTTCAGAGGCAGGCATTACTTTGTGTGTTACTTGGAAGTTGACAAAAAAGCTTCCTTATAAATGGAATTTGTCAATTTTGAAGAGTTTAACATGTGAAATAATAACCTAGCTTCTCAGTCCTTGTACAGGGACGGGTACAGGTTCATTAGTTTACACAATATAATATAGTATACATATGCATATATGTATGTATGTATTTATAGAAATAATAACTCTATATAACTTAAATGACCTGCAGGCTTGAACTTTCATATTTTATTATGACATAAATGCAATATGTCAAAACTTCATATAATTTTGACATACAATATTCTATTGATCCCTCAATCAACACTTTCAGTATTGAAAGGATTTATCCATAATGGTCTCTCGACTCTCTTTCTGATTTGTCAAGCTCCCTTCATCAATTTTTGAGGGAGGGAAAAAATCAGAAGGATGCAAAAGCATATTACACTTCCATTTGAGTTTGAAATGGAGCATATTGGCATTGATTTATGGTATGCAAAGTAAAGATCAGAAAAATGAAAACACTAGCGACTTGGAAAGCAGTTGTCTGCCGAGTTTCAGATAAGTGTAGATTTGACAAGGAAATCTCTTGAAAAGATTAGACAGGTTACCCTTCGCAGGAAGTAAATACAGAGAAAAACAAAAAAGAACATTTCACCTTCAAATATGACCAGAATCGCAACTACACATATGGAACAACACAGGACAGTTCAGCAAATATTAACAAAACATGGATAGATAAAGGTATCTCAGATTAATGCACCAAAATATCTAATGATGCATGAGCCTCCAATTGGGCACACCTAGAGTCTGCCCCAGAAATCCTGGGTACACTGTGCAACAGAAGGACTGACTACATACCTGGGGTGCCTGGGTCAAACCTTGGGCAAACCCCAGGCCATGCCAGACCTGAGTAGGGTCAAGAACTGGTATGGTGGCTAATACTGCAGAACTTGGTAACATAGATAATAACTTTTACTGGGAAGAGAAGCAGGACAGACATGCAAAATTTGAAATAAGATAAAAATAAAAGATGTACAAAAATGTTATAATGAACGCAAGATGCAAAATAGACCTAACTCCCACAATGGTAGAGTAGACATTTAAAGATAGTTTCTGTTTCAGGAAAACTAGGTTCCAAACCAAATGAATGCATGGTTCAATTACTTCCCATAGACCACTTGCTTGCTTGTGAACAGCATGGTGATACACACTGTGGCCTTAAGTTTACACAAATGAAAAAGGATAAAACTAATGGACAAGTAATATCTGTTTTCTTTTACAATTTAAATAAAGATACTTCCAAATGTTAAAGAAGCACATTCATTTAGGTCGACATTCAAACATAAATTAATATAAAGAGATAAAATTATGAAGAAAACAAAAATAATTAAATAAATAGGCCTTACCAGTTCTGCCTTGTCAGCTTCCGGATCCAAGCCTTCTTCTCCTTCATAAACATGCAGCAGCTCTGGTGAAAATGATCCAGGCTCTTCATCAAGTTCCTTGGCTGCTTCCTCCACTGAGATCACTTCAGGGCTGTGAGGTCCATAATCTAAAATATTTCAACCAGACTTTTAGTTTCTGTCTTTTGTTTAAATAAATAAACACACTTATATTAAAAAGAGAAAAAATTGCACAATCATCATATACGGAAAGCTTTAAAAACAAAATAAAGTTGCTATGACATGGAAAATATAACAGTACCAATATAATTACATGAACATCATCACTAAACAGTACTGTTGCAAATTATCATGAAAGAAGTATGCCCTGACCAACATCTCAAATCCTACCTTCTATTGCTCTCTCACTGTACTCAATTTCAAGTTCTGCATCACTCTCTTCTTTAGCTTTCTGCTGATTGCCATCTGACTCTTGTAGCCGTTGCAAATGATGATGCAAAAGATCTGCATGGATTTCCCTAAGGCGGGCCTAAAACAGAAAACATAATCTTGTGACAGTATATAGCAAGGACAATGAAACCCTGAGAAACTGAAGTCATACAAACTATTCCATGAAAATCAAACTGAATACAAATAAGAAGAGAGGATATAGATTTATGAAGGAATATGTTTAGAAAAATCACTAATGAGGAAAAGAAGAAGAATAAAAGGTCATTCTTTCCAATAGTTAGCTTTTAAAAGTCATGCTTCTTAGTCACTCTAGCTATTAAAAGTAATGTGTGATTTTTCCAGCCATTATTCTTTCTAATGTTTAAAAGGCATCTAATGAAATAATTTGATTATTCCAAACCACTGTACTGGAACTTGCCAGGTTCTCACTTGAATCACAAGTCCGTGAGGTACCCTCAGCAAGTATGCCGCAACATGCAGACCTGCCAAGTCTTGTTTCTAGACTCACAGGGTTTTCTGAGACTCTCAAGTCCTGCTGTGGGGCTTGCATCACACTTTGAAAACACTTGAATGTCTTTGGTTTTTTTTGCCTTCAAATAAAAAAATAAAAGTACAACAAATCAAATGTAAACCTAACAAGCTCCTGAGACATTCAAACACATTTTGTTTCACTTTCACCCATTTTCACTTGCTCGTTTACTTTCAAACTGTTTACACTTGGATCTCATTTTTGCTTTCCAAGCATATGAGCATTCTTGTGCAACAATCTGACAGTGTAATGTCCGCTTCTTGGGATAATATGGTTTATGATTGGATTACCCAATTGCCTTGACCCTTGTAAGCCAACTGTTATGGATAAGTGGTCTTCAGAGGCAGATGCTTGGACATTTGGTGACATTACTCCACTCCAGTGCTTTGCCAGGTTTTAGATTTTGCCACGTCAATGATTTTTGGGCTCAATTTGATGCACTTACTATTTAAAACAAGTCGGTGCTTGTTAGAGAGGGACCCTCAATATTTTTAATAAGGTAGTTGGATGCAAAGTGGACAGTGGTTGATTTCCAAGTTCTGACGGCACTGAGAAATAATGATTATTTATGGAGTTATGTAATTATTAATAAACTGATATTTTATAAATAATGTGCAATTATGATATAAGACATTAAAAATCACTTTGCGCAATGGGGCCATAACCATCAATTAAATGCCACATAAAGTACGTTATAAAGTGCATAAATTCAGAGCCCAAGTTGAGGAGATAATATAAAGTATTTATTAAAACCCCAAAGTGGACTTCAAAATCAATTTAAAGATACTTAAGATGATTGACCTCTTTATGAGTTTATAAAAGGTTTCAAAAAGCAAAGAGAATTCATTCTTGATGATATTTGACTTATGCTTTTTTGGAAAAGGAACCAGCTAGGGTTTCAGCCGTATTTGATCATTGGGAATGATAACTTTCATTGATTCCAGCTATCAAAACTTGTAGGAAATCAGCTGAAGATTGTTTAAAAGGTTGAGTACATACAGTGGTAATATTTGAGCTTAATTGGTGAAGTTTTCATGATTTTAGACGAGGGTTTGAAGATGTGTTTGAAGGTTTATCAGCTGGAGATCCTAAATATATTATTGATGCATTAATAAATCGGATTACAAGCATTAGTTTGCTGGAGAATTCATCTAAAACTGATGGTCAGCCTTTCGAAGGGCTCTGAGGCATGTGTTACCTATGAGTTCATTAATTGTAACTCCTAGATTTTCTAGTATTCTTGTTTTAGATAATAGGGTTTATTTAATGAACCGTGTCATCATTAAGTTGTGAAAATTGAGTATTCAAGATGGCATAGAAATCAGGAATTTTCAGCTGTGTATTCTCAACGCAATTTCAGTTTTGAGTTGGAAAAATGTATTTCAATATCTTTTATTTGCTGCATTACATTGTCATATCACACATTGCAAATATACCACATTCATTCACCAAAACAACATAAACAAGGTAGAAACTTTGTGCTTACAAGAATTTGCCTAGAGTAAGGTTATTACAGATTGGTTGGATTGATAGTGGTTTTGTGCCAAGGAGGACCTGAAATAGGGCCTTAGATTTGTGCTACACATTTCGAATTCCAAGAAAAAATCAACCCAAATTGAAAATCTTCAGTTTTTGTATCATTATTCTTATACATTGCTTCAAGGTTACCAAGAGATGGTATAGTTGAAGGCTCTTGAGATAAGTACCCATACCGAAACCACTAATTTTCAAAAATAGGAGACAGGATACTTGGACTTGCCATGTTTTTTTAAATAATTTAATAATTTCAAGGAAATATCATGACATGGAAGTTTGGAATCAAGAACAGTGGTTAAGTTTAACATTAACTTTAGAGTTTAAATACACAATTGTCAAATGCCATTGTTCAAAGAGTTACTCGCACTACATATTTCAAATTAGATTATCATTACATATTGCAATTCAAAACTATCGATAGTTTGATGCTGATACACATGCCAAAGGATATGAGATACCTACTTATGAGAAATTTTGTACTGTTCTTCTAAAAGCGGAGAAGACATGCATGGATGTGTCCCTATAAGATATTTGAGAAGGATGGAGATAGACTGTGACTTCCATTATTTCCAATAGTTGAACTGATGTTACACAAAGATCTCTTATTACCATTTTTGTGACCTCTTTAAACAAAGAGTGATTAGAAAATCATGACACTACAAGAAAAGTGAATGATTGTAAATTATTGATGAGTCTTTCTAGAGAGGTAATTAAGTAGATTAATTAGAAGACTATACTATCTGTCATTATAATTGCTAACATACAAGTAATAATGATTTTGCATGGGTGATGATAGGGGATAAGAATCATGTTTTTTTCTTATAACACATTATGCCCTAAATTTCCTGGCATATCATGTTTTGATAAAGAACCTTTGCAGACAATGGCCAGAGGAGCCCTATGCATTGGAACATTTCCGGGGATCTCTCCAATACCGGAGGCATGTTTCAGGGGGTAGGAGATGTATCTCCTAGTAATAATGCATTTTTAAAAAAAGAATACAAATTTTCTGTGTGTACATTCAAAAATGTAAAATGCTTCTGTAAGAACATGTTGTAATTTAACTTCTCTAGATTAGGGAATCAAGCTACCCCACAACTTGGAAATCTAAGGATCTGTCAAAGCTGTCAATCTTTATCCAAGTGCATCTTCGTCATTGATTGCAATTAATAAGGTGTACTTGTGGCATCTTTTGATCAGATATGATGTATCAATAGATCAAGTAAATTAATACTTTGACAATCCATCAAAGTTGACGATCTTTAAGGTGTGTTATTATAAATCATCAATTAAAGTGAGCTTGAAGAATATCAATTGAACTTTGAAATTAATTGTGGAATCAATTGGTCGCAGTGAGGATGCATGTCATGGTCCTGTTGACTGTGATGGATAGATGGATCAAAATGCCTGCACTTCTAGCAGTTTATCAATTTACCATTTAACTTCTGAGAATTTGGACCATTGATTGAGACAAAGCCTTGATAAATCAAATGTAATATAGTGAAATATCAACATAAAGTGTGGGGTATGTTTTGATTAGCGCATTCCGTATTTTCATCTCAGGCATTCAAACTTTTCTCAACTATTGACGTTAAAGGCAAGTTATTTGGGACTGTTGATCCAATAGAGTTAGAATTAGAATGCATTGAGAAGGGTGATCAATGATTTTAATTTTTTCCAAAGACACAAGGCTAAGCCTTATAAATCATGATGGATTGGTAGATGAAGCAATCCAACACCTTTGCAATCTACAGATTTACTATGGACATTGTTTAACAAACATAGCACATTAAAGTGGCAGATATGGAGGTCATTGGATGGACATCTAGCATTCAATGACTAGTTCCTTTGGGCCACAAGATGACTACATAAGACTTCCATAAAGGCATAATTCTAAAGGAATCAAAGAGATGATGCCATGTAGAGTCTAGCGGCAATGCAAGTGGCAGGCCTGTTATATCTATTGGCAAGCTTGATAGACATTTTGAAGGTAATGTGAGCCGTGGTTATCTACAGCAATATGTCACAATCTTGTTAATTATTGATAACTCAGAACATCAGGCATCTTTGAGATCCAAAAATATTCCAAATTGGCCATTGTGTAATGTCCCTTCTTTGGGGACATTGGAATTATTAAGAAGGAACGAATTTACAATATTAAATTTGACTATGTAAGATGGAGATTTATTATTAAAGGTCAAATTAATATTCCATGTGGTCACAAGAGGACTAAGAGGAATAAGATAATTTATCAGAGAGAAGTTGAAGACTCACAAGGAATAGGACGAAGGCCAGAGGGGAGTCAAAGAGTCTCAGTTTGTGTTTTAAAAAGGGAAAGAGACTCATTGCTGGTCATGTTTGATTTTATGATTCAGTTCAGTTTCCTCTTTTGTGAGAGTTTTTAGAAAGCTTCAGCTTTCAGCTAGTTTGAGGATGTAGCCCCTCGTGTTGGAAGACAATGGACGCAAACCCATTGTCTCGAGAGACATCAA
Organism: Cupressus sempervirens; assembly: GCA_028749045.1. NCBI lineage: Eukaryota > Viridiplantae > Streptophyta > Pinopsida > Cupressales > Cupressaceae > Cupressus > Cupressus sempervirens. The sequence goes on from CM053786.1 coordinate 488,181,935, forward strand.
TTCAGATGTTTCACATGCGCTTACAAGTTCTTATTCTAGTATTCCAATTTGACTGTTAATCTGTATTTAGGATTGGATCCATAGTGTTAGTTATTGTATTGTTGTTGTATAATACAATAATGTAATTTAGGGAATTATAAGAGTTGCTGGTTTTACCTTATTAGTTTGTAATTCATGGTTATATGTTCAACATCTTGGATGCTATTGTGAAATAACGGGTTATATTCATTTGAAAAATCTTCTAGTCTTATTATAGCATTGTATTCCATTTTTTGCCTACATCTGAGTTTGAATGTTGTATTTGAGAAAAGTTGATTTAATTTTTATTTGAATTTCTACAAGTTTTCGAATGTGCTAGAAATTATCTGCAATGTATTATTTATGATTATATTGCTAAAAGGGAAATCAGTTAATATCCGGTTCAAGATACTACAGTGGTATCAGAGCCTCGAACCTTCCATCCCGTGAGGTTACTGAGTTTATCAAATCTGGAAAAACCTAGTGCTCACATTTGCACTTTCAGAACTGAGATTCAGATTGATACATTGCTCTGTAGAAGGTGGGAGTTCCACATCAGGAAGAAGAATAGTGACTGAAGAGTCTTAGCTATCCGTAACCCAAGAAAGTAGTGCATCGAACAACTATTAACAGTTGATGAGATTCTAGTAACAATAGGAGTCAGCATCAAGTATACTCGTTCTCAGTTGGTAGAACAGACCCATCATTTATCACCTTAGTTACGTGGGTACCTGTACTGTGAGGACAGACAGTGATTGGTGTGAAGATATTAGACTTCAATGATTCCTTAGCAATAAAGAAACCGATGAAAGTCTCTGGTGTGGAGGCAAGAGAACTAAGTGGATGCCTTGAGTTACTCTCTCATCGTGGTTTATAAAAGCTGTCAATGAGTGGGAAAAATAGTGACTAGTTTCACTTCAAGTATTATCTCAACCAGGTGCGAAAGGTGAAGGTTAGTAAATAGCTCCAGTCGAACCATTTCAATAGAGAAGATATTGATAGCGGAAGTTGATTGACAATTAAAGTTAGTTCAAATCAAGACGAATGGAGGCAGCTTGCGGTATCAGCCATTCACAAGATGATGGTACAATCACATCTGGCTAACTGTGAAATCAGTAGACGACACCAGTATAGTTAGGAGGGAAGTCTGAACACATGCAAGGGAAGATGGAGGGTAGTAGGGCTAACCAGACCGAAGTTGATTGTCCAGGATAGGCAACAGTTTAATTAATATGGCACTGGAAGTCAACCGTCCAACACACCCTAGGCATACACTCAAGGGGCCGGTGATCAGTATCCTCGACAGCAAGTACCCAGGATAGCACGGACCTCTCCAAGCACGAAATTCACTCTAGAGAAGACCACGGGACATTAGAATTATTAATAAGTTATGTCCCATACAACACATGGAGTCGACAATTGAAAGTGAAATAAGTTATTTCACGCATTAAAACTAAACCAGTGAGGTGTTAGGTCCAGCTTGGACGTAACCGTAGATGTAGTGGGAGTTACATAATTACATGAAACGCAAAGGTACGAAGATTTGGTAATGATATTGTATGTAGGAGAAACATCACAAAAGAGTACACTTGCCATTAAGAATTTACAAAAGGCAAAACATTGAGTTTTTGTACGTGGATGGATAAAGATGCGTTAGGGAAAAAACTGAGAAGTATCAAACTTCTGCAGGAGAGAAATTTCTTTTAGTGATAAAACAGAATACATGCTAGAAATAGTTACAATTAACTATTAATATGCAGTTGTAACGGGAGTCGGATTTTCAATTATCGGAAGACTTCATTGTGATATGACATTACCAATCATAGCCACCAGTTGTAATGCCGGCATTGAAGCCTTTGTTGCCATTACATACGAATTCGAGAAATATTTGGATCATGATAAATATGCAATTATAATTCTGCCCCCCGAATTTCATGTTCAAAGCCAAGATCTTTTCACCTTCCAAATTACGTGCAGTATTTAGAAGAGTTGCAAATTCAGCTATCAATGAATCCTATACAATCTTTCCAAGTCGGATTTTGAGATTATTCGTAGAGTATATACTGGCATTGACATACCATTAAGAAGCGGTGTAATACCACAGAGAAGTATCAGATAGTTGGCAGAAAAACCAGTTCCATACATACTCTATAGGTGAACTCCAAACCGTAGATCTTAAGGACGGATTGGCAATAGGGTAGTGGCATTATTATAATTTCCACAGTCGAGATTGGGAGTTATAGTTTGGGCGGAAGAGAATATCAGCGTTGGAAGTTATCCACAGGAAGGAGTACTTCTTAACAACTTGTTGGCATCATCCACGGCCACGGCAAGAGTCCGGCTCCTTCAGCATTTGCAAGCTCATTGCTGTTGGCAGTCGAGTTGAGCATTGACTGAAGTGGGTGGTCAGATTATCTGGATTTTGAGTGATGTCCATCTAAGACGGAAGTAACTTCATGAATAATGACTACCTGAATCAATCATATTGTTTCACAAGTTTTTGGTTATCCACCAACTGTTTGACGAAATTCCTATCAGTTTTAGTATGATATTTTTAATCCTTATCTAGTAGAGATTATTACAATGGTAGCAACATGGTACAGTCAAATAGGGAAAAGGATGAGATTGAGGATCTCAACAGGACGCTTAAGTATGTTCGGGAGGCACTGAGTGAAACTCAATTATCTCTACAAGGAGCAGAAAATTAAATCAAATTCATGGAACACTCTCGGGAACATGATAATAGAATGAGGTAGGAGTTCTTCTAGGAAGTCATTGATGAACTTGAGAGCATTCAACAGATGTATAACTTGGATAGCTGCCCTAAACAGTTAAGTAGCAAAACTTCATAACACTTTCAGTTTGTTGGCAACCCTTTGTTTGAAGTTGTTGCTGATTGGACGTCCGACAATCCTCTTTTTGTGTTAAAAGAGGGGTCATCTCTTATTTGCCACGAAGAGGAAGAGTTTGATTTCAGACTTTGGGATCCTGGCTCAGATCCTAGCAGTGAATCTGGATCTCAGCATGGGAATGACAAATCAACTTTTGTTGTTTATCATTTGATCAGCCCCAAGATATGTTCCAATTTCACCCCATTCAGGAGTTAGGTGAATTTTCTCCATCAGCCTTTGAACAGTCTTCGGTGGAGTATTTATGTGAGGTTTGTGGTTAGATTCTCAGCATCTTTCATATTCATAACTCCTATGCACTGGGGAATTCTCCACGTTTATGCCAATAGTATGAATTCTGATGTCATGGGATGGTGGTTTCAACTTTTGAGCAGCTCATTTCTTACATAAGCCATTTAAGTCAGGTCTTCACACTACTGGATTATACATGGACCCTAGATATATTTCTATATCATCATAGCAGTGAGGCAACATAATAGAGTTTGGGATCCAAGTGTTGGCAGATTGTATCTATGGTTGGACAAGGATTTTATTGTGGTCCTATTCAGTTTGAGGCTGATTATGGTGATGATCCGTGTTGATCAATTTATAGGCACAATGTTTCTTCGAAGAGTAATAGTGATCCAAGAATTCGGTTGACAGGTGTTTTGCAAGGTGGTACCGTACTTCACAATTTGGTCAAGTTTGTTGTCAGTTTAAGCTACTGGATTAACTACATATTTATATGGGATTCTAGTACATATTGCTTTGAGGGCAAACAATCTCAAGGAGGGGAGATTTGTAATGTCCCTTGTTTGGGGACATTGGAATTATTAAGAATGAATGAATTTAAATTATTAAATTTGACTATGTAAGCTAGAGATTTATTATTAAAAGTCAAATTAATTTTCCATGTGGTCACAAGAGGACAAGGAGGAATAAAACAATTTATCAGAGAGAAGTTGAAGAGTCGCAAGGAATAGGACGAAGGCCAGAGTGGAGTCGAAGCGTCTCAGTTTGTGTTTTAAAAAGGGAAAGAGACTCATTGCTAGTCATGCTTGATTTTATGATTTAGTTCAGTTTTCTCTCTTGTGAAAATTTTCAAAAAGCTTCAGCTTTCAGCTAGTTTGAGGATGTAGCCCCTCATCCTAGCAGACATTCGACAAATCCATTGTCCCAAGAGACATCAATTCAGATGTTTCACATGCGCTTACAGGTTCTTATTCTAGTGTTCCAATCTGACTGTTAATTTGTATTTAGGATTGGATTCATAGTGTTGGTTATTGTATTGCTGTTGTATAATACAATAACATAATTTAGGGAGTTATAAGAGTTGTTGGTTGTTGCTGGTTTTACCTTATTAGTTTGCAATTCATGGTTATATGTTCGACATCTTGGATGCTATTGTGAAATAATGGGTTATATTCATCTAGAGAATCTTCTGGTCTTATTATAGCGTTGTATTCCATTTTTGCCTACATCTAAGTTTGAATGTTGTATTTGAGAAAAGTTGATTTAATTTCTATTGGAATTTCTACGGGTTTTCGAATGTGCTGGAAATTATCTGCAAAGTTTTATTTCTGATTATATTGCTAGAAGGGAAATCAGTTAATATCCAATTTAGGATACTACACATTGATTGCAATTGATGTAATATTTGAATGCTGTCATAATTTGACCGCTTGTAGCACATGAGAAGATCAAAATAGTGTGCATTTCAATGACAACAGATCTATTGGAGCATAGATCTTGAAGTTGGTTAAGGATAGAATTCAAATTCCCAGCATTGTATTGTTTTGAATTTCTAATGAAGAAAGCAAATGAGGCAGGGCACTATTTACGCAGAGTTTGTATAAAGTTGTAAGCTAGTGTATGAAAGATAAAAGCAATGTTGTATTTTCTAGCTCACACAAATCAAATTACATGCTTGAAGCTATTAAATTTGAAAGGCCATCAGGCACATTAAAATTCAATGAAAAGACGGAAGCTTTGGCTAATCTTTTCAAGTATGGCTAACAAAGCAAATGGCATCCAAATAAAGTAAGTAAAGTTCAAACAAGAAGTTTGCAATATTTTAAATTTCTCTTCGAGGAAAGGAATGAAGCATCTTTTTAGTTTTTAACAGTTTCTAGGCAGTTTGTTGCAACAAATTTTAACAAGACATCCATATTCTTGAAATGGAGTGAAGTTGTGTGAGTCCTACTGAGATAGCATCACCCTCTTAATATTTAGGGACATCCTCTTGAAAATTTTCATCTATTGTTGTTGTAAGTACATATCCACCAGTGCCAACATGTCAAATTTTGTTCTTGAGCATGATTACTGAAGTTGTAAATTCTTTTTGACAATTGATACATGATAGTTTGTTTTATGTGGTTCTCCATTATTCTCTTAGTATTTTCAGAAAATTTGACACATCTTTGAGTTTGCATTTGTTATCCTGATATTGTGATAAATTAGTCTTCTGTTGCAGCCAATGTCAAAACCTTTTAACAGAATATATGGCATATTGTGGACCAATAATGGAGCAAAAGACTCAATATGGAAAGCATTAATCATCACATCTCCAGTGAAATTGTGATTCATATTAAGACAACTAAGCTAAGGATTTACATTTGTATTTTGCAGTAACTCTAGAATTAGAGTATGCCACACAGGAGAGTAACTTAGGTTTTACTTTTCTACCATACTATAACTTATAGTTTCTTATTGCCCATATTGAACTTAAGGGTATAGAGAATCAATATAGAAGCATCATTCTCAAATTATTTACCAAATACACCTGTAGGTTGTAAGTTAAAATTTGTTGAAAACTTGAAAGGACCTTCAGCAGAAAAATCACAAAGAACAGCATTGAAGGAAGTCAGTGACGAATAAATAGGAATTATTCTATCATTGAAGTTTAAATCTTTCTTTGGTGCAGAATATTTCATTTCAACATCTCTAAATAAATTTGAAGGAAGCACCCTGCAATGCCCCCTTCTAATGAGACCTTGGAATATAAATATTTAATAAAATCATGAAAGTAATTAATTTAATTATTTGATGCTGTCCCCTAAAAGTAAATCATAAGGATAAAATGCTATTTTATTAATTTAATGAAGTACTAAAGTGACTTAATGATGAGTTATGTGAAAAGTTAATTAAGTCACTATATTACTATCTCCCTAAGTTCAAATCAAATCAAAAGAGGGAAATAATAAGACAAGAAAAAGGAAAATGAAAAGGCAAGTAGGGGAAGGCCAAAAGTCTCTGCAATTAGTTAGAAAAGAAGAACTAGAGGCTTATTCTACTTATGCTTGGTTTATTAATTTCTTTTGGAAGAGCTCTGAGAGATTCTTGTTTCAATTTCAATTTCCTGAGAACAGAAACCCTTACGATTATTTGGTGAGTTGGAAACTTGGATGGAAACTTAATTCATCTTGGAGGTGGATTTGTTTTATGAATCACAATTGGGCTTTTAAAAGCAAAAAATGGTGAACTATTCTTTTAAATCTAATCTTCTGAGGCATTCCATAATTTCTGGTTAAAAGTATACAAATACAATTTTCAGGACTATTGATTTTTTAGGTTCTCTCTAACATAGTTTGCAAGTACTCTCTAAGTTGTCGAGTACTCTCTATTTTATTTTGTCAGGTGAGTACGTTTTTTACAAACACAAAAAAACATGGGTAGAAATGTTGATGCAGGTAAAACACTGTTAAAATGTGTCTTTCACTTGGCATTTTTGCTATAAAACCATGCATTTTCTCTTTCAAGATGTCAATTTTTAATTTAATACATTTTGTAATTGGAGTTTACAAATATACATGTGCTACTTTAAGAGATTTTAGTTTTTAGCTCTTTCTAGTTGCCGAGTTGAAAATTTTGGACTTGCTGAGTACTCTCCGATCCCGAGTCTGCAAACTATACTCTAATATATTTTACAAGTCAAAAGGTTTGAAGGGATTATTTTATATTGAAGAATGGACTAATATTTGATGTGAAAAACCTCCTTGTCAATGTTTGAATAGGTGTCAATCTCTAAACTGCGCAGTCCATTTAATTTTAATAAAGTGATTGATATCATTACGGGAGGAGCTTTCTTGTCCAATTGAAATATTTGAATGGAGAGCTTATTTTGGTGTGATTTGGAAATTTGAGTGAGCTGTCATGGCATTTTTGAAGGCTAGCGCATGTGTTAAAAGAGAAAAGGAATCAGATTAAAATTATCCCAGTAGGATATGGCATGCGTTTAATCTGCAATAATTCTTACGCACTAAGGACAAATACTGGGAAAAAGACAATGTGTATTTAGCGCAGATATGACCAACATATGAAGACAAAACTCAGAAAATTACAATTCTCTGCTAAAGAACAAACTTTTAGGCCTAAAAGAAATCACAGTATGTTCTCAGAACAAAGAAAAAAGGAACAAGACAAAATCCAGAAAGGACAAGGCAAAAGAAACAAAATTCCATGAAGCATAGGTGTGGCTTTAGAAGAATCTGGCATGGAGATTATCTCTGATACCAGATTATTCAGAAATGGTCCTGAATCTGACTCTGGTTCTTTGCAAGTTTGCTGGTCCTTGGTCCTCCTGGGTTCTGGCTGGGTCCTTCCTGGGCAGACTCGGGGAACCCACAGGCACCCCAGGCTATTGGCCCCCCAAAAACGAGCCCCACGTGTCATTTTTTAGAAAATTTAAAAACCTTCCAAAACCCTAATTTTGACCTAAAAGCGTGAATTTTCATTACGTAATGAAATTCTGAGCATATTATGAATATGACATGATGTATTATATTTATAATTTTATTAGCAATTATGGATTTATGATTATCACACTTCTAACTTATTATTAGTATAGTTTGAAGAATATTGAACATATTACAGTATGAATCTATGATGTACATATATATGTATGTATGTATACACACACACACACACACATACATATATATCTGCAGAATTGAAACCCGCCCCAAAAACAAATCCAAACCTGCGAACCTGAAACTGAATCAAAACTCGTATCAGAACTAGGATTAGTAACTTAGGAAATTATTAATACTTAGACATGGTAGTAAGTCCACATCATTTATTGATCAACACATAAAACCTGCTGTATAGATAGATACTGCTGAAATTATTTTCAGACTTGACTAAGTATCTTGCTTAGTTACCGATTCGGATGCAGATCCAGAAGCGGATGCAGGAAGCAAGTGTGGGATGCACGATTTTTTGGGGGGAGAGGGATGCGGATGCGTATGTATCTTGCTCCATCTATTCAAAATTTCCCTCAGCATGTGTAGTTTCTTACTAAATTGGAACATTTGAGTTCCTATGAAGATATCTCAGTCCGCCCACCATTTTTCCATTATATCCAGACATCTTAACCACATCTTTTCATAACGGAATTGTGAGCAGAATGACTCCACAGCTTCATCAATGGTTACTTGTACTGGAAATGGTCCAAAATTAAGACCACACAGATACGAGCATTACATATTGGGAGTTCCATCATCCAATCGTGGGAGATGAGAACCCAATCCAATTTCTTCGATATATTTGCAAAACCAGCCCTTATATTGTTGTGTGTATATGCTCCATTTGGTGGATATGTTTCCCGCAGCATGCCACTTGAACTGTGGTGTCTTTATCTTCCGACCTGGTAGCCTTCATGGGAGTCAAGTCGTTAAATAAGCTTTGGTCATACTATATTAAGAGGTGTGTCTTAGTGCTTCCATCCTGTGCCGACTTGGCTCACACAATATTCAACCACCAATGTCGACTAAGGCAATGGTGCTCAAACTCAGACATAACAATCCCAACTGGCCGGAAATGGCTTCCAGCCAGCTTCCCCTCACATCAGTTCCCGCCTCCGCTTCGGCCAGCATTAGCTTCCGCTTCCACGACTACTGCCGATGAATCGGTATCCAAGCTTACTTGTGACAACTCCATCCTAGGGATACATCCTGCTATTGTTGAGCAGATTTGGGTGCAATAATATTGAATTTCAGATAGATAATGATATCCTGAGTGCTCAAAATATCCATATGAGAGCAATAGCAGATATATTTCTGCTAATTTTTTGTAATGTAGAATTCCCACTGGTGATTAGGCACTTCAAGAGTATAACAATTGCCTCCAGACTATGATTCTCTTGCCCTTGGTATGAATGAAAGCTTAAAACAAGAGTTGGGAGACAAATGCAAGAGGCATTAATAGTTTTCAGGCCTGGTCAAGAATGGTATACATTTGCTGGTGTATTCTTGTGACAAATAAATTGCACACCAGTTCAAGATTTTCAGTGAGCTTTGAAAAAGAATTTTGTTATGCACTCGGACTGTGAAGCAAGGATCTTGTAAGAACCCTCACTAATTCTGCCCTATTTTTTTAAATTTTGGGTGTTTAACATTCTGTCAAACACTTGTTATGTAAACTTTTAAATTTTAATTTTCAGGGTTTGATATGAATTTTTGAGTTTTGTTGTTTGAATTTTTTATTGATGTGTTACAATTACATGTACTAAATAAGGGAGAGCATAAAAAGAACTTGACAATACCAATGGAACCCTTTATTGATGAAATATGATATCTGGTTACAAATAAATCAAGGATAATGCATAACTCAATAGAAATGATATGAGCACTATAGAAGACCATATTATGATGAAACAAACTCAAATCTGGACTCTAACAAGTCTGAAATTTCTGTAGATAACTGGAAAGTTTGAAACATAATGTTGATTTCCTCCTGGTAATGCCAAACTCCCAAAATTTCCTCCAAACCCTAGCAACTGTAGATCTGCAAATAAATAATATTTCTAGCTCTTCCTGTCAAATCCTCCAAAGAGATTTCCAGCAATCTGACAAAGAGCGCAATGGTGAATTTTGAATGAATCCACACAAAAGATGGATTTGGGTTTCCATCCAAACCATTAAGAAACTCCTAGGGTTCTCATCTTCAAATTTCTTGCATTGAAAGGCAGGCTCCCAAACTTGTTAGAGAGAGAATAAAACACGCCAAGTATATCAAATGACTTCGTTAAATCCCTTTTTAGTCCTCATGCAATTTCCCAAAACCCTATTTAAACTTCGCACTTTTCATAATTTCATATTTAACTTTGCATATGAGAAGTACTAATTAAGTGACCCCTTCACATAATTTATTTATCAATACATATAACTACATAATTTGCCACCCCATTTGGCATAACTATTAAGTACTTTATGATATTCATATATTAAATATACACTTGACCCCTTATATTCCCTTTAATCGTAAAGTTGTTTAGGTAATTAATTAGTTAATTAACTATATTCAATTCAATGCCAGATCAGACTTCAATTAATTTAATTTAATCATTTAAACTCCATTAAATGCCAAATACCAAACCAACAACTTTTCCTGCTAACTTTTCAGATATAACCATGGTACCCTCTGACCATCCAGATGACTTACCATAAATAGTATGGACCCAAATGTCCAAGTGACTTACTAAAAATAGCATAAACAGAGTTTGAAAGACCCTTGGAAGGCAAACCACAAATAAACCAATGCACTGAGATGGAAAGTACTAAAATAGATGCCCAAATGGTCAGATGAATATCACTGAATCACTGTCCAAGGCCCCCCTAATCACCACAATAGCCTACCAGGATCACTAATGATAGGCTAACCTCTAAAAATAACTGATGCTTGGTATGGGGACATTACAATCTGCCCCTCCAGAAAATCAGTTGCCCTCAAGCAATTTGCATCTACATAGCAAATTAAATGCCATTTGCCCATGTATGTTGATCTATGTAGCAAGATCTCATATCAACATTGTTTTGATGTGTGTTTTAAACTTTTATGACCGTAGCAACCCTAGAATAAAATATTAAGATATCCTACTCTCCCAATCAAAATCATGTGTATGCTAAGATTGCGAGCAATTATACAATTGACTATAAGGTTCTGTTATGTCAGATATCGACTATTGATAAGCTCACTGGTTGATGTGATATGTGTGTTTTATGACCGTACCAACAATAGAATTGAATCTTAAGATATCTTATTCTCTCTTGATCAAAATCGTGTGTATGCTAAGATTCCAAGAGATCATACAATTGACTCCAAGGTTCTTTTACCTCAGTTATTGACTATGGATAAGCTCAATTGTTCTTCACCTCTACTAGTTGGAACTCCTTCATCGAATATTCGAATCTTGTGATGCTTCCTCTTTGAATAGACACAACTGCAATGAATTGAAATGAAAGGGGAAAGGGTTAGGAGGATCTCAGTCTACTGCTAAGGACAATGATTTCAATGGACAATGCTCTAGTGGAGAAACTCCCAATAACTAAGCTCTACTTCGACAAGTCAACTACAACAACACAAGAACTCATGTAATCTTCTAAAGGTTATGCGAAGAATTGCATATCACAATGAACACCATCATAATGAACAATGCCCATTTAATGATAGTAAATAAGCATCCATAAAAAGGGGCTTAGGCTAGCTCTACATGACAACTTACAATCAGAAAACTGCCATGAGTATGAGCTAAGGAAATTCATCAGACATCATTACATTTCTCCATTGAAATCAAAGCACTATATCTAGCAAATCTACTCTAAGTGAGGGAACAATGAAACCATGCAAGCCCAAAATACATCAAGTAATCACCATTAAACCAACAATGAGAACTTTATTATTGTCGTAACTTTTAGCAGCAATCTTAAAATTTTCTCTTTTATAGATGAGATGTGAGCCCTTTATATAGGTCTTAGATTACAATGGGCTACTAGGATTGAAACAAAATACACTGCCTGGATCTTGCCACCTCAACCCTGATGACAAACCATTATTTGTCATCAAAAGTTAGAATTGGACTGATTACAAACCACACTTTCCTATGATTGCATTCAAAATCAACTAGGGCTATCTCCAGGAAAAAAACATAGGACTTCTATTAAGGAAATGTTTGCATGGCCTCTGGCGCCCATTTCAGCTCCATCAATAAATTCTGTTAATCTCAATCTCTAAATAACAAGCCAGTAGTCTCTTATGGAATTCAGAAAGGTGTGGTAGAGATTGGTTAAATGAGACAATAATAAGTGGAATGACATGTACAGTTATTGGATGGGCAGTGTCTACTTATGAGCATACCATTTCTTTCTTGTCAGAATTGCTTCTTTGAATTCAAAGTCAAAAAAATATGTGCAACGAATTACATAACTCATTTCAGAAACAAGCTAACATGCCAATAATTCCTTTTGGTAAAGAATGTAGAGAAAGCTATGGTTGGAGAAAAAGATTAACCATAGTATATCTTAGTTTTCTTTATTCCTGAGAAAACGAAATGATAGGTTAAACCAAAACCATCACATTTTTCTTGCAGAGACAGGAATCTTGTCCCTATACTGTAATTTTTTGGTGACTAATGTTTGAAGTGTTACTGCATATAAAATCAAATTATCCAGTGTCATTAAAAATGACGTACAGGGAAACAACGATATTTACTTCAAAGTTTCAAAAGAAATATGGGATACAATATTTACAATCAATATGCTCATTCATATTGGTTATTTATTTACATTAATAAAATACCTTTCTTGCAATACATTTAGTGAATTTCAGCCATCAATTCCCATTCTTAAGTACCTCAAGCAAGATCTATTTATCTAGAATGCTTAAACAAGATCCATAAATTTCTTAAACAATATTTTCAGAGACTTCTGTGGACAAAGAATCTCAATTTTAAATAACACTCTGAAAGAACAATACCTTTGCTTTGTAGATGTGAAGCCGTTTCAAAACAGCCTCCCAATATTCCACAACTTTTGCAGTTCCTGAAAGCATTTGAGACTCAATTTGACGCTGCAGGTCATGTAGCTCAGAGTAGCCTTTACCTTCCAACAGACTCCTAACTTCTTCATCAATACTAGCATGTAAGCCTCTCTCCTCTGCAAGAAGTTCAGCAGGCGGTTCCTCTCCACGCACCCTAGCTCGATCAAGTGCATCCCTTTTACGAGCCTCGGCAATCTCCCAATTACAGACAAGCATTAAAGCCTATTCCAAGAAAGCCCACAAGAAAAATCAGTAATAGCAATTTGTTTTCCATTTCTATTGCCCAATATAACGTGGTGGTACATATGAAAACATACAACATCAAAAACTCCAATCAAGACCAAAGTTCATACAGTATCTCACAAATTTCAAATGATAGGCTGGCCACTTTAAAGCACCAAAATGAGAAATGCTGAAGATTGTAAAAGATATAAGAAGCATAATAATAACAAAGATTTTTTGGCCAAGGTATAAGAGTCTTGATACTTGTACCCAAAATGCACTACTAACAAAGAAAAACAAAATGCAGAATGATATTCAGACAATATAAATAGGGCATGCCAAATGTTATCAAATTTCCTCACAAAAAGAAGGCGAGGGGAAACAATCAACCAACATAACCAAACTGATCAACTAGAAAATTTGAGCATTTACAACAGAAAATTATTTGCATGAAGACAGTTGAACAGATCATACCTTGAAAAAAATAAAAACTACTCCTATATAGCATAGCTTTACATTTGCAAAACATTCTAGACATGCTAATGTAATTTGTGTTAGGTATGTGTGACCCTTCCCGAATGGTTCACTAGTGCTTAACATTGTCATTAAAAGAAAATGGCAGCATTGACAAACATGGACAATAAAGCATATACAGATATTTTGTTTTTCAGAATTGATTACATTATAATATATACAATAACTGCAAAAGGCCACAACTTGTTTGTATCCTGTAATACTATCTTCCAAAGATGGCAGACCTTCATCCCATAATGGATGATAAAATCCTAGAGTCAACCCATACCTACACCTCATCAAATCCTCTACATGTGGATCAAACAAAAAGTGATGAACACTCCTCAATTTATAGTCACAATAAATAACTCCAATCTCTGTCAATGGCTCATCATACAGTACAATCTGTGCACTGAAAGTGGATGAATCCAGCTCAACCTGATCAGCTCTCGCGCTATCATCACTAAAAACTACCTCAATGGTCACGTGTGAATGTTGGGCTATATTGGAGTGTGTCAAATCTAGTTTTTTATTTAATTCAGCAATCTAACTTTCTGCTTCATGAAATGCCTCTGAAGGTAGCCTCAAGGGTCTCCTTGGCATTAACGAGCTCATATGTACATACATCTACTTCTGCTTCCTTTTTCCTCAGTGCTTCTAAGTAAATTACTGCAAGGTCAAAGAGATTATCACGATCTGAAAGGTGTGGGTAATCTAATATGATAGTTTTCAGCCCTTCCTATATTATTAACAGCTATGAAAATTCCTCTTTAAATCCGATTTGTTTCCCCTCCATTTGTTCCTTCCAAATGTGTTTTTCAAACATCCCATATATCTCATCAAAGCGTGATAAAGCTGTGATGATCTTGTCTTCAGTTACTTTCATTTGACTCTCCAAATAAGGTGAACTAGTAAGCATATGAGATGAGTCAAATGCACATGAGATGGGAGAAAGTGTTTTATCATGTAAAGTTTCTGCAAATTCTGAAGTGAATCAAACTTAGATTGCACCTTTCTTAGTCTGTTGTAGATGATCTTCAATAAACACTCTTGTTTGAATGAAATAATATAATTCTGGAAATGCTTATAATTCCTGCAATTCGTCTTAGGGCAGTATTGATTTAAAGAGCAGACTTCAATGTGTTGTGTCCTTAAACTTCGATCACACCCACCTCTTATACCATGACCAAAGGGCATGTCCCCTAAAGGGACATGACCCTCTCTAGGTCAGTCCACACTACCTTCATGACCCTAAAGGGACATGACTCAAGGAGGATGACTAATGGTTAACTAACATAATAATTTAGTTATAGTTTAATGCATAATAAAAATCATTTCCAAGGATCGCCGCTCATTCCTTAGCCAAGTGTATTGTATTTAATGCCTTTAGAATGGTATACAAGGAGAGAAGAGTAATGTGCAGTCTGCACACTCAGACCAATATGAATATCAATGTTAGAAGTTTTACACTCCCTCTTAACTTGATAATCATACTGAGAGATAACATATCTAGCATCATCAATTACGATGAATAAGCATTGACTAATACTCTATATCTATCTTAATCTTCTGAGCAAGTGGTATCATGGAACACATGATTGTGATATGACTTATCACTTATACTAGTGATGTCAGTATTGCATGTAATGCAATACACACAGGATAAAGTCTAAAGAATGATTAAATTCTTCATTTATCCAAGTTATGACTCATAGGTAATGGCGATCCTATATCACAACTTGATCCTAAGTTAAGATCTACCAGAACAAAGGATGAAGTCTAAGGAATAAATTCTTCCTTTATCCAAGTTGTGATTCATAGGCATAGAAATGCCTATGTCACAAATGATCTTGAACTCATCTAGATCTAACAGTAGTTCTCTTCTTTTCAACACATTATCTGAGAATTGTCATCTCTCATAATGTCTTTTATACAAGTATTCATTATCTCAGAGATTGTCACCTCCTAAACAATGAATACAGATGGTGGAGCCCATAACAATCAATAGCTTGGCAATAAAATTATTCTATTAATAATTTAAAGAATACCAAGTTTTATAATTCAATCATACCAAGTCTTTTCCTGAAGTGATCTATCTTCACTCGAGAGAGGTATGGTAAGAATATCTATTGTCTGATCTACAATGCAAATGTATTCTAATGTTACAGTATTCTTGTCTACCATATTTCGTGCATAATGGTAAGGAATTTCAATATGCTTGGACCTGTCATGAAAAATTGAATTCACGGAAAGCTTAATGGAACTCTGGTTATCACAATGAATAATCGTAGGATTCATGACTTGACCAAGTAGTCCAACAAGTAACTTCCTAAGTCAAACTGCTTCCCGAGAAGCCATCGCTACTGCAATGTATTCGGCTTTTGTGGAACTTTGTGATACTGGAGACTGTTTTCTACACATCCATGATATCATTGCTGATCCTAAACTAAAACAACATCCAGAAGTACTTTTTCTATCCTTAACACTTCCACCCCAATCTGAGTCTGCGAATCCATGTAAATCCAAGTCAACTTTCTCATATTTGAGCCCAAGATTGCCTTGTAAGTATCTCATAATGTGTTTGACTGCAACTAGGTGAATCTCCTTTGGCTCACACATAAACTGACTTAAAGCGTTAATAGCATAACAAATATCAGGTCTTATATTTACCAAGTACATAAGGGACCCAATCATCTGTCTATAGAGAGTAGAATCTATGGAAGGTGATTTTGTTGCCACTTCTTTAAGTTTATGTAAATTAGTCTCCATTGGAGAAGACATAGACTTGCAGTTCCACATTCCAAATCTATTCAAGATATCTAATGTATACTTCCCTTGATTAAGTATAATGCTATCAGAATTCTACCTTACTTCCAGTCCTAGGAAGTAATAAAGGAGTCCCAAATCTTTCATCTCGAATTCTCTAATTAGATCTTTCTTGCATTGATCTATGAGATGATCATCACCTGTTATTAGTAAATCATCAACATACACTATCAAAATTACCATATTATCTTTATCCCTTTTATAATATAGATTTGGATCAGCTTCGTTCTTGGAGAATCCTAAGTCGGTGAGATACTTGTCAATTCTTTCGTACCCAGCCCTTGGAGCCTGTTTAAAACCATAGAGCTTTCTTGAGCCTACAAACAAAAACTTTAGGATCATGAGTTTCAAATCCTTCAAGTTGCTCCAAATATACCTCTTCTGTAATCTTTCCATTCAGGAATGTTGTTTTTTACATTCATCTGATGTTCTTTCCATACCTTTAATACTGCAATAGCTAGGACTGCTCTTACAGAGGTGTATCTGGCAACTGGAGCAAAGGTTTCTTCATAATCAATCCCTTCTTTCTGAGAGAATCCCATGGCTACAAATCTAGATTTATATTTTTCAATGCTACTGTCAATAGCATGCTTTATTTTAAATATCCACTTCGAAGAGACAACTGATTTTCCTTCAAGTCTAGGAACAATTTCCCATACATCATTCTTCATAATGGATTGGTATTCTTCCATCATAACACCCTTCCAAGCTATATGTTTAATAGCATCTGAAACATTGGTTCGTTCTGATTTAGACAAATCATCCATGTTGTATAACTAGAAAATATTTTGGGTCTTTTGCTTTCTCTGATTGTTTTGGATGGTGCAACGAAGTCTTGTGCTTCCTCTATTGTCTTAATGGCCCAAAGTGGTCTTTTCTTAGAATTTTGAGTTTCTTCAAAATTAAGATTTTGAATTTCATCTTCAATTTCTTCAATGTTCTCCCTCTAAGACTCAGATTCAGTATTTCTTTCAGAACTAGGTAAAGGAGAGGGTTCTTCAGAACTTAGGGCTCTTTTGAATGCTAAATCTTTTTCAAAAATTACATCCCTACTAAGTTCAATATTTTTTTGACTAGGTATGAAAATCCTATATGCTTTAGATGTTTCACTAAACCCTACAAAAATACCTTTCCTCTTGGAGGGTTCTAAAATAGTTCTCTTTTCTTTGGGAACATGTATATAAACTAGGCACCCAAAAATCCTAAGATGACTTATATTGGGTTTAACATTAGTAAAGACTTCTTCAAGAGTTTTATCTCTAAGGTAGGAGTGAGGATCTATTTTGAATATAGATAGCAGTACAAGAGGCTTCTACCCAAAGATAATATTCTAGATTTTGATCAAATATCATAGGTTTTGTAGCTTCTATAATTGTTATATTCTTCCTTTCTACTACCCCATTTTGTTGCAAGTTATAAAGAACGGTATACTCCCTCTTAATTCCTATTTCTTTACAAAACCTTTTAAACAAATCTGAGGTGTATTCCCCCCCATTATCAATCCTAAGAGTTTCCATTTTATATCCTGAAATAGTTTTCAGTTAAGATTTTAAATTCTTTAAATCTCTTCAAGATTTATTCCGATTCTTTACATTTTAAGAAGTAAATCCAAGTTTTCCTAGAGAAGTCATCTATAAAAAGTATATAGTACCAGAATCCTCCAAGAGAAGGAATAGACATAGGTCCACATAAATCTGAGTGGATTAATTCCAAAAAATTGTTAGTTTTTCTAGTGCTATCATGAAATGGACTTTTGGTGTTCTTACCTAGAGCGCATCCTTTGCATATGCTTGAGTGATAAGTAAACCAGTAACCATCTTCTTTGTAGTTGATAAAGTTTTGAAATTTGGAGGTCCTAACCTTCTGTGCCATATTTCATTTATATCCGCAGCTTCATGAATTAAGGCTCGAATAGGTCGACTAGGTTTTGAATTTAATTCATACAAATACCCTTTTCTTTGACCAATCAGTTTTGCTTTCTTAATTGAGGAGTTCTTAGCCCAAGTTATGACTTTATTGTCCATGAATGCAGCATTATGTCCATCATCTTCACATGTTGTAACCAAGATTAGATTCCTTTTTATTCCTGGTACATAGAGTATTCCTTTGAGAAGATGAGAACTACCTGACTTTAGTTTCAAGGTGCAATTTTCAATTCTTTTGACAAAATGTGCTGAATTATCACCGATGGTGACTTTGCCATTAACCTTTTCTGATCTAGAGTCTAGTGCTTCTTTGTATCTCGTAATATGTTGAGATAATCCACTATCAATTACCCATGCTTTACTTGAGACTTCATTTGATAGCGTCGAATACAATACACAATTCTCAGGATCATAGTTATCTTCTTCCCTAGTAATGCTTGTACAGTTCACTTGCTGTTTACAATTCTCAAGGAAATTAGATCTATAGTGTCCAAACTTTTCGCATCTGAAGCCTCTAATTTTGGATAGATCTTTCTTAGGTTTGTCATTCTTTTGATTGCCCATTTTCTTCTTGAAATGCTTCTTCTCGCCTTTATAGCAATTTGTATTAAGAACATCGAAGTTCTTCATTTCCGTTTTCAATTTTCCTCCTAAGTTTTTTGGATTCTTCTTGGAGACAATCTCCCTTAAGTCTATTGAAGTCAAAAAGATTATCTCTGGCACTTACTCCTTGTGCGAATGTTTCCCATGAATTTGGTAATCCATCTATAGCCATCTGTTTACCGTACTGGTAAATTAATCAACGCATACAGACAATGAACACGAACATGAACACGAATAGCAAGCCTCTTCTTATTATTATTCGCATATGCAAGAACATTACATTATGCTTGAATGATAAGATCTCATGATTACAATGCTTCCCGAAGGGGTTATAAATACTTTCCGAAGAACTTTCCTGAAGAAGTCCGTTGGCTACATACAACATGTCACTACATAACAAAAACCTTTCCAAAGGGACCCATCGGCTACATAACAAGAATCTTTCCGAAGGGACCCGTCGGCTGATACATAATTTCCTTTCCGAAGGGACCCGTCGGCTAACACACAATTTCCTTTCCGAAGGGACCCATCGACTGATACACAATTTCCTTTCCGAAGGGACCCGTCGACTGATACACAATTTCCTTTCCGAAGGGACCCGTCAGCTGATACACAATTTCTACCGAAGGGACCCGTCGACTAATACACAATTTCCTTTCCGAAGGGACCTGTCGGCTAATACACAATTTCTACCGACATCATCCCCCCCAAAAAGAAAAGTAGTCTCCTGACGACTATTACAAAATCTCTAAGACAAATCAACAACCAAAATACATTGACTGACTAACTGATCTTCAACACTGTCACCTTAGCCAATCTGACATCTGACCCTAATAGCCACTTTTGTCGCTTTCTGCCTTCCAATTCCGAGTACACTGAACCAAGTGTTGCTGCACTGCCTCCAACTAGATGATCAGCTCCTCCCGAGCTCTCTACGCATCCACCAAGACAACCTCACGGCCAACACCTACTCTCAGTGCCTCTGGTACACAGACACTCCATGCCTGCAGCAGCTCCAAGTTTTCTCAACTGGCCAGACTCCCACGACTGATATCCGCAACGATTGGGGGTCCAAGGGGCAACGCCCCCAGCGGGGTCGAGAGGCAGCGCCCCCGCGGGGTCCTGGGGCAACGCCCCAGGTGCGCTCCCAAGACCAAATTAGCACTCTGAAACCCACACAAAACTACACGAAACACACCATTTCTGTCATTTTCTGTCGATTCTACACTCTTTCTGGCAATCGTTGGTTCTTCCTCTACCTTGTGGCATCATCTGATACTCATTTTGAGCATTCTTGATTTGTCGACCTTTTTTTTTTTAGAAAACCTCCTGTCACCCTTCTGTGCTACTAAATAGCAAGTAGAAGCCGTACGCCAAAACCCCACTCTTCAGAATTTGTAATCTTGCAATCCAAATCCGTACACATGATATGCTTGAAAAATACGTACAATTACCTCGAATTCCAAATTATAATTTCCGTACGTTTTCTTTACTTCCAAATTTCGTACGCCGTATGGCCAAAACCCGCAGTGGCAATGGCTTTACTCAAAAATCCGTACAGCGCATGTAGAAATCCGTACTGATCACCCCCCCCCCCAAAATCCATACGGTCACTATACTAGAAATCCGTACCATAACTTTTGTTGAAAATCTATACTAGGATACCGTACGGTGATTTCAATAAAGTCCGTATGGTGCATGGTTAAAATAGCTTTAAAAATCGTACATTCATGTGTGAAGGAAACCGTACAATTTTATGCCAATCCGTACGCTCTTGCCAAACTGGAAAATCCGTACAACCTTTACTTAAAAACCGTACACTGCATCATCATTTTAAAATCCATACGGTACATATCAGACTTGATGCTTTCCGTACACTGCTCAAAACCTCCAAAAAATCCCTAACAAGATGCAAAGCCTGGCGAAATTCGTACAGCACAAAAATTCGTACACTGGACTGGAAAATCCATACACTTCCTTCAAAACCGTACGGTGAACATTTAAGAATCCGTACGGTGCTTTGTTTCCAAAAATCCGTACAATAGCTTTTTCATCACTTTATTTTATTTTTATATTTTTTACTTTTTTTCTTTTTTAAATCTTTTTTTCATTTTTTTTTCCATTTTTTTTTATTATTATTATTTTTTCAATAGCAAAGTTAGTTTTCCCTTCGACCGTCGGCATCATCGGTCTGCAACGACGAAGGGGTCGCCCGAAGGCCATTCCTTGACGCAGAAGTATTTCGGCCGTGTTATACCTTCAGCTTCAAGCCATTCATCGCCTGAAGCACTTCGTGTCCATCCAAAGTCCATAATTTTATTGCTCCATTGTCCCCTACTTCCCGGATCTCATACGGCCCGACCCACTTAACTTTGAACTTGCCTGGTTTGATCTCATTCCGGTCGTCGTACTTCAACACCCACTGTCTGAGTTGAAACTTGCTACGCCTGTTCTTGTCATCTCCATATTGCCTAGTTTGTTCCCGAAGCTCGCTACCATGGACTCCGTCAGCTGCCCCTTCTGTCTGTCAATAACACACTCACTCTGTACTGCTACAACTTTTATTGAACCCTTCCTCTTTGTCGCCTGTGCAAACCGTATTGTGTGTCTTCCTTGCTGCCGGTACCTTTCTGCTATATTTGTGGTTCGACATAATACTTTCTTCTGGCGCAGTCGTACAGTAGAATCTTTCCTTCTTTTGGGTTCGTACTGTATGATCTGTCCTTCAGCATCAATCATACCCGCGTTTCCTTCTTTGGCTTTTCTGTGTTGCTTCGAACATTCATTTCCTCCTTCGGCTTCTCCATGTTCCTTCAGACATTCATTTCCTCCATCGGCTTCTCTGTGTTCCTTCGGACATTCATTTCCTCCTTCGGCTTCTCTATGTTCCTTCGGACATTCATTTCCTCCATCGGCTTCTCTGTGTTCCTTCGGACATTCCTTTCCTCCTTCTTTCTTACCTTCGTCGATCCTTAGCATATTACAACTTGGAAAGAGCTCGTAATCCTCTATCTGCCAGTGGTAAAGACCATTTACTGAATCCAGATCGTCATCTCCTTCCAATCGTAGGACTCCCTCCTAATCAGGTTCCATACTCGGCCTCCTCTCATCATCTTCTCCTTCAGAATCCGACGATAGAGCTTCTTCTCCAACCATCTGAGAGTGTAGATCGATGACATACTTCCGGCCTTTGCTTTCGAGTGATAAAGTATTTTTCTTCCAATTGTGCTTTGCCTTGGCTTGTATCAGCCACCCCCGGCCCAGAATGGCATCGTATTCTCTCCGCTTCAGTGGGATCACGACAAAGTCCAACAGGAACGGTTGTGTTCCAATCGTCACTGGTTGCGCTGTGAGTACTCCCAATGGCTTGATTCCATGTTGATTGGCTGTTAACAATTGGAAGGTAGGTGGCCATAATGTCGGTTGTCCCAACTTTTCCCAGGTGTCTTCAGGGAACACATTGACACCGGACCCTCCCTCCACAATCGTTTCCATCAATACAGTCCCAAGAATTCCCATTTCAATGACTGTCGGATGGCGTCTGGATGAGAGGGCTAATAGCATCGGATCTTCTGCACTTGCACCACTTTCCTTCCCCTTTTTGTCTGCTATACTTGCTCCACTCTCCTGCTCCCTTCCATGTTCTCCTGGTAGTTTAGCAGTGGGAACGATGTTTGTGAGTGTCGATCGGAGCTGAGGCATAGTGAGCAACAGATCACTTATCCTGACGGGTATCTCGGCTTGCAATATTTTTCGTACAATGTTCTGTTCTGAGCAGTTCCGTACGGAGGTACTCGCCCTGTCCTTCATGTGTGCCATTTCTATCTACGTTGCTCTCTGGATCTCTGCCCGTGCTTCCTCCAGTCTCTTCTTTTCTTCCGCCAGGTCGGGGTACACTTTCGCTTGCTGCTGTGTGATGGCCAAAACCTCTTCTTCGTCCGTCCCGACGGTGATCAAGTTTACTCCCGACTTCGGACACCTAGCATCTTCATGATCACCAGGTCCACACCATCTGCATAACATTGGTGTGTTCGCCGTTGTACACTCTCGACCGAAGTGACCCCACAGATTGCATGCGCGGCATTGAACAATCGGCCGACCATTGGCATCGTACTAGATTCGACTCCTCCCGCCATTATTGTTGTTGTTTTGACCGCGTTAATTGTTTCTATATCCTCCCGATGTGGCACCTTCCGTACTGGTGTTCCCGTTCCCTCCTAACGGCGATGCCTCCTGCATCAGGAACACTTGCTGCGGTGTTCTTGTTTTCAAATTGAAAGGACATTCCTTTATCGAGTGTCCCATAATCTGGCAAATCTCACAAAATTGATCTTTTGCGCAAGATCCCTTCGTATGGCCTTCTTTCTTGCACTTCGTACACCATAGGTCATTGCCCTTAGTCTCCTTGTTCATGTTTTTGAACTCTTTCATCATCCGAAGCATGTCCTTTTGAAGAGAACGGACTTTCTTGCTGCTGCCTTCATCGTCGCTGCTATCTTCTCCTGAAGGCTCGTCGGCATCTGAATCGGATGAGCTAGTCTTCTTCTTTTTTGTCTTCTGGTCACTTTCGAAGTTCATTGCCCGATTGTACGCTTCAGTATATGTTGATGGTGGCACGATCTTCATCTTTTTCTGCAGCTTCGGGTGAAGGTCTTCAATGAACCATCTTTTCTGGAGCCCATCTGTCGGTTTATTCTCCATTTTACTGATTAAGTCCTTCAACCTCATGGCGAAGACCCGTACTGTTTCATTCTTCTTTTGTTTGGTATTGAATATCTCCACTACAATTTCATTATCGTCGCGCAGGAGTTGAAATTCTACGATGAACTCCTTCTTAATGTTATCCCAACTATTTAACTTTTGTGGATCAGTATTAGTAAACCAATCAATCGCAACACCCCGTAGGGTAGCGGGAAATTGTCGGATCCATTCGTTTGTATCTGTTATGCCATTTGCCCTCCAGATCGTTTCACATGTTTTACAATGTCGAATCGGATTGGCGGTTCCTTCACCATCAAATTTAGGCAACTTTTCTTTTGGACCTGCCATTATTACTGTATGTTGAGGGTTTTGTTGTGTACCTGCGTTGTTTTGCACTCCCGAGCTGTTTTGAGCACTAGCGTTGTTCTGAGCTCCCATGTTGTTTTGAACACCCGCGCTGTTCTGCACACCCGCGTTGTTTTGCACACCCGTGCTGTTTCGCACACCCGTGCTGTTTTCTACACCCGCGCTATTTTCAGCTTCCGCGTTGTTTTCAACACCCGCGTTGTTTGCAACACCCGCGCTATTTTCAACACCCACGCTATTTTCGACTTCCGCGCTGTTTTCAACACTCGCACTGTTTTCGACTTCCGCGCTGTTTTGTGAAGAAGAGGGTTCGTCAACCGAAGCTGTTTGTTCCGAAAGTATATCTCGGACAAAGAGGTCACTCCACGCTCGTGCTCCTTCGGCACTTCGAGCCGTGCAAGTCGATCTCCTTCCGTCAAGATTCTCTTCCCGTGGCAAATGCAGGTTAAAAAACTCCTCCCTCGCTTCTTCACCAAAACGAGTCGCTGTCGAGTCTCCTTCAACAACCCTTCCGCGCTCTTGTTTCCGTCGGCTATCTTCTAAAATCTCCTTCGATGCTCTCTCTGTTGAGCCAAAATTAAATTTTCCTGCGCAATGCGTATGTCATCCTTTTCCTTCAGCTTATTCTTATCTTTGTTCAACTGATTCGGCATTTAATTCATATCCGCCTGCCTGCGTACCAAGTCCATCGGGCAACAGTGCCAAATGTTTATCGCATAAGTTAATTAAGAATTGCATACAGACAATGAACACGAACACGAACAGCAGGCCTCTTCTTATTATTATTCGCATATGCCAAAACATTACATTATGCTTGAATGATAAGGTTTCATGATTACAATGCTTCCCGAAGGGGTTATAAATACTTTCCGAAGAACTTTCCCGAAGGAGTCCATCGGCCACATACAACATGTCGCTACATACCAAAAACCTTTCCGAAGGGACCCGTCGGCTACATAACAAGAATCTTTCCGAAGGGACCCGACGGCTAATACACAATTTCCTTTCCGAAGGGACCTGTCGACTGATACACAATTTCCTTTCCGAAAGGACCCGTCGGCTGATACACAATTTCCTTTCCGAAGGGACCCGTCGGCTGATACACAATTTCTACCGAAGGGACCCGTCGGCTGATACACAATTTTCTTTCCGAAGGGACTCGTCGGCTGATACACAATTTCTACCGATGACACCATCAATGTTAGTTCCGTGTCATTAATGATGGTTCCTATACTTGCAAGTCGATCTCTTAGGCTGGCAACCCTTAGGAAGTAAGAATTCATCAATTCTCCCTTCTTTATTTGTATGTGATTTAGTTGGCTTTTTAGTGCAAGAACTCTAGTTGCATTGTTAACCTCATATGCATTTAGTAATGCATTCATCATATCAAATGTTGCTTGATGTTTCGTTAGCATGGGTACTATATCATTTTTCACTCCATGTAATATGATCTAAATGGCTTTCCTATTCCTTTTACTCTAGATAGTTTTATGAGGTTCAACAATAGGTTGTCTGGATGCTGAATCAACAAATTGTTTTACATCATTTTCTTCAAAAATCATCATGATTCTGAATTTCCAAGCATCAAAGTGTTCTTTCCCATCAAACCTATCCTCAGGTCTGATTATGCGTGCCATTAGAGATAGGAGAATGATGTTAGATATATATCAAGTCTGATTATTTAATTTGCAGAGCCTAGGTTCAACTACCAGAGCTTTGATACCATGTAAAGTTTTTGCAAATTCTAAAGTGAATCAAACTTAGATTGTACCTTTCTTAGTTTGTTGTAGATGATCTTCAATAAACAATCTTGTTTGAATGAAATAATATAATTCTGGAAATGCTTATAATTCCTGCAATTCGTCTTAGGGCAGTATTGACTTAAGGAGTAGACTTCAATGTGTTGTGCATCCTTAAACTTCAATTACACCCACCTCTTATACCATGATCAAAGGGGATGTCCCCTAAAGGGACATGACCCTCTTTAGGTCGGCCCACACTACCTTCTAGAAATCGGCGCTCAAGGAGGATGACTAATGGTTAACTAACATAACAATTTAGTTATAGTTTAGTGCATAACAAAAATCATTTCCAAGGATCGCCGCTCATTCCTTAGCCAAGTGTGATGTATTTAATGCCTTTAGAATGGTTTACAAGGAGAGAAGAGTAATGTAAGGTCTGCACACTCAGGCCAGTATGAACATCGATGTTAGAAATTTAACACATCATACATATCCACATCATCAATGTCATCCTTCATACCCAGGTGTGAAAAAGAATTAGAGACAGCACTGTGTTCACAAATGAATTCATCATGAGGAGAATCCATACTATTGGTGGAGACACTCTAGTCTGAATCATAATCAGCATCAGCATTCACAAAAGAGGTTGAGTCCTCATCATTGGTTGATTGAATAGTCTTCACCAATGCATTATCATGATGTTCCTCAATAGTGCTAGAGTCAGCATCCCCGCAAGAGACCTCTACCTCCATACTACCAATCAACAGACTTGCATCATGTGTAACATTTTCTACATGATCATGAGAAGGCTGCAAATCAGTGGTAGTTGGTTGCTCTTCCTTTTCAAGGTCACCTATAAGCTGATTTTGGTCTCCTGAAAACTCGTACAAATTTTGCACCTATCTTTTGCAAGATCTTAGGCCAATTCATAATACTTCTTTTTTGCCATATCAGTCGTGTTTTGTAGCTTGGGATGAAACTACATATGATCAATGAAGGGTAAGTAAGTCTTTTTGAACATGTGGAGGAAGTTTGTCATACTCATCATATATGCTGAGTATTTCAGTTCTTTTATCGAGTTGGAAATTCTGGGCTAACTGATGTTGTATTTTAGCAAGGTCTTTTATGATTTGTCCCATACTATGCATCTTTCCTATATCCAATTCAAACTTTCACCTTTCCTCTCTTGGTAATTTTGTACTACTTTCACTGGTTCAACCTCTCAATGACAGTAAAGGATAACAACCATTGTGTTTTCGCTATCTTCAAACTAATTCAACGTCTCTGCCTATCAGGTGTGTATATCGTGCTGCTGAAAAGGAATGCTTAGCCAATACATTTCCCACCAATGTGTACAACTGACATGTAGCACAAATATCAACTGTTGATTGAACTGCAGATGAATTAACACTCAGCAGATTTTGTTTTCTCATGCACAGACATCCCTTAACATTTCAAACTAAGACTTCATCCCTCTTATGCACTCTACAGCAGTTAGGATAACATCTGATTCCCACCAACTTTGGAACCAATAAGGAGATGCTTGTACTGGAAATCTCAGCCACCTTGCAAAGATTATTACATGTATTTTGTCCAACAGTGGACAGTTTCAAATCCCCCTTTTCCAAATTCTACTGCAATTTTGTTAAGTAGATGACATATTCCGCTTGGGACATTTTAACAAACAGTTTGCATGAAAATTCAATTGTAGGGTTTAGAACTGCTGAAATAACATTGATAAATGCAAATATTTAAAGCAAGCTATCTTGGATTAATTTTCATAGATAGCTTGACCAGTTATATCATATGCTATAGTCAAAATGTAAAACATGAATATACATTGAGTATTCTTGGATCAAGTGCCCAGCTTGTGTTATATGCAGAAGCCAATAGAAAGTTAAATAAAAGTCTGACCTTTTTATTTAGATCACTGAGAGCACAACGTTCAGACATCCAGCTTCATATTACCATTCCAGATTTTACATCTGCAAAGTTCTCCAAAATGTTTGTGGAATCTAATTAATGTCTGCTCCCTTTGCTTGGAATACTCCAGAAACAGATTCAGATTCAAGCTACCTGTGAAGATGCAAGGTAATGTGTGGGAGTCACAGTGAAGATACGCAATGCACTCTATTCCAGCTGATTATAATTACCAATGTCATTGCAAGGTTGAATGGAATGCTGTCCTGAGCTAGCTTCAATAGTGATCTTCATTGTCTCTGTGTGGACTTCACAAGCAACCTCCAATATAACACTCACGGTAATGGTTCTACACACCCAACGCTCATATTAACGGCTTCAGATCTTTTGTCAATGTTCTAGCTTGGTTCTGTCAGACCATAGAGAACGTCTCCAATGAGTTTTGTTCTTGGTATCGTCTCCTCTCATTCTACTTATCAAACCTTTCTTCTTTCCAACAGCTTATCGACCAACTTTGAAACTCCTTGGCCACGACAAACCCTGAATAGATTTCTTAAGTCTCTGTGAACATTAGAAGCTCAGCTTGACCTGTACAGCACATGACTACTGCAAAGCTATAGGCTGTGAAATATAATGTTTGGTATAAAATGTTCGTATGTAATGTCCCCTTTTTTCTGGGACATTATAATTCAGTGTTGCTAGCTCACTTTGCCTAAGTTTTAGGGGCGAGAAGGTTCTTTACGGGGTTCTGTTCAAGATTTGACCTAGACATTTCCAATTTTAGACCCATTAGAGCAGTTTTGGCAGGTTGTCTAGATGTTTACTATTTTTAGTGAGTAAACAGAGCTCAGTATTCTTGATATCTCAGTGCTGGTTTGGAAGCGTCTTACCGAAAGCTTTCCAACGAGCTATTGCACGTGCTTATCCGAGTTCGTTTGGTCAATTATTTTAATGCCTGACAATTATATGGTTTACTGGCTAAGTGACTTTTAAAGTTCATTTAACTTGTCACTTTATTTTTAAAAAATACTATGTTCACTTAAGTGACTAAATGACAAAAAGGAGTTTTATCCCACATTACTTAAAAGAGCATGCATCACATTGGGAAAAGTGGTAAAGGTAAAACAAGCTCCACATGGGAAGATATGAAGATTATAATATTTAAAACAAATATTAATCTGCGAGTTGGAAACAGTTACTGGTTATCTTTTCAAAGACGCAAACCCTTGAAGAAGCTTTGGAGGTTGGATGCAAACCTAGCCTTCTTATAGGTTTTATCTACATTTGCCAATCTAACTTTTTTTTTTTTCTGTTTGTAAGATTGGATCATTTGGATATTTGCATGTTATTGTATAGTTGTTGTATAATACAGTAACGCATTTGATGGTTATCTGAGTTAACTCCCGCTTTATATATGTACTTTCTGAATATTGGAGAAATAAACAAGTTTTTCTGAGTTTTATTGTATGTAAATCTGCTGATTAGAAATCAATTTAAATTCTGGAATTTATATTGAATATTGGTTTACTGTTTGGATTTAAATCTGCACTTCTATATCACGGGTTTTTTGGTAAAATATCTGGAAAGGGATATTATAGTGGTATCAGAGCTGGTTTTCCTGCCAGCCTGTGAAGTTTAATTTAGATACCATTTGATAGTAGACGAATGACGTATTCCTCAGAGTCAAAAGCTACCAGTCATTTGGTGTCTGTTAGAACTTGGTATTGAATCGTTTCCATGATTGGAAAGCATCTCTTGAATATTACCTGGCAACAAATGGCATGGAGAAATCAAATCTGAACTCAAAGCTTCCTTGCCTTTTCCCTACTGGTCATCTTATAAGTATTTGTTAATGCAGGTAGTGAATGAATACATCATTAGAAACCTACAGCAATATGCAGAAACAGGGACATTTAAGAGTGAAGAACACATACAGGCTGAAGATTCTGAAGATGAAAAACTAAAGAACACCTTGTCTGATAATCATCTTCTGCAGAAGGAAAAGGAACATACTTCGCAAAGATTGTTGAATGAAGATCATGATTCAGATTCCGCCTTCAAGCAAAAAGAGGATGCAAAGGGAAAGATGGTCTTTTGGTTCTCAATTTTCTTGAAGCAATTCATGCAGCTAAACAAAGACAAGCTGAATTAGACGCCCGCATCTATGAGGAGTACAAGCGAACCCCGAAGAAAAAATATGAAAATGCGTTGAGGGATGCTAAGGCAAGGGAACTTATGAATGCAGAGGAGGCAGATAGACTAGAAAAGGAATTGAACAAGGAAAAAGCAAAAGTAGCTGCCACTTTAAGGTTATTTCATGAGAAAGCAGAAGAACAACTAAAGTCTGAGCTTCAGCGTAAGGAGGAGCCAATATAATATGCTCAATAGTAGAGACTTCCACACCGTGTCTCATAGAGACATCTGAAGCAAGCATATCATTCTAAAAATGTCTGTGTTTTCGATTCATTGTGGCTTCCATATTGCAGTGTGACCAAACTCTTCATGAAGGAATGATATACCAAGAACAAGTGTTTCTTTTTTTCTTTTTTCTTAACTCCCGAGCATGTATATTATGCAAGACAAATACGGACAACCATCGGGTCTGAAGTGTTTTTTTATAATGATTTACAGTCTGAGGTAAGGCACAATAAATGAATAGGTTATAACAAGTCACGAAATAGCTACAGGTCGAGTGGTATTGGTACATGGAAATTTGCTATTACCTAGGATGGGTCGGAAGCATTCGTGTCTTAATCTCTTCATAACCAGCAGGTTGAAACACGTGAAGTTGGTGTTTTTACATAACCTAGAGTATGGTTAGGTAGTGTCTCCTCCACCGGCTTTGATTTCCCCTCATACGCAGCATACAGGGAACAGTCGTCTGACAGCAGGATACGTGATTCCAAGCTAGCTTACAGCTTATTCTTTGAGGGACTGTCATCAATATTGGCCAGTCAAGTAATACACCCACCCAACTTGGAGGAGCTTATTCCTACCGCAGATACTAGTATATACACATAACGGCAATCTCAAAATCAAAAGTGATAGGAAAAGGAAGAGGAAACACTTTTCTTTGTGTTGAAATGGAGTATATACTCCTACAGCCTTGGAAAGGCCAGTGATGGTTACAGATGGGATTTTAATACACTTAAGAATAATATTTCCCTTGAGCAAAGAGTCATCATTGACATCTTGTACAACATTATACTCGGAGAGTCAAACAAGTAGGAGACAATCTTCAACTAGAATCTCATCATCTGCCACTCAATCAAGAGGAATCTACCAAGTCTGACAATTTTCCTATTGAAAACTTTTTCAATAAGTCTTCCACAGTTGAAGCCAATCAAGACATTTGGACATTTTTTTCTATTTGAAGTGCCTCGTGGTGCAGCTGGAGGAGTCATAGCTATTAAGCTTATAACATATTCTACGATATCTTTGGACATATATGCAAGATTTGGAAACTTTCCAACTCATCATGTTTGGGATTACCATGTAAATGTTACCACTTCTGTAGAAAACTCAGTAACCACTTATTTAAGGATTGGGTTTCCTGACAAGTGTTTGACAAAATTACCTTAAGCACAAAATCAGTGTATTCCGTTATAAACTACAGAGAATTATTACAGAGGTTGAGAAGGCTTCTTCACTCAGCCGGAACAACAGTAGAACGTAGCAGGGCAATAGGTGGTTAAAATACAGGACTAACGATGGTTCGAAGGTTTTATCAATGGTAAAACTCGCCCCAGTTGTCCCACAACATCACGGTTTACGTACCTACTGATGGGACTGAGATTTCATGGTAAATGTTTAACGAAACACCTTAAGCCTAGATCATAACTCTTTGGTCAAAATTTGTGAAGTTTATTTCAGTGGTTGCCATTAAGTCGGAATCAAATTTAGGAAGTAGGACGGCGCCATCTATTTTTCATAGGGGCATATCTCAGTGCAAGTTATCCACAGGTGTCAGTTCAGTAGCTATTTCATACAAGCAGCAGTACAAAGCAAGTCTTGTTTAGTTCTTTGATACAAGTATAGAAGACAGGAAGTTGTTGAAAGACACAAAACATGATTACAATAGACCTTCAAAAAAATAAAAATTCAAGGTACACTCGTGATGGGCAAGTCAAAAATCCTTATGAATGTAAAACGGAAGTAAGGAGACTGTATGATGATTATAACAAATTCCCACCAAAGCTTCAAAAAGAATTTTCTTTCATTGATTATGTGGACCTTCAGCTAGAGCTACAGAATGTCATGTCCCCTTTCTAGAGTGGACATCAAAGACAATAGAGTTAGCCTATCAAGGAGTCTCATAGGCTAGCAGTGGTGTTTAGAGATTCAGTCAGGGTATACAGTGTTCAAATCTAGAGTTTCAGATAGTAGGAGGGCAGTTGAGAGCAGTTCCATAATTGTAGGAGTTTCCTACATTTCAGGAGGTGGAGATGGGTTATAGTCTTGAGTCTCTACGAGATCATTCTATGGTTTTAGTTTCAGGAGATTTGGAGACGTTCCTATTTTTTAGGAGTATCCCTAATTTTGAGGGATGAGATTATCAGTTATTTCAGATTATCTAGCATCAATCATAGGAGGTGACAAGTTCAATTTCACCTTGTAGAGGTGTTTTGGTTATCAGTTCGCTATTTGGAAAATATTTTAATATATTTAAATATTCTCCTAAGTTAGCATTTTAATAATTTAAATAAGGCTAAGTTATAGCCATTTTGGAGTAATAAGGGGTTTTTTGGCCTCATTTGGGTGAATATCCCTTAGTGTAATAGCTCATTGGAAAGGTCTTGAACTTTTCTAAATATTTCTCTTTTGACTCAATGCATTTCAGTGAACGAATTACTTTCTATTGGGAAAAAGGTTATTTTCTGGATACTTGACCACTTTTAAAATGAGAAATATATTATTTTATAACCCAACACCACATGGGAACACTTTTAGGGTTCGAGCTGAATTTGGTGGGTTATAAGGAGGTAAAGACAAAGTTCGAAGACATTATTGACATATTACATCTTGGATTTGTGTTTTGGGCTCTAATTGAGCTTTCAGCATTTGGGACGCCAAACCCACTTGCTTTGCCTGTTTGGGACATAGCCCCCAAAACAGTGGTCTGAATTCTTGTAGTCAGAAGCATCTTGGAGATTGTGCATTGTTTCTTCTGGGGAACGCAGTACTGAGTCAGAGTTTTAGCTGGGGTTTGGGTATTTTACCCATGTGTGGCCACTTTGCAACTGTACGGCCATGCCTGGCAACCATCTACTTTTCCACGTACAACATTTGAGAGCTGGATTCTAGCCGTAGCTTCCTTCTTGGCTCATATTTCACCTTCACGCATTTAGCTTGGCTTTATTCTCGGTTGTAATCATCTACATATTATTGTGAATCTTCATCTAGTTACATATTAGGCGTATATTCAAAAAAATCTGCTTGAAGTGACTTCGCTTTAAATTTATTTGGAATATATTTTCAGAACTGACTCATGTTATTGTACTTTTGTTATTACTTATTGAAAAATTATCAAAAATATAAAACAATCAAACCCTTCTGCAACTTTTGTCTAGCTTTGCAAGAAAATTTTAATAAACAGGAAAAACAAATTTAAAAATATAAAATTACAGTAGATCAGTGGAAGAGATCCATCAGGGATCTTTCACAGAACAAGACGGACATGATAAAAAACAAATATTATGAATTGGTTCGAGATCTCCTTGCAGAGGACAGTTACAAAGATTTGCATAGGGAAGATATCAATCAAACTAACAGTAGTACTAATAATGTGACAAGTACACTAACAGGTAATTGGGAGACAGAAGTATCTTATGGGGTTGTTTACACCAGTCCTTCTGATGAGCAGGTTAATGGCCCAGGTAGTAGAGTTGACCAAACCTCCAACGTTGGCAACTCCAGCATCTTATTTGGTGACATGGAAATTAACTTGGATGAATTTTATGGTGACACCAGGCTGGAAATTATATCAAATTTTGAGGAGCAAATGGACCGCAATGTTGGCAGGATAGATGATCTAGCACACAATGAATTCAAGGATATATTTGAAAATGTTGTTCCCTTAAGTGATGAAAAATCAAAAAATTCTATGGAGAACAGCCCACTTGTGTTTGCAGGAGACGGTCAAAAACCATTATCATTCCTTGACTTATTGGATATGTTTTTGGTCAAAGAGGACAAAATTGTTTAAGTGTTGACGAGGCTAGATGATTCTTCCAAGTTGATTGAGGATCTCATGTGGAAGATTGTGATAGAGGAGAGGCATGGGTACTCTTCTACATACTATTTTTGAAATTTTAAAAATGATAAAATATGAGTACTTGCAACTATTAATGGATAGAGATCTAGCAATAAAATTTGGAAGGGACAAAGAAAGCGAGGTAGATGAGCTATGCCTTTGATTGAGCTTAACACATTATTCCATCCACAAAGCTGAAAATCAAACAACTAAGGCAGCCACTTATGAAAAAGATAACCAAGGTTCAAGAGCACAAGAAATCATGCAAATCATTGAAGGAATTCATAAAGTGGGAAGATGTGAAGACAAACAATGTGATGCAATCACGTGTTCCCCATTTGAGACTTCCTATGGTGAGAAAAATTCTATGGATCAACAAGTTGATGAGTCTGAAAATTCTGATTTTTATGACAGCAGCTGCACATCTTCACATGAGCACATGGTTAGTGATACAAGAAGTGAGGATAATTTAGAGATTTCAATTAATGGTGAACCATCCTCTTACAAAGACTTAGACATAAGCAAGAGTACTTATGGTGAGGTAGGAAGTTCAAATTTATCCTTCACATGCGCTAAAGAATTTTTCAGCTTACCCAAAGATCTATCACCTAGCTCTTACGAGTGGCCACGGCCTACTTGTTGATTGGTGATTTTTCTTGTTGGTATATTTCCACTATCAGTGATTTTTTTAAAATGTCTGATGTATACTTCCCTTGATTAAGTATGATATTGTCAGAATTCTGTCATACTTCCAGTCCTAGGAAGAAATGAAGGAGTCCCAAATCTTTCATCTCGAATTCTCTAGTTAGATCTTTCTTGCACTGATCTATGAGATGATCATCACTTATTATTAGTAAATCATCAACATACGGTATCAGAATTACCATATCATTTTTATCTCGTTTATAGTATAAATTTAGATCGGCTTTATTCTTGGAGAATCCTAAGCCGATGAGATACTTATCAATTGTTTCATACCAGGCCCTGGTAGCCTGTTTAAGCCCATAGAGAGCTTTCTTGAGCCTGCAAACAAAAGTGTTACAATCATAAGTTTCAAATCCTTCAAGTTGCTCCAGATATACTTCTTCTGAAGTCTTTCCATTTAGGAATGTTGTTTTTACATCCATCAGATGTACCTACCATCCGTTTGATGCGACACTTGTTAAGACTGCTCTTACGAAGGTATATTTGGCAACAGGAGCAAAGGTTTCTTCATAATCAATTCCTTCTTTCTGAGAAAATCCTCTGGCTACAAATCTAGCTTTATACTTCTCAATACTACTGTCAGCAACATGCTTTATTTTAAATATCCACTTAGAAGAAACAACAAATTTTCCTTTAAGTCTTGAAACAATTTTCCAAACATCATTTTTCATAATAGATTAGTATTCTTCTGCCATAGCTTCTATCCAAGCTGTATGTTTAATAGCATCAAAAGGATTGGTTGGTTCTATTTTGGATAAATCACCAATGTTTGTTGTATAACTAGAGAATCTTTTAGGTCTTTTGCTTTCTCTGACTGTTCCAGAAGGTGCAACAAAGTCTTGAACTGCTTCAACTGTTTTGATGGCCCAAAGTGGTCTTTTCTTTGAATTTTCTTCAAGGTTCATATTTTGAATTTCATCTTTGATATCTTCTAGTTTCTCCCTCTGGGACCCAGTTTCACTATTTCTTTCAGAACTAGATAAAGGAGAAGGTTCATCAGAACTTATGGCTCTTTTGAATGCAAGATCTTCTTCAAAGATTACATCCCTACTAAGTTCAATACTTTTCTATCCAAGTATGAAAATCCTATATGCCTTAGATGTTTCACTATACCGTACAAAAATACCTTTCGTCCCACAGGTTTCTAACTTGGTTCTCTTTTCTTTTGGAACATGAATATATACAGGACATCCAAAAATTCTAAGATGACTTATATTGGATTTTACTTTAGTAAATACTTCTTCAAGAGTTTTATCTTTAAGATAGGAGTGAGGGCTTATGTTTTGAATATATACAGCAGTACAAGAGGCTTCTGCCCAAAGATAATATTCTAGATTTTGATCAAAACTCGTAACTCTAGTAGCTTCTATAATTGTCTTATTCTTTCTTTTTGCTACCCCCGTTTTGTTTTGGATTATAAGGTATGAAAATCCTATATGCCTTAGATGTTTCACTATACCATACAAAAATATGTTTCTTCCCAGAGGGTTCTAACTTGGTTCTCTTTTCTTTTGGAACATAGATATATACAGGACATCCAAAAATTCTAAGATGACTTATATTGGGTTTTATTTTACTAAATATTTCTTCAGGAGTTTTATCTTTAAGATAGGAGTGAGGGCTTTTGTTTTGAATATGTACAACAGTACAAGAGGTTTCTGCCCAAAGATAATATTCTAGATTTTGATCAAAAATCATAACTCTAGCAGCTTCTATAATTGTCTTATTCTTTCTTTCTGCTACCCTGTTTTGTTCTGGATTATAAGGAATAGTGCACTCCCTCTTAATCCTTGATTCTTTGCAAAACCTTTTAAACAAGTCTGAGGTATATTCTCCTCCATTATCAGTTCTAAGGGTTCTAATTTTATGTCCTGAAGGATTTTCAATTAATGTTTTGAATTCTTTAAACCTCATTAGGATTTCTTTTGATTCTTTACATTTTAAGAAGTAAATCCATGTTTTCCTAGAGAAGTCATCTATGAACAAAATGTAATACTAGGATCCTCCAAGAGAAGGAACAGACATAGGTCCACATAAATTTAAATGAATTAATTCTAGTACATTATTTGTTTTTCTAGTACTATCATGAAAAAGACTTCTGGTGTTCTTACCCAGAGCACACCCTTTGCAAATACTTGAGTGGTCTTTATTTAGTTTAGGTAATCCAGTAACCATCTTCTCCATAGTTGATAGAGTTTTGAAATTTAGATGTCCTAATCTTGTGCCATATTTCATTTATATCTGCGGCTTCATGAACTAAGGCTTGAATAGATCGACTAGATTCTATGTTCAATTCATACAAATATCCTTTTCTCTAACCAATTAACTTTTCTTTCTTGATGGAGGAGCTCTTTGCCAGAGTTAATACTTTGTCATCCACGAACGCAACATTATGCCCATCATCTTCAAGTGTTGTAAATGAGATTAGGTTTCTTTTAATTCCTGGTACATAGAGTACACCTTTAAGAAGAAGAGTATTTGATTTTAGTTTCAAAGTACAATTTCCAATTCCTTCAACGGAGTGTGCTGAATTATCACCAATGGTAACTTCACCATTAACCTTCTCTGATAAAGAGTCTAGTGTTTCTTTGTATCCCGTTATATGTCTAGAAGACCCACTATCAATTACTCATGCTTTATTTGAAATTTCATTTGATAGTGAGGAATACAAAACACGGTTCTCAAGATCATTAGTATCTTCTTCCCTAATAACATTTGCACAATTTGCTGCTTGTTTGGAATTTTCAGGACAATTAGATCTGTAGTGTCCAAATTTTTCACATTTGAAACACTTTATTTTAGATAGATCTTTCTTGGGTTTTCAATTCTTTTGATTTCCTTTTTTCTTCCTGAAATGCTTCTTCTTGCCCTTATAGGAGTTTGTATTAAGAACATGTAGTTTTCCATCTTCTGTTTTTGGTTTCCCTCCTTTCTTTAGTTTTTTGGATTGCTCTTGAAGGCAATCGTTCTTAAGTCTGTTAAAGTCTGAAAGATTATCTCTAGCACTTATTCCTTGTGCAAATGTCTCCCATGAATCTGGCAATCCATCTATAGCCATTAGTGTTAATTATGTGTCACTAATAGTGGTTCCTATACTTGATAGTTCATCTCTAATGCTGGCAACCCTTAGGAAGTAAGAATTTATCGATTCTCCTTTCTTTATCTAAATGTGATTTAGTTGTCTTTTTAGTGCAAGAACCCTAGTTGCATTGTTTACTTTATATCCATTTCATAATGCATTCATCATATCAAAGGCAGTTTGATGTTTTGTAAGCATAGGTTCGATATCATTTTTTACTCCCTCTAAAATGATTTGAATGGCTTTTCTATTTCCTTTGCTCTAGATAGATTTGTGGGGTTCAACTGGAGGTTGTTTGGATGCTCCATCAACAAACTGTTTTACATCATTCTTTTCAAGAATCATCATGATTTTGAACTTCCAGGCTTCAAAGTGTTCTTTCCCATCAAACCTGTCCTCGGGTCTGATTGTGTATGCCATTGAAAATAGAAGATAGTGTGCTAGATATATATGAAGTCTGATAACTGAATTTTGCAGAGCCTAGGTTCGACTACCAGAGCTCTAATACCATGTAAAGATTCTCCAAATTCTGATGGAAATATTCAGTAAAATCTGCAACAACCTTTGATCTAATATATTTCCCTTTATGAAGATTGCCTTGTTGAATTTCTGATTGTATATGAGATCTTTTATATTCTGCAATAAATCGCTTGGATGATATTGCTTGAAGGAGCAGACTGAAAGTGTAATTGTGTGTCCTTCAAACTGCAATACCATCCTTCTAAATATCTTGACTAAAAGGCATGACATTCAAAGGACATGTCCCTTTCCTTAGTCGGCTTATTATGACTTCTCATAAATCGGCGATTTCAAGTTTAATTGCAATCAATCACTAACACACACAATGTGTTAGGTTAGTGTTTAATACCAAATCAATTTAGAAAGTCATCGCCTCACAAGAGGAAAACAAGGAATATATATAAAGCCATTCGTAGACATTTAGAATGAGAAGATCAAGTGCGATCTGCACTTCTAGACCTGGTGATTATCATGTTATATACTTAACATCCTCTAGTAGGGAGACAAACTGAACATAGATACAGAAACAATTTAATATTTCACACTAATTTAATATTTCACACTATCTGTGATGATCGAATTTAAATGCTAAATGACATTGTCAATTTATCTGACATTTAAATTGCATACAAAATTACAAATAATTAAAAAGGACGATTCATCTGCAGTTCAAATCTCCACGCCATTTTTAAAAAAAAAAATACATTTTATTTTATTATAAAAATAAAATAATTGATTTTATATTACAAAGTCATATTAAACTCCTTATTCCTCCATACAAATAATATAAAATGCTTCTTCAAAATATCAATGGTTTTTTTTGGATATTGAATCTGTCTTCTTGACTTCCCATTACTTACGTCTAATAAAGTGACTCTTCAAAAAGCCACGTCCCTAAAAATATATTTAACAAAGAATTAATAATATACAAATAAGCAATAAACATATTATTTAAGTATTTTAATACTCCCAATTTATATTTTATGTTTCCAAAACCACCGTAACTCCATATGCTCTCTGATACATGACCTGTGAGATTTTATGAACGACGATACCCATCAAATTGGAGGCTTCTATATTTATATAAAATGAATCTCCTAATGTTGCCATTGAATCTCTTGCGCGGTTTTGATATGGCCGATTACTTTCATCCTTCTAACTCCCGACACCATCCGCTTTCACAAAAAACTTATCACATAATTAAATCTTTTGTATCTAAGGCATTCCAATATGCTCTTGTGATGATATTTTGACATCCGTATAACTCAATGTTGACTTTTCTAACTCGGGGGTCATTGGTATTCATCGTGTGCATTGGTGGCATGCAATATCTATTTTGTTTCATGTTTAATCCAAACTCCACACATAATAATCCCATCAAATTCAATTTCCTTTATTTCTTCACAGCATGCTGTCAATTCCAGAATACTCATCATTGCTGGCTATCTTCAAACATTTGGAGATTCCCTTTCATTTACTGGATATTGTACGTTTAATAATGATTGCCAATACTAATCAATACTGTTTGCTGGAACACAACATTGATGTTGACATGACTGGAAAACCAAGTCACTTTCCTTTACCATCAGGTTTCTTTCTTGCTAGTGGATTAATGGTTTTTGCTTTATATATATACTCCGCACATAATAATCCCGTCAAATTCAATTTCCTTTATTTCTTCACAGCATGCTGTCAATCCCAG
This sequence comes from Cupressus sempervirens, assembly GCA_028749045.1. Lineage (NCBI taxonomy): Eukaryota > Viridiplantae > Streptophyta > Pinopsida > Cupressales > Cupressaceae > Cupressus > Cupressus sempervirens. The sequence goes on from CM053786.1 coordinate 488,221,730, forward strand.
AATACTCATCATTGTTGGCTACCTTCAAACATTTGGAAATTCCCTTTCATTTACTGGATATTGTATGTTTAATAATGATTGCCAATACTAATCAATACTGTTTGCTGGAACACAACATTGATGTTGACATGACTGGAAAACCAAGTCACTTTCCTTTACCATCGGGTTTCTTTCTTGCTAGTGGATTAATGGTTTTTGCTTTATATATATATATATATATATCGCTGACCAAATCTCAACTTCATCAATAATGTCCCCGTGGCTTCCCTAGCTGCTTAGCTGCATCTATATTGGTACTGCGGTGATAATGCTGAAGCTAATCATTACCAGGTCAAGACGTCAGAAGGCCTGTTCATTTAACTTCATGTGTTTTTATTTGGCAGAGCTTTCTGATAGTGTGGCTCCATGATAGTGAAACTTATTGGAAGAGGACATTAGAATCCAAATACTCTATTGATGTTGTTACTTTCACAGTCATTATCTGTGATTTTTCTGAGGCTGGGAGACCTGCAGATGCCCAGGAATTACATAACCAGATGTGCAACAGTGGTGTTAAAATCTGCTATAAAGTTCTAATGGATGGCTTTTGTAGAGCTCGATATATATAAGCAGCAGAGCATATATTTCTCAAGATATCCATAGTGCAGGCTTTGATCCTGTTATGGTTTCTTTCAACATTCTAATAAACTTCTTGTGTAGATCCGATCTTGTTCATTTAGCTTATGACCTCTTCATAAAATGTTGGAATCTGGATTTGTTCCTAAAAATAACTCATGGGTTATTTGTTGATGGTCAGCCCTCATCATTGTGTTCATGTGGTGCTGGAGAGTAATTCCAACACATTAGATTTCTTGTGTTCTTCTGTAAGTCTCCATAGTTTCATATCTTGGAGTTTGTAGGAATCAAAACTTTATGTAAGTTATTTTTGTGGCTTTTTTATGTTGCAGTGTATTTTCCCATTGGCTGAGTATTTTCATGTATCAATATTTCAATGAATACATCATCCATGCTGGAGATGATTTATTCATTGTCTTGTACCATTTACCATCCGATATGTAAGAAAAGATCTTTAATTGTTTTGAAGCATACTGTTTGAATATAAGTAGTGGGTAAGATGTGAAAATTAGCCCCTTCACATGGTGTTTGGGACTCTAAATTTGCCAAAATTTAGAGTTCCATCGGTACGGACTTCCAGTGTCCACTTCACAGGCTATACAAACTGACTTTTCGAGTCCGGAACCTTCGCCTACAAACGGGATTGGAACATTACAGTGGTATTAGAGCAATTGCCTTCGGGTCGAGATACCCGTTGGATTGGTTTTCCCTTTCGGATCGATATTCCCTACGGACTGAGTTCCCCTTTGGATCAAGTTCCCCTTCGGATTGAGATTCCCTTTGGACTGAGTTTCCCTTCGGATCAAGTTCCCCTTCGGGTCAAGATCCCCTTCGGATCAAGATTCCCTTCAAACCAAGATTCCCTTCAGATCGAATTTCCCTTCAGATCAAGATTCCCCTCGGAACCAAATCCCTTTCGGATCAATTTCCCCTTCGGGTTGAGATTCCCTTTGGGCCAAGTTTCCCTTCAAATCAATTTCCCCTTCAGGTCGAGATTCTCTTCGGGCCAAGTTTCCCTTCGGATCGAGTTCCCCTTCAGATCGAGATTCCCTTCGGATTGAGATCCCCTTTCGGTTGAGTTCCCCTTCAGTTCAAGATTCCCTTTGGACTGAGTTTCCCTTCGAATCAAGTTCCCCTTTGGACTGAGATTCCTTTCAGATCAAGATCCCCTTCGGGAGGAAATCCCCTTCGGACCAATATTGCATTCGGGTCAAAATTGCCCTCAAGCCAAGTTTGCCTTCGGAACATTACATTGGACATCCCACCAAGGGATACCCATGCAATTTGAAGAGAAGCACACAAGTTCTCTTCACTTAAGGAGAACAACCAACCACAACTCCAAAACCACAAGACAATAACAATAGCTATCTCTTCGTAGATAACATAACAGATAGGAAATAACAATCGATTCAACAATTGTGAGCCAAGAAGCAAGATTAGTATGATGCCAAGGGAAGACGATTATCTAGTGTTGAAAATGTAACAAGTGGGACCAATTTGCCAAGGAATTTGAAAGCAATCAAAATAAAGGAGGAATGTTCTACAAAAGGTGTGGACTAGGTGACCACGAAGACAATAATTGCACAAAGTAAAAAGGTATTTATGTGGTAGATGTGGAGGAATGAGAGGAAATAACTCTAGCATATACCAAAGCACAAATGAAAAGGAATGACTTAGAGAAGCTAAAGAAAAACTAGAAAAAGCAATGGTCAAAGAGAGAAGAACATTCAATGAAATTGCAAATACCTCACTATGGTCAAAGAGAGAGAAGAACAAAGTATGACATATGTTATAGACAACCATACCAATCAAGGTGACAAACCTTCAACCAAGCTACAACTGAGAGTGACACTTACCAACATGGTCAATGAGCACCAAAGTTAGTGATAGGAAGGTCCAAAAAAAGGATGATAGTAGAATCACCACCAAAGGGGAACAAATCATAGACATAATGGTGCTAACAATGAATGTAGGGAAGAAACTATCATTCAAATAGACGACATCCAGAAGAATTTGATGGATATCATTGTGGATAAAGGATCGGAAGCCAATATATTGCACAAAGATAGATGGAATAGCATGGAATATAGTCATTGGAGATAATAATAATTTAATGGTGCACAAGGTAACTATTGGGGCTTAATAGTTCCTGTGAACTTTGTGATCATTTCATTGCAAAAGAAAGTGTACAACACTTGTGGGATCCAAATGCAAAATTAAAGTCACTTTAAAAGACAAGAGATGGAAGGCCAAGAGATAAGTTGATGGAAGGCCAAGAGTTTCTTGGAGAATACTATAAGAGCTGAAGGAGTGGATTATTCAGATCTTGTTCAGATATTTTAGTGGATTTGATCAAATTCTTGATGTTATGACATTAGCAGAAAATTTCTTGAGATGAAAACCTTCAAAGGCTTAACAAGAGAGCTGGACAAAATCCTAGTTCTTCTTGGAGTGGATTCATAATGGAATTCACACTTGTTCTTAATTTGAATAAATAAGGGATTTGCAGATTCTGGATTATTTCTAATGATGGAAAATTAAAGATAATTTTGTATTGTGCAGAATATTGTATACTGAATATTCATGGCAATAATAAAGTTTTTTGTTTTGATGTCATAATCTTTTTTTCTGATGATGGGACTTCTATGGCGTAAGTTTATTGTCAAATGTGTTATCTAAACTGATTTATGATGAGTCATGGCGGGTCCTAAATTACTAATATTTGATAAATTTGAAGTTTATTAATATTGGTGTTGGGGCCATTCTTCAAGGGGAATTTAATTATTGAGCTGAATTTGTCATATTTTATTAAGAGCGACTATCATAGGAGCCTTCAACCATATACCAACTACCTTAGAATTGTAGGGGCCCAAGTAAACCAAAATGATGGTTAAGGGCCCTACTATTTTTTAGGCAACTATAATATTCTACCCGCATATCCCTTTCCAACTTTCCATAAATAATCGTCAGAATCATAAACAAGAATTTACACAATGATAACCAGCAAATAACTAGCAACATTAACCACTAAATAACTAGCAAATACTCCAGAATTTGTTATTGCATTATAAACCAGCAATACAATAACAATCCAATCATATAACCAGTAATAACAGTTAGATTGGATAACTAGCAAAGAACCTAAAAAGCACTTGTGAACTCCGTCACGAATTCAACACAAATGATGAATCGGGGCTATGTCCAATCCACCAAGAAGAACCTGAGGGTTTGTGTCCTCGGATCCTGAATAGAAGCTGAGGCTTCCTTAATTTCTCCAAGAGAAATCTGAACCCAAATCAATATCCAAGCCTGCTCAAAATGAACTCCTCATCCTTCTCTTATGCTAAAAACAGGTGACCCTTATGTTTCTTTCTCTTGTCCTCTCGTCTTTTTTCCTCCTTGTCCCCTTTAACCCACTTTATAATATTAATTTGACTCATTAATAATTTTGCATTGAGCTCCCTTTAGCCAAAATTAATATTTTATGAATTCATCTTCATAATTTCTAATGTCCCAAAAAGGGCACATTACAAGTCCTCCCTCCTCGAGATTGCTTGTCCTCAAGCAATCGGTACCAAGATCCCATATAAACCTAAAAGTAGCCCTATAGCCCAATCTGAAAATTGTTGCTACACCCATTTGTTGCGCTACTCTGATTAAAACTACACCAAGCCCAGGATCATATAGCAACTCATCATAATACTCAAGAGATTGTTGTCGGTAAATTCTATATTGTAGTTGACAGGTAGAATAGTATCCGAACGGGCGTGTGACGGTCGAGTCACCCCTTCGGAAAGGTATATGTACACCGTCCAGAATGGACTTTGGATCATCATTGTAATCAATCATATCGAATATTGTAGTATCTTCTGTATAAATGCGAATAATAAAATTGTGTTACATGTTCTTGTCTATTGTCTGAATGCATTAATAAACCATTTACCTTGTACAGTAAACATTTGGCGTCGTTGCCTATAAGGACCAGGTGCTATGAATACTGAACAGACTGAATAAAGATAGAAATAAGAATCTAGAAGATGACAGCATAAGTGTGGCACGGGAAATATTAAACTACACACAGCAAAGCGACCGGAGGCATAGACTCCAACAACTCGCCGAAGGGTACGGCAGTGGTGTCATAGGAGGTGACCATGGTACCACAGAAGCACTGACGAACGGAGTGCAGTCACCAAGTCGATCAAGGGAAAGGTTGATAGAAGAAGCCCAAGAAAGGCGAAGGGTGATCAAAGGAACAAAGGAAGAATTGGCAAACCGGTATACGCCAAGGGGGAATTTGGTTAGAAGGGAAAGGGCCAGCGCGACTCGGAGTGTAAAAGGAACACGAGCGTGGGATGAACTCTTCATCCCTGATACACCTAACGAACAAATACAGTTTGGTCTAAACAACCAAGTCCTTGAGGAAGCCTTCACGCCACTTGAGAAGGGAGGTGTCTGTAACACAAGTGTTAACGCGGTACAAAAGTACAGAACAATACGGGTACCGACAACAATGCACAACAAAAGAAAGAAAGGGTACCGATGGCCGGTCCAAAGGAAAGTTTACTAAAGTTCGACAGGGATGGCACGGCTGACCCAATCAGACACTGCAAAACTTGCGAAACGATTTGGATAGTGAATGGAGAAAATGACTAGGACGAATGGGCAAGGCTATTCCCAGCCACCTTACGAGGTGTAGCAATCAATTGGTTTTCTGACACTGATCCGGCAAAGCTAACCACATGGGAAAACATAAAAAAGGAATTTATTACAGAGTTTCAACTGCTACGAGACAACAACGAGATAGTAGCAGAAATCTACACCACAAAACAAGGAAGAAATGAAACAATCCGTGTATATGCTAGTAAACTAAAAGAATTAGTAAATAAAATGGAAAGTAAGCCAACAGACGGGCTGAAAAAGAGATGGTTCATAGAAGGACTACGCTCGGAGTTAAAAAGGAAAATGAAGATTGTACTGCCATCGTTGTACACTGAAGCATACAATCGAGCGATGGACTTATAAAGTGAACAGAAAACAAAAAAGAAGAAAAGCAGATCATCCGACTCGGATGAATCCTCTTTTGAGGATAGCAATAGTGATGAAAAGAGCAATAAGAAGGTTCAAGCCCTCCAGAAGGATATGATCAGGATGATGAAAAAGTTTAAGAATATGCAGAAAGGGAATAGTCAGACCAAAGAAAATGAGCTATGTTGCACAGAATGCAAGATAGAAAGTCACACTAAGGGATCCTGTCTGAAGAACCAGTTCTGTGATACCTATCAAATTGCGGGACATTCCACAAAGGAATGCCCGTTCAATATGAAAACAAGAGGGCATCAACAAGTGCTTTTGACACAGGAAGCATCCACGTCAAGAGGGAACGGAAACACAAACAAGGACGGTGCCACCTCGGGGGGGTACAGAAACAACAAAAGAGGACAAAACAACAACACCAACAACAACAATAATAACAATAATAATGGGGGCCGCAGTTGAATTCAGTATGATGCGAACGACCGACGAATGGTTCAATGTCGAGCATGCAACTTGTGGGGCCACTTTGCATGAAACTGTACAACAATGAACACACTGCAATTGTTATGCAGATGGTGTGGTCCTAGAAACCATGAAGATGCCAAGTGCCCAAAATCAAAATCAAAAGTGAATTTGATTAGCATCGAATCAAGAACGAACAAAGAGGAAGTCCTAGCATTCCTATCAACTCCCAGATCCCAAACCAACCTAGGAAAAAATGCTCCAACATTATGTTGTGCTAATCTGATATAAATAATGGGGTCCAAAATTGTGAAGTCACCCATCAATACACTACTAAAGTAAAGCATCAATCATACCAATACTAGGATCCCACAATATTATATTATCATGACCGTCAAATATGAGAAGATATAAATGTCTCGAGGAGCTATTAGTACCTTACAACTCTCCATCTATGAGTGATCTCCCGTGGAAATGCATATTGAACTCCATCATAACTATCAATCTTGAACTACTAATGAAGGAATCAAACTGCTCAATAGCTGAAACCCGTACCATAGGTGTAGAGAAAAGACTAAGAATCTATCCCCTATGATCAAATTATAACTCCCATTAATCCTCAACCAAGATCTACTTGGTGAAGCAAGGAGTCTATCCAACTCATGTGTAAGTCAGAAACTGAAACAATGTGTAAGCTGATCAAAGAATGAGAATTTATGTTAAATTTGAAAAATCAAATCACCACACCAATCTTGTGAACCAAACTCACTGCTTGGAACTGCAACTAGGTCCCACATCCTCCAGTCAAGATCATTCTCATCACGGAAATCGGAAAGATTTTCTGTATTCAGCTCAAAAAGTGGATTATCAAATGTCCAATCAGCATCCACCTCAAACAAGGAATTGTCTATTAGCTGAAAACGATCCAAAGCTTCATTTCTTGATCTCTTGGGGCAGCTATCCAAGTTGTAAGTTTGTTGAATGCTATCAAGTTCTTTGATCACTTCCTCAAAACACTCATGCCTTCTTTTATCCTCTTGTTGCTTAGAGTGTTTGGTGACAACAATCTAATTTTCTACTTCATGAAGAGAAACTTTTGATTTAGCCAATGCCTCCTAAGCATTCTTAAGCTCCCTATTGATCTTATTAACCTCATCCTCTTTTTTCCTTAGTTGACCAGCATATAACTCAGCAAGCTTTAAACTATAATCCCTGTCTGAAAACAAACACAAATAATCTAATTTCAAATATTCTAAGGCTACTTTAACCCTTTGCAAATCAACAACAGTAGAATCACTTTCCATTCTCTTTTGCCTCTCCTCCGTGTGTGTCTTCCTGTAGATATCTTCAACAATCCTGTGAGTATCATCATAACACACCAAGGCTGCAACAATCATCTCTTCATCAACTTTCAGCTGGTTTTTCAAAGAGTCGTTGTCACTTTGGCATGCCTTCTCTAATTGGTCACCCATAACATCGTCATCTTGCAATTTTATTTCTGATTGTTCCACCAAATCACTATCATGTAAACGTGAGTTGTCATAAAAAATACATGATTCATCACTCCTCACAAGGATGTCATCAATGCCATCGCATGCTTAAAGCCCCCTGTTTAAATGAGATGTGTGTAATGACAAGGTGGCTGTCATGTTATCATTTTCAGGCAAATTTGCATCATACGAAGTCTCAAACACGCTCTTTCCTCAATTAGGCCATCCTCTTCAAGATGTTTGTCTATAACCAACTCCAAGTCACAAATGTAGAGGGTGTATAACCAATACTTATGTTATTTTGTATGGGGAAGGCTGTGAGATTTATCTTCTTCATTGTTGGCCTGAATTTCTTTCTTTGACTCAACATCATTATACCCCTTACAAATGTGATTACGTGTCCATGTTTGCTAGCATGGGAAACAAATCTGATCCCTTCTCATTTGGTTTTTGCTCATTTTTGGAGATCCCGCAACTTGTATGCCTGCTGAAATTAACTCAGGTTCAGTCATGAATTCCTTGAACATGTCCAACTTAGGTTTGATTAGCTCCTCCACAAGCTTGTAAGCCGTAGGTGAGATAATGTTCTCCCTTCTCCACATAGCCAACAAATCTGACTTTAATTGCTTACATATGTCGGCATTCTCATCAAGGATTAATGATGTGATAGTTTTAATGCAAGCTCTCACATTGTCGGAATGATGTTTCCTGAATTCTCTTAAGAAATTTTGAAACAACAACCTAATCATCTCCTCACAACCGAAATCTAACATGAAAATGAAAAATCTGGTTTTTTCCATTAGTTCTAGAATCTTTACCTTCTTTCCACAAGTAGAGTGCTTGTCACCATGTAACCCTTGTAGGCTGCCAACAATAAGTTGCAAAACTTTCTTTAACACATCAACATTATAGGGTGTTGTAGACGTTGTTATCCGTGTGATTTCATTCAGACATGAAACTAGTGCAAGTCTAACATTTTTATCTGAATGTTTAATAAACTTGTGCTGAACCAAAGCAATCATTGAAGGTTGTAAAGCCCAATTGAGAAGTCTGCAATCTGCCTGGTCTACTTTAGACAAATATGTTTCTAATTCTTCTAGCTTGGAGAGGACACAATCTAGGATTTTCATGGACTCCAATTGTAGGCCAATCACATACAACCAATTGCCCATTTCTCTTTCTTTTTGCAATTCTCAAAACTGAGCACCATTGAATCCGTTATTAAATTCCTTTGAAAATAGGTTACTTTTCATCTTGTCCAATGTTTCCAATTTGTCACTGTAAGAGTACTTATTTTTACCAAACCTTTGCTTTTCTCTTTGAGAGATTTTAGCAAATAGTTTGCTTGCAGGTTTTAAATGCACAGTTTTCAATTTTGCCCAGACATTACCATATTTGTTTTTCCAACTGGATTTTCCCCAGTTTGATGCACACTACTATCAGATACTAGCCCAGTTCTGACACATTTGTTGTAAACCAACACTATCCTGTCTACAGTTTGCCTTAGAATGTACCTATAGGAATTCTTAATTGTCAAGCGTTCCAAATACCAGTCCAATAGTTTTAAGGCACCAGTGTCCAAGTGACTGAATTTAATCCTGATTTTCTTTATCGAGAACGATTTTTTATTATCATACACAAAGAAGGATGTTTACAAACTACATAAGCATCATTCAGCCAATTACGATCAACCCAGATTTGAAGAATTGTAGTATCAAGCCAAGTTTTTTCTAGAATATAGTTTACTGAATTCCACTCTAAATCACTATGTTCAGCCTCCAGTCACACTTGGTCGGTCCTCTCAAGATGTGCACTCTAACTTCCCCACTAAATGCTCTCGACTGACTACTCTATGTAATTTTCAATGCCTCAATCTGCAAGTTGGGCTGTATATATAATGGTCCCAATAGATTTCACCAAACAGATCTATTTTATCAAAAATATCTGTCCAAATTTCTAAACAAAGCATTAGCCTGATACAGTATAATATGTCAATGCCTGCAATATGCAAGCGGCAATATACCAACCAATGCCAAATTATTTGTAGGTACCACTCACGGACAAGATCTTCACACGCTAGATGTTGAATGAGGTTACAAAACGTTCACTATGAGCAACAAAACGACACAAAACTAATGACCTTCTAACATTTCTTAACACTGTCAGTATTACCTAGCATTCAATGTTCAACATAATTATGGAAAACACCGAACAAATGTTCCTCTTGTAATGTCTTTAGCAACCATATTATCGTTACAATTACCTTTTTTGATATATGGCAGTTACAACCATTCTCCTAAACACCATCGGTGTCTCCTTGGGCTATCACCGATACAGCCGGTTAAAGGCTTCACTGTTTTTCTCAGTTTTTATGCCTTCCAACATCTACTGACGTCTAACATGGTCATCTCAACACTACCTTCAGATTTGGAAAGGCACCCGAACAAATACCGTCCGCTCTCTTTTTGGTGTTACTCACAATTCTTCCAAAAATTTGATCTCCAACTTCGATGCTCATGAAGTCATTAACGGCTCTGTTTATATGTTTTTCCTATTCAACAAGTGACGGCTCCCTCCATTAGTGCATACTGCTTTCATTCTCCCAGCATTTCCCACTAATATAGAATTGAAGGCATGCACCATATCTGTTCCACTAGAATGCAGAAGGTCTTCAGTGATGCAAACACTTATTTTCACGACACATCATATTCATGGCATTTTATAATGAAGTCTTTAACTTCTCCATATATGCGAAAGCCCAAAATATTTCATCAATATTGTCCTCGAATCACTGGCAATTTGGAGTCGGCAAATTGGATAAAAACTCTTCCTTCACAATTCTATTATTCCACATCCCTGCGTCTCCATAGGATCTTCCGCATAATGAGACACTCTGTTAGGATGAAGTCCAAGCTTTTGTCGCACTAGTACTTGGGAGTTTTGGTAGTGATGTCAGCTAGCTTAAGGAACACACTCACAAACAACTATTTTGCACTTCATATGCCTTCGACGAAGATCAAAGGTACTCCTATTGCCTTCAAAAACAACAGGTTCACTAGCCCCTGTATGTGACGAGAATGAACTTCGACATTAGAAGTTTTGACAACTATAGAAATTCTTGAAATGAACCTGTTTAGCGAAAATGATTGGACACTTGTGAACCTGCCAAAAAACAACTTTTGTCTAGAATATGGAATTATTTCTCTTAGTTCACCGTTTGCTATCAGTACAAAACTAATTTCTCTTGGTTCAAATCAAAGCTTACACAAGCCCATGATACCAAACGTCACCGCAGATGAGGGAGTGAATTTCTTTTCTCCTGCGTTCATTTTGGGAAGTTCAACACAAATTTTTCCACCTTCTAAAGTCAAGAGTGTTATAGTTCCACCTCAAATGCTAAATATTTTGTCGCACCTTGATAAATTCAAATTGTTTCCAAAAATATTGGCTTCAATAAGTTTACGGCACCAATTTTTCCCGAACTATAGTCTTTGGCTTAGAATCAAACATTTGCCCGCAACGAGTAGGCCCGACGCCATTACCACCTGCTTTGCCTTTGAAATGAAATACAAGTGTCAGCTAGGAAATGAACCGAATCAGGAATTACGTAGGAAACCATCAACCATGGTTATATTGAAGAAGTAATTACATCAGAATATGGTACTTAATCTTTATTTATGGACATTGAAGCAATGCATAAATATGTATATTGTTTTCTTGCCTCTGATAAAATTGTGATAAATAATCTGCATAAGAAACACTCAGATAAGACTTTTCTTGAAATTTGCTTTTTAAATGAACTCTACAGGCTGGAAAAAACCAGCTCTAATATCACTATAATATCCTACCCGGATATCCCTTTCCAACTTTCCTCAATTAATTTTCAGAATCATAAACAAGAATTTACACAATGATAACCAGCAAATAACTAGCAGCATTAACCACTGAATAACTAGCAAATAATCCAGAATTCATTATTGCATTATAAACCAGCAATACAATAACAATCCAATCATATAAATAGTAATAACAGTCAGATTGGATAACCAGAAAAGAACCTGAAAAGCACTTGTGAACTCCATCACAAGTTCACCACAGATGATGAATCGAGGCTACGTCCAATCCACAAAGAACCTAAGGGTTTGCGTCCTTGGATCCTGAATAGAAGCTAAAGCTTCCTTAATTTCTCCAAGAGAAATCTAAAACCAAATCAATATCCAAGTCTGCTCAAAATGAACTCATCCTTCTTTTATGTTAAAAATAGGTGACCCTTCAGTTTCTTTCTCTTGTCCTCTCGTCTTTTTTCCTTCTTGTCACCTTTAACCTCTAGTTTATAATATTAATTTGACTCATTAATAATTTTGCATGGAGCTCACTTAAGCCAAAATTAGTATTTTATGAAATCATCTTCAGAATTCCTAATGTCCCAAAAAGGGGACATTAGAGCAAGCCCTCATTTTAAACCAAGATTCTAGATGAGAAGAAGGCATGGAAGACAAGTAAGAGATCAAGGAGGTGCATAATAATCTAAAAAAGATTGAGACTTTGCATATGAGAGGCAATATATCATATTGTTAGTCATTGAAGATTAAAGCACAAAATATTATTATCAAGACTTTGAAGAGCAAACATTATTGGTACCCAGTGTAACCAAGAAGTCAGCGATGGGTGAGTAAAGGCGGAACATTTAATATGAAATAATCTTGTTTTCCATGGAGAAGAATCATTCCAGTTTGTCGTGAAATACACAATTTGAGACTACGGTTGGGAAATACTATTTCCAAAAAAAATCCTTCCATTGGTCATAGCATTTGAAATTAATATTGCATGGGTGTGGTTGATTTCTTATGTCGTGGCTCAGTTTTGGATAGATTAACTGCCTGATACTAAATTTCAAAGAGATATTAATATGAAGAGACTATTGCAGTGGAAGTCGTTAGAGACATGTCAGGACTCTGGAAACAATATTTGCCATCAATAATTCACAGCTCAAGGTCTCTATTCTAGGGACGGGACTTCATCTACCATGCATCCTTCAATTTTCAAATTATCAAGCCTCAGAATGCAAAGCAATTTGTTCAACATGGAAATACTAAATTCAATTTGGGATATACATTTGTGTACCCTAGCAAGTGTAGGCGGCGATTATGACATGAATAGTTGAATAAGACTTTTCTTGGTTAATAAAACATTGTTCCGAAGGGGTGTCAGTTGTGTCATCAATTTGTGACGGTTGGAGACTTAACCAACCGTGTTGAGTCTATTTATATGGAATCTAGAACAAGTGAGGGTGTGGTTAATGTCAGAACTGTTATGCTATGAAATATACATCATTTTTTCATTTATGGTGCAATGAGATTCTATGTTATTTATGCTGTTGTTGTATTTCACTCATCTCTGGTATTATACTATCTTGTTGAATCTGCATATACTATGCAATCCCTCTCAGCTTAGGCATATAACAGCGAGTCTTGTAATGGAATCATCAAGGGAATGGTGTACATGTTTGATTTATCTTCTTAGTATTCTCAGAAGTATTGGGCCTTGTTCAGATTCCTTCCCTCATTAGTCTCTTTGTTCTTCCTTACTAGAAATGAATGTTTGAGGCATAGCTTAGCATCATCAAGGATATTCTATGAACATGAGTCAGAGTTACTTGTTGTTTGAATATAATCAGGAACCAAATGCAGGTGACGGTTTATATGCACCAAAGATAAAGGTTTATATGCACCAATGATGTATTCCAGATAAAGGTATCATCTATCAATTTTATTTATCTTTGTTGTCCTACTTTACCAAAGATTTGAATGAGTCTTATTATTACCTTTAAGTAATTATCCATCTCTGACTTCTAAAAAAAATAGCACCAGAAATTGATTATAGAAAATCACTGTTATTTGCAGCTCTATTTTTGTCATTTGCTTATATATATGAATAGCTCAATCCTGATTGAAACATTGCCAACCAATTGAAACTGTAAACTGTATATTTACAAGGTTTGTCAAAAATACCTCCAAGGGAATATGCAATTTGTTTAATAACTCTTGTGCAAAATTTGGGTTCGATCAAGTCAGAGGTCTTACAAATGATTCTAGGGATTTACAAACTAGGGATATCCAGTATGTCGAAGAATTCCACAAAGAAGTACTTGCAGCCTTGTGACATTGTTTGGAGATAAGATAAGATAATATGACAAAAATTTATTAATGTCCAACAAAAAACCAACAAGGGTCTAAGGGACTGGAGACAGTACAAAGGGCAAACACTAACAAAGGGAGCACAAAACAGTGTCCACAAAAAGAGCGTGAAAGCAAAAGAACATAACAATGAAAGAAAGAACTAAATACTCCTCAAAAACGGGAAGTAGTCTAGAATGGAAGGGTGCGCTCTAGGGCGAGAAGGCGCTTTGGAATGCTGCCTCTGAGGCCTGCTGAAAGTAGGGTGGCACTGTCGAGTGTGATCTCTGCAGGGTCTCACAGATCTAGTGTGACTCAAGATAGGGCAGAGAGACCGCTTTGTCCCCTGGGAAAGAGCCATGGGAGTGAAGAAGGGGGTGATGAGCTGCTCAGGAGTCAATCTCGATGGGAACTAAAGTTGTAGAGTGTGATCACGAAGCCGCAAGGTCTCTTGAAGGTAAAGTGAGAGATACCACTAGTCAGTATATCTAAAGAATGAAGAAAGAGACCTGCACTCTCAGAACAAGTAGTGGAACCTCCCCCTGATCTCATAATAGATGAGGCCACGGAAAATAAAGTGAGTCTCGGTCTCCGCCTCCTTGAGGGGACATAGGCAGCAGATCCTATAAAGTGAGAAGCATCATCTGAGACACCACCACCTCTGACCACTAGGAAAGGACATGCAAAAGGTCAAGATTTGGTGATAGATCAGAAGCCAAAAAATTCTGATTTGGGGCAGCAGAAGTTCACTTATTCAAATGAACTTCCAGCCTTTACACATGGGAAATCTAATGAAGAGGGATAGGCCATAAAATTTTCAGGTAAGAGGTGCTTAAAATGGTTGAAGACATAATACAAAAGTATGGTAGCAATTCTGATTTTTGTACGAGCAGTCATATTTCTCTTCATCATCATGAGGTGACAACATTTTCACATCACAACAATGATAAGCAAGGTTTTACTAGTTCTGAAGTTTCACTTGATGATGATCAATTATATGGAGAAGTAGATTTTGTTGATAACATGCATAGTGAATCAGACACTCGAGAGTTGTTTTTCATGGGTGATGAAAGCATCTACAATTCATTTTCAGATTTGTCCCCAGTTTTATGAGATGGCAGTTGTTAATTAGATACTTCAGTTGTTAGTGGCTGTCCTACTTGGGCTTCCATTTCACTTTCAGTTTTGCCATGGATTACTACAGCTAGTGAGTTGCAAGGGAGTTTGCAGAGACATGACTATGTGTTAGTTATTGCACATGAGATGAAATCTTCCCTAGACATCGGTAGGTGACACCTTCGACATCATTCTTATTGCTAGCATCAATCGTAGCAGCAGCTGGTATCTTAATGATTTGATCTATGAGCATATTAGAGTTGCTTTTGGCATATTTCAGTGGACTAATTGAGATGGATGACAAGTGAAGATTATATAATGATAGGCATCTATTTATACTTCCATGGCCAGATGGATAAATTGGTTTGGGATCTGGAAATGCACAGGATCAGTGCTCTGTTTCTTGTGGATCATGATGAGTCACTTCAGAACACGAGGCATAGTGCTGTTATTTTCGAAGTGGTGCAGAGGATTTGTGAAGCAGTGTTTTTGAGGTTGACATGGGATATTGGCATTGACATATAGACTCTAATTGCTTAAAGGAAAGCAATCTCTGGGAAGGGAGGACTGTAATGTCCCCTTTATTTGAATATCAAAAATTAATTGAATAATTAAATTTAAGTTGTCAAAATATAATAAATTAAATGACAACTTAATTTAATTATTTAACAGAGTATTAAAATGACTTTAACAGTAAAGTTAGAAATTTAATGAAGACATTTTATTATTATTTCCCAAAGTTCAAATCAAATTAAAAGGGGGAATAAAAAAAAGGAAACTGAAGAGACAGAAAGAGGGAAAACAAACAGCCACTGCAATGAGCTTTAAAAGAAGAAGAGGTTCACTCTAACGATGTTTGTTTTATTCATGCTTGATTATTGTTTTCTTTTGGAGAAATCTAGAAAGCTTCAGTTTTCCATTTTGAAACCTGGGAACGGAAACCTTCGAGATTTCTTGGCGGATTGGAAGGAAACCCAATTCACTTCTTGGTGGATTCACGACGAAGTTCACAGCTGGGCAGTTTTGTGATAAAGGAATTTTATATCTATATGGAAAATAAGATTGTAAAGATTTATCTTAATATTTAATTCAAATCTCTATTCCAGTCAAATATTATATAATATTTATCCATGTAATCTGTTGATTTAAAGAAATCAGTTGTATGCAAATTGTTTGTTTAAATTTCTGTGGTACATTTCGAAAAATCTAGAGCAAATATCCTAGGGGGATATTACACTTCAATGGGTTGATTGCTTTCTTTCTCTTGTTGTAATGTCCTTTTTTTTGGATTAGTCAAGATTGATAATTATTTAATCAATCGTAATGTTCATAGTAGTCATTTCAGTTATCAAATGATATTATTATTTGGATTTACGACCGGAGGATATAGATGTTATCCAAGTTGCCTAGAAACCATCTATTGACTCCCTCAAAGTTTACAGGTCCAAGTCCATTTCATGAAGGTTTACGGAACACTAACCCCTACTCTCAATTGGGAGAAGATTCATTAGATTGGATTTATACAAGCTCCTCTTTGGTAACACTATAATCTTCCTTCCCTAGCCAAATAGTAGTAGGATTGAAATGTAGATATATATTTTTGATTTTGCTACTATAGCTGATATTACAATCTCATGACTGTAAATGATATTAATACTACAATTGTTATCGATATATGATCATTATTCATATATAAAATATGTATTCATATAGACATAATATATCTTAGAATCATATAAGATTACGTATTCCTCCCCCTTTTATAGAAATCTCATTGTATTTATATCCTCTTTTATAATCATAATACATTTGAAAAGTCACACCCCTTCATAATTACAATCCACGTGAAAAGTCACACCCTTAATAGTTATAATCCTTTCAAAGAGTCACAATACTTTATAATTACAACATTTTGAAGAGTCACAACCATTCATAATTATGACCCTTCTGAAGAGTCAAATCCTTTCAATACCATTGATACTTTTTGAGAAAGTAATTTCCTTATTTTCTTTGCATAACTTTCCTCTACCATTATTCCTTCATTTACTCTCATCTTTTCTTCTTCCTTATTTCTTTTTGAAATGAACTCTTCTTTCTTTTATATCTTATTTTGAAAAAGTCTTACCTCTTTATTACAGATCTCTTAAACTTTCATTAGATTTAGTTAGCTTATATTATTTAATTTTATATTATTTATTTACTTATTTACCTCCTACAATATTATCTCTTGTAGTAATTTTTATTTATTTATTCATCCACATCATAATTTTGTTCTTTTTAGATCTTATTTTATTGATAATAGAATATATTATTAATTATTTTTATATATTATAATAATGTTTTATTACTATATGATTTATTATCATTATTTATTTAATAATATTATTATATTTAAATTCTATCTTAGAATGGAGATATGACACTAGCTCCTGTAGTTTCCATCTTAGAATCAAGATATGACACTAGCTCCCAATAGTTTCCATTCTGCAAAGAATATTGAAGAAATGAATGCTGAATTGGGCACCTAATTTGGATATTTCATTGTGTATTAGTTGTTACCACTTTATTTGACTCCATTTCTAAAGAAGATGTGTTTAACAGGGTCTCTCTAAAATCTATATTGACACATGTTCTAGCATCACTGAGAATTTCTAGCAGCATTAAATACTCTAAAGAGGTAATGTGCTCACTATGGCATTGCAAGAATGACTCCAACCAGCACTCACTGAAAAAGAGTGTTATGCATATCAAAATCACACTATCCTTGGAAAGTCCGTTGTTGGTTGGATGCAGTGGACCATGGAACTGAAATTTTGGGGCCCATCAAACTCCTTAAAATGAAAATATCCTCTTGTACTTGTAAGAGAGTATAGCACATTAAGTGCATTTGGGCCTCATAAGGGTGTCTATTTCTTGAGCCAAAGATTAGTGGGTCCCAAGTAACTCCCACAAATCAGCACATAAGTCTGCTCTTCTTGATCATCCATGTAATACCACCCTAGTGACATGATATGAAATTTATTTTGATTCACTAGATTTGCTTCATATGTTTTATGATTGTAGGAGGCTAGATAATATTTCACATGATGAGTTACTGACCTGCATTTTCTGTGATTTATTATATGTGCTTTCATTTATGGATTATGGATTTCTATGGATTACTAAAACTAACCTTACTAACCTATCTAGTCCTTGTATCACTATTTGATATGTTTCTATATGATCACGGTTGTATTTGTATGTATACATATTGGTTTGCTTGGTGATGCAGGTGTGTGAGGGAACAGGTACTGAAAACCGGATATTATCTGTTCATCCGGAGATGAAACCATGGTCCATGTAGGCACCCTGAGCTTAGAAGACCTATTAGGGAGTCAGCTACCCATATCAGGGGATTTGGGATTTTATCACTAATTGATTTAATGATATCTTCATTCCTGATTAAATGGTGATTTTAATTTCATGATGATGGTTTATTAAATATATTTATATGAGTATATATGGGTGCACACATATATACCCAAATAAGTATATGACTGTTTTATGCATGTGATTTTAAGCTTTTGTATATTGAGTCTATAAAAGTCTTAAAAATAAATATATAAAATAAGAAACAAATAAATAAATAGAAGGAAATAAAAATTAACTAAAAGTATTTATGAGGTTTGAACATAAAACCTACCACCCAACTCGTCATGACCCATAAGGAAGGAAATGGATTTCAATCTATGATTAAGCTATAGCTAGGTTTGGTAAAAGGCCAAGGAGTTGAACCCTTGACCTCTTGGGTGTAATGAGGGAGACTTAGCCATTACACCATAAGACATCCTTAAGCGTAAACTCCAGGATCACATAGGTAACTAGCAACTAGTTGGAAAATTAGACAACAAATAATAAACAATAATTATAAGGTTGATTTAAATAATCAAACCTTGTTAAGATGTAGGTTGCAACGGACACAACTATTTGCGACGACATCCTGCTACCTATAAATAGGAGCCTTCTTGGGAATGAAAACATAGGAAAAACTAATGCAAAAACTGTAGTCAAAAAATTATCATTGGTGGGAATTCTACACGAAGGAAACATCCCAGAATCTAGGAGGAAGGAGAGAACCAGGGAAGCTTGTAAACATAGGGGAGTTACCTGCAGATATTAGGAAGCTTGGCATCACCTGCAACATTCTCAGGAAACGAACTAGGCCAGAAATCCCACTTCTCCTCTCTCTCTCTCTCTCTCTCTCTCTCTCTCTCTCTCTCTCTCTCTCTCTCTCTCTCTCTCTGTACATCTTGACAATATTATGAAAACAATAATGGAAACAAATCTATTAATGCACAATATATGAAATGAATTTATTGTTTGGTACTCGCTATATGAGTCTATGTGTTTCATTTCTCTGTGAGTTGTAATGTCTTGCTGTTTATTTTAAGTTTGCAATTGGCAATGGATGGTTTTCTATGTTTGAATTTCCAGAGATGGAATATCGGTAGGGTTTCCAGCCTAGTGATTTAACTAAGGAGTATGTATGGAAAACTCTCCTATATCCAAACTGAATCTGGAAAATCAACTCATAGCATTCCTTATATTTTTTTAAGTCTTCTGAAATTGATGCGCAAGTATACTGCATATATGCACAGGTATACTACAAATATGTGCAGCCCTTATATTAAATAAAAGTGCGGGTCTTCTTAATGTATGCGCAGATATAACAAAAGCGCAGCCCTAATGTATATATGGGCAGGACTGCTTTACATAAGTGTCAAAATCATAAATGTACAGCCTTAGTATATAGATGCGTCCATCTGCTTAATGTATGCGCAGATATAGCAAAAGCACAGCAAAAAAGGATGTATATGCAGGAATTAAGAACAGATGTACAATTTAAAGGGCTTTTGTCAGTTTTGCCTACTTCTTGAATGTTTTGGTCAGTCACCCAAGTCTGATTTCAGTACAACTTCTTGTTACTTTGCATTTTGACCCAGGGCATGTTGTCCCATTGAGATGTGTCACTTTCTGCATTGACACATGTGTTTTGGTTTTCAAGTAGAGTAGAAAACCTAGGTGTGTGGCTCACCATTGGTGTTGGTGCCCAGAAGTGGCTGCAAAGGGATCCTATGCTTAGAGACCAGTGCCCTAGCCAGGTTAGCTCTATAAGTGAGTTGGTTAATAAGAGATTAACATAATTAAAACATATGGGTATGGTTTTCGGTTTTTCACACTAAACAAGATTAAGTAGTATTGAAGTATTTGGAAAGGGGACATCCTATGCAACTTATTAGTCCCTAACTCAAGTGAATGATCCCAACACTACTGATTCATACATAATTTGTTGGAGTTCTTAAGGAGAAGATATTTTGTGCGGTGGGATGGTCTTTGGCTCATGTGAATGATCCCAACAATATGGGAATGTACAATGACACTCATCTAGACACAGTTGAACCCCTCACTCTTGCCTTAGCCCTCGGTGGTCCGTTTGGCTTTATACTTTTACATTTTTTGAGTTAAGCCTTAGATTATGTCCTAGACCTATCTGGATCATGGTTTTGTCTCCTAGCTTGGGGGATTGGTTCCTTTATGGCTCCACATGGTTGGGTGGCAAGACTTTTTGAGTCTTGTACGTGGTTCAGTTGGAAAAAAGAGAGTTGAAGATTTCTTGATGCTTCTGAAAATATTCTAAAGATGATTTCAAGATGTTTCAATTTGATAATTACTTGATGCATTTTAATTGATGTAAAACATGAACCCTAAGCAGGATATTATTGATGTATTCAAAAGAGAGCAATGTAAAAGGGAGGGTAGTTTGGAAAAGGGGAAAAAGGGATAATGATAATGTAAATGCTAAAGATGTTTATCTTAATTTCCCTCTTGATGGATGTAATGCTAGAAAATGTTATTGTTACACTTATGGATTTTAAATCTGAATTATGTAAGGAATTCATTTCGAAATGTATTGTTCAGTGTACTCTATTTATCTTATGTATGTAAATATGTTGTGGGATTATTGTGATGTAAATGTAACTTAAGAGATAAATGAAATCTTGGTTGGAAAAATCAATTGAAAGCAATTGAGGAAAAATATTTGAGACCTAAAACATTAGGAACCTATTGGGATAAATGTACTTAGCAGAAAGAAAATTACAATAAAACCCCCTGTCAGGTTTCCTGGCGGGGCATTACATTCCACAGCATATACTTCTTGTCTTCAAAGGACATATGAAGCTTATGTTGGGATTTCATCATCAGGTAACAGCCACTGATATTGACCAAAGGAAAATTAAGACGTTTCTACTGGATTTTGTATATTTTGGTATATATACTTGAGATCATCCTTAGAAGATTAAGTGAATTCTTGATAAAGCTTCTCTTGAGAGGAAACCATACCCTCCCCTCGTGGCAAAGGTTAGTAGGGTGTTCTAATAAACCGAAAAAGGTAGTTGTAAATCTGATGAGGGGAGACAAGGCAGAAATGAACAGGAAGAGATACAGAGAGGTCGCCTCTTTTATCATTTATGCATTTCAGCATAAGAAAATTCAAAACAATAACATGTTCAATGGTGTTCTTAATTACATTCCTTTGGGTGATAAGAGCTCATCTAGAGGGAGTTTCTCCATATGATAATCATTTTCTAGAAATACTTATGTCTGCAATATATTTCTGGTTGCATAACCAACACAGACACAACACGTTTATAGAAGCATTTGTACAGGAGTGTATAGTCAAGGAATAGGACTACTCATATGAGAGAAAGATGTCAGAAACTTGATGTCTCATCAAATAACCTAAGAAATGGCACACCTTAGAAAAGCGCAGTGTGCCCAATTCAGCAAATTATAGCTCATTGAGTTTGCAAGGATACTTTTTTAATAAATCTACTTAGAAATGAAGAACTTGCAAACTCAAAGTACCATTGAACTTCCTCCTTGAAAAAACAACAAAATTAAATTATATTGCATAACAAACTGCTTGCAGGACATGCCTAGATGTAAGAAAATCCCTTAATCAGGTATTATTGAAAGCAAATAAGTCTACAATGACTAATGTATTCAAGAAATTGCAAGTCCGATTAGCAATGACTTGAAACCAGAAGCAAATGTGAATGCATTAAATCTGAATTCTAAGGCAAAATACAATAAACAGATCCACATACCAACTCCAAAAATTAAGCAAATTCGATATAGTCAAATTATATCCAGCCAAATCAGCTTGAATAAATAACATATGAAAGATTTCTACACATACGAGATGGTCTGCAAAAGACATCTTTCAAACTTGTAGGGGCAGATGAGAGAAAACAAACCTCCCAATATTCAATATGTGTCGGAGTTGCTCGATCCAACTCCAAGTGCATTTTTATGTCATCATGTAGTTCTTCCATTTCCTTCACTGTAAGACCCTGTTTAGGCCATATCAAGTTAATGAATACCAAGCCACTCAGTAACTAAATGATTTACAACAAATAGCACGTTATAAAACCATTGTAATATGTTCCAACTCTTCAAACATATTTTATAGCTGTAGCCATCCAGACAAAGAGACATTGGACAGATGATGATATGGTGTCTTTCTTTAAAAGATTAAATTTATATACCATTTACATAAATTTCACCTGACATTTAACTTTTAAACTTTACATACTTAAAGAAATTCACCCTGACAGATAACTACACATAACAACATAATCTTCCAATTTCCAATTCTCGATATGCTATATGTTCTTTCAGTTGTCACCCCAGAATGATATAAGAAAACACAAAAAGCAGAGAAAAATAAGAGAATGCTACGAAAACTTATTTCTTTATACTTTTCAAAAGCATAATGTGAATAATGTGAAAAAATGAGACTATTTGCTGTCGGGCCAAGGAAAATTGTAAGCAAAGTGTAATAAACAAACTACAAAACTAGATATATTTACAAGGGATAGATATCCATTATTTCCTCTTCAATGAGAGGGTGGCTCCTCTGACTACAATTGGAGAAGCTTAGATATGGAGAACGATTCACTCTGAATCAACAGTCTTGCCATTGCAGCTGATCAAGTATTGGGGTTTATTTCATTCAATCAATTGTGATTCCAGACATCAAGCAAATAATCCTTGTGCAGCAATTCTTGAAATATATGGAATACTTGTAATAACCCCAACAGGTTATAACTTCTTCAAACACCAAAAATCTTTATAGTTCAGTGGTTTGACATTTCGTCAAACACTTTGCAAGCAAGGGGTCATATGACTGATATAACTTTTCAGATTGCCGCTGTGATTCCTGTTTGGATTTGCCTCAAAGAGAATGCTTACAAAAGACTCCAAATTGTCTAAACAATAACCTAACATAAATATGCAACTAATTTTGGCAATAGTGAATGCATATATGAGTTCTAATCATGAAAATGATCACCTACAGCCAACTGGTATTTTAACAAACAGTTGGTATGCAAGCTAACTGGCTAATAAGAAATGATATATTAACGCTCAAAGACAACTATTAATGACCAGCAATTGTATCTCCTTGATTGAGAATGAGTATCCAATACAATATTCATACTAAGTTAGCCAAGACTCTTGGCATTTACAAAGCTATCAAAATATGATGATTACTGGTAAAGTAATATGCACCTACAGCTGCCAATGAAAACTAATGCAACACTAAATATCTAACTTCAAAACTCCCCTACAGCAGTACGCTAATCACATGCATGATTAAATACAACTAAAGCCATGGATTGCTGATACCATTGTGAGGAATGTAAAAATGAATGATGTATCTATTAATGAATGATAGGTTTGATACGAAATGACAATTACAACAGCACTCTATAGTGAAAGCCAACTATGAAAATACACATCAGACCTGGCATATGAAGTGGCCTTAGAGAATAGATGTATTGCAATACCACTGAACAGAAAATAACCTCCTCAAATGCCCAAGTCATGCCTCTCTAGCTGCCGCCCCTGACTGTAGATGGCTGTAATAATTTTCTTTGCTTTTTCGAATTTGCTTTTTTCGGATTGCTTTTTTTTTTTTTTTTTATTGCTTTTCCGGACTTGCTTTTTTGGCCTGCTTTTTCAGTTCTGCTTTTTCGGACTGCTTTTTCGAACTGCTTTTTTGGCCTGCTTTTTCGAACTGCTTTTTCGGCCTTCTTTTTCGAACTGCTTTTTGTACTCAAATATTTTTTCTCAATGTAGCACAAATAGAATACTGAAGTATCTTCCCCTCAGCTGCAATAATTCAAGTGATATTTCACACCCTCAAAATTGCGTACCAATTGAGAGTTTTCATTCTCAATAGCCAGTTGTGACTACTGCAGAAACCCTAGGCTCCACAATGCACATCAACAAACATCAACATCAACAACAACAAATCTGGATGATTAGAATGAAGCCCGGGGTGCCTATTTATTCTTTTTCCTCCACTTTCTCCAGAAGCTTCTAGAACATTATTTTATTTTATCTATTAAGTGACTTTATAAAATATTTTATAATTCAAGTCACTTTATTAAATTAATTAAATATA
The DNA here is from genome assembly GCA_028749045.1 of Cupressus sempervirens. Lineage (NCBI taxonomy): Eukaryota > Viridiplantae > Streptophyta > Pinopsida > Cupressales > Cupressaceae > Cupressus > Cupressus sempervirens. The sequence goes on from CM053786.1 coordinate 488,246,134, forward strand.
AAGTTACCTTTTAATATTTATTTACTTGATAACTCTATAAATAATTAACTTAATACCACTTATTTATTTAATTAAAATAATTAATTAGTCATCCTCATAAAATATTCATTATTTTGGACAACCTAATTAATTAAATTAATTAAATCAAATTGCCTCCAAAATGGGGACATGACAGTCCGCCCTTCCTGAAATTGCTTGTCCCCAAGCAATGGTTGAACAATAAACCAATCAATCCGCCTGGATCCCAAATGTAGTTATGTACTATACTACTATCAATCAACACAGGCTCCTGTAATATCCTCTACAATATAACCAAGAGGAATCCATAATCAAACTGACAATTACAGCTCAACCAAACTCCAAAATCACAACTGCCATAGTCAGAAACCCACGAGACACAAACTCTTAGAAAATCAAAACCCAAGTAAAGTGGACAAATCAAACTGCCAACACAGTAAATACCATCAACGTATCCCACTGGCCTATACGAAATGTACAATCCAACTCTACAACAATGGTGAATGCTCCCAAATGAAACTGTACCAAGTGTGGAGAATCCACACACTGAACAACTCCTGCAGTCAACACAACTCTGCAGATCACCGGCCACTGTCTCATAGCCATAACTCCCATGGACTGCTGATGGTGAAAAGTCATCACAAGATAAACAGCAAGAAATGGAACCCAAACCAAATTTTCCTGCTATCAACTCTTCAGCACAAGGATCAAATGCTAACTGATGCACATACCCTGCAGTATAATGCTGATAAAAAGAACCAACCTCAATCAACAGCTCACCATGAACAAGTGCTACAACCCACTGTGACTGATCACCAGCTAAGTCAGGAGATGTCATAGCCAAAGGAGTAGATTCAATAACAACAACTGCTGAAGCATCACTCCCAAACTCCTGCTCTAAGTCGTGTATTATCAAGCTGTCAACCGCAAAACCTATAGCCATGTCATGCTCATCACAACTCTCATCCCGAGGCATCAAACCGTCCCATAACTGATGACAAGCACTAGGAACCAAAGTACATCTCTGTATCATCATCTCATCAACATGGTCATCAAAGGTAAATTGATGAGCATACCTCACAGTGTAATGCCGATAGAATGCGCCAATCTCAGTCAGTGGCTCAGACTGCAATCCAGATGAAACTAACTGCAATCAATCACTAACCAAGTTGGAACTGACTACTACCTCCGAAGACATCGCCAAGGGAGTAGTATTACTAGCAGGAACCATGCCAACTGTCGGCTCACCAACATCATACTATGATTTTTGATACAACATCTCTAGTCTCTATGCCATTAGTACTAGAGGCCACCACCATGTCAGGCATACAACAATCTGCTGTAGCACCCAACTTAACTGAAGCTGACTCTAGTGGGAACGAACCTGATATGCCAATGTTAGTATCAACGATGGATGCATCCCCATCTCCACTGTCTCTGATAATTTCGACCATGGACATCCTCGAATCACCAGACACCACAACTTGTGACTGTACAGAATCTGGTAAAGACTGCAATCGCTCTAACTCCATGGTCACCTTAGCCAAATGAAGCTGTGACTCCTTGAAAGCCAACTGTGTACTTTCAAGAATCTCAGAAGTCACCTCAAGCTGCTGAGTAAGCTCACTCACCTCATCTTCCCTGGCCAATAATGCATCGTATGTTGTACTCACCCACTCCATAAGATAATCTCTATCGGCTACCAGCTGCATATAATTCTGTCTCAGAATCCGAATAGCCTCCCATAAAGAGTGGATCTCTGTCAAGGAAAAATAACTGCCTCCCCGCTCATCACTAGTAGGAGAACCCCATCCATAAACTGCTAACAACTAACGAGCAGCATCGAAATGCTGGCAAGCGATAGCAATGTCTCGCTCACTAACTCTCAACTGACTAGACACATGATGGCACTGGCTAGACTGTCTCCTACAAACTTCCTCTGACACACTGTCTAAGGGAGTATCCTTAAAGTTACTGGTCTATAGAGTATTACCAACCATATCCTGCGAATCAACTCCAAAGCTCATATCAACATACGGAGTATCAAAAACTGTAGCACTGCTATCCACCTCCTCTGTACCAAAAGAAACTGCCAAGGAAGCTAAGTCTTCAAAACAACCCACTGCATCCTCCTAGATGTCATCAAGGCCAATATGATCCTGGGACTCATCTGTACACACTGCCAAATATGAAAGATCATTAACACATTCCAGCAAGAATGGTCGACTGGATATATGAACAAAGCCCAACACCGGTGTATAAAAACTAATACCAACATCGGACAAGCTGTTGGCACAAGAAAAGACAACACCGTGCAATCTGCTAATCAAATCCATGATAGCACCCAAACAATCACTGCTACCAAAAAGTGATAAAGATCTCCAGTCAACTGAATCCCAAACGCCAATATAACAATCTCGAATCCATATCCGTAAACTAGAATCAGCTGGTAACTCAAGCAAACTCCTCACCTGAGTAATATGACTAATACCAACTAACTCCACATACTTGTCTGACATTTTCCCTGTATCTTGAATGTGAATGCAAGATGAACTCACAACATTATCAACGACCACATATGATCCGCCTGCCGCAGAAAATTGAGTATCAGGAGTGCAAGATGAAACTAAGCTCAGCTCCATGCCATGCTCATTCCCATGTCTCTTCCAGTCCTGTAATGCCAATGGAGTATTCATCCAAGAAGCTCGAATGTCCTCAAGCTCGCGAGAAAGCCTGTCAACTTCCTCCTCCTTTCTCCTCAAGGCATCTGAATAGTCTCTGACAAGGCTAAGAAGATAGTCACGATCTGATAGAAGATGTAAATATCTCAACTTCATCGTTCCCATTCCTTCCCTAATCACCTGTAAGTCAACACAAGAAGACTTTGCCTGAACTCCCTTATGTTGACCCTGTAACTGAATCATCCGGATGTGATCCTCTATCATATCCCGCATTTTGTCATGATGAGATAATGAAGTCACAATACTATCTTCGCTCACCTTGAGCTAGCTGGACAAATCATGTGAAGTACTACCAGCCTCAACCTCGTGCGATGAAGCATCTATCTGTACCTGGTACTCTCTCTCAGCAAAGTCATGAATGCTCAATGTCTGCTCATCTCTACCAGGTATCTCACCATCATGCACAACAAAATCTGCATAATCATCATCTGAACCCACTACGCTGTAGTCACTGCCTATTGGAACTAAACCATCTCGAGTACCTATGACATCACCCTCTGACGACCTATATACAATTGTCTCAACTTGAGTATCAAGTTGACCGTTACTATCAATCTGCGTAATATCCATTCCCACTACCTTCTGAAGTATTGTGTGCCCAACATCTTCCTCCAAGCTAGTCTGATTTTTGTCCTCCCTAGATTCGGCTATATGTTGGTCACCAACTGCTACAAACTCCTTGTAGAGGTTTCTAGATACCTCACTTGTAGAGACCTCTTGTTCCTCTTTCTCTTTGTTGTGTGACGTAGTCCTCTTAAACATGGAAACCATCAATTCATTCATCCTTTTCTGACTTTCATCCAACCTTATCAAATTTTGTTTAAGCTTCTTCATATCCTTGTCCCACTACTTCTGGGTACTTGAAGTAAACATGATTAACTAACTAATTCAATGTCCAATCTACCCAACAGGATGACAGGTCAATAGCTTTGATACCACTGTAATAACCACAACAGGTTATAACTTCTTCAAACACCAAAAATCTTTATAGTTCAGTGGTTTGACATTTCGTCAAACACTTTGCAAGCAAGGGGTCATATGACTGATATAACTTTTCAGATTGCCGTTGTGATTCCTGTTTGGATTTGCCTCAAAGAGAATGCTTACAAAAGACTCCAAATTGTCTAAACAATAACCTAACATAAATATGCAACTAATTTTGGCAATAGTGAATGCATATATGAGTTCTAATCATGAAAATGATCACCTACAGCCAACTGGTATTTTAACAAACAGTTGGTATGCAAGCTAACTGGCTAATAAGAAATGATATATTAACGCTCAAAGACAACTATTAATGACCAGCAATTGTATCTCCTTGATTGAGAATGAGTATCCAATACAATATTCATACTAAGTTAGCCAAGACTCTTGGCATTTACAAAGATATCAAAATATGATGATTGCTGGTAAAGTAATATGCACCTATAGCTGCCAATGAAAACTAATGCAACACTAAATATCTAACTTCAAAACTCCCCTACAGCAGTACGCTAATCACATGCATGATTAAATACAACTAAAGCCATGGATTGCTGATACCATTGTGAGGAATGTAAAAATGAATGATGTATCTATTAATGAATGATAGGTCTGATACGAAATGACAATTACAACAGCACTCTATAGTGAAAGCCAACTACGAAAATACACCTCAGACCTGGCATATGAAGTCGCCTTAGAGAATAGATGTATTGCAATACCACTAAATAGAAAATAACCTCCTCAAATGCCCAAGTCGTGCCTCTCTAGCTGCCGCCCCTGACTGTAGATGGCTGTAATAATTTTCTTTGCTTTTTCGAATTTGCTTTTTTCAGATTGCTTTTTTTTTGGATTGCTTTTTTTCCGGCCTGCTTTTTTCGAACTGCTTTTTCGGCCTGCTTTTTTGAACTGCTTTTTCGGCCTGCTTTTTGTACTCAAATATTTTTTCTCAATGTAGCACAAATAGAAGACTGAAGTATCTTCCTCCCAGCTGCAATAATTCAAGTGATATTTCACACCCTCAAAATTGCGTACCAATTGAGAGTTTTCGTTCTCAATGGCCAGTTGTGACTACTGCAGAAACCCTAGGCTCCACAATGCACATCAACAAACATCAACATCAACAACAACAAATCTAGATGATTAGAATGAAGCCCGCGGTGCCTATTTATTCTTTTTCCTCCACTTTCTCCAGAAGCTTCTAAAACATTATTTTATTTTATCTATTAAGTGACTTTATAAAATATTTTATAATTCAAGTCACTTTATTAAATTAATTAAATATAAAGTTACCTTTTAATATTTATTTATTTGATAACTTTATAAATAATTAACTTAATACCACTTATTTATTTAATTAAAATAATTAATTAGTCATCCTCATAAAATATTCATTATTTTGGACAACCTAATTAATTAAATTAATTAAATCAAATTGCCTCCAAAATGGGGACATGACAATACTAACTTTGGGACAAATACTTAAAACTTTTGCAATGAGATGCTTGTGACATATTGAACTGACTTACATTGATGGCATCAAGGATATCAAGACATGCTGGAATATCCAAGCAAAAATCACTGGACCCAACTGTTTGGAAAATACTGAAAGGAGAATTTGAAGGGTTTCAACTTGTAATATGAAATCTCTGTTTATCCAAGTGCCAGCTTTAAAAGAATGAAATACTCCATCAAAAGTCGTAGAATGGCTCAAGTTTAACTTGATTTTGGCGGAAAAGGGCCATTATTCCAGTGCGAAGCTTGCCCCAGTTCCATGCAAAAGAAGAACATTTATCCCACAAAGTTTGCTGCTGGGATGTATCTGGAATTGAAAGAAACATATACGTCCACAAGGGACCAAAGAATGTCAAAACTAAATAAATAAAGCTGAAAAGTAATCAATAGACAGAAGAACCTTATCAGAAAAGAAAAAACCTCTGAGACTGTGACACCAACAGGATTAACTATAAATAATCTATAAATAGTCCAATATTCCAAGAAACAGGACTCGTCACTGAAGATGATAGAACCAAGGATGTTGGAATGAGAGATGAACAGTATCTAATCCATATCACTAGAAGAAAAACATGTACCCTCCACAGTTGCAATAAAGCCATAAATCAAGTTTTGAAAATTGCCATTTACTTGCATGACTCGTGAGAACTCCTGAGTCAGTTGGAGTCTGCAAAAAGTAAATCACCCAATGAATTGCAAGTCCAACTGGAAAACTCAGCCAATGTTGAAAGAAGACAGATTGTCACAAAGAAAAACATCAACATTCTTATTAATTCTTTTTTCAAGCACTCATATTTGTAATGTACCCATTTTTTAATTGCATCAGAGTTGATGGATTTAGCCTATCATTAGGTCCTTGTAGACTGATACTGTTGATTAGAGGACCTTGTTCTGGAGTTATTTTGCTTTCCAGTGGCCAATCATGAATTTTGACTCCATTTTGAAGGGCTTACTATTTAAAGTAAGTCAATAGATGATTCCAATGAGCTCAGATGATTTAGAGGAGTTATATGGTGCTTTCAGAAGTTGCTTTTGACTTTTGGTTTGGGCTGCAAGATTCTTGGAGGGAGTGTCTATTTTTAGTAAGTTACTAGTCAAGACCTTTCATCATCTTTGATCATCAAAATCACTCCTGTGGTATCAGATTTTGATTCCAGTGCTGTTAGGCCATTTTCACAAGTTGGGTGCACTATTTGTTACAGTTTAATTATATTTACTGAAGTTGCTATTTCAATTGAGATTGTTTAGTGGGCACCTTAGTGTTATCACTAATTGGAATCAGGATTAAAAGTTTTAAATCAAGGGCACATGAAACAAGAACCTTCTGTGTCAAGATACCATTATATCAGTGAAAAGGCTAATTTTGGAGTAATGGGGGAGTTTAATCAATACAGTGACTATTATTATTTGTCGCCTTTAAATTATAACATAAAGTTGCTTTATGAGAAATATAAGTAAAGTAAATTAAGGGGGATGATGACAAATGGAAATTGAATATCATAAAAGGGGTTTCGGACTTCATTTCAGGCATTCTTGATGACATTTTATATTTTGGTCATTTGAGGATTTGACGGACTGAGCTGAAGAAATTGTGAATTTCTTTTAGACTTTGCTAGCACTTTGAATTGGTTTCAATTGCCAATTAATTGTGCCTTCTACTGCTGCTATTTGGGATCGAATTGCTGAATCGATCCATTCTGGGAAGATAACATAACTGCTGGAGTTTGATATGAGGAAGAATGGCTGCAAATACAATGAATTCTGAGGTATTGGAGGGTGTTTTGGTTGCCGTCTGTACAAGTGGAGAGGATACAGGCCTAGGTAAATGCTGTGATCAGTAATCAAAGGACCAACATTGATATTTTCAAGGGCTGGGCTAGCATATACAGAGCCCGTGTTGCTGTTGGAAGGGTGGCATCAACATTAGAGGAGGATTTATGTGTTTTATTTTCAGCTGGAGACCAGTCTTACCTTCTACTAAATCAGGTTCAATACATTTCAATAATCAAGCGTCTTCATTGTATACACTTGCATACATTGCATTTGTTGCATAAAAAAGATAGAGGAGAGAATTTGCAATTTCAAATTTTCTATCCATTGTCATACATTTTATATTCTGGAAAAAGCAAATATTTCAAAAACACAAAAAAAAACTCCATTCTTCAGCATAGTTTGAGTGAGAACCAGCAGGACTCATTACAAATTACAATATTGGAGTTGAGGAAGTTGAGCAGTTGCTTAATGCTTATGTTATAGCTGATTTGGAGGGGGTAGCAGCATATGAAGATGCAAAAGGCAAGCCATTAGTAATGCTTATTACATTCATATCATGATCCTAAGCCTAAGGCATCTGTTGAGAATGATATTATTCCTAAACAAGAAGCTCCAGCACTACCATCTTGTCCAAGGACACACACAGCCCCTTAATCTGGCCAAAGAATGTTAAGGTTGTAGCTTTTGTCGGATTGATTTTATTATGAGATACCTTGTTCATGGTAAATCATCTTTAAGATAAATATCTTATATATACAATATATATTATATATATTATACATTATATATTATTATATAATAATATAATAATATATTACATATATTATTAATATTACATATATGCTTAAAGATGAGTTATACATGGTTATTTATATTATTAATATATTAACTAATGATGATTAACTATAGAGATATGTCTCTTCATGAGACATGTCTCCTTCTCTCATATTTATGAGTCTTCAAATCTGCATTTGGAAGACATCAATCACATTAACAATCTTAGTACATTTGCAGAAAATGATCCATGTTACTCAACAAAGAAAAGAGCCCTCATTATGAGAATTGAAATTATAATTTGTAGTTTTTATTTGTATTGGAACTTGAAAACAATATGCATTGAACTTTTTTTTGACCTATGATGTCTATAAGCTATTGAGCTTCAGTTTTGATCTATATATGAAGGGTTGAGGCATATCAGTAATACATTCTCTTAATTCAGTAATATGTATGATTTTGAAGAATATTTTTACAAATTTATGTCTTTTTTAATGATAGAAAAAATTGTCAATATTTTGACAAATCCAAGTCATTTAAACTTTTAAAATGCATTACCAAGTGTAACTTTCAAACTATGGTGATAATAGAGAAGCTGATGGTGTCCCCTATTGAATGACCTACCCAAAGAAGCCTTTATTTAATTATTAAGGTACTCAGCTTGCCTCCTGGCCATCAAGACCACACAAATTTGAAGTGGTCTGTTGGTTTCTGATTTAACATATTTAATAATACCATAAAGCAGCAAATAAGATGACACCCAGGGGTTAGCTACTTCCCATACCTGGTACATCCTATTGGAGTCTGGACCAACTTAACAAAGCAATAATGCTTTCTACTCTTTAGGCTCTGATAAACCAAGGTGGGTCAACCTAAGGATTTGACACTTCTTATACACTACTTTGCATTACAAACCCATTACAACAGATTTGGCCTTGAAACTTCTTGTAATTGCAATTTTAATGACAAATTTATAGTAGCTAGTAACAAACTTGACAAATTATTGCAACAAGTGATGACCAACTTTATATCCCATTTTGACAGCAATATTTAATAATTTTGATTTTGTAAAATGTAATTCATGCAAAGCCAAGACTGTTTTGCTTTATTCTTCAACTAAATGACCAGTGCCTTAATCCATTGCCACAATAGAGTCATACTAGCTAATATTAATATATCTATTTAATTGGCTTGTAATTAAATGTATCAACTGTTGACCTCTAAATTCTCTACTCACAATATCCCTGTCATACTTAAAATAACCCTGTCATTCCACAGTAGCATTTACTTAATTCCTTGAATTAAAAGCAACAATGAAATGATATACAACTCACTTAAATTGCATTTGAATAAAATAAAACTTGTTCATTCATTCTCAAAATCATAAAACCATGAAAATGGAGAGAATTTTGAGATATAGATACTCTGCAACATTCCTTGTATTAAATCTTCTTGAGCATTATACATATTTCTGATATGAGACTTGAAACAAAATATAAGACTAAAACCAGCATTTCATTAACATCAAACTTTCAAAAGAAACAAACTAAAACATCTCCAAACTTAACAGAAAAATAGGACCGACTCGTATGATAATATCAATCACATAATTAGACTTCGGACCCCTTTTCCCAATCTTCGAAATCCTTTTATAGAATAAGGATTGCAACATTCTTCAGCTATGGTAAGACACATGTCATTACATGACTTCAAAAACAAGTTACAAAGAAGACAAAAAATTGTTTTACAAATATTCTCTGCAACTAAAAAGATATGGGAAGTAGCTCAAAATTCAACAGCTGGCATCTTGATGTTCAGGTCTAGTCTTTGTTTATGATATAGGTGTATCCATAGCAAGCCAATGTAAAAGTAAGATACCCTAATATGATTTCTATTCTTCCTCTATTTTGTGTTTATCTGTCTTCATCAGCTGTCTTCTAACTACTTCCCATGGGCAAGGCCTTGATTTCACCAACTGCTTCCCAAACATAAACTTCTCTCTTAGTTGGCCACTCAATACCTCTAATAGCTTCTAGATCATTTACAAATTTGTTCCATCTGGCATCCATGATGACCTTTGATTTTGTTACAAATCTGTTCATGTCCACTTCTATCTTGAACAAAGAATCAATCAGATCATAAAATAAGTTGTCATCAACATCCCCATCAAAGATTGTTACAACCTTTTCCAACGTCATGATATGATCAAAGGATGTTGACCACTCTTGCCAATCCTTCAACTTATTTTCATTATCAACAATGGAGGGAATAAAAATATCAATACCTTCATTCATTATCTTTACTTTGCTTTGGATTACCTGTGATTCGCTTGTAAACAAACCAATCAATTCTTTCACCATTTCTAAAACCTCTTTTGCTGTAAAGATCTTGTCAAGTAACTCTGGCTTTTTAGCCATCGAAATAATTAACCTATCAAAGAATTGAAGGTATGGGCCCCATTGATTAAAAATAGGGGAGAGCCATATCAGAGTTTCATTGCACACATATTTTGCACTTTACAAGGAGATGAAAACATTGTGAACTTGTTGGGATATCCTTTGTAATACCTCTAATCTATGATATAGCATCCCCTTTAGTGCATCCACCTTCAGTTGATTGTTCTGACTTGGAGCTTCAACCTCCACCACAGCAACTCCGTGTTTAGTCCCAAATGCCTTGTCTTCAGTCACTAGAGCAATTTGTTCATTTGTCCTTTCCAACTCCATAGCCCTCATCTCAATTCTACTTTCCTCTTGATCTTTGAGTTGCTCCTTCAAAGAGGCGATTTCACCTTCTAATTCTTGTATCTTGTCCTCTAGCTCCTTCACCCTTTGTTCTAGCACATAGCTCTTCTTGAGCTCCTCTTCATACAACCTTGGCCTCATTCATGAAAGAGAAGTGCTTCAAAGCACTTGAGATCTCACTACCAGTGGTCGAGTTCAATGTCCATATTATTGCACTACCCTGAATTGTATCTTGTACATCCATCAATCAGGGCTTATTTGTTTCAGGAGCAAGGCTCCACACAGCTAATGTCTTAGTGTCAATTTTATAGCCAAAGCCTCTTTGTAGACTTGTGCACCAAAAGCTTCAAAGAAAATTGATTTTTCTTGCTTCCTATTTGATCCAGCGCAAATGTTGTTCCCATATCCCATCCAAGCAGCAATAGCATACCAGTCCCTTTTACAAGATCTCTTGCCTCGTTCACCGTCATGGTTTCACTATCAAGGTCATACACCAGTAGTTTCTCAATGAGCTCTTTGGTTTTCTCCTCTAACTCCCCTAGCTTTAATGTAAGTGTCAATTCACTTTGCTTAACCTTGTACAGGAAACTTCTAAATTCTTCCGATTTGATGAATTCATCATCTTCTAAGTATTTTTCTGCCTGAATGATCCTATCATCTAGTCTTGCTGCAACCAATTGCAAGTCTGTCAAGGAACTTTCAGCTGCCTTTACTCTTTCTTGTAGGAAATTTTGCCTCATATCATCAAAGTATTGGCTCTTGCCAGGCATTAGTTGCAATGTTCTCTCCTTAATCTTCTCAACCATATGAACAATTTTTTGCCACTTGTTGTCTTTTGCTACCCAAGCAGATGTCTCAAGTTGATCATTTGTTTCTTCCAGAATGGCATCTGGCTCAACAGAATCTGGGTTTACTCTGTCTTCTTCCCCTAATGGGTCTTGTGGCATCTAAGACATAATGTGATAATAATTTTGCAAAATCTTTTCCAACTTGAAAGGATAGGCAATTTCCAAGCAAAAACCCTTGAGATCAGGGTCACTCTTCTTCAACTCCCTCTCTACCCTATGAAGATGCTCAATCTCTCCTCTACATCACTTTCAATCAAATAATTTATAATTATGTCTACCTGGGGCAATTCTTTGTTGTTAGGGAGAGTGTAGATTCTTATTTCCTTTAAGGCACTCCTGACTACATTCTCATGATCATATATTCTATAATGTCTCAAAAATTCATGAATTTAGTCAATGGCTTCCTTCCCAATTGTAAAATCACCAATCTTAAAACATCTACATAGAAAGGTTCCTTTGTGCAACTTAGGGCCTAGATATTCCCTATCCATCATGATGAATTGCCACAAGAATTCAATTATTCCTAGCCTAGTAGGTATATACCTTGGCAACATGTCTGAGGGTTGGAAGCAAGCATAAACTCTCATAACTGAAATCTTTTGAAACAAAAATGCATCTCCCCAATTATGATCTAATTTAGCATCATCTTTTAATAAGGCAGGCCTCAACACTCTCTTTAAAATCTCTGGAATCCTATCTTGTTGGGCACCTCACATTTTCATAACAACGGAACTGAAATTATTAAAAAATGACATAGAATTGGAATAAGGGTAATGCCTATCCCATACCCGGGTCCAAAGCTGCACTGGCAAATCTCCTTCAAGGTCTGAAGTTTGATCAATGAAGTCTGTGCTAAAGTAACCAATGTTCTTGTATAAAATCAAATGCATCAACAGCAAATAATGGTGGAATTTGAAATTTCCAAATTCTCCTCTCTAGGCAGCTGCAATTTGTTCATATATTTTCTCAATAATATATTTCACATAATCATACTCAACATTTGTGAATGGGTCTTGAATATTCAGAGCCATGAGGTAAGGTCCTCCATATACCACATCCAAACCATCAGTCTTGAGTGCCTTTTGCAAGCCATAGATTGTATTCTACAAATAATTACAGAACTTATTCGATGGGAGCATCTTATCCACCTTCTTTGGTATATCTCCAACTGATTTGAGCTCATATGGAATATGGTGGATCATCACCTTGCCAGTACAAAACCTAAGATTTCTTTCAAATTTCTCTTGAAAATCTTAGATATCAATCTCTACACTCATCTAGCCTTCAAGCCCAGAAGCTTCAATGAAAGAGGCACACTCAAGTGTACACAATACGCTCCTATACTACTTATGAAAGGATTTTGTTGCAAGGTTATAGGAAGCTATAAGGGTCTTCAGTAATTCTACATCCACATATACCTCTGGGAATATGAGCTTTGCCAAATTTCTCTGCCATGGATTTGAGGTTGGCAAGTTCTTGAATCTATTGTTGTAGAGAACATGAAAAGCTCATACCCATTTGTGTCTGGGCATATGGCATCTCTGTAATACATATATGGGTCTCTAAAATCATGGTCATTTGTTGAAATAGCATTCAATGGCCCAGGTAAGAATCGAGCCCATTCTTCTGCATATTTGTTCGGCTTTCTTTGCCTGGTTTTGCCCGCTTTAGATGTTGATGTTTGGACCACCTTCGTGTCCTTGGATTGCCCCTCCTCACCTCCAATCTCAAACATGTTTTTTGCAAATAAACCTTCAACCCTTAAACTCGCAGAAACAATTCAGCAATACCTTCAACCCTGAAACTCGCAAGAAACAATTCAGCAATTTGATAGCAATTCAATATTTTCCCTGACTTTGGCCTCTAGTACTAGAGAAAGTCTTTTTGTATGCGCATACTTCATCAACATCCTTTACTCCATTAAATGTCCGCATGCACGAGGATTCAAAATTTTCAGCATGAGATTCACTTTAGAATTTGGTGTTGTTAACAGCTAACTAAGCCTTCTGATTTTATGCCAAAATTTCTGACTGGCTGGAAATCCTTCTCCTTTCTCAATTTAGTGAAGTCATTTTATGCATTTTTTGTCCTATTAGGGTTCTGATCTTACATTCCATTGAATTTTACTTTCATCGTAACCTCGTGAACCTTGATACCATAACCTTTCAATCTTATGTTCCACAATTTCTCATACAGTCGAAGACCCTAACTACTCTATCCTCTTTGAAGCCGTGAACTTACGTTTGGCGGTTAATATCATCTCACTACAGAATTGGATCTATTTATGTTACCCTTGGAAATGATCCTTCGGTCTTACGTTTCACTTCAGTTGTAGCTTCGTAAGACCTTTAAATAAACCTTACGATCTTCGCTCCATAGTCATATCATCGGATGACCCTTGCAACACAACTTATGGTTCTACACTTAACCTTTAGTCGTAGCATCGAGAGACTTGATGCCCTATAGAAATTATCACTTACGCATTTAGGCTCAAGCTCTAGCCGTATCATCGAAACTCACTTTTAGACGCACGGATACAGCCTTACGAACCTACGCTCAACCCTTGGAACGTAAGATCCAAAAACATTTTGACCTTTGAAAGAACAGACTTACGGTGATTTTCTCAAAGCCTAAGCGTAAGGTCGAAATACTTGGGAAATAGCCTTTACGATTCTACGCTTAACACTTAGTTGGGAGATCAAAGAAAAATAAGGAATATTCTGATTTTGATTTACCACTTCCCACTCAAGTATAAGACTTAGGAAAGGTAAAGTGACAAATATAGGATAAAATATTTTCGGCTAGGTAAACAACATGGTTAAAACGCTTAACATAATCTCAAGTTATAAAAGATAACATAAAATCTTAAAACGACCTAGGGCATGGGCTAATCTATTTAAGGGTTTCTCTGCTAAAATTTTGCAATTAGATACATGAAACCCTATCTACATATATTTACCTAATTTTCACAATGTTTTCAAAAAATTTGGAATGGTGAAAATACCGGCCATCACAGTCCATGATCCTGGTCTTGCTTCCGTAGACTATTTTCTCTCGTGGACATCATTAAAATCTTTATTTCATCTCAATGGATGAAAAACTATTGAAAATTAGCCCTTAACCAATGTCATTGCAATGCTTCTAGAGAGTCAATGTTTTTTATAGCAATGGATTGTGTGAGGGAGGTGAAGAAGGGATAGATAAGATACCATAAGATAAATTTATTAATGTCCAACAAGAGACCAACAAGGGTCTAAGGGACTGAAAGTTTACAAACAAGGGAAACCACCCATAGCAAGCACACCAAATGGAGCCCACGGAAGAATAGAGCAACAAAGAAGCAAAGGAAGCCACCAAAGAAAGGACTAGAGATCCTTCCTTATGAGGAAGAAGTCCAGCAGAGAAGGATAAGCAGCAAGGCGACCAAGGGTCCCAGACCATCTTTGAATTTTGTCATATGAGGAGTCTTGTTGTCTGGTGAGTCCACAACAAGGTCTCATTGATCTAATGTGGCTGGGAGCAAGAGTACAAAACTGTCACTTCATGCCCCTAGAGGAGGACATGGGCGCATTAAAGTTGGTGATACACTCATCCAAGCCTAGTGCTGAGGAAAAAGGAGCTGCAAAGTATGGTCTAGGAGATAGTGCACCAAGCAATGCTGGTCAATGTGACTGGAAAAAGTTGATAAGCACCTACAATCTCTAAAAAGATAGTAAAACCTCCCTCTAATCTCATAGTAGATGGGACAATGAAAAATAAAGTGATTTTTTGTTTCTGTCTCCGCAAGAGTACACGAATGGCAAGTACGGTCCTCTTAATCGAGGTGATGGTCAGTTTGGTATCTAAGCCGATGGATCCAACTCTAAAGGAACCAAGAGAGATACGAAGGGCATGGCACCAAAATCGGGTCAAATATGCAAGATGCCTAATAATCCCATCACATATATCTAAGAAGTGCTTGACATAAAAGGCCAGCCATGGATGCAACCCTCCCAAAGGCTTGATCCAAGTCGTCATAATGTATTGTTTGTGAATATCGAGTCTAAAATGCCCATTCAACTCCTAACGAGAGGGGAGGAGGTGAACAAGAGCATCTAGAGAAAATTGATAGGGAGGGAGACGATCAATCTCAATCCCAATCGAACCCAGTAGAGTAGTGGCTTGAGCATACTAGCACCAGTCCCTGATGGCTGGATCAGAACCAACAACAATGACTAAAAAGCAATAAGCGAGGTAGGAATATCTGTCATGGCCACCAATCGAATCTGCAAAGCCTGGGAGACGATGAAGAAACCAGATGAGATTGAAGATGATGGCAAGTTTGAATGGGTGAGCCCCAAACTGAGCCAAAATAACACTGTAGGTAGTGGAATGGTGACATCTGATGATACGCCTAAGGAAAAATGTCTAAACCCGCTCAACCAAGGACTGGTCAAAATCCATGAGGGAGGGGCCCCAAACCACTAAACCATATAAGACTGTGGATCTGACCAAACAGTCAAGGAAGGACAATTTTGAGGAAGTGTCCTGAAAGTGATGTTTGAAGCATTGTCTCTCTAGCATGGCAAGGGAACCCAACCTTTATAAATCCTAGGCAGAATAGCGGGTCTCAAGTTAAGCGAGGGCCAAAGAACTTCAGCCCGAGGTAAGTGTACGAAGAAATGATCTCTATCTTGGCCCTGTAAACAAAAATGGAGGTGTGAAGTCTTTAGGCAATTGAAGACCATAACTCAAGTCTTAATTAGGTTCAAAACAAATTGACATTGGTTGCAAAAAGAGGCCAACCTATCAAGAAGCTGTTGAAACCCCTCAGGAGAAGAGGCTAGAAGAATCACATCATCGACAAAGAGAAGAATAGAGATCATGACCCGATGTAAGTAGTAGTCGTCACCGAGGAGTGAGGAATCCTGGAGGAAAGCCTCAAGCTCATCAATATAGATGCCAAACAAATATAGAGCCATTTGATGTTGTTCAAGTCATAAGACAATACAAAGAATTGAAGAGTTGTTTGTTTGTTAGTTGAGGAACATTATTTATGCATCTTTTGAACACCTTGTTTTGTTCACTCCCTCAATCTATTGCTAGAAAAGATTGGAAACAAAATTTGAAAAGTTATTTGCAAAGACCTAGGAAAAATGTTCATTACCAACCACCATATGTAATAAAAATATTCAGATTATTCTCAAATTTTGGGTTGTTTAAGGTAAATGAAAAATATAAAAAATTATGTTTTGGTTTGACCTTAATTACTTAAAATTGTACATTATATAACATAAGTTTTAATTTGATTACACGTTCTTTAAAGATTTTTTTAATTTTAATTTTTTTTTAAATAGGTTATTAAGACCTATTTAAAATCTAACACAATAAATTTGAGATGAATTGTGAAGATTTGGGAAACACTTTATAGCATGATCATTAGCCAAAAGTATTCAATATGAAGGCAAGATAACAAATAAAGTAGATGATCCTTCATGACTTTTGCTAGGGTTTAGTGAGATATCTTCTTAGTTTTACCAGGCCCATTTTGTGTCTAATTTGTTATATGAACACTAACAAACCTAGCTTGGGAGAGAGACGTCATGGTATCAACTCAACAATTGAAATGTCATGAATCATTATAAAT
Organism: Cupressus sempervirens; assembly: GCA_028749045.1. NCBI lineage: Eukaryota > Viridiplantae > Streptophyta > Pinopsida > Cupressales > Cupressaceae > Cupressus > Cupressus sempervirens. The sequence continues at coordinate 488,263,154 of CM053786.1, forward strand.
GGGATAGAGCAGGACCTTGAAGAAACTTTCTTCAAACAAGCACATCTACATATTCCAGAGAGATGGAACATAATGATCACCCCATTACATCTTCTTGCCTTTGCATTGAGTGGGCCAAGGATGATTGTCCAGCATCGGTTTTTGAAAGTTGTTAAAGGGTGTAGGAAACTTTCAAAAGGAATTCTCTTGACTACTCCAATGATCAAAGTATTGAGGCTCTTTATTGAAAGGTCAAGAAGAATGATTGCAATTAGTGGCACTTCCATGGTCAAAAACTCCAATGCCTACTATTGCAGATTGTAGCTGCGATAGAGATCTTTATCTCTAATTTTATGAATTAGAAATATGATCGTTATGGCCGTTATGGTCATCTTCAGCTGAAAGAGGCATTTATGATAATATTTGAGATAACATTATATATAGAGACATTGTCATGCGTCATGCAATAGGCATGCATATGGAAATATAAAGAGTTTTACATTTGGAAATTAAATAGACCTTCAGTTGTGTAATGAAGAGTCTCTCTATTCATTATATATTGTATCAAGTGAAAAGCTTTGTACTCAAACATTTCTTCATCAATAAAAGTGATATTTTTGTTGTGTGCTGGGTTTTTCCCTTCAAGTGGAAGGGTTTTCCCAAGATTATCTCGTGTGCCTCTTGTATCTAATTTGTTTTGTATTGTTGATTTATCTTTTTTTCTGGGCTAAAATTTAACAACTACAATCACTTGCAATCAAAGTTATTTTTTTCTCTTGATGTGTTGCTAGCTCATCTACATTTGAAAAGAATTAAAGCTCATACTCCATCCACTCAATAAAATGCAACCAATCACATTCAAAAAGTACAAAGAAATTAATGTACATGCATTTCAACTTGTAACTCTTTTCACACGAAACAAATGGCTACAAGCAAAGGAGATGCAAGGTTGTGAAATATCAGCCTACATAGCAAGCACATTTTTTATGTGAGTAGCAATGGCAACAATGGTGGTTCTTTGAATGCTCATAAATTACCTTACATTCCTAAATCACCACATGAGATATTTTCTATGTTACCCTAAGTTCCCAAGACGAGGGGACGGGGGGACGAGGAAACGGGTTTCCGAGATGGTTTTTTTTTGGCTGGAATAGGAGACGGCAGGGGACGGCTATGTGTGTGTGTGTGCGCGCGCGCGCGCGCGTGTGTGTGAATTTCAGAATTACATAACCTTGTCACATTCATCATAGCAACATAGTTTAAAATTATCAATTTCATTCATCAAATCAGCATAGACCATAGCATCAAATTGAATCATCGTCTAAAAAATGGAACATTGGATGATATCAAATGAGAGAATCAATCTGCCATAGATTAGACTTTAGAGCCCTTTCTTGTGGTTTCTGGAGGAAAACCAAATTTGTTGCACCAAATATTCCTAGACAGGTAGCAGCCATCTTGTTTGGGCAGTAATCAGCTACAACAATTTATTTTTGGGCAATTATTGCTGCTATTAGAGCATTATCAAAGGTGAAAACAATCTAAGTATTCCTCCATCCAGCAGCATTCATTTGCAGGTCTGCAATATGAATATCAAATAGAAGTTTGATTTACAATCATTTTCAAGTTTGGTTTGTTGAACAAAAGTTGAAGTTTTAATTTTCAGTCATAGTTGGATGCTAAGTTTGTAATGGCTTCCAAAAAAAAAATCTTTCAACATGGGTTATATTAACATATTTTATTATTTTAATGTGGGGCCAGCGAATGGGCAGAAAATCATCATTTATTATTTTTATTTTTTTTAAAGTTGAATTTTATTTTAAAATTGGAAACTTCAAGCAGTCCCCAGGACAGATGGGAAACGGCTATAGAGTCCCCGGGACGGTCAACACCCTCTGGAAATGTGTTGACTGTTTCCAAAGTTTCGGGGACGGACTTCCAATTTTCTTGCTTGGGTGGAGATGGCTTGGAAACGTTTCCGGCCATCCCCAAGTCCGCAAAACAGGGACGGTTTCTGAAACTCAAGGCTTAGGGCTGGAAACGCGTCCCCGGGTAAGTAACATAGGATATTTTTGTTTGAAGAATAAATATTTTGTAAAATTTATCACTTATGTTTTATTTGGCATTTTAGTTTTATGTTAGTTTTCTTTATTATAGACACATGCTATTCTAAAACTTATTTCCCGCTTTTAGGCTGCATGTGTGTGTGTGTGTGTGTGCGCGTGTGGGTGTGTGTGTGTGTGTGTGTGCATGCGTGATTTTTAGTTATTATTTTGTGAATGGACCTAAGACAAACTCAACCCTAAAAACATTTTTCTGAAATCCATTAACCCAAACCAAGTGCCAAACCAAAATCAAGAACATAGTAATTTATCTTACACTATAACAGACAATGCATTTACTGTAGTCATGTTTGCAAGTATTTGACCAAAAGCAATGTGGACCAGTGAAGGCAATGAGTAGAAAACTGAGGTACATGAAAGGTACATTGGGTTATGGACTACGATATATTGTTTTGGATAGCTTTTAATCTGTTGTATATTCTGATTCAGATTGGGTGGCTCCGTTGATGACTGCAGGTAAACAAAATGATATATTTTCAGCCTACTCATAAGTGCAATGCCTTGGAAATGAAAGAAATAACCATGTCACTTTGTCATTACAAAGAAAAATATTTAAGCTTCCATTATGGCGTGGGTGAGACAATTTGGCTGTGAAGAATCCTTACTGATTTAAAATTACATCATAATCACCTACAGGTATATTTCATGACAATTAGAGAGAACCAGAAGTAGTAAATAATATAGTTTGTTATTATACAAGTGTCAAAATAAAAAATGCAACTTTCTTAATTTGGTTCATATGCTAGCTGAACAAGGAATTATTCAGCTTGATTTTTGTTGAAAACAAGAGAAAACTGCAGATGTGCTTACTTAGCCTTTATTCACGAAAAGTTTGTACAGTTTTTGGATAAGCTATTCATTCTTTACCATGTAACGAGATAATGTGACAAAACAATAATATGAGAGTCAAAAATGTAATTCATATGTACTTCAGTAATGATATTGAAAAAATAATTATATAGAAGACGTTTATTAAATTATTAGAGATGTTATTTACAAAGCCAGTAACAACTTAAAATTTAAGGTTATGATAAGTAATATTTAGTTGGAGAATAGAAATAGACCCCTCTATTGTTATGAAAATTAGTTTGAGCAGTTTCTTATCTCCCCCCTCTATGCAATCATCATTTACTATTCTGAACAAAGAAACGTGAATCGGAATCGGATCGGAATCGGCAAGGTCGAATCGAATCGTGAATCGGCAATGAATCGGCAATGAATCGGCGATGAATCGGCAAATTTGAAAAAACCTGTTAAATTTAAAGATTTTAACAATTTAAAACTTATTTCATGCACCCTTTATTGAATATAACTTAAGCACACTATAACATCATCAAATAGAAGTTAAAACTTAACATACATAAACATGAAACATAAAATCCATCACATACGTAACTATGTTATCTAAGATTCTAAAATGTAAATTGTAGGCTAGCTGAAGTAAATAGAAATCAAATGATCATAATGATTTAAATCATAGAATGTATGTAAGATGATCCATAAGACATCAAATCATAAATTTATGTAAGAATCTAAGATGAAGATCCATGAAAGTTTGAAACTTTGAAACATATGTCTATCAATGATTCAGTATCAATATCTGTAAACAAAATATAAAAACAAGGCTCCAGCTCAAGCCTCAGGCTCATAGTCATCATCATCCTCAACATCATCCTCAAGCTCGGCTACAGCCTCAGCCTCAGCCTCTGAGTATCCAGTCTGCCTAGTAGCAAGGCGTCTAATGTAGGTCCTAGAGGACTGTCGAGCCATATCTCCCGCATATAAGATGGGCTCACGAATGTCGCTAGGGCCTGTGTCTGTGCGTGCACGTGTGCGTCTACCAATGCCTGAAGAACGTGCTCTAGCTGCCTCAGCCTCTATATCCACCTGGTCAATCCACGCACGGTCTTCCTCAGTGAAGACTGGATCTACAACCTCTGTGAGCCACTCTGATTCTGGATCAATCTCCTCCAGAATGATCGGAGAGGAGTCAGTGCCCAAAATCTGTCTGATCCTAAGACGGAGGTTGTAATGAACGAAGACAAGATCATTCAACCTCTGCACTGTCAACCTGTTTCTCCTCTTCGAGTGGATGTGCTCGAACATGGACCAACTGCGCTCACATCCAGAAGCGCTGCTTGGCTGACTCAGAATACGAATGGCAATTTTTTGAAGTTTTGGGGTTGTGGCCCCAAACATTTGCCACCATCTATCTGAAATAAGGGAAAATAAAAATAATTAGTCTCATTTACAAATTACAAATTACAAGTTAACTCTAAAATTACATAATCAACTTTAAGTTTAGAATCTAGATTCATGAACATTGAATATATTATTTAATTTTTACCTGGCTGTATTGTTTCCCGAGCATCTATGGCTACCCTGCTAGAGAAAAGTGGCCCTTCTTTATTATTGAACTTATCAAGCTCAATAATTGCAGCACTGCTATCCTCATCAGTACTCAACCTCTGGATCACTGTATATAATCCGGTGAGAACCTCCTCATCCGCCTTGAAGTCAGGACGGAAACGAAATGCCGAATTCAAAAAGTAAGCTGCTGCATGGATGGGTCTGTGGAGCTGATTCTGCCATCTCCTATCAATGATGTCCCAAATAGGGGCATACTTCTCCTGCACTCCTGCATACTGAGCTTTAATGGCCTCCTTGGCCCTATCCATGCCCTCATATATGTAGCCCATAGAGGGCTTCTCCCTATCAGCAGTTCGTAGGAGAGATACAAGAGGCTCAGTGGCCTACATATAAAGTAAAACAAAAATTTGAGTCAAAACTTAAACATAGAATAATTCAATAATATAAGGTAAAACTAAATCATTAAACAATTAGCATAGTAAACTGTAAAATATTAAATGTTAAATTGCAATAAAATTACCTTAAGTATTTCTCTAGCAGGTTTCCAAAAACCATCATCATCAAATATGCAATCCACCACATCTATCCCTGCAGTGGTCGTAGCATAGGAAGATGAAATCCACTCCCGCCCAACAAACATGCTCCTCAAATCATCCCTTGATGTCAACAAGGACTGCAAGGTGATGAAATTCGAGGCAAACCTCGTGATCCCTGGATGAGCTAACTCTTTGTCTCCTGTGTACTTCCTCATTGTGCTAAGGACAAATGAATGATTATAAATAAACTTACATATGTTTTTTGCCCTTTCCACACATGACTTGACCCACTCAAGTTTGCCAATTTCCTCCAACATGAGGTCAAGGCAGTGTGCTGCACAAGGGGACCAAAATATGGTGGGGTGCCTCTCCATCAAAAGTTTGCCTACAACAATTTTAAGATAATTAGAAATTCAAATTTCAAACATGTTAGAACTTAGAACTTAGGAAACTTAGAAATTCTAAGTTAGAATTAGAAAAAGTTCAAAATTCAAATAAATTTATTTTCAAAACTTAAAAAGTTAAAAGTTTACCTGCAGCAACATAACTTGCTGCATTATCCGTCACCACTTGCACCACATGTTGTTCCCCCACCTCTGCTATAACTTCCTCAATAACCTCACATAAGTATGTGGCGTTTTTTTCATGAGCAGAAGCATCAATGGATTTGAGGAACATGGTATATCCTACAAGTAACAAAACAACGAATTATAATTACTATTAGCAATCAACAAATCAAAATTTGAAATAGTCAATCACGATTCAAAATTATGTATGTAGGAAAGTAGAATGATCAATCACCTCCACAGGATACAAGAAAATTGAGGAGTGTTCTTCCCCTCCTATCTGTCCAACCATCAGTCATGATGGTGCAACCCTTTTCGATCCACTCCTTTCGGTTGTCCTCAAGCTCATGCCTCATATCCTCAACCATTTCCTCCAGGAGGTATCCACTCAACTCAGCCTCAGTTGGGGCTTTAAACCCCGGACCACAAATGGCAACTGCATCTATCATGTTCTGCCAATAAGGAGTCCTGTCACAAATAGATAATGATATTGATTAGAAATTTAGATGTCAAAAACTAAAATCATAAAACAAGTAGATATAATTAAAGTTTTACTTTTACTTTTAACTTTAACTTTGAAGATAACAAAGAAAAAAGAATCAATTACCTGGCTGCAATAAATGGAATGTTGCAAAAGTACCAGAATTTGCAAATCTCTTTTCTGGCAGCATCATGAATCTCCTTGTTCAAACCCATGCCCTCAAGCGTGGGTTGGGAGCCAGGAGTAGTGCGGGGCACAAAGTAACTATCCATTCTGCTTTTCCGCACTCTAGGCCGCAATAGGTTGGTGTTGGACTCTGTCTCAGTATGAGACCGACTACCACTAACACTCACATGAGCACTAGCACTAGGATGAAAAGGAGGCCTAGAAGAACCCTCCCCAACACAACCTACGGATGCGGAAGCTGATGCAGATGCACTTGCAGATGTAGATGCGGTTGCGGATGTGGGAGCACGGGAGCCAATACCTCTTAACCCTTCAAGTTGCATTTTCTTAGTCAACTTGTCTTGTTCAATTTTTTCTAATGCCACTAAACAAGAGCGTTTTGCCTCAGCGGTTTGTTGAGTACAAACTGTGACATCATGGCCAGGTATGCCAGCAATGTGGTATTTCAATCTATAGATACCTCCCGAATTTATTTTTTCTTTGCAAAATATACATTTTGTTTGATATTTGGTTCTCCCAGGAAACTCTTCATTATATTTCCAGCATTCATCTTTTTTACCCATTGTGGAAATTAGAAAATGAAAGCAAAGGGCTGCTGCAATAAAAAAATTCATGTAAAAAATCAAAGTTTGCAACTAATAAACAAAAACTACAAAACAACAAACCCTAGTTTACAATTTAGTAAAAGTTAAAACTAAAAATAAAAAACATTCAAGATTTGCAAATGAACACTAAAAAAATTTAACAAAAAATGCATACTACACTAACATGCAAAAAAAAAAACCAACACTTACCTCTTGCAAATGAGTTGAGGAGTGTTGATATTGACTCCTTAATGCTCCCAATGCAATTTATGGCCTCCCCAAATGGACTTCTGATCTCTTTGGTGCTCTTCCTTCTTGCCGGTTGGAAACCTATGGATTCTCTTTTCTCTTCTTCTCTCTCACTCTTCCTCTCTTCTACTCATACTAAGCAAATAGAAGGCTCTTTAGGGTTATAACAAAGAGGAAAGTCAACTTAGAAAGCAAATAAAACATGTGTTTTTTTTTTAAAATTGAACTTTCTATCCTTGCTGCCGCGGCCGATTTCTGGCGATACCCGATGGCGATTCTGGCGATTTTTTCCATGAATCGCCGATTTTGGCGATTCAGGCGATTCATGCGAAAAAATCGCCACCAGCGATTTCCGATTCCAAAAAAATCGGGAGCCATGAATCTTATCGCGATTTCGGCGATTTCGGCGATTTCATGGCGATTTTTGGAACTATGATTCTGAATATGACTCAATTAAAAGAAATAAATAAACATACTTCTGTATTCAATTTGTATTTTGTGAGTCGGGCTCTTGCAGAAAAATTCAAAAAGTCTAGAAAGGAAACTAGGATAGCTAGTTCAAAATGTCTATTGTTTGATTTGTGCTTCCATATTTCAATACTAGTGATATTCAAGGGCATAGGGCAAACTGTTTTAGAAGTATGCATGTTCGAGGCTTCACAAATTAAAATTAGAATAGTACTTCATATCACATTTTCCAAACTTGTCATTTTATTTAACTGAAGTAAAGAGATTCTTTTAGATATACTAAAAGAATGCTCAGAAATTAATGTGCACAAAAATGTATTATACATTTACGAGGAGACAAGACTGCATGTGCACATGTGTGTGAGCGCACTCACACACACTTACATGTGTCCCCTACTCATAGTATATTTTTCAAAAGATCAAATGATTAACTTCAAATTTCTTGACTGAAACACAAAAATGCCACATAGATATAATATTCCCAAGCGATTAACTTGGAAAGATGGTAAAAACTTTCAACATTTTCATGATCTCATGCCCAAACCAAAACAGCACACATTACATGTATTTTATAAGAAAAGATTGTAGATAATAAAAAATCCTTTCTTCCAAACATTACATCAAATTCAAGAATATCAAACATATTTCATGGCAAAATATTCCAATCACAGTTTTTTTAATTTCCAGGGTGAATGGCCATCATAAACATTTTAAGTAATATGCCACCATCTAACAATCACCTCTTTAAATATTTACACTAACAAAAAAGCAAGATCATCTTAAAACCAAAAAAGTATTTGAAAATATAGATTCAATAGCAACAAAAGCGATATTACCTTGAATATAATGTATGGCTCATTTATTTCAATGTCAAAGTCATCAGAAAGATTTAAGTTCTTTGAAAGAACATCAATAGGCCTGGCTCGGCCCTCCCGCAATCTAATCTCTGACCGCACTTTACTTTGATCAAAATGGAACTGGCAAAGGTCAAAATGTATAATTCAATGAATCAATATACTAATAAATAATTCTTCATACATTCAAATTCCATATTGAGAAAATAACTTCAAATGCAACTACATTCAATCACATTATCATGAAAAGTAACACCTTCGTTAAATCTCAAGAACTTTAGACTCTTTCCTAATTCTTTTTCAACCCTGGCTACATACCACTTGAATAACTAAAAAAGTATTATATTTAGCGTGATGGAAAACAAGAAAGATGATGGCAAAACATTCTCCTACCTCTTCCTCTTTCTTTTCCCAATCCTGGAACTCAGCCCTAGCACGTTCTCTAGCCAACATGGCCTGCCATTCATAGGAAGAAAGGTCTAATTTTGAAAAACCAACATCATACTTCTCATTGCATAAACAAATTAGACAATAAAATGCAAAGCATCAATTGTCTCCAAGCCACAAAAACTTTTTCCACAGAAACATAATCTAAATATAATTGCATGCCATTATATATAGAATGCTTACCATTTCCTCCTCATGCTGAGCTTTTTCAATTGCTCTTTCCTCCCTTCGTTTTTTAACCTTCTCGATTTCTTCCTATAATATAAAAAGCAACAAAAACAGATTTTTGAAGGCCTCTGATTTAAAAAGAACCTAACTTACAAGATACTGTTTTAGCCCATCTCAAATTTCTAAGTGTGCAAAAGCATACATGCATTGGGGGTGCATGTGTGCTCATCATGTGACATGCCAGTCAAAGAAAACTTCTTGTTATGTAGCTTAATCTTCTGTATTCAGTTCTATCAACGTCCAATCACTTTGTTGTGAAAACTTCCCCTTTAGTGGGGTATTCAATATTCCTGCACTCTGATGGAACTCTAAAATTTGGCAAATTTTAGAGTCCCAAATATCATGCCAAAGGGAGAATTTTCAGATCTTACCCACTACTTATGTTCAAACAATATACTGATCAAGAGAATGTTGGAGACTCATGATTAAATATTTCTATTAATGACCCAAATCACAAGTGTCAGCATCAATGTCAAAACGGCGACTAGAAAAGATGCAGTTCTTGTATTACCATTATGCATAATGAAAGATGGAGGATTCAAACATACCTACCAGCATAGTATGGCAACAACATTCGCATATCAACACTGTTGTATTTAAATGAATCAAGTTCTTGTTGAATTATTAGCAATAGGTATTGAGATTGATTTGAGAAAACGACTATAGCAGGAAGCATATTTATTTGGTTTTGCTAAGCAGCACCCAAATCTCAAAGCCAACAACAATTCATTTAATCAGATATGAAGAAATGTTTTCAGTCAGTAAGGAAATAATACAAAACAATAATACTATATGAATACGTTGGCGATTAATAGAACTATACATCATGGCTTGAACAGTGACCAAATGATGAGCACATTTCTTCTATCTGAGATACACAGGCAACAAAAGATGGTGGCAGTGGATTTGATTCTGTACGAATTACTAATGGAAATATCATTGAACTCCTACCATTGTGGATTAGAGAACACATGCTATTGGTTAAATAGCAAGAAAAGTAAATACACTGAGTCCAACGAAGGACATACCACAAAAGATTATTTGGAGCAGACTAGATACATGAAAAAATAGCACATGGCTGGAGACTCATCACTGGATCTATAACAGGATCTCAATATTGCCTAGTACCAAAGAAGAGTTGATGCATATAACATACATGATAAAACATTATAGGAAGACAATTATCCCAATTAGGAGTCACCCTTCAAGCATGAGTATGTAGCAGGTACATGCACAAAAATAAGGCAAGGATAGCGCATTGAAACCAAGTAATTAAATAAATATGGCTTGTCACGCATCAATGAATAAAAGGAAATAGGAGCCCACGCAGAAAAGTGCCATCAAGATTCTCTTGTGCAGTGTATGCTCAGATCATTAAAAAGAGGTTCCATGTAACACTTAAATTAGAAAATGAATCAATCAAGTAGGAGCCAAGTCAGTTACAAGTATTTTATAAAGACCATCAAATACAGATGCCGTCGGGAAAATCAAATAGTGGCAAAAATCATATAAAAGGAAGCTTCGTGTCACAACATATCAGATGCGATACCAAAATTGGTCTCCATGATACTAAGCAAATACTCCAAAATTCTGTGCCTAATGTCAACAATGAACAGGCAGAGGGAAACTTTCTACATCATCATTCAATGCCATCAAATTAAGGTTAGAAGCAGCGGATTTACATTTCATATGGTGAAGCTCAACAAGCAACAACAGATTGTATCGCATAAAAACAATATCAATTAAAAACTACACCCAAGATTGCAGTATGTCACCGGTAATCTCTGTTGAAAGAAATATTCATTAGAATGATGAAGTTAATCAATATTTGTTTTAACGAAGGCACGATAAAATAATCATCAATGTGGTCGATGTTTTAAGTTTGTAGTTTCAGTCAGATTGATTCGATCATGAGATTTGTTGTTGTCAGTATATCATCATTTAGTTATATATTATATACATACTTATATATCATTATTATGTTATATATATATGGCTATATATTATATTATATTATATATTATTGTTAATATGTTATTTATATCTAATGATGATTAACCACAAGAAACATGTCTCTTCATGAGACATGTCTCTTCCTCTCATATTTATAAGTCATTCAATATGCATTTGGAAAATATCTATAACAATGGAAATATTATTACATTTGCAGACACGATCCATGTTACTCAACATGGTATCAGAGCCTAATTGCAAATGTAGAAAAAAAAAGTAATCTAAATGCTTAAGAAGAAATATGCACATTTGACTTATTGACAAGATATTAAGAAGCTTTCTCTAATGTCGAGCGCATAAACATTCAAATATTTATTGGCATGAAGTTTTCTTTAACATATGAATGGTGAACCCGAGTATAGCAATTTCGATACTTTGGAATGTATATAATTTGGGGTATTCAAGAAACAACATTCCTATTGACTAGAGATGCTATGATGAATAACTTGCAATGAAGAAAGAAGGCACATGCAAAGCCGGTTGGAGGACAAATGTGGTGTGAGTTGAAGACAGGATTGGCATCATGTGCATTTGTGGCCAAGTAAATTATTTGTGCATGAACAATGATATCGTGTTGGCCTGGCATGAGTATACCTTTTCTAATGTAGACTAACAGGGGAGAAATAAATCAATAAGAAGACAGCGACTCAGCATATAACTTGCATTTTGTCACATCATTCCAAATCAGTATTTGGTGTTTTGATTAAAATAGAGGCATCACAAGTTGATATGTTCTATCTGAGAATGAGATTATCAATATAGCAAAAGGTTACTCTCAACTATTCAATTGATCATGACAATGATTGATTGAAGATGCTATCTTTACCAATGTTGTCATGAAAAGTGGAGTTCTATACTCAAATATACAATGGTGATCAGGGTAATATTCACAGGTTTTGCAGCATAAGTTTCAGAATTGTGAATGTCACAGCCTCCACATTGTCCCAGTCAACATATCTGCATGGGTCCTATGATAAGAACGTCAAGATTACATGGATACCTGCCACCAACCAAGGGGTAGCCATATATAAAGGGATGCACAAAGTGCATATGGATTTTAAAGCTCTTCCTACGATCACCGACATGGAGCTTAGGTGTGATGAATAAATTGGTGACCCACCACAAAAGAGAATGCAAAGTCACCAAATCAAAACTCCTATCTCTAATATCTCATGGAACCGACGTGATGTTTGAAGCCATAGATATAAGGAAATTGGGTTAACGTAGACGATGAGGGCCCCTTGTGTTTCGAGATTGCAGAAATAGAGGAGGGGTGTATATAATTTATATCTTTTAAATGGAAGGGACAGATACGAAATGAGAATTGTGTGGAAAGCCATCAAATTCTCAAGATGGAATATAGGCAATGTTGACACTACACATGCCATTGTAATAGGATGGTTACAAAGGCAAGCGCATAGGTATCGGGTATAGATAAGAACCAAAACATTCTATTGTCTTCTCTTCGGAATGATGAAAATATGTTTTCTTCGGGAGCGATAGAATAAACCTTGTGCTTGATATGACTTATCATTAACGTTGCTGCCTTAAGAAGTATATGGAGTGACCGTCAATTAAGGAAGGAAATGACGGAAGTTATATTTATGAGTAAAAGAAAGTCTGACAAAAATCATCGAATACAAAATTGGAGAAGAGTGCTTCGTTCAAGAAATTAAGAAACCGTAAGAGTTGTCATGGAGAAACTAAATACTCTCGGTTGTAAAGATAAGGAATGATTCAAATAGAAACTTTTATATAAGAGATATAGAGAGGACTACACAAGAGGAAGTGTAATCTATTTTTGAAGATCCTTAAAATAAGATTTATGTCAATTGAAAAAGTGAGTGGGTGCAAATAAGAATGTGGAAATAAGATATATAGTTATATGCAATTGTAATAAATATAAAATTGTGTGAAGAAAATGTGGTCCATTGCAAGAGCATGCAAAGCATCAACACACGCTAGGAAAGAATGAGAGACATAGAGTCTCAGCAATGGAAATATTTTGAAGTCTCTATAAGAAGCCAAAGTCTGAGTAATCAAGTGCCTTATAAAGAGGAGCTATTTCTAGAGATACTACCTCTAAAGGATATTAAGTGGAACTCAAGATATAGAGAGAAATAAAAAAATAAAAAATTTCATCTTAAGAACTACCTTTATTTACTTTTTGTAGTTAAACTCTTCTATTTGTACTATACAAACCTTTTGTATTGATCTTTTCCTCTAAGAATGTTATTACAAGAAGAGAAAGATTGAAATTCAAAGGGAGACTGACAATTGAGGCAACCTTAAAAGAGAGGTAACATAAAGAGGATATGATTCAGTCAATCTTTAGTGATCTCAATCATATTGATTCAGAGGGAGTAAACCATGTTGTAATGGAATCTTTAGTAATCGATAAATTGTAAGAGTCAAAAGGGCTGTAATTCATGCAACTATGTGATTTTAATGGGCCTACCTCTTGTGTACATCATGAGAAATTGATGACGTAAATTGAACCATCTATGAGTCTCTCTCTTTGTTGTCCAATTTCAAAAATAGTGGGAAGTCCATCGAATAACATATTTATTACATCCTTTCTTCCTTTTCGCTAGTTCTTTTGCATCGTTCGTAAGCGGGAATACCCAATTTGGGAATAGAAAATGGTTTGAAGTTATTCTTTAAATATGCATATAACTATTGATGTAGTATCCATTCTTTTACAGCAACTGGCTCGTGTGCTCTCATATCTTACTCCATGGTAATAAAGGTTCCTATCATAATACAATAGCTTATGTTTGACCAACACCTTTTGATTACTAGGTTTCCCTTCTTCTCTAGTGCACCCAAGTGTGAGCCTTGCATCAGATATATTGTTTGCATTATCATTTATAGGATGGCAGAATCGTTGTTGTGATACCACTTGTAATGTCCCATTTCAGGACTATTATTAATTTGCTTTCAAATTCGTATTAGTTTGATAATTTCATTCCCATTTTTAGAGGGGAGATGTTCCATTCTCAAATAAATAAGAAGAAAATTCTGAATCTTCATGTACAAATAAGTAATATTATTTATGACATTTATCTCTCTCTTATTTGTAACTTCTATATATACTATAAAGTTTATTTGTCTTGATTTTTTCCTTTATGGCTGATGATGTTCTTACAGGAAAAGAAAGTTGATACTTTAAACATGTTGCTAGATATTGTGTAGACTCAACCTAATGATAGTAGCTCCAAAGACCCTAATGATCAAGATGGATAAAATGAGGCTGTCATCTTTGGTGATTAAGATTATGAGATTATTCTACATTAAGAGGGAGTATGACATTTCTTTGAAGGTAACACAGGAGCTTAGAAAATTGACACTCAGAGTGAGTCTAGAAATACATGTGGGTGATTGCATGATGTTGATGGGCCTACTCCTAATGTATACTATGAGGAAGTATTGACTTATCACTAGAAAATCTAAAGATTGATATCAAATTCAGAGTGAGTTCGACAGGCATTCTTGAGTGAAGAGAGTTTTTTGAGGAAGTAACTAGAGGACCTGATTTCCCAGGATTGATGTTTAGAGGGAGAAATTTTAAGATGCAATTGTTTGTAGATGATATTTTTTCTATAAGGTGAAGTTCTAAGAGAAATTCTTTGTAATGCGCTCTTCTCTATGAGAGAGAAGTATGAGGTGAAAACCCTTTGTTCCACCCTCTAGTAGCAACTATGGTGGGTCCACCCTCTGACTTGGTTCATGGTGGATATCATGTGAGTTACTACATGATGTTGTTGTAATTATGTCATGAAAGATGACGATCTTTCATTGATGTATATATTTAGAGGGGAGTTATTGAAAGGTGACAATCTTATCAATAACTGGACCTATTATCATAACAGACTACATTAAGTTGTCTTGGTGTGTTAGAAGTTATGATAACAAACAGAAGGTAACTATTGTAAGGTGAAGATCTTATCAATAGATGACCAACCTTCTAACACCAAAAGTGTTACAAGGTTATTGGTGTCATTGTTATTAGGCCGGATTTTGCCAGACACGTTGATATCCATCATCGTTATTAGGCCGGATTTTGAAGAACACCATGAAAATTATTGGTGTCATTGTTATTAGGCCAAATTTTGCCAAACACATTGATATCCATCATGGTTATTAGGCCAGACCTTGCTGGACACCATGAAAATTATTGGTGTCATTGTTATAAGGCCGGATTTTGTCAGACACATTGATATTCATCATGGTTATTAGGCCGGATTTTACCGAACACCATGAAAATCATTTGTTATGATTTTTAAGCCGGATCTTGTTAGACACCATGAAAATCATTTGTTATGATTCTTTAGGTCGGATCTTGCCAGACACCATAACTTAAATCTATCTTAGACCACACTTAAGGTAGCGTTTAATCTTGTATTGTATTCGCTTCAATTCCCTCTTTACTAAAGAGGGGTGTTGAGGAATTCAGCCTCATAATGAATTGAAGTGAATTCCATATGTTAAATATGCTAATATATCTATGTGTTGATGGATTCATGTTGATATCCTTAATATGTTGTAATGTCCTCATTTTTAGCAGATTCCTGCAATTGATCAGGTTAGTTCACCATTGCGACCCTTGTTAGCTGACAGTGGGATTGTGTGGTTATAGGCTTTCCAGTAGCCTATGGTGTGTTTTGGCTCTATTTGAGGGAATTATTATTTATAGTAAGTCAATCTATTGGTTCCGATGAGCTCAGTTGAGTTAGAGGAGTTGGAGGATACTCTCAGTTTTTATTTCGGGCTTCCAGTTTGAGCTCCAAGAATCTTGGAGGGAGCATCTATTTATAGTAAGTCACCCTGTTAGGTCCATTCATCATCTTTCATCATCAAGACCACTTTGATGTTGTCAGATTTTGATTTTGATGCCTCTTCAATTGTTTTCGCAAGACGAGTGAATTATTATTATTATTCATATAAATAAATTGAGGTTGTTATTTTTTATAGTGTTGTTGGTTGGTCACCTCAGTATCATAGCTCGTTGGAACCGAGAAGAAAATTTTTAAATCATGGGAACAAGAAACAGTGGCCTTACGTGTCAAAATTTTAAGTTATTGTGGAAAAGGTCATTTTCAGAGCTAAAAGCAATTAATAAATCAAATTTTAATGGCACTTTATTATATTTTAATGTTGTGTGTGGGAAGCTTCTTAAGCGAAGTTCATTTAGGAAATTTTGTGTCATTGCAGATTATAAATATGAGCCCATTTGATGAGTAAAGCATCTAATTATTTGATTATCTTATTTTTCTCTTATTGTCTTTCTAACATTTATGAGTTTGAAGTTTGTGCCCTTGCTGAAGTATAGGGTTTGGGATCTAAAGCTGAAGTATCGTAGATTTAATTCTAAGAATCCACAACTGAGGTATTGTGAACTTTTGAGTTTTATTATCATCTCCTCTTTCTGTATTACTTGTGGCTGAGGAGAATTTATACAATTGAATATTATAATTTCTCTGTTGTTGGACAAAGGCTAGTCTACAGATTGGAGTTTCGTAATTCTGGATATCCAAGTTTGTTCATTTTGCATCAAAATTCATGTGCTGGATTTACAACTTGAATGCCAAGGGTTCTTATATTTGGTGTGATTTCTATATCAGTTTTAGGCAGCATTTGTAAGGGTAGATTGTGAACGCCAAATTGAAATTGGATCAGGTGGCTTTCAGTTTGACTTTGCAATTACATTCTAGGGTAAAGATCAGGTTCTTAATTTGTAAAATTTAGTTTATATTACATAGTTTGGAAGTAAATAGGCTGGCTTCAAATTCTGATTTATAAATTTATAATCAGCCAACAATTAAATTCCCTTTTCATTATATTGCTATATGGTTTGTTGATGAATGAATTTAGAGGCTGGTGTGAATCATTTTAGAATTGTTAATTGGCGTTTGGTATTTATTTATGCAAAACTTATAAGTCCAAAATTAAGTAAATTTCTTATCAGTTTGTCGTACATCCTAATATTGTGTTTGAAAATTTAAGACATCATAGATTCAATGGTAATTGAGCTACTTGCAAAGTGTTTGACAAAATGTCAAACCATCGAAATGTGAAAGAAATTTATGCTTGATTTAGCTATAACCAAACAGGGTTATTACAGTGGTATCAGAGCGGTTTCCTGCCAGCCTGCACGAATTGGGCTCTGTCTTTATTTTGTTTAGTGCTGACTTTGAAAATTTTCAGATCTGATTTCTAGAGTGACCAGTAGTTTATTTTCTCCAGCTATGGACAGACATAGGACTGGCAGTTCTACAAGTCAATGGAGTAATAAGAAGTTAGCGTAAAAATGAATGCTTTGTAGGAGAGTATGGAGAAACTTAAGCTTCATCAACAAAGGTTGGCGGAGAGCTTGTTGGATCCAGCAACAGTTGAGAGGGCAGCAAGGTATATGGTTTCCGCCTTTAGGAGGCTGACATCAATGTTGCAGGGAAAAAAGCTTGAGTTTTTCCCGACAAGTGTCCATGATGCTGATGTACCTATATTTAGTACGACGCTTGCTAGCCCCATCTGCAATGTTGATGATGGACTCATTTCACAGAGATCAATAGATGTGTCAGTACCCTTGGTGGATAGCGGCATTGAGCTTCAGCAGGTTGAGACTCCCAGAGTTGTTGTAGCTAGTGCAAAGACAGTTGATGCAATTGTTACTACTGACACTTCTGGCTCTCCAAGAGGGAATTATTATTGGAGATTTGTATGTGAGTTATCATAGTGCTACTCCAATACAAGAGGCAATTGCTTCCTTAGGTGGGATCAACGCATGTTTGGAGCCACCTAGCTGTGATGTTGGTGATTTGAATGTTACAGTGGAGTCAGTAGATGTGGGTTCATGCTCTAGTGTTATTGATTCACAACTCGGCATTGAGTCATGTGTGCAGTATCGGGTATCAACAATTGAGGCTTTATTAGGAGATGTGATGCAGATAGTATGGACACATCTGATGATACATTTGATGATGCTATGAGTTGCACCAGGTACAATATTCCTTGCCAAGTACCAACTGATGGCTCCGAGGAGGTTTTGGATGGGTCCCAAGATCGATGTTTAAATGATCTTACATTTGAGGTGGAAGCTGAGACATGTGAGGAGATTGATATTGCGAGGGCTTCCATTTCTTCGAATGAGGAGATGTGTGAGGGTGATGGTACACGTATGAGTGATCTTGTGGTGGGCAATTCTAATTCAATTTCCTATCATAGTGCAGTTATTGAGACAGAGAGATTGCTTAGAAGTCAAGGGTTACAAAGACATCATGTGACCAGTCAGTTGAAGGTGAGTGATAGTGACATTTCTTCAGCTCTCGGGCATCATGATGTTGTCCGTTAGATGCTAGCTACATCTGGTTGGGGTGCTCCTATGTCTGATGAGCGCAATGATAGTACTCTTTCTCTAGCAGAGGTTCATACGCTTTGAGAAGCTGTCAGGATCTTGAAGCATAATTACAAACAGCTAGTTGCTAATCGGGATTACCTCCTGGAGTGGGGTAACACCTATCATGGGACATTGTTAGAGAAAGAGGAGGTGGTGGAGCTCACCCAAGAGCTTGAGGTGACTGTGGACTCTCTTCAGTCTACTCAGTTGACTCTTCAGGAGTCACAATCATGATTGGGAGAGGTGACCATAGAGTTGGAGCATATTCGGACCATACCAACCCCAGATCTAATTCATTTGCATATTGTGGCTGGTGGTAAATTTGCTTCTATAGTTGGGGATGATGGACGTGATGATGTGGCAGACACATCCATTTCAGATATGGTGCAGTAGGTATGGATGAAGTGAGTTTCTGTTGGAAGCAAATCTATTTTTTCATCTCATACAACCAATAGCATTGGACAATTGGCAGTGACACATTTTCAGAGGGATCAACTATGGGTTGCAAGGGAGTAGGTTGATGCTTCCACACATAATTTCTATTGCACAGAGTCCTTCATGAAGTATCTATTGGAGAGTTTAGATGTGAGGGAGGATTCATATAGAGTGTATGAGGGTACTCTCATCCGAGGCTCTCGTGCTATTCAGAGGTTGGTGGGAGAGATTGTAGAGACTCTATCTACTATGCTTCCCCAGAGGGATTTCGAGGTTGGGTTTGTTGAGAGGGTTATCCAGGATCCTTCTCGACCAATAGTTCAGAGTCGGAGATTGGAGCTATCTCTTGATTCCCAGTTTGATGATGATGAGCCCTTGACAGAGATCGGGAATTTTTATCGGCATTACACTGTGAATGAAAGATTTTTAATGACGTCCACGAGGCCATAAGCCTAAGGGACCCACATAGAACTCCTAGTCAGTCTGATGTGATTTCTGTAGCCTATCTCTTTTGTTGTGAATCTGCATAAGTAAAATGGCCCCCTTGAGGAGTCTTGGTCCTTCAAAGAGGTCTTTTATGTTGTTCACTTTTAACGTTTCTTTGTGTTGGCTGCGAATGTCTTCATATGCCATACAATCCTTCAAATAGTGTCACTCTGTTTCCACCACACCCTCATTGCAAAATCTACAAATTATGTCCTCCCACTCTTCCTTAGGGACCTTCCATCTACCAATTTCACATCTCAATCGGTGGGAACCAGATCTCAATTGAATGATTAGGATTTTTGCCTTTCCTTTGATCCCGGCTCCTAAATATTCTTTGTCGTCATGTTCACATGTGGGATTAAATTCTTTGACATAATAGGCTTTTTTTCTACCTAACTAGTTTGCCCACATGACAAATCTGACTTTTCTTGCCACCCATTTTTTTATTTCAGAATTGTTTTCTGGGCATTCTTGGTAGTCAATGTTTCATTTATTGAACCATTTATCGTTTTGTTTCTTCCATGTCTTCTTCTGACGAGCCAGTGCTCCATCAAACACCCTACTAGGCCAGCAATGTGCATCCATTTTACTCACCTTTAAATAGCGGAGCAATTTAGCAATTGTCGAGGCCTCCACCGGTAACATGCCCGCCTTCGCTAAAATAATCTCGTATGGGAGTATAGATTTGATTTTGAAATTAGTTGTGATGCAGTGTTTCTGAATCCTTTCAATTTGTCGCCATTTATGGTTTGATACGTTGCTCCCCCATACCTCACTGCTATATAAAATAATTGGTATCACTAGCAACCAAAAGAGGGTTTTCTTAGTCTTCCAATCCCATAACTCTGTTGTCCTACACCTGTTTTGAAGAAGATAAGATGCCTTCCATCCCCCTTGTATCCTTTTTGATCTACATATTTCCCAACAGAGCTGGTAATGGAAATCTATCCCCAAATACTTGTATTCTTCTACAATTTTTAGTGCTTTGTCATCAAATATGAAAGTGCATTGTTGTTTTCTCTTCCTCAAGGAAAAGACCATGATCTTGGTCTTAGAAGTGTTGACCTCCATCCCTACTTCTGTGCAAAAGGTTTCTAAGTTCTTCAAATGTTCTCTTAGCCCTTGTGCTGTTTTAGCAATGAAAATGAGGTCATCGGCATATAAAAGCAATCTGATCACATATTCAGCCAGCTGAATTCCCTCTCCATTGGCTTTGTTTAGCCACTCTTCTAACTTGTCAATATAGAGGCCAAACAAGGTAGGCAATAATGGGCATCCGTATTTAACCCCTATATCACTGCCAAAGCATTCTAACATGCCCACTTTGGTTCTGATTTTCGCTTTAACCTATTTGTAAAGTTCATAAACAGCAGCTCTATACTCTGTTGGGACCTCTAATTCTTCTATCCTATTCCATAACTTATCCCTAGGGACAATGTCGAAAGCTTTCTTAAAGTCAACAAAGCAGAAAAAAACCTCATCCCCCTATTTATCCCACGTTTTTTCTATGAGGAACCTTAGGGTAATGCAGTGATTAATGGTGGAATGTTTTGGCTTGTCCCATAGCTCTTTTCCCTTCTTTTTCTACCCATCCGCTAATTCTCCACTCTACCATACTCTCGTAGAGTTTTCTTAATAGTGGGTTTACCATGATGGTGCGATAGTTGAAAGGGTTGTTGACATCCCTGCTCTTATGGAGAGGAATAACTACACTGGTGGTCCACTCCATGGGAAAGCAGCCTTGCGTGACCATATTAAAAATGTTCCTAATGTGTGGAGTCAACAAATTTGTCCCCCACTTTAGAAATTCAGCCTACAACATATCAATATCCTGAGCTTTTCCACTTACTAATCTCCTTATCCCTACAGTAATGTCTTCATCAGAAAATAGTTCATCTGAATTGTTGGTTGTGAGGAGTGAAACTTTGTCCTCCGGTCTCTCATAAAGAGTCCTTACATACTCTAATCATTGAGAATCCGTAATTTTATTTTCAAACTGTTTCCTAGCTTGTTGTAACTTCCTCCCAAAATCTTTAAGATTGTGCTTTCCTAACATGATTAGCTCCTTCCTCTGATTAATCACATATTCTTCTTTTTTGGATTTGATCAGTTGTTTGTTTTCTCTAATGATTGTTTTGTTTTCATTTCTCCCTTTAAATTTCCTTTTTGCGGCCTTGCATTCTTCGTCCTACCATGGATTAGCCGAAAAGGTGTTTGAGATGCTCTTCTTTATCCTTGTTCTCTTGCAACCCTTTAGTGCTTCCTTAATTAGTGGGATTAGAAAACTGCTACTGATATGAATTTTCTTATCACTGTTTTCCTTGATATTCGTGATGTCATGATGCATTTGGAGCTATTGTTCAAGAGCGGTGCAAAATATCTTTTTATTATCGTTGTTTATAAGAATCTTGCCCTCTTTATGTCCTTTTGTGCTTTCATCTAGGACCTAATCACTTTTCAGTCTTTTGACCTTTATATTGTATTTAATACAGAGAGGCATATGGTATGAATTTAGTTCTATGGGACACTATTTAATTCTGAAATCAACTACTTTGGTGATGATTGATTACAAACATATTAGATAGTCTACCACACTTTGTTCGTTATACGTTTTACAAGTAAATTTATTTGATTTAGGCCACATCTTCATACCATTACACACAACTAACCCGTGGAGGTTGCATAGCCCTAAGAGTTCAACCCCAAAGTGAGACACCACCTTTTTCATCCTGAGAAGTTTGTTTGTTGATATTGTCATCATCTTCTTTTAGCCAAAAAGGAATATTGTCCTCTGTTAGATCGTTGTCCAGTTGAATTGCCTGGTTACTCGTTGTCCTAGCATTAAAATCTCTTAGAGCGATCGTGTTACTAGTTAGAGGTAGAGGACTTGGCTTCATGTCAATGTGGGTTGGCTTCAATTTCATACCATCCATTATGGGATGGGTTAGCACCATCTTTTGCAGATGGGATTGACAGCTGCAAGTTAGACCCCTTGTAGTATCTACACACCCGGGACAATTTGGCAGAGGTTGGAGTTGGTGGTAGTGTTTCAATTACCTATGGTTGTTACCATCTCCACAATGCAATTGGGTGTGAGTATTAGTTTAATGGGGACTCGGGTGTGGACAGAGTTGGATTGAGTTCTGATAGGTAGTCATCACCATCAGCATCTACAGTCAATTTCTAGATGATTCTGTCATTCGTATCAATTATCTACAAGAGTTTCTTGTACACAGCAACGATAGTACGCAGTTCTACCTTTGGGATCCAAGGGAATTGTGATGTTCATTTTGCTTCGGGATTGCTGGGGGACAAGCAATCTTAGGGAGGGAGGACTGTAATGTCTCCATTTTTAGCAAGTTCCTACAGCTGGCCAGGTCAGTTCACCATCTGGCCAAATCAGGTCACCAACACGACCCTCGTGAGCTGACAATGGGATTTGAGGGTCTCAGTTGTGTGGTTATAGGCTTTCCAGCAGCCTACGGTGTGTTTTGGCTCTGTTTGAGGGACTTACTATTTATAGTAAGTCAATCTGTTGGTTCCGATGAGCTCAGTTGAGTTAGAGGAGTTGGAGAATGCTCTCAGTTTTTATTTTCGACTTCCAGTTTGAGCTCCAAGAATCTTGGAGGGAGCATCTATTTATAGTAAGTCACCCCGTCAAGTTCATTCGTCATCTTTCATCATCAGGAGCAATTTGATGTTGTCAGATTTTGATTCTGATGCCTCTTTAGTTGTTTTCGCAAAATGAGTGAATTATTATTATTATTCATATAAATACATTGAGGTTGCTATTTTTGACAGTATTGTTGGTTGGTCACCTCAGTATCATAAGCTCATTGGAACCAGAACGAAAAGTTTTAAATCATGGGAACAAGAAACAGTGGCCTTACGTGTCAAAATTTTAAGTTATGGTGGAAAAGATCATTTTCGGAGCTAAAAGAAATTAATAAATCAGATTATAATGGCACTTTATTATATTTTAATGTTGTGTGTGGGAAGCTTCTTAAGTGAAGTTCATTTGGGAAACTTTGTGTCATTTGGAGAATATAAATATGAGCCCATTTGATGAATAAAGCATACAATTATTTGATTATCTTATTTTGCTCTTGTTGTCTTTGTGACATTTATGAGTCTGAAGTTTGTGCCCTTGCTGAAGTATAAGAGTTTGGGATCTACAGCTGAAGTATTGTAGATTTAATTCTGAGAATCCATAACTGAGGTATTGTGAACTTTTGAATTTTATTATCGTCTCATATTTATGTATTACATGTGGCTGAGGAGCATTCATACAATTGAATATTATAATTTTTCTATTGTTGGACGAGGGTTTAGTCTGCAGATTGGAGTTTCGTAATTCTGGATATCCCAATTTGTTCGTTTTGCATCAGAATTAGCATGTTGGATTTACAACTTGAATCCAAGGGTTCTTATATTTGGCGTGATTTCTATATCAGTTTTGGGCAACATCTGTAAGGGTAGACTGTGAAGGCTAGATTGAAATTCGACCAGGCGGCTTTCAGTTTGACTTTGCAATTACATTTTACGGCAAAGACCAAGTTCTTAATTTGTAAAATTCAGTTTATATTACATAGTTTGAAAGTAAACAGGTTGGCTTCAAATTCTGATTTATAATCAGCCAACAATTAAATTCCCTTTTCATTATATTGCTAAATGGTTTGTTGATGAATGAATTCAAAGGCTAGTGTGAATCATTTCAGAATTGTTTATTGCCGTTTGGCATTTATTTATGCAAAACTTATAAGGCCAAGTTAATTTGTGATCAGTTTGTTGTACGTCCTAATATTGTGTTTGAAAATTTAAGACATCATAGATTCAGTGGTAATTGGGCTGCTTGCCAAGTGTTTGACAAAATGTCAAACCATCAAAATGTGAAAGAAATTGATACTTGATTTAGCTATAACCAGACAAGGTTATTACATATGTCATTCTAGGCATATCTCTTCATATACTCAAGAGCATAATGTGTTATATATCAATCCTCCCTAAGAGGGAGTGTTTTATGTTTGTAGTTTCAGTCAGATTGATTTAATCATGAGATTCATTGTTGTTGGTAAATCATCATTTAGTTATACATTATATATATACTTATTATATTATATATATATGGTTATATATTATATTATATATATTATATATTATTGTTAATATGTTATTTATATCTAATGATGATTAACCACAAGAAACATGTCTCTTCATGAGACATGTCTCTTCCTCTCATATTTATAAGTCATTCAATATGCATTTAGAAATCTATAACAATGGCAATATTTTTACATTTGCAAACACGATCCATGTTACTTAACAGTCGATGCTCGAAGATGGTGTTATGTGAAAACAAGTGATATATACAGTTGCAGAGATAAGTTAGCAGACATCAAATGCCAAGTGCAAGAAGACCATAAGGAGTTCTATTTGAAAAAATGATTGTATGATTGCTACAAATAAAAAATATTATTATTACAATAATATAGAAGATGGTCTAGTAAACCGATGATAGAGAAACTAATCTATTCGAATATATGATTAATGAAAATTGAAGACTTAAGGAAACATGTGATTAATTGAAAGAAAGGTTCCGTTGAAACTGTTAAAAATGTTAGCTTCTTAGTGAATTAAAACATCTAAATAAAATGATTATTCATTTTCATTGTCATATCTATCTATCTATCTATCTATATATATGTATTTGTGTGTGTGTATGTGTGTGTGTGTACACAAACACACACACACACATATATATAATCTATCATAAACTTATACTGCAGAATACCGATTATCCATGAGAGTTTATTTATTAATGACTTGTCATTCATATATAATATAAGGTATTTGGATCATGAATATTGTTTGTATTAACTAAATCAGACTCTTATTCTCACACAACATTTGAGTATTAGGTGTCTTTGCTTTGGCACACACCGATTGAGTATCGGGTGTCTTTGCTTTGGCTTATACACCGATTAGTAATTGAGTGTTTTGTCTTGCCTTACACCAATTAGTATCGGGTGTTTTGTGTTTAGTTATGAGGTGGTGCAATTAAATACATGTTGAGGCATGATCACATAGGGTCATGCCCCTACGTGATTATGTTTCAACATATATATACTTTCTCTATTCAATCTACAGATCATATCAATAACAGTGGCATATCGATCTCAAGTTAATCAGAATATTACAACTCATATATTGAATATATATTGTATTTACATGAATTATTATATCAAGAAATCTAATCACATACTTTAGTAATGATCATTATTAGACACATATAAAAGGAAGAAGTCAAGCATTCAAATTAGAAACTCAAGGTTCTCAAGGATCAAAGTAATCTCAAAACTGAAATCACATTTGTTTAGTCTCCTCCAATAAAGATCTTTTAAACTTTGCAGAAAAGATACGTCCTTCCAAATATATATATATGTCTTTGTTGAAGGAACAAAAGAAAAAGAAAATATTTTTTATGAAAGACACATCATTCGAACAAGCAACTATAAGATGTAATATATTTATTTGTACAGAAGGAAAGTGAGTCTTAATATGACTCTGTAATATGATTTCAATTATTTTATTTTAATAATAAAATAAAATGTTGTTTGTTTATTATTAAAGGCATGGAGAATTAAACTGTAGATGATTTGTCCTTTATAATCATTTTTCAAATTTTGTATACAATTTAAATACAAGATAAGTGGACATGGTCATTTAGCATCTTGAATGTGATCATCATAGATATAGTGAAATATCAAATTGTTTTTGTATCTATGTCCAGTTTGTCTCCCTACCAGAAGAGTTAAAGTTCAATTTGGACTAATTTAAGATTGCATATATATTTGATCTGTCACATCTTGATTATTTAATTGTTGACAATATAAGAGCGTAGAATTTTATAAAGTTGTATGTGAAAATTTTCATTGTAGTTGACTCTAGTGCCAAGATGAGCAATTTGATCTGCCGCATCTTGATTATTTAATTGTTGACAGTATAAGAGCATAGAATTTTATAAAGTTGTACGTGAAAATTTTCATTGTAGTTGACTCTAGTGCCAAGATGAGCAGAGGCACTGGTCCTTTTATTATTGAAGTCAAAAAATTTATACCTTCCTTCTTACAAGCATCAAATCCATTATTGACAAACATTATACAAAGCATCCAAACATTTTAAACATTTAGCATTCAGTTTTAATTTAATTGAGTTCAAGGACTTTGCCAACCGAAGAACTCTTCAAAGCTTAAATTTGCTTTAGAAAAGCTCTAAACCAAGTAATCAAGTTCGAGGAGAAGGCCTACCCGCCTAGGTGTAGCGGAGCCTAAAGTGCATGGGAATCAAGGTGATTCTCGTTCACTGGCTAAATCTCACTGTGGAATCCTATCGGAGAAGTGGCAGGCTCTTGGATTTCCAATCTGTAGTTTTGGAAACCAACGCATTCATCAACTCCATCCAAGTTACATGTGAAAGAAAAATTATAAAATACAGCTTCCTTCAGAAGAAATGTCACATGTAGATTGACAAATAAAAGATCCAAGAAGTTGTGAAAGGTGCTTTCCGAATGAGCAATGAATAGGTTGCCTGTTATGGAACACTACCAAGGTGACCTTGCATCACCAAGACGAATTTTATCTCCATATATTAGTCATGGCTTGTAATGTTCCTGAATTTTAAGACACACGATGTGATAAATTTTAATTAAAGATTGAAACTTATCCAAATTAGCGTTCACCATATTCACAAGTATACAGAATGGGTCTATAGCAACAACAGTCAACAAGCTATTCACATAGAAATAACTAATCTAAAATAGAGATAGTGACATGGTTGAGAGATATGGTTAACAACAGGGTCAACGGAATCAAGGATCACGACAAATGACTACATATCAACAAAGACAATCAAGGCTTATACCACATCAAAGCAAAGAAGATAAAGAAATGAATGAAAACAAACACCTAGCCACCTATATGGGAGTCGGTAGGGAAAGAAATAAACGCTAAAGTAGTCAAACATGGTTTATAGAGACATGGACTCGTGAAACATATCAATGAAGAGCCAAGTGGAATCCACGTGAAGATGAAATTATTACATGAGAGATAATCATCAACAACCACCTCAATAATAGATCGTACATATATTGAGGTAGTCAAATATAGTAACAACGATGCTTATAAGGGAAGACAACTAATCTATGAGATTGAAGGATACATTTGTTAAAGTTGGAGGATTACTGCAAATGTAATAATACTGCCTATGATTTTTGTATGTTTGAATGCAGCAATCTCTCTTGCATTTATGTTTGGGAATGAGGCAAAGAGAGAGACATGTCTATTCGTTATGGTGAAAATTATATGATAATAATAATAATTCATTATATATATATATATATATATCTATCACATAAGATATATATTCAATATTTTAGTCTCATAGGATTTATTCGACAGAAGCAACAAACATCAACACTCCCTCTTAGCTAGGGAGGATAAACACAAGACAGATATTACACCATTGGTAATATTAGGAATGGCAAATTTTAAGGATATCTTTGATCGGAAGATCTCCACCATTTTGATATCAATATTGGTATCCTAAGTATTGGCCTCCTGAATATCACGTCACATGACGTTCACCAAGTGCTTATGATATATCTATACAAACAACTCATAGAGCATCAATTGAATGGCATCTAACACTTAGTTGTTGATTTACAAGATATAATCCATCATGATCTGTTTCAACATTTATATAAAATGTATATTATGATTTATGTTATTGTACGATTGTCACCTTCCAATAACTTCCGCAAATATAAGTGATAATCATTTGGAAGTTGTCATTTCCTCATGATGTGCACAAGGGGCAGGCCCATACCCACGTGACATCAAAAGTTTACATAAAGTCACCACAAATATTGTCATGTGGTGCTGTCGTGACATCCACCATGAACCATATCAGAGAACAAGGTTTTCATCTCAAACTCATCTCTCATAGAATGTATTACGTGGGATTGTGTAATATCCCTTTCCGGATATTTTACCAAAAAAACCCTTGATATAAATGTGCAGTTTTCAAAAGCGAATAGAAGACCAATACTTGATACAATTTCTAAAACTTTAATAGATTTATAACCAGCAAAGTTGAATACAAGAAAACTCAGAAAAGTTTGTTTATTTCCTCCAATATTCAAAAATACATACATGCACCAGGAATTAACACAAATAACCGCCAATTATGTTACTATATTGTACAACAGCAATAAAACAACACTCAACAATCCAGAAAATCCAATCTTATAAACAGAAATAATAGTCAGATTGGCAAATGTAGATAAAACCTGTAAGAAGGCTAGGTTTGCGTCCAACCTTCAAATGCTTCTTCAAGGGTTTGCATCCTAGAAGAAATAACCAACAATTGTTTACAGCTCCCAGATTAATATTTGTTTGAATATTATAATCTTTCATATATCCCATGTAGAGTCTGTTGTACCTTTATTACTTTTCCCAATGTGATGCATGCTCTTTTAGGCAATGTGGGATAAAGCACCTTTTTTGTCCTTTAGTCAATTAAGTGAATATAGTATCTTTTTAAAATAAAGTGACAAGTTAAATGACTTTAATAGTGACTTAGGTAGGAAACCATATAATCATCAAGCATTAAAATAGCTGACCAAATGAACTCAAATAATCACATACAATAGCTTGTTGGAAAGCTCTCGGCCAGACGCTTCCAAACCAACACTGAAGTACCAAAAATACTATGCTCTATTTACTTACTAAAAATAGTAAGTATCCGAACAACCTGCCAAACTGTTCTGATACGTTTGAAATCGGAAATGCCTAGGCCAAACCTCGAATTGAACCCTGTAAAGAACCTTTTCGCCCCTAAAACCTAGGCCAAGCGAGCCAATACACAGAATTATAATGTCCCAGAAAAAGGGGACATTACAAGGCCTCCCTTCTCAAAGATTGTTTGCCCTCAAGCAATCCGCTCATACCTGCAGAAACCAAATGCCAAGATCCCATAGTCGCCTTGAGAAGGAGATTCTACTCCTCAGTCAATGTAACCTGGCATGCATCATCCCAAATCCCGAATGGCAAAACAGTACAATAGGAATCGATGGGCCAAATAACTGAATGTCAGGATCCCAAGTCTCACCATAAAGGGACACCAACTGCCATGTGTTGCTGCCTTGTCTGCCAAAACCCTCAGTCAACATGAAGGCCCCACTCCATGAGTGATTCTGCGAGTCTCGACTGTCAAGTAAAGATGGGAGCTCAATAATATACCAATATCCACCACAAGATGATAACAACCAAACTCTCCTCCTAGCTCCCCGATGAAAAGCAATACCTAGGGATACTCCATCTAAATCTCAAGTGAGAACTCGTGCGCTATCTAAAATACCATTGACCAGTTCTCGAAATACATGAACCACTGTATTACTATACCACTCCTGTAATATCTGTTCCAATGTCAATGATAAATCCGGCCAATCCGACTCCACCATCATATCACTCTGGTGAAAAAGGAGTAATCCTAATCTCTGGAACTTTGCTATGTCAGAAAGCTGAAACACACAGATCATAATCATGTGACTGTGTAGCAACACAGCATAATCCGCCAGATGTAAGATACTAATAACACCTGGATTCCCGACAACCCAAGAAACATGATCCTAAGTAAATGAAAGAGTGGTGAGTGAGTCACCAACATCATGAGTGCTAACACTATCTTCAATACCTTGCTGAAATAAAAATGTAGACACCTCAAGTGGAACGTAGGGCAATGTGTGATCTCCCCACTCACCTGCAAATAACTTGTTGACCCTGAAAGGCCAAATAGAATCAGCGAATATATTACCAACATACACAGGCAAATCACTGATAGTAGAAATATACCAACAAGAAAAATCACCAATCAACAAGTAGGATGTGGCCATCTCGTAAGAGCTGAGTGATAAATCTCTGGGTAAGCTGAAAAAATCCTCAGCGCATGTGAAGGATAAATCTGAGCTTCCTACCCCACCATAAGTACTCTCACTAATGTCTTCATAAGAGGATGGTTCACCATTAATTGAAATTTCTGAATTATCCTCACTTGTTGTATCACTAACCATGTGCTCATGTGAAGATGTACAGCTGTTGTTATAAAAATCAAAATTTTCAGATTCATCAACTTGTTGATCCATAGAATTTTTCTCACCATAAAAAGTCTCAAATGGGAAACATGTGATTGAATCACATTGTTTGCCTTCACATATACCCACTTTATGAATTCCTTCAATGATTTGCGTGATTTCTTGTGCCCTTGAACCCTGGTTATCTTTCTCATAAGTGGCTGCCTCACTCATTTGATTTTCAGTTTTGTGGATGGAATAATGTGTTAAGCTCAATTGAACGCATAGCTCATCTACCTCACTCTCCTTGTCCCTTCCAAATTTTATTGCTAGATCTCTATCCATTAATAGTTGCAAGTACTCATATTTTATCATCTTCAAAGTTTTAAAAATAGTATGTAAAAGGGGACTTGTGATACCACATGCATTCTCATGCCTCTCTTCTATCACAATCTTCCATATGAGATCCTCAATCAAATTGAAAGAATCATCCATCCTCGTCAACACTTGGACAATCTTGTCCTCTTTGACCAAAAGCATATCCAATAAGTCAAGGAGTGATAATGTTTTTTGACTATCTCCTTCAAACATAAGTGGGTTGTTCTCCACAGAATTTTCTGATTTTTCATCACTTAGAGGAACAACATTTTCAAATATATCCTCTAACTCAACGTGTGTTAGATCATCTATCCTGCCAACATTGCGGTCCATTTGCTCCTCCTTGAAACTTGATATAATTTCCATCCTAGTATCATTATAAAATTCATCCAAGTTAATTTCCATGTCACCAAATAAGATGTTGGAGTTGCCAATATTGGCGGTTTGGTCAACTCTACTGCATGGGCCATTAACCTGCTCATCAGAAGGACTAGTGTAAATAGCTCCATAAGATACTTTTCTCCTAATTACCTGTTAGTATACTTTGTGTCATCATTAGTGCTACTATCAGGTTGATTGATATCTTCCCTATGCAAATCTCTGTAACTGTCCTCTGCAAGGCCAATTCATAATATTTGTTTCTCATCATATCCGTCTTGTTTTGCAGTTCTAGCTGAAAGTCCACATAATTAATGAAGGGTAATTCTTTCTGAATCTGTGGAGGAAATTTGTTGTACTCATCATATATGCTCATTATTTCAGCCCTCATATCAGATTGAAAATTTTGGGCTAACTATTGTTGCAACTTATAGCCAGGTATTTTTCCCATTTTAATCCTGTTAAGCAGTTTGCAAGCTTGCTGATACAATGCTTCAATTTGTGCAGTAATAATGTATGTTGTTGTTTGGACTACTAGGATGTCTTTGCAGTAACTCCCATTTACAATTTATGTCCCAATACTTAAATTGCATAGGTCCAGATTTTCAAACATATTAAATTGCACGTAAAATAATGCATTCTACAAATTTAAAAAGCACACTATGGGATACCACTGTAATAATCTTAACTGCATTCACTAGTAGAGTTCTGAAATCTGTAACTGGAGATTTACATCAAACAGTTGCCATGAATAATCCATTTAGAATTACCTGCAATCATAGTTCCAAAAATCGCCTTAAATCGCCAAAATCACCGATTTGACGATAAAATTCATGACTCACGATTTTTTTTTGGATCGAAAATCGCCGGCGGTGATTTTTTCAAGTGAATTGCCTGAATCGCCAATATTGGTGATTCATGGCAAAAATTGCCCAAGTGTATCGCCAAAAATCGGTCGCAACAGCAAGCATGTAAAGTTGGACTTTAAAAAAAAACACATGTTTTATTTGCTTTCTTATTTGTCTTTCCTCTTTGTTATAACCCTAAAGAGCCTTCTATTTGCTTAGCATGAGTAAAAGAGAGGAAGAGTGAGAGAGAAGAAAAGAAAAGAAAACCCATAGGTTGCCAACTGGAAAGAAGGAAGAGCACCAAAGAGATCAGAAATCCATCTGGGGAGGCCATAAATTGCATTGGGAGCATTAAGGAGTCAATATCAACACTCCTCAACTCATTTGCAAGAGGTAAGTGCTGGTTTTTTTTTTGCATGTTAGTGTATTATGCATTTTTTGTTAAATTTTTTTAGTTTTCATTTGCAAATCTTGAATGTTTTTTACTTTTATTAAATTGCAAACTAGGGTTTGTTGTTTTGTAGCTTTTGTTTATTAGTTGCAAACTTTGATATTTTACATGAATTTTTTTATTGCAGCAGCCCTTTGCTTTCATTTTCCAATTTCCACAATGGGTAAAAAAGATGAATGCTGGAAATATAATGAAGAGTTTCTTGGAAGAACCAAATATCAAACAAAATGTATATTTTGTAAAGAAAAAATAAATTCCGGAGGTATCTATAGATTGAAATACCACATTGCTGGCATACCTAGCCATGATGTCACAGTTTGCACTCATCAAACTGCTGAGGCAAAACGCACTTGTTTAGTGGCATTATAAAAAATTGAACAAGACAAGTTGAATAGGAAAATTCAACTTGGAGGGTTAAGAGGTATTGGCTCCCGTGCTCTCGCATCCGTGGCCACATCTACATCTGCATCTGCATCAGCTTCCGCATCTGTAGGTTGTGTTGGAGAGGGTTCTTTAAAGCCTCCTTTTCGTCCTAGTTCTAGTGCTCATGCGAGTGTTAGTGGTAGTCAGTCTTATATTGAGACAGAGTCCAACACTAACCTATTGCGGCCTAGAGTGCAAAAAAACAGAATGGACAATTACTTTGTGCCCCGCACTACTCGTGGCTCCCAACCCATGCTTGAGGACATGGGTTTAAACAAGGAGATTCATGATGCTGCCAAAAAAGAGATTTGCAAATTTTGGTACTTTTGCAACATTCCATTTATTGCAGCCAAGTACTTGATTCTTTTTTCTTTGTTTTCCTTTAAGTTAAAGTTAAAAGTAAAAGTAAAACTTTAATTATATCTACTTGTTTTATGATTTGAGTTTTTGACATCTAAATCAATATCATTATTTATTTGTGACAGGGCTCCTTATTGGCAGAACATGATAGATGCAGTTGTTATTTGTAGTCCGGGGTTTAAAGCCCCAACGAAGGTTGAATTGAGTGGATACCTCCTGGATGAAATGGTAGAGGATATGAGGGTTGAGCTTGAGGACAACTGAAAGGAGTGGATCGAAAAGGGTTGCACCATCATGACTGATGGTTGGACAGATAGGAGGGGAAGAACACTCCTCAATTTTTTTGTATCCTATGGAGGTGATTGATCATTCTACTTTCCTACATATATAATTTTGAATTGTGATTCACTATTTAAAATTTTGATTTGTTGATTGCTAATTATAATTCGTTGTTTTGTTACTTGTAGGATATACCATGTTCCTCAAATCCATTGATGCTTCTACTCATGTAAAAAACACCACATACTTATGTGAGGTTATTGAGGAAGTCATAGCAGAGGTGGGTGTTACATCCCAATTTTTGACCTAGCTTGAAATATAGCCGTTGAGGTTCGCATGAAGTCAGTTGGCAGTTTGATTTGATATAATCTGGCAAAACGGTAAGATAGTTGGTCGTTATGATTTCAAGTGAAGATGACATGTTAGTTGATCGTTGATCGCGAATTCATGAAATTAAGGGAGCATATCGAAGGGGTGAAAGCATTGTCAGAAAAGAATTAGGCAAGGCATCACCATCATTGGGCAGACGGGTAAAAGACCTAGCCAGAATACATCTGCGGGACTTATATGAGTTATTTAATAATTTAATTAAAATAGTTAGGATTAAATATAAAATGTATCTTAAAAAAATTATCTTAAAGGATTTTTAATTTATCTTTCAATATATTATGTTTAATAATTATTTATTTCATACATCTAATTATAAAATCATTTTAGCCCAATATAATTTAATTATCAATTAAGTAATGGTTTCTTATTCATATTAGATTTTAATACTTATTATAACTTCCTATTTTTTTCTTTCTTCCTTTCCTTTCTCCTTTCTTTTCCTTTTAAAAATCGAGTTGAGGGAAATTTGAATGGTTTTTCTTGGTAACTGTTAGGTACTTGAAGAGCCAAGCATCTCATTTAACGGTTTCTTCGATTGTATATTGGGGCTTGGTGTGCAAAACCGTATTACTTATTTTTCATTTGTCTTTTTTGTATTTTGCTGAGGTGTTTCTAAGAAGATGTGAACTCGAAGACAGAAAATGTCACACCAAATTGCAATTGACTTCTAACTATTATAGCTTCCTGATCCTTGCAACGTCCAAAACCTATGAACTCGCCGCAATGTTGCATAAGATATGGAGAATCATCAGAGTATTGATTTGAGAAAAAGGGTTTGGGCTATTTCGCCAGCAATTCGCAGAGTTGATGAAGAAAAATGCACTTCTTTCATGACAGAATAAGCTTTCTTTGTTTCTTCAGTTGTTTTCATCTTTCTTTTTCGTCTTTCTTATATTATGCTTGCAAGAAGCTATTAAATCTCGTTATAAGGATTCGACTTCATATAAATATAGTTTTGACCCTGAGAATAAGTTAGTTGAAGGAATCCCTAAGTGCGAGGATGGATATTTCATCAAAACTCCTTGCTATGATTTTCTATGGAGTGGAAGTAATAGCTCAGTTAACAACAAAATAGTCGCCAATATCATGGCCCACGACCCTAAAAGGCCCATTCATTCGTCTAAGGTCGTGTTCAGTCCCTGTGCACGGAATGGCAGCTCCTTTAAGAAGAGCATGGGAAGTCTGTTCTTGTGAGTTGATCTGGAGCCGACATGTCTCTATTCATGATCGTTAGATTACCGTAGAACATCACCAACCATGGAACCTTAATAGGAAAGTCAAACCAAAATCACGAGTAGAATGCTCTATTCAAGATTCATTGTGGAGGTCATGTAAGACATCTACCAATAGCCAAGTATGTTATATGTTCTTTATTTGCTAGTTTAAATTCTAACAACTCATACACTACTGGTTCCTTGTTACTACCTTTCTTAGTATAACGTCAGCAGTGTGTTGATAGAGGTACTGAACCCATATCATGATATATTTGTTTCTTCCAAGGGATAGTAAATAGATTCATTCTGTAGTTTGAAGAAATCCATGACATGATATTTTATATAATATTAACCATCTTAGTTTAGAACCAAATACTTTCCGTTATATACTTGCAATGGAGATTTTGAAAATCAGGACACCAATTCATTAGCAATGATGCTTGTTGAGGTAAAGAAATGTAAAGCAAGACCAATGTTTTGGCACTAATAATAACTGCAGATTAAATCATGTTTGGCAGTAAAAGATTTCAAGTTCCTAGAAAACTGTTCTTAAATCATAGATGATTCTTATTTCATAAGATTGAATCAATCATGCATACAAGAGATAGAGATGCAATGGAAGCTGTAAGCAATTAAAACTGGTTTAGAAATGTAATTCATTCATTTAACCATACACAGTTAAAAACATTAACAAGACTCCATACACCATGGAAAACTCACCAGGCCATACGGTGAAGAGGTGGAGATAATTAATTACACCTTTAAAGAACATAATTTAACGATCATAGTTTGCGAATGGTTGAATGCATGTAAAATTGACAGAACCAATTAATCTAAAATTTCATAATACCTGGAACTCACCGGCTGTGTAACCAAGAAAAAAGGGTGGTGAGGTGAAAAAGAGGAATCTACAATAATTAAATCCGTAATAGCTATGACATTTCATTATTTATCAATTTAATATGAATCAATTAATAACTCATGCATATTCCTATTATGGAGAACTTCTACTGCCAAGTTGTACGATGAGTTAATTACCAAGAAGCCCAGTGGATGGTAGGATGTTCCCTGTCAATTCCGAGTAGGGAGGGCCTTTCTCATTGGAGATCGTGCGGGGATATATTGTGGTCCGAGGTTGGGTGGTAAAGCCCTTGACAATGTTTCACCTCTCTCAAGATGTCAAATATGAGTCAGACAAAAGTAAGCTATGCATTCAATTGTTTATCAGAAACATGTATTATCATTTTTATTATGAAAAGGTAAGATTAAATTGAAGTATTCATTGCTATTATCATTTTATTTCATATAAATGAATATTGAATATAAGTAATTCTCTAATCTTGAGAAATTGTCACAGATAAGCAATCGGAAGGAAAAGAAATCCGAAGCTCTAATTGATTGTGTGATGGCTAGAACCTTAATTGATATGGTGGTATTGGAAGCCCTAACTGAATCCGTGGTATCAAAAACCCTAGTTGAATCCGTGGTTGCGGAAGCCCTAATTTGAATCCGTCGTCGCGGAAAACCTAGATAAAATTCAGTGTCATGGAAGCCCTAAATTGAATCCGTGGTCACGGAAGCCCTAAGTGGTGAAGCAGTACCAGAAGCCCTAAATAAACTGATGGTAATTGATGCCCTAAATGGTAAGATGATATGTGATGCCCTAATTTAAGCTATATTGGTATTTTAGTGGTATTCATCAAATGATTTTTTGAGATAGCAGTTGATTTGAGAAATTGTTATAATGAACTAACCCAGGTGGTTGCAGAAGCATACTTAAATGATTTTTCAGTCTCAATTTTTCCGAGGTATGTGATTTCAATTTCTGAAGTAATTTCATTTAATGATATTTCAAGTATTTAGTTAAGAAATTTTGTTTATCTAAATTTTTAACGGGAAATCTTATTCACATGAACATGAATGATGCAACTGCCTTCTTATGAAATCGAAGTTATAACCATATTCTATGCATATGTTAGATGTTAATTTAGACCTGGAAAATCCAGATGTTATAGTGGGGGAACAACATGTGGTGTAAACTTTTAACTTTTCAAATTTTGAAAATAAATTTATTTGAATTTTGAACTTTTTCTAATTCTAACTTAGAATTTCTAAGTTTCCTAAGTTTAACATGTTTGAAATTTGAATTTCTAATTAACTTAAAATTGTTGTAAGTAAACTTTTGATGGAGAGGCACCCCACCATATTTTGGTCCCCTTGTGCGGCACACTGCATTGACCTCATGTTGGAGGAAATTGGCAAACTTGAGTGGGTCAAGTCATGTGTGGAAAGGGCAAAAAACATATTCAAGTTCATTTATAATCATTCATTTGTCCTTAGCACAATGAGGAAGTACACAGGAGACAGAGTTAGCTCGTCCAGGGATCACGAGGTTTGCCTCGAATTTCATCACCTTGCAGTCCTTGTTGACATCAAGGGATGATTTGAGGAGCATGTTTGTTGGGTGGGAGTGGATTTCATCTTCCTATGCTGCGACCACTACAGGGATAGATGTGGTGGATTGCATATTTGATGATGATGGTTTTTGGAAACTTGTTAGAGAAATCCTTAAAGTAAATTTATTGCAATTTAACATTTAAAATTTTACAGTTTACTATGCTAATTGTTTAATGATTTAGTTTTACCTTAAGTTATATTATTGAATTATTCTATATTTAAGTTTGACTCAAATTTTTGTTTTACTTTATATGTAGGCCACTGAGCCCCTTGTATCTCTCCTACGAACTGTTGATGGGGAGAAGCCCTCTATGGGCTACATATATGAGGGCATGGATAAGGCCAAGGAGGCCATTAGAGCCCAATATGCAGGAGTGCAGGAAAAGTATGCCCCTATTTGGGACATCATTGATAGGAGATGGCAAAATCAGATCCACAGACCCATCCATGCAGCAGCTTACTTTTTGAATCCAGCATTTCGTTTCCATCTTGACTTCAAGGTGGATGAGGAGGTTCTCACCGGATTATATACAGCGATCCACAGGTTGAGTATTGATGAGGATAGCAGTGTTGTAATTATTGAGCTCAATAAGTTCAATAATAAAGAAGGGCCACTTTTCTCTAGCAGGATGGCCATAGATGCTTGGGAAACAATACAGCCAAGTAAAAATTAAATAATATATTCAATGTTCATGAATCTAGATTCTAAACTTAAAGTTGATTATGTAATTTTAGAGTTAACTTGTAATTTGTAATTTGTAAATGAGACTAATTGTTTTTATTTTCCCTTATTTCAGATAGATGGTGGCAAATGTTTGGGGCCACAACCCCAAAACTTCAAAAAATTGCCATCTGTATTCTGAGTCAGCCAAGCAACACTTTTGGATGTGAGCGCAGTTGGTCCATGTTCGAGCACATCCACTCCAAGAGGCGAAATAGCTTGACAGTGCAGAGGTTGAATGATCTTGTCTTTGTTCATTACAACCTCCGTCTTAGGATCAAACAGATTTTGGGCACTGACTCCTCTTTGATCATTCTGGAAGAGATTGATCCAGAATCAGAGTGGCTCACAGAGGTTGTGGATCTAGTCTTCACTGAGGAAGACCGTGCGTGGGTTGACCAAGTGGATATAGAGGCTGAGGCAACTAGAGCACATTTTTCAAGCATTGGTAGACACACACGTGCACGCACAGACGCAAGCCCTAGCGACGTTCGTGAGCCCATCTTACATGCAGGAGATATGGCTCAGCAGTCCTCTAGGACCTACATTAGACGCCTTGCTACTAGGCAGACTGGATACTCAGAGGCTGAGGCTGAGGCTACAGCCGAGTTTGAGGATGATATTGAGGATGATGATGACTGAAGCCTGAGGCTTGAGCTGAAGCCTTGTTTTTATATTTTGTTTACAGATATTGATACTGAATCATTGATAGACATACGTTTCAAACTTTCATGAATCTTCATCTTAGATTCTTACATACATTTATGATTTGATGTCTTATGGATCATCTTACATACATTCTATGATTTAAATCATTATGATCATTTGATTTCTATTTACTTCAGCTAGCCTACAATTTACATTTTAGATAACATAGTTATGTATGTGATGGATTCTATATTCCAAACTTCCATGTTTATGTATGTTAAGTTTTAACTTCTATTTGACGGTGTTATAGTGTGTTTAAGTTATATTGAGTAAAGGGTGCATGAAATAAGTTTTCAATTGTTAAAATATTTAAATTTAAAAGGTTTTTTTTAATTTTCCGATTCATCGCCGATTCATTACCGATTCACGATTTGATTCGGCCTTGCCGATTCCGATTTGATTCCGATTCACGTTATTTTGCCTACAATTGCTCGAGTTGTTTGTTCAAACATTTAGTGCTTTGTCTTGTTTGGCTTTCACCTCATTTTGATGGAGATTAAGCAGTACTATCCTGCCATACAATTTTGTTCATTCTTTTAAAACCATTTCACATGTCACCATGCTGTCACCTCTCTGCAAACTCAAATTTGTCTCAAATTCGTCATTTTGGCATTCACTGAAAATATCAGCATAGAATCTATCTTTAAACCACTTGGGTGCATTCATTTAAAGGTTCCCTTTTACATGGGCAATAAGGTGGAGCATCTGGTATTATGCCATTTGCAAACTACCTTTT
The DNA here is from genome assembly GCA_028749045.1 of Cupressus sempervirens. Classification (NCBI taxonomy): domain Eukaryota; kingdom Viridiplantae; phylum Streptophyta; class Pinopsida; order Cupressales; family Cupressaceae; genus Cupressus; species Cupressus sempervirens. The sequence goes on from CM053786.1 coordinate 488,303,026, forward strand.
CTTGAATTTTCCTTGACTCCTTTCAACATGCCCATTTAGCACTTACTGTGCAATTTCCTTCATTACTTTTCATGAATTTTGTCAAACAGTTGACAAACCCTCTGAGACAATCTTAAAACCACTATAAGGGTCGTTTACTAATCTTGTGCATAAAAAAGGAATTTCCAAGTTATATTGATGTATTTGATAATCGTTCATTAAGAACTCAATTTCTCACATTTGAATTAACAATTCCAGTAGAGTTCACTGTTTACTGAAGCAAAATTATGAAATCTAATAACAATAACCCAACTCACACACCTTCATTTTAGATCTACGAACTTGGCATCATAAAATGTCTCCATGACCAAACGTAAATAAAATCCATACAGGTGCTGGAAACAACAGTTATCGATTTTAATCACCCACGTAACAGTATTTAAATACAGTATGGTGTTGGAAACAAACCCGAGGAGCTGCAGAAGTGTTTCTAAGCACCCGCGTGTCTCATAGGTTCAGTCTGATACAGGGGCCGACCCCCTTCCACATGCCGACGGTGCTAATTCCAATCACGCCGTAGGGAAAAAAATGAAGTCGCAGCTAGCCCGAGTGTGGAATTGTTGCCGTCTCTAATCCCGACTGCCGACTATTGGTGCCAAGTCGCTTGTTCCAACCCTGACTGGTATTACGTAGCCCAACCACTCTCCATTCATGTTGATTGTACCTCCAACTAGGATTTTTGGCCGTGGCTAAAACTCCCTACTACAGACCCGTAGCCGCTGGACAAAGGAAGATTAACGTCTGATATGCCAAGGCCGATAACCTGTTATGGTCCATGCGCCTGTATTACTATCGGCCGCTTGTTTGAGATTCACCATCGGCAATGCCAGATCCGCGTGGGAATTTTTTTAACTTGGTATCACCTGCACTTCGATGAGCAAACACGCTACCAGTTAAGTCTTATCGGCCTTCACACTGGTAATTATACTATGTCGTCTCAAGGTGCTAACTTCTCACCAACCCATCCTAACATGCCGCTAAGTGAGTTTCGTATGTGTCCAGCTCTGAAAACCTGGTTATTCCGGCTTCCCAATCCTATCGACCAAAGCTTTGAAAGGTAGTATGCAAACCACGAAATTTGAAGACCATAAACTTTTCTCTACAAACATGAGCTCAAACTCCCACTTATCAAACTTTCATCTCTTGGACGTCTAAGTCTACAACTAAAGTTCTGATAACAAAATCCTGCAACTGTTATTATGACAATGATATCTTACCTTAATGCATCTTTATCCACCCTTGCCGACTTCTGCCCACACTATCAAATTCAGAAAGAGACTTGGGGTGACGACCAAACCTCTCACAAATAACTTGAGGGGTTTCGTCCTCTGAGTTTTTCAAACCAGTCACTTTTTAGTAACCAGAACATGGAATGCCTTGTTTTCATCAACTTCTTGTGTTGAATAATTCCACAAGATGGCAGGATTCTTGGCTCTAATAACACTGTAATATCCCTTTCCAAATATTTTACCAAAAAAACCCTCGATATAAATGTGTAGTTTTCAAAAGCGAACAGAAAACCAATACTTGATACAATTTTCAAAACTTTAATAGATTTATAACCAGTAGAGCTGAATACAAGAAAACTCAAAAAAGTTTGTTTATTTCCTCCAATATTCAGAAATACATACATGCACCAAGAATTAACACAAATAACCGCCAATTATGTTATTGTATTATACAACAGCAATACAATAACAGTCAATAATCTAAAAAATCCAATCTTATAAACAAAAATAACAGTCAGATTGATAAATGTAGATAAAACCTATAAGAACGCTAGGTTTGCGTCCAACCTTCAAATGCTTCTTCAAGGGTTTGCATCCTAGAAGAAATAACCAGCAACTGTTTTCAGCTCCCAGATTAATATTTGTTTGAATATTATAATCTTTCATATATACAATGTGGAGTTTGTTGTACCTTTATTACTTTTCCCAATGTGATGCATGCTCTTTTAAGCAATGTGGGATAAAGCACCTATTTTGTACTTTAGTCACTTAAGTGAACATAGTAACTTTTTAAAATAAAGTGACAAGTTAAATGACTTTAATAGTCACTTAGGCAGGAAACCATATAATCATCAGGCATTAAAATAGCTGACCAAATGAATTCAGATAATCACATGCAATAGCTCGTTGGAAAACTCTCGGCGAGACGCTTCCAAACCAATACTGAGGTACTGAAAATACTGTGCTCTGTTTACTTACTAAAAATAATGAGTATCTAGACAACCTATCAAATTGCTCCGATGGGTCTGAAACTGGAAATGCCTAAGCCAAACCTTGAACTGAACCCTGTAAAGAACCTTTCCACCCCTGAAACCTAGGCGAAGCGAGTCTGTACATAGAATTATAATGTCCCAAAAAATGGGGACATTACAGATTGCACTTGGAACTTCTTCTTCATGAAGAAACACTAACTTTTTGACCTCCTTGTCAAGGTTACTTCCAATAAGTGTCAAAACTCCCTCTAAATCTGATATTAAATTTTGAGATCCTCATTCAAACTTGCCTCTAATGTGTTAAGTTTGTAGTTACAGTCAAATTGATATGATCATGATTTTCATTATTGATGATTATATATATATATATATATATATATATATATATGGTTAGTTATATTATTTTATACTAACTAATGATGTTTAAACCTTGGAGACATGTCCCTCCAAAAGACATGTCTCCATCTCTCATACTTATATGAAATCTAAATCTGCATTTGAAACATATCTATAACAATAGCAATATAATTACATTTGCAGAAACAGTCTTAGTTACTCAACATGGTATCAGAGCTAGATTTGCAAATGTAAAAAGACATATTTTTTAAATTATTATCAACTTGACATTAAAGACTCTTCAAATGGTGGGTGCATATCAAGGGAACCTGTGTTCTGCCAAGATAAGCCTGCAAGATTGATCATTGCCAATTAATGTGAAATGGATGGTCAAACCAATGGAGCACAAGCTGGGACCACAGGAGTCTTCATCAGAGATCCATGGGAAAGGGCATAGATTGGATTCTATGCACTTATTAGACATTCGATAAGGTCATCTTCATTGATATTCTCTTTATTGAGATAAGCTTCTTGGTTCTACTATTGGAACCTTGACTGTCAAAATCTAAGAGCTATGTATGTAATCTCCACCGTGTGAGATGGACCAAGATGGGCCTCCAAGATGATTTGAGACTCACTCATTGTTGTATGAGAGGAAGAACGATCTACACTGCTAGAACTGCCAATCAGAGATTATATAAAACTGCAGGAGTTTGACTAGATCACCACTACTCTAAAGTATGCGATTGTACAATGAATGGAGTGTGCGGCTCAATGTGGAAGTTAGGCGTGCTACTTCATAGCAAATCTAAGCCAACACGACGACGATATTAGAGATAATATAAAATAAACTAAATTAAAGTCTGACTAAAGGCCATGACCATGAGAGTGCCCGTGACTTTCCTACTACATATACGGCTATCCTAAATTCAAATGCAAATAATAATGCATCAAAAAATATGAAAAACAAGTCATATTTAGCCTCAACTTTCTTATTAGCAAAGCCCTGCAGGTACTCGTCAGTGGAAAGTAACAATTAAAAAAATACAATATGGGAAGTAAAAACAAAGTTTTGAACCCCAAGAATCATTGCAGCTTCCTGTAAAATATAAATAGTGCTCGGGTCTGTACAAGTCAGCGGCTTGACACTTAAATATATAGTGAGGTTAATTTAATATTTAGATTCAATGTGCACCTACTTGGATATCATGGTCCACACAAAACAACAGACCCCACCAACGGGCTGCCCAAAAGGAGAAATGTATTAAAAACGCAACCTCACATAATATACGCAACTCACCTCATTCGACCCATGTCTTATGTAGCAGATTACTGAATATGAGAGTCATAAGTTTTGAATTTAGAAACATAACCATCAACCATCCAATATGTATCCCCCATATCCATAGAAGGAGGAACTAAGAAAGATACAATCCAGATACAATCAAAGAATTCATTAAGAGGCAGTAAAATAAGTGATACACATTCATAACCGGAAGTCAAAGAATTATATATTGTTGGAGATTTCTATTTCTATTTCTATTTTTCTATTGGAACAGATGTCCTTGTTTGTTGATCTGATAATTTGCAAGGCAATTATTAAATAAAAGAAGTGATATTAATATCCTGAAGAGGCGAGGTGAGATATATGCCTTAAGAGGCATTGATTTTCTTTAGCCATGCCATCATATGCAAGGAGCCAGTATTGGTGACATCTATATTGTACATAAATTAAAGGATATACATACAATTAAATTATTGAACGTTCTTTAGAAACTCTGAAGAAGATTCTTAAATGGTGACCTAAAGTTTTATGAACATCGAGGTATGAAAGAATCATCTTCTTTTTTTCATTATATTGTCCATTTTTGAACAACCAAATAAGAGTTTATGATTATTATCAGGGATCAAGGACAAGAAGTCTACGTAAATGTCAATCAAAGATCTAGTATCATTATGTTTTTATATGATAGATAACATTAATTAAAATTAGAATGGGCAAACTATCAAAAACGTATGGTTATGGTCGCCAAAGCATTTGAACTACCTATGGTTATCCTTTTGATGAACAAAGCTCTAAGTATGAGTAATAGATCCTTGTGTCATGAACACTCTAAGTCAAGATATTGGTATATGGTGGATGATTTTAGAGAAATGTCAATTCTCATTTACTTCTATTGATAAGCTTAATGAATGTTTGGATCTTCATTGGATAAAAAGACCAAACTAGAAAGAAGATGAATACTCGGAAAGAAGAAAGAAGAATTTACTAACAGAGGTTGATATCATTCATGGATGATTGTCTCTCATTAAACTTGATATTGATTGAGAAATCTATAAAATGAAGTATGTAGGGATTTTACATTGTGGGGGATGAATAATTACCTTAACTCAATGTTTCATTCCCATTAGAGGCATTTTCTGATTTGATGCATATAGACCTTAATGGAGCATTTATATCAAGGATATTGATGTACAGATAAGTATTTATTATTCTTAATTATTACATTTATCTATTCATTATAGTCTCTCTCTTATTCATATTTCCATATGTACTATATGAGCTATTTCCCTTGATCTTTTCCTTTGTATCTAATGATGATCTTGTAGGAAAAGAAGAATGGTATATTAGGTATATTGTGCAGACTCAATCTCATGACAGTAGCTCCATAGAAGTTGTGATCAAGAATTCATTAATCATCTGATGATCAAGTTGGATAAAGCAACGGAGGAGCTTTGAAGATTAATACTCAGAGAGAGTTGGAAAAATACATGGGTGTCACTTTATGATTTTGATGGGCCTACCCTTGTGTACATCATGAGAAAGTGATTACTTCAATTGAACCACCTACGAGTCTCTCTTTGATAAATGAAACTTGATTTATGAGTTGTAGAGTCATTCAAGTGGCACAATCATACTCAATCAAGATATTGGCATATTGAGGATGAGTTTGTGTTTGCTTCTACTACTAAGAGAAATGAATGTTTGGACTTTCAATGGATAAAAAGAGCAAGTTAGAACTTAGAAAGAAGTTATCATTTCTTATACAAAATTGTTCAACATTATAAGAATAACTGAAAATTTTACATTGTGGGGGGAATAATAGTCAATGTTCCATTCCCAATTTTAGAGGGGAGATGTTCCATTCTCAAATAATCTAAGAAGAAAATTTTGAATCTTCATGTGCAAATAAGTATTCTTATTTATGGCATTTATCTCTCTCTTATTTGTAATTTCTATATATACTGTAAAGTTTATTTGCCTTGATTTTTTCCTTTATGGTTGAGGATGTTCTTACAGGAAAAGAAAGTTGGTACTTTACACATGTTGCCAAACATTGTGCAAACTCAACCTAATGATAGTAGCTTCAAAGACCCCGATGATCAAGATGGATAAAATGAGGCTCTCATCTTTGGTGATTAAGATTATGAGAGTTTTCTACATTAAGAGGGAGTATGGCACTTCTTTGAAGACAACACAGGAGCTTAGAAGATTGATACTCAGAGAGAGTCTAGAAATACATGCGGGTGACTGCATGATGTTGATGGACCTACTCCTATGTATATTATGAAGAAGTATTGACTTATCACTAACAAATCTAAAGATTGATATCAGATTTAGAGTGAGTTCGACAAGCATCCTTAGGTGAAGAGAGTTTTTGAGGAAGTAACTAGAGGACCTGATTTCCCAAGATCAATGTTCAAAGGGAGAAATTTTGAGATGCAATCCTTCATAGATGATATTTTTTCTATGAGGTGAAGTTCTAAAAGAAAATTTTTGTAATGCACTATTCTCTATGAGAGAGAAGTATGAGGTAAAAACCCTTTGTTCCACCCTCTAGTAGCAGCTATGGTGGGTCCACCCTCTGCCTTGGTTCATGGTGGATATCATGGAAGCTACTACTTGATGTTGTTGTAATTATGTCATGAAAGATGACGATCTTTTATTGATGTATATATTTAGAGGAGAGTTATTGAAAGGTGACGATCTTATCAATAACTGGACTTGTTATCACAACAAGCTACATTAAGTTGTCCCAGTGTGCCGGAAGTTATGATAACAAACAGAAGGTAACTATTGTAAGATGACAATCTTATTTATAGATGACCAACCTTCTAACACCAAAAGTGTCAATTGCTATTAGGCCGGATTTTGCCGGACACATTGATATCCATCATGGTTATTAGGTCGGATCTTGCTGGACACCATGGAAATTATTGGTGTCATTATTATTAGGCTGGATTTTGCCACACATTGATATCCATCATGGTTATTAGGTCGGATCTTGTAGAACACAATGAAAATTATTGGTGTCATTGCTATTAGGCCAGATATTGTCAGACGCCGTAACTTAAATCTATTATAGACCACACTTAAGGTGGTATTCAAATTCATATTAAAGTTATAGTAATTGCTTAATTTCCCTCCTTGCTAAAAGGAAAAGTGTTGAGAAATTTAGTCTCATTATGAATTGTAGCGAATTCCATGTATAATATATGTGTATGTTGATGGATTTATGTTGATATCCTTAAATATGTCATTCTAGGAATATCATACCGAGATGATATCTCTTCGTACACTCAAGAACATAATATGTTTTGTATCAATCCTTCCTAACTAAGAGGGAGTGTTAAGTTTGTAGTTACAATCAGATTGATAAGATCATGAGTTTCATTATTGATGCTAATATAAATATTCTTTTTATATATATTATATACATAATATATAGTATATATATTACATATATGATATAATATTATATATATATAATAATGTATATATTATGCATATGGTTAGTTCTATTATTTTATACTAACTAATGATGTTTAAACCTTGGAGACATGTCCCTTCAAAAGACATGTCCCTTCTCTCATACTTATATGAGATCCAAATCTGCATTTGAAACATGTCTATAACAATGGCAATATAATTACATTTGCAGAAACGATCTTAGTCACTCAACATGATGAAGTGTCAAATGTCAAACTCCCTCAAGTTAACTGAAACCTGTCCTCTATCTGCTCCCTCCCTTTGTTCAAGATTGCCTTTAATGAACTGTCATGCTCCCTCTTGATATGGATACTCATAATCTCAATCATCAAAGATATTCACTTCAAGAGCCTCACTCTATCTAGCATGATCATTAGATGACTAATGAATTCAAGATCAATACTTCTTCAGACATAAGATTGAGTTCTGCATAGTATTTGGTAGCACATTAAAGTACCATCCTCCTTTTCTTGCAAGAACATCTCCAGAGACAAAGGAAAAAGATTGAGGAGGCAAATAGCTCTTATAGTATGTAGGAGAGACACTACAATAAGTAGATAAATGTAATACTTAAGGATAAGAAATGCTTATCGGCACATAAAGGTCCATGATACAAGTTGCTTCAATGAGGATCCATATGCAACAAATCACAAAACATCTCCATTTAAGTATTTGTCAAACAGTGGAAATGGAACATTGGTTATTATTTCCCTCCACAATGTAAAATTCCCACTTACTCTATTTTATAGAATTTTCAGTGACTATTTACTCCCATGACTATGCACATCAAGATCTTTCCTTGAATGCAATCTTTAGACTTCTTGGGTCGTCCTTTTTTATGTTAGATAATGAGATCTTCTATTGACCATCACTTAGACCATCTATGTTCTAAATATACAAATTGTCTCCCCTCTCCAAGCTACACAAGGGTGGACAGTTTCATACTAGTAAGTTGTGGGTTTATCCCCAAATTTGATTACTTCAAACATTCATATTAAAGTGGTTCCCTCCTAAAGCTCTAGATTTCACATTGTGATTCACATTATTTATTATACCAAGCAATAAGTTTGTCAAACTCAAAATGTATGCCAACGATATCGCTGTCAAAAGTTGAGCGGCTTGAGTATAGACAGCAAAAAAAATTTGTCATCCAAGATCTAGAAGACTGATTAAAATCTAGAAAGCATTTACACCTTCAATGTGGGACAATTCCCACTAAATCCACTACGCCAAAACTAAATAATAAGCATCCGTCTCTTTCATATTTTCTATGCTTCTAGATTGACTCAAGCACTAACTGCACCATGGGTAATATGTCAACAGACATGAGCTTGTTTGCCTTCCTCTCTAGATAAGTCACTTAACTAAGTTGTACCATTCCCAAACCACCATGGCCAGTACATGTCTCAATTGCGGGGCTGATTAGTCACATTAATATTTGCAATATGCTTGAACTCCATTTTGTTGGTACAATAATCACATAACTATGGATAAATATTCTTCCTGTTCTAGATCAAAATGCCATCTGATGAATTAAAGTACTTCTCGTTTGAGCAGAAGTCATTGAGATGAATATTCTCTTTGCTAGCCTGAACTAGGATGGTTCACAGAGGAAATAGTTACTACTCTTGTAGGTAATTTGGAGCGACAATAATTTTGGGTCCCTTATATAATGAAGCCTTTGGTACCAATATTAATCTTCTCATGTTTTCTTGCTAATCAAAAAAATTATATTATATAAATATGTCAATTCTTAATGATCGCAACACTCAAATTGATTAATTGTGTCTTGGTTGGAAATATTTTAATTTCTCTTTGGATGTGATGGAGCCCAATTTTTTGCCAAAAACCAGGGCCTTCATTTGTGCATTGTCCTTGATATTTTCACTCTATGATTAATATTTTTGTCCTACCTTAGATAAAAAACTTCGCAAGATTTGCGAATTCATAACTATTTGATATTATTATAGACTATCCTCAAGATGCTATAAAGCATTTAAAAGAGTGGCAGAGATGTAAATGACAGCTATAACTTGAAAAGAATTAATGCTACAACTAGTAGAACAGTAGTTACTAAGATCATGAATGAAAGCATTGGTCCAGTGGTTCGGTAACAATGTTTAACATATGCAACATGAATGAAAAGCAAAGAAAAGAACAAAGACGCATCATAACAGAAATATATGTGGCAGCTGGTGCTGTTTGTGTAAAGTTTCTGCAAATTCTTTACCAAATCAGACTGATATAATGCCTTTTCTTTGTGCTGAAGATGGTCTTGAATATACAGACCTGTATATGGAAGTGTTACTTGGAGTATAATAGCTATTCCGGAAATGTTCTTATCCCTGTAGTAAATCATATAAAGCAGTACTGTAGAGAAGCAGAATTAAATGTATATAGTGGGTTCTCTATCCTCATACTTACTTTACAGAATTAAATGTATATTGTGTGTTCTCTATTCTCATACTTACTTTATGTTTATACTGCACCCAAGAGGCATGTCCTTACAAAGGACATGACTCTATTAGGTCGGCCCTTATGAATAAACAAATGATAATCTTCTAAGATCGGCATCTCTTAGAAATTATAATTAGATAGTAATTATACTAACACTATGCAAAATGAGCATTATTAAATGCTCCTACATAAGCTGCCGATAAGGTTAATTATATAAGGTTATAAAAGAGGCAAATCCTACATAAGGATATCCATGCTTTACTGGATCTGTATGACCAAATCAGTTATGATTACTAAGTTACAGAATTAACACTCCCTCTTAACTTGATAATCATACTGAGAGATAACATATCTAGCATCATCAATTAAGATGAATAAGTATAGATTGATACTCTATATCTATCTGAATCTTCCAAGCATGTGGTATCATTGAACACATGATACACTGTCATATTATTACACCTGTGATATGACTTATCACTTATACTTGTGATAACAGTATTGCATGGAATGCAATATACAGGATAAAAATCGGAGAATGATTAAATTCTTCTTTTATCCAAGTTGTGACTCATAGGTATTGGCAGGCCTATATCACAATATAATCCTGAGTTAAGATCTACCAGTACACAGGATAAACTCCAGAGAATAATTAAATTCTTCATTTATCCAAGTTGTGACTCATAGGCACAGAAATGTCTACATCACAATATGATCTTGAACTCATCCAGATCTAATAGTAATTCTCTACTGTTTAGCACATTATCTAAGAGATTGTCATCTCTCATAATGTCTTTTATACAAGTGTTTATTATCTCAAAGATTGTCACCTCTTAGATAATGAATACAAATGGTGAAGCCCATAATAGTCAATAGCCTAACAATAATAATTTTAACATAAAATTTATTTCATTAATAATTAAATAATAAAAATGTATCATAATTCAACCATACCAAGTATTTTCCTAAAGTGATCTATCTTCACTAGAGAGAGAGGTTTGATAAGAATATCTATTGTCTGGTCTGCAGTGCAAATGTATTCAAATTTTACAGTATTCCTGTCTACCATATCTCTTACATAATGGTAAGGAATTTTAATATGCTTGGACCTATGATAAAAAACTAGATTCACAAAAAACTTGATGGAACTCTGATTGATTATCACAATGAATAATAGTAGGATTTTGTTAGTTTGTGGTGACTAATCGGGGAAGTACTGTACATACTTCATAATTCTTTGGGTCATGACCGACGTATGGCCGACATGCTGTAACCCTAAAGTGCCAAAAATACTTGTATAGAAGGGCTTAGGGTTAGGTATCTTTTATATGTGTGATGCGAAAATTGCTTCTTGCGGCAGTATTGAGCTGTAAGAGATTACGGATTATCATCATGTTGTAATTGGATCATAATAATATTAGACTTGTTGTTCGATGGGCGTAGCCCAGGGTTTGGGTGAACCACGTTAAATCTTGGTGTCTTGTGTTCTTTTCTGTGCGATTTAGTATTCTCTGATAATGTTTATATTTGCATGTAATTGTTATTTTTGTCTGTGGTTTAATCCTAACAAGCGGTATCAAAGCCTAGATGTTTCTAGTTATCCTTTGCAGGAAAGTCTCACGGTTGAGTGGGAGCGATGGCAGATGAGGGTAAGCTGAAGGTTGATAAGTTTAATGGGAAAAACTTTCAGTTATAGAAGATGCAAATGGAAGACTATCTTTATCAGAAGGATTTATGGAAGCCTTCGGAAGGAAAATCCAAGAAACAAGGAACTGTGACATATGAGGAGTGGGAGATTTTAGACAGAAAGGCACATTGAAACATTTGATTATGCTTGGCACCATCAGTGACATTTAACATTACAAAAGCGAAGACGACGGAAGAGTTGATGGAAACCCTAGCAAAATTGTATGAAAAGCCCTCTGCTTCAAATAAGGTATTTCTCATGAAGCATTTATTTAATATGAAAATGGCAGAGGGTGGATCTGTTGCAGATCATTTAAATGAATTTAATGCTGTTACTAGTCAGTTATCTTCTATGGGTATTAATTTTGATGAAGAAAATAGGGCTCTCTTGATTTTGTGTTCTTTGCCTGAAAGCTGGAATGGCTTGGTAATGGTTGTTAGTAATTTTGTTTTTGGATCTAATACCCTAAAATATGATGATGTGATTGGTATTATTTTGAGTGAAGAAACTCATAGGAAAACCTCCGATGGATCTACATCAGGAAGTGCTTTAAACGCACAACGCAGAGGCAAAACGACTAAGAGAGGAAACAATTTTGGAGATCATGGAAAATCAAGAGGAAAGTCAAAGGGAAAGAGGTCTCAATTCAGAGAACCAAGAGATTGTTGGTACTGTGGTAAACCAGGGCCTAAGAAGAAAGATTGTTGGACTCGAAAGAATAATAAAAGAGATAAACCAGAAGGGAACAAGGAGGCAAATGTGGTAAGTAACAAATCTGAAGAGATGTTTTACTTCTTTCTTTAGAAAGTGTTAATGATTCATGGGTTTTAGATTTTGGTGCTTCATTTCAAGCTACACCTCATAGAGGTTAGTTTATTGATTATGTCCAAGGGGATTTTGGGCTTGTTTATTTGGGGGATAATGAACCCTGTCAGATTTTTGGAAAGGGAAAAGTTAAGATTAAGTTGCAGAATGGAAATCATTGGCTACTACATGAGGTAAGATATATTCCAAGGCTAAGTAGGAATTTAATCTCAGCAGGGCAACTAAATGATGAGGGTTGTGTAGTTACTTTTAATGATAAAAATTGGAAGGTTTCAAAAGGTTCCTTTGTAGTAGCAAAAGGTGTGAAAGTAGGCACCTTATATCTTTGTACAGATCATATTGTTCCTTCTACTTTGATTGTTTCAAATAAAATTAAATGTTCAGGAACAATTGTTGCAGTTGAGCAAGGAGAACAAACAGTTGTTGTAGATTCCGATACAACGCTATGAAACAACAAACTTGGGCACATGCACGAGAAAGGTATGAAATTACTTCATTCAAAAAAAATTTTACCAAGTCTGAAATGTGTTAATATGGATTTATGTGAAAGTTGTGTGCATGGAAAACAAAAGAGAGTGAGTTTTGTAAAGAGTGGGAAGGAAAAGAAAAATGAGAAATTAGTGCTTGTGCATACAGATGTATGGGGACCAACTCAGGTATCTTCCCTTGGTGGCTCTCATTATTATGTTACATTTATTGATGATGCAACTAGAAAAGTATGGATTTATTTCTTTAGACAGAAATCTGATGTATTTCAAACTTTTAAGAAATGGAAATGCTTGGTTGAAAATGAGACTGGTAAGAAATTAAATTGTCTCAAATCTGATAATGGTGGTGAGTACTGCAGTCATGAATTTGAAGATTATTGTTTGATCAGGGTGGTTTGATCTAGTGGGAGCCCCATGTGGTAGCGATATTACTACAAGATCAGTCTCCAAGTGGGAGATTGTTGTTTAGTGTGGAGCCTGATCAATCCCCAAGTGGGAGATTGTTAGTTTGTGGTGCTTAATCAAGGAAGTATTGTACATCATAATTCTTTGAGGTTTGAGGCCGACGCATGGCCAAATTATGGCCAACATGTTGTAACCCTAAAGTGGCAAAAATACTTGTATAAAAGGGCTTAGGGTTAGGTATCTTTCATATGTGTGATGCGAAAATTGCTTCTTGCGATAGTATTGAGTTGTAAGGGATTATGGATTGTAATCAGGTTTTAATCACTGGATCATAATAATATTGGATTTGTTGTTTGGTAGACATAGCCCAGGTTTTGGGTGAATCACATTAAATCTTGGTGTCTTGTGCTCTTTTCTGTATTTTTTTGGGGGTATCCATTACACAATATGAGTCTGTGAATCCATGTAAAGTCCAAGTCAACTTTCTTGTATTTGAGCCCAAGGTTAAGAGTGCCTTGTAAGTATCTCATAATGTATTTGATTGCAACTAGGTGGATCTCCTTTGGCTCACACATAAGCTGACTTAAGACATTAACGGCATAGCAAATATCAGGTCTTGTATTTACCAGGTACATAAGAGACCCAATCATCTGTATGTAAAGAGTAGAATCTATGGAGGGTGGTTCTGCAGTTGCTTCCTTAAGTTTGTGTAGATTAGTCTCCATTGGAGATAACATAGGTCTGCAATTCCACAATCCAAATATCTTCAAGATGCCTAATGTATACTTTCCTTGATTAAGTATGATGTTGTCAGACTTCTGCCATACTTCCAGTCCTAGGAAGTAATAAAGGAATCCTAAATCTTTCATTTCAAATTCTCTGATTAGATCCTTCTTGCATTGATCTATAAGATGATCATCACCTATTATTAGTAAATCATCAACATATAGTATCAAAATTATCATATCATCTTAATCCTTTTTATAATAGAGATTTGGATCAGCTTCATTCTTGGAGAATCCTAAACTGGAGAGATATTTATCAATTCTTTCATACCATGCCCTTGGAGCCCATTTAAGCCCATAAAGAGCTTTCTTGAGCTTGCAAACAAAGACTTTAGGATTATGAGTTTCAAATCCACTTAGACAAAACAACAGATTTTCCTTCAGGCCTTGGAACAATTTCCCAAACATCATTCTTAATAATGAATTGGCATTCTTCCGTCATAGCATCCTTCCAAGTTGTATGTTTAGTAGCATTTGAAACATTGGTTGGTTCTGATTTAGATAAATCACTCATGTTTGTTGCATAACTAGAAAATCTTTTGGGTCTTTTGCTTTCTTTGAAATTTCCAGATGGTGCAGCGAAGTCTTGTGCTTCCTCTACAGTCTTAATAGCCCAAAGTGGTCTTTTCTTAGGATTTTCAGTTTCCTCAAGATTAAAATTTTGAATTTCATCTTCAATTTTTTCAATGTTCTCCCTTTGAAACTCAGATTCATGATTTCCTTCAAAACTAGGTATATATGTAGGATCTTCAGAACTAAGGGCTCTTTTGAATGCTAAATCTTCTTCAAATATTACATCCCTACTAAGTTCAATGTTTTTCTAACCATGTATGAAAATTCTATATGCCTTAGATGTTCCACTATACCCGACAAAAATACCTTTCCTCCCGGAGGGTTCTAACTTAATTCTCTTTTCTTTTTGAACATGTATGCATATTGGGCATCCAAATATCCTAAGATGGCTTATATTTAGTTTAACCTTAGAAAAGATTTCTTCAGGAGTTTTATCTCTAAAAAGGGAGTGAGGACTTCTGTTTTAAATATAGACAACAATACAACAGGCTTTTGCCCAAAGATAATATTCTAAATTTTGATCAAATATCATAGATCTTGTTGCTTCTATAATTGTTCTATTCTTTCTTTTTGTTACCCCATTTTGTTGTGGGCTATAAAGAACAATATACTCCCTCTTAATTCCCGCTTTACAAAAATCTTTAAACAAGTCTGAAGTATATTCCCCTCCATTATCAGTCGTAAGAGTTTTAATTTTGTGTCCTAATAAGTTTTCAGTTAAGGTTTTGAATTCTTCAAATCTCTTAAGGATTTCTTCTAATTCTTTACATTTTAAGAAGTAAATTCATGTTGTCCTAGAGAAATCACCTATAAAAAGTATATAGTACCAGAATCCTCGAAGAGAAGGAACAAACATAGGTCCACATAAATCTGAGTGGACTAATTCCAAAACATTGTTAGTTTTTCTTGTGCTATCATGAAATGGATTTTTGGTGTTCTTATCCAAAGCGCATCCTTTGCATATGCTTGAATGATCTTTATTCAACTTAGATAAACCATTAACCATCTTCTCCATAGTTGATAAGGCTTTGAAGTTTAGATGTCATAACCTTCCATGCCACATTTTGTTTATATCAACAGCTTCATGAATTAAGGCTTGAATAGGTTCTATGTTTAATTCATACAAGTATCCTTTTCTTTGACCGATCAACTTTGGTTTCTTAAATGAAGAGTTCTTAGAGCAAGTCATCACTTTACCGTCTATGAATGCAACATTATGTCCATCATCTTCAAGTGTTGTAACAGAGATTAGATTCCTCTTTATTCTTGGTAGATAGAGTACTCTTTTGAGATGGAGAGAAATACCTGACTTCAGTTTCAAGGTGCAATTCTCAATTCCTTTGACTGAATGATTGGAGTTATCACCTATGGCAACTTCACCATTAACTTCTTCTGATATTGAGTCTAGTACATCTTCGTATCCTATAATGTGTCGAGATGATCCACTATCAATTACCCATGTTGTGCTTGATAATTCATTTGATAGTGCATAATACAATACACATTTCTCAGGATCATAGTTTTCTTATTTCCTAGTAACGTTTGTACAATTTACTTGCTGCTTTGAATTCTCAGGGCAATTAGATCTATAGTGTCCAAATTTTTCACAATTGAAGAATTTCATTTTGGATAAATCTTTCTTAAGTTTGTCAATTTTTTATTACCCTTCTTCTTCTTGAATTGTTTCTTCTTACCTTTATAGGAATTTCTGTTGAGAACATGAAGTTCTTCATCTTCAGTTTTCAATTTTCCTCCTTTCTTAAGTTTACTAGATTTTTCTTGAAGGTAATCTCCTTTAAGTCTATTGAACTTTGGAAGATTGTCTCTAGCACTTACTCCTTGTGAGAATGTTTCCCATGAGTCCGGTAACCCATCTATAGCCATAAGTGTTAGCGCTTTGTCTTCAATTATGGTCCCTATACTTGCAAGTTCATCTCTTAGACTAGCCACCCTTAAGAAGTATGAATTCATAGATTCTCCCTTCTTTATCTGTATATGATTTAGTTGTCTTTTTAGTGGAAGCGTTCTAGTTGCATTGTTAACCTCACATGCATTTAATAATGCACTCATTATATTAATTGTTATCTAATGTCTTATTAGCATAGGTACTATTTCATTTTTAACCCCATCTAATATGATTTGCATGGCTTTCCTATTTGCTTCAATCCAGATAGTTTTATGAGGATCAACATCAAGTCGCTTGGATTCTTTATCAACAAACTGTATTACATCATTGTCTTCAAGAATCATCATAATTCTGAATTTCCAAGCAACAAAGTGTTATTTTCCATCAAACCTATCTTCGGGTCTGATTGTGCTAGCCATTGAAGGTAGGAATTGTTGGATATTTTAAATCTAATTGTCAATTTGCAGAGCCTGGGTTCGACTACCAAAGCTCTAATACCATGTAAAGTTTTTGCGAATTCTTCTCTAAATCAGACTGATATAATGCCTTTTCTTTGTGTTGAGGATGGTCTTGAATATACAGACCTGTATATGGAAGTGTTACGTGGAGTATAATAGCTATTCTGGAAATGTTCTTATCCCTGCAGTAAATCGTATAAGGCAGTAATGTAAAGAAGCAGACTTAAATGTATATTATGTATTCTCTATCCTCATACTTACCTTATGTTTATACTGCACCCAAGAGGCATGTCCTTACAAAGGACATGACTCTTCTAGGTCGGCCCTTATGAATAAATAAATGATAATCTTCCAAGATCAGTGTCTCTTAGAAATTATAATTAGATAGTAATTATACTAACAACTATGCAAAATGAACATTATTAAATGCTCCAACATAAGCCCCCAATAAGGTTAATTATATAAGGTTATAAAAGAGGCAAATCCTACATAAGGATATCCATGCTTTACTGGATGTGTACGATCAGATCAGTTATGATTACCAGAGTTACAGAATTAACAGTTTGAGTATAGGCTTGCAGTCACAAAATATAAATATTACATGCATTTACATCAGTCTTCCTAAGACGTGATAGATACCAAACAGGCCGAATATACAGAAGAAATCTAAAGTTTTCTGTGATACATGACAGAGTATCTTCCCAGCACAGCACTGCCAAAGAATAGAGAGAACAAGCAAGCACCAGTTGCAATGCATTCTATGTTTATTTCTTCTCCTCCAAATCTGTTTCCATATGAATGCCCAATGGAGAAGCTAAAAGCACCAGAAGTGGTACCAATTGCTAAATATTAACCCCTGCGAAATAAGCTCGATCTGAAAGAGCCTTCTGTTTTTCCAACTGCATCTCCTCCAAATATGCCCATGAGAACTAATCTGTACAAACTACAAGCAAGGGATTTGTTTAATGAAGAAGTCTATTGCAGAACTACATATACTCTCACAGCGGCTAATTATACTAAAATAGTGACTAAGGCCAACCGCAGCCTATATTCATTCGGTCATATAACACAACAACTTAATGAAGCTACCTGCAATAGCAAACTTCATCCGGTCAAATAACAACAGAAGCTTGTATCATTGATTCCACAGAGATTTATAGCAATAAGGATTGGCAGTATGAAATGGTATCATGTGGTGCTTAAAGACACAATACATGAAGATTAAATAAAGCACCAATAAATTAAAGACTATATGAAGGATAATTTGGCTAAGCACGATAAGAGATTTAGTAATATCGTGAACAGGAGCAAAAGCTATGGGAAATCAATCAAGTGGTATTGTGTAACAATGGAGTCAAGCAATGAAGGACTGTCATTAAAACATATTTATGGGATTGTATGCGCTCAGGCTGAAGACAATGAACTTGCATAGGAAGACTTCCCTGCCAGTTAGGAGAGAGATGAGTCATGGAGTTCGTAATTATTCAGAAGCGGCAATAAGAATCACAAGCTCTGTGGAAAATAAAAGGAGAAGTCAAGGTTTGAATGTATACTGAGCAATATGAGAAAAGTCTGATACAAATGGTATTGTGGATAAAAAGATTGCATCGGTTAATACAATAAATCTTCACAATGGATATCATATAAACTGAGAATTATGAAAGCATCAAGACCTGTGCGATTCGATCAGATGGCAGAAAATTCATATGAAACTATATAAATGGAAGCCCAACTGCAATTAAGTTTGCAACGAATTTGGCACAAAACGATATGCGTAGTGGTGAAAATGCTAGAGAGATTCATAAAGCCAATTACATTAATAAAAATTTATCTTCTACAAACTAATCGATCAAATTAAAAAAGGGGTGTTATTACGATTAAGAGGTGTAATTTATTTCCAAAAAAGATATGACTTCTCATTTTTCAAAAGTCATACCCTTCACTTGCATAAGATATAACTAGGAGTTATATTATTTGAAAAAGAATAGAAGGAGACATATTCCCCATAAAGCATTCGACAAGAAAAAGTATTCATATATCTATTTGTATGGAGGGATAAGAAGTAAGAAAGATGACTTTGTAATATAAACTTATTTATTATATTCAAATGATAAATAAAAGCCTTTTTTGCTTTTTGTTTATTTAAAAGGCATGGAGATTTAAACTGTTGTTGATTTGTCCTTTATAATCATGTTTAAATTTCGTAAACAATTTAAATGTTAGATAAGTGGACACGGTCATTTAGCATCTTAAATGTGATCGTCATAGATATAGTGAAGTATCAAATTGTTTCCAGTTTGTCACCCTACCATAGGAGTTAAAGTTCAATTTGGACTACTTTAAGATTGCACATATATTTGATTTGTCACATCTTGATTATTAAATAGTTGACAATATAAGTGCATAGAACATTATAAAGTTGTACGTAAAAGTCTTCATTGTAGTTGACTCTTTTCCCCGAATAAGCAAAGGCACTGGTCCTTTGAATCATTGAAGTATTATAATTGGGTTTATATTTGAAGTCATAAAATCTATATTTTCCTTCTTACAAGCACCAAACCAATTGTTAAGAACCATATTATTTCAATCAAGCACTCAACTTTATTTTGATCAAGTTTAAGGATTCTGCCAGCCAAAGAACTCGCAAACCTTAAATTCGCTATAGAAAAGCTTCGAATCAAGTGATCAGGTTTGGAGTGAAGGTTTACCCACCTAAGTGTAGCAAAGTTTGAAGTGCAGGGGAATTAAAGTCATTCTCGTTTGTTGGCCAGAACTGATTGTGAAATCCTATTGGAGAATTGGCAAGCTCTTGTATTTCCAAACTGTGGTTTTGGGAACCAACAAGATGCCTTATAACTTAAGTATCATTTATTCGCAAGCCCCATTTGAAATGCTTCCTACAGATTTGTATGTTCCCTTATCTTCCCAAAAGTTTACCATCAATATATATCCGTTCGTGCGTGCATGTGTTGGGCATATCGTGAATTTGGCACTCTACACAACACTGAATGTGTTGGGCAGCATGCTCTTCAGCATGACTGTTTACAATCCGCACAAATAGAGAAGTCATTGAGAATAAAGAGACTTTAGACTAATGGACAAATAATCCTTTGTTAATCTTCCCACTAAGTTTCTTCCTAGTCAATCACTCCTCTATTAATCTTCTCGTTTAACCTATTACGATATAAGATAGTTTCTATTTTCTCTCTCTCTTCCGTATTTTCCTAATGGTCACTCTTTTTGTAATGTTTCCATAAACTCCTTATGTTTGTTATGAAACTTTCTTTTTCACTCTACAAGAATGTTTCTATTTCCTCTCTCTTGTTCGTTATAGAAACATTCTCTTGTATCTTGCATATATAGATCATTCAAGATCTTTGTTTAACAACACATTCATTATTTTACCATAATATGGTATCAGAGCAAATTCCTCGCCTCTTCGAAAAAATTTAATTTCTTTTTTCAAATTATTAGTTCAAAATTTTCAAAATATTTGCCTGAGTGTGTTCAAAATTTGCATTTTTTTCCTCCAAACCACAGTACGAATTTCGTGTCCAATTTTTTTTGCAATTTTTGTTGTGTTGCATGGTTTAAAATCTACCTTTTTTTTACAAATTTGCACTCTATTCAAGAAATCCGTAAATTTTTTCAAGTTTTTTAATCCGACTACAGTTTTTTTGAAAACCCTTGATTCCTATCTCAGATTAACAAAAATTTGTATATTCCTAGTGGGTTTTTGCAGATCTCAACTGGGTTAGTCTCACTTTTTTCTAGGTGCATTGTTTTTCCTACCTCAAATTTCAAGCCAGCAGATACAAAATCTTATCCAGATTCTTTGTGAGTTTTTCGAGCTCTTATTTGGGTGTCTTCAAATTTTTTGGGTCTTCTATCAATCTATCTCGAGTTCATGTCATCTCAAATTTTTCACGCTTTTTCACTAGAAAACGTGCAATTTCATCTCTCGCCAGTCTCATGTTGGAAGGCAGTCAACGTTTCAACAAAAAGAACTACAACACATGGAAACGGAGAATGATGATGACCTTTGAGTACCGTCACCTTGAGGCACTTGTTTTGGGTACCGACACTCATCCTAACACAGTTGATGCTACTCAAGATAAGTTTGATGAGCATAATCATGAAGTAGCTATGCTTATTAAGCTTTCAATTACTAATGATCAGTTGCCTCAAGTGTCGTCTAGCAAGACAACTACAGAGATCTGGACAACCCTGAAGGATCTCCACAAGACATCAAATAAAAAAAGAGTCTTCTTTCTGAAGAATTAGCTATTCTCTATTATTATGGATGAGCACATGTCCTTACAGGAACATCTTCTAAAGATTAAGGGCATCAGAGATCAACTTGAGGCCATTGGCCATACTATGGAGGAAGAGGATATGGTGATCATAACTCTGTAAAGCCTACCACTGTCCAATGAGCACTTTATTGAGACGCTCAACATTACTACAACTAATGTTAACCTGAAGTTCTCAGATCTCTGCACCAAACTTTTGCAACAGGATCGTTGGAAACAATAGTTTGGTAGTAGTTTTCGTCCTCCTCTAAACAAGCATTTTCAGCCCAAACCTTTAACAAGGATAAAGGCCCATCTCAGTCATCTGCTCAGTCTCAAAATAGCTCCAAGAAGAAGCAAATCCAATGCAACTATTGCCACAAATTTGGTCATGTGATTCAAGACTCGCATTGCTTCTGACCAACGGAGGCAAGGAGGGTCTCAGCCCCAAGCCAACATTGCAAAACATGCAAACCTCTCTAATCAAGCTGAGGCTTCCTTTTACACTTTTTGAGAACATGCAGATTTCTGTTTTTTGAAGATAGATTGACCATTAAGGGAGGGTATTACAATATTAGATAGTTCTTATTTTCTCTCTCTTTCATTATTTTCTAATGGTCACTCTTTTTGTAACGTTTCCATAAACTCCTTTTGTTCGTTATGGAAACTTTCTTTTTCCAATCTACAAGAATGTTTCTATTT
This sequence comes from Cupressus sempervirens, assembly GCA_028749045.1. Lineage (NCBI taxonomy): Eukaryota > Viridiplantae > Streptophyta > Pinopsida > Cupressales > Cupressaceae > Cupressus > Cupressus sempervirens. Next base: position 488,324,971 of record CM053786.1, read on the forward strand.
CCTCTCCCTTGTTTGTTATAGAAACATTGTCTTGTATCTTGTATATATAGATCATTCAAGATCTTTGTTTAATAACACATCCATTATTTTACAATAATATAGATTCCCAATATTTATATAACAGATTTTAATTGGTGGACATTTTTGGTCTATGTGAAGCATACGACTTCTTTTTAGTCCTCTAAGTGCATGCGACTCCAAAGTACAACTCCTTCAAAAAGGTGATAATCTATGCTTTGAACTCTTACAATGCACTCATAAAACATTTCTTAGTTTGTATCTTCTCTCCAACATTACTTCACACATTCTGTTTTGAAATAACTTCCCTGAGCTTTTCCTATCTGAAAACGATATATGCATCTCCACATTTGCTCAAAATTTGTTCTTCAAGGTTTAAACTCCTCTTCCAATCCCTCTTTGTCTTTTCTTTCCATCAATTTTTCATCTTCTTCTTCATCGGGGATCAAAGACACTCTCTGATACAATGGAGGTCTTTGGTGAATTGTATTCCGTTTCTGTGATTGCTGGATCCTCAGGGTGTGTCCTGCAACATGGCCATGCATTTGAAAGCTATGTATGACTTCTGCAATGTGTTCATTCAGAGGAAGCTAGCAGTCAAAAACCCAAAATGTTGATTTTATATCCAGTGTGTGCGCTTATCCATGCATGTTCATATAAGCTCGCTGCTATCATTTCCTATCCCAATGTAATTCTTTGACAGATACTTGCAAAGAGTAGGCCTTATCGCTTTAAGATTGTATTGAGTTGCAAGCTAAGCATCGGTGAGTCGTACATTAAAAGGACAAGTCTGTTGATATTTGGACAAAAAATTAATTGTCTAGTGCCGCTTCTTTATTACAGATGCCTTGTTTTATCACTGTGATATATAGTAATGGGATTGAGTATTTAATTATTGCGATACTTTGAGGATTTGAATTGTGTTGGATACAGTCAACTGTCTGAGACAAGCCGCCATCAAACTCTTGACATATCGAACCATTGAAACTTTGATATATTGAAATATTACATTGGTCTCCATAATCGTTGAGGATAATAGCATGATTACTGGATAATTGTGGATGTTCACTGCGTATTCCTGAATATTGAATATATATTCGACATCCTCCCCTAGAACTCGTCCTTAGTATTGGCAATTCCTTGAAATAAATTGTTTCTGCCGATGGCAATTTATTAAGGACACATTGACAAGGAAGCTTGGTGCGGACAAGAAGGAAGGATTTTCTGATGCTTCTATCGCTAGAGATTGAGCAATTAGATTTGGGTGGTTTGTAATTTCCAGTTCACACCTCAAGGAGGATCAACAATATGCTTACATATGCACCAAAGGCAATGCACATGAGCCCACGTGTATTTATAATGGAAGACTTGACAAACTTCTTTAAAAAGTTTTCGGCTGATCTAGAAATTCTCTTACACCAACCACAGACTTCTAGACACAGGCTTGCTGGAGAATAGACTAGTCTGCTAATGAAGGAATGGGGCAGTCATAATAATCCCACTGCCAATGATACAAGTTATGTAAATCAATTTGCTAACAAAGCAAATCCAGTCATCACAGCGAAATCCCTCCTAAGTCCATCTAGGATTAACACCTGTTCTGGTACCATGTTAGAGTTAGAGGATTGCTGCAAATGTAATAATACTGCCTGTGATTTCTGTATGTTTGAAATGCAGCAATATCTTTTGCATTTATATTTGGTAATGAGGCATAGAGAGACACATGTCCCTTCACAGGACATGTCTATTCATTATGGTGAAATTAATATAATAATAATAATTGATTATTTATATATATCTCAAAGGATTTATATGACAGAAGCTACAAAACATCAACAACATCAACAAAGATGTTAGTAAAACCCAACTAATTATTTGTATGAAAGGTTATCAATAAAAAAAATTACACATAATCCAACTGTCTGGTAACTAAAGATACAACCATTCATTATCATGAGACTTAAAAAATATGCAGATCGGGTATACTGATTAATTACCAGTTGTTATGCAAGGTGATGACTTTCCACTCCTGCCTCTTCATGCTTCAAAGCACATATACATTCAAGCCAATCAGCTCACCAAATAAAGATAAGAGAATTGAAATTATATTACTTAATAACACTTTGTGGAATCTGCTCCATAATAAGAGCATGGCAAGTTGTGATAGCAACCCTTCGGTGCAAACATCTCAATCGCATATCAGAGGCGGCATCATTAAAGTGCATATAACATCAGATATACATCAGAGATGGCTCCTATCAGAGCTAATTGCATATATAACATCAGAATATCAGAGATGGCATATTGCTGCCTGAGAACATCGTTATCCTGTAGATTGCAGCAGATACCGAATAAGAAAGACCAAATACAGCCATACAGGGTATCATGCATAATATGTATTGATATATCAGAAACAGCTATTGAATTACAAATGCACTCCTAAATTGCAGGAGTGCATTTGGAATTACCAGTCATTCATACTATATATATACTGGGACATTACATTCATACTTGCATTGTAAATTTTGGAATTACCAGTCATACATACTATTCATTATAATTACATTCATATTCCATTATTGTAGCATTTAGAACTACCAGTCATATATACTTAGATATTCATTGTTACTACAATCAGACTATAAATAACTCATATAACATTCATCATTATATCTGCATTTCCATTGTGTTAAGTAGACATTGAAGAAAGGAATCTCATAATTCACGTAGTGTCCATATAATCCAGAAAAGAAGACATTACATGGTTTCATATCTACCAGAGGTGGAAAACAAACAAGCATAGTTGCTTTAAGTAAATGACAACAAAAACACATACCCAGATCATCTTCCTAGAAAACCAATGAGCACAACTGGGTTGCCATGATGATTTAGATATTCTGTTTGAATGGGAAGGCATTGGTATGAATCTTAAGGTACGCTGAGTGCAAACCCATATTCTTAAGTATAGAAAGGCACATGAAGCAATATTCTACACAAAAATGTTTACCAGAAATGGCAGGGAACAATGTGTTGCACAAATAAAACGACTTTTCCTTTCCTGTCTTCTTCAATATTGTTGAACATTGTCCTGTTGCCATGTTTTGACATGTAAAAAGGGGATGAGGGGATAAAGTTTAAAACACTTTTTTTTTGAAGAGAAATTTATAAATATAACATGAGAACCAGTAATCTGCAATTAATGTAGGAGTAAACATTGGTGTTCACTGCAGTCCATTGTGGACTAACCAATGTGCAATAACTGATGTGTATCTCTCCAATGCTCTGAGTGTGCAATCATCTAATCAATTAAGCCCACATTTGTCTAGCTGGGGGTTTATATTTTGATGCACTCAGGTTGGTAATTTTTTGCTTTGTGGTTGTGCTCACTAGGTGACATGATATTTTGTCGTTCTATTGAACCATATTTGTACTATTTTGCCAATAATTTTTAAAAGAAAGCATTGTATCAATAAATGATGAGTCTACAGATGGCATGCCCAAACTGCAGTTGATTTAAAAAAATCTGGGTTGCAAGTCAGAGTACAGCACCATGAAAACATATATATTCAGGCAGCAAGACAGAAAGGAAATGAATGAACACCAAATGAACATACTTGTATTTAAAAGTACAAATCATATTAGTACTTCAATAATATCAGGGTCACGTTGTTGAAAAACTAGCTCACATTGACTGTAACAAACACATCTATTGATTTCATTGCTTTAACACTAGAATAAAGATTATTGTTCCTAGCAAATATTACTGTAGCTACAAATAAACTGGAAAAACAACAAGGCTAGCTCATAATTGTAAAAAGTTTATTGCATAAAGGGTAAAATGTTGTCTTTGTGGCAGAAGAAGAAACAGCCATACTTATCAGTGAATTTAATTTAAATAATACCTCTTATCAGGACTAACTACACCATTTGTGCAAATATGCTGGCAAAAGCCAACTAAAGTGCACCTGTACATAGGTAGACAGTCTCTGCCAAAAAATGAGACCAAACATGGACATTGATGCACATAAGACCAAGACATGAAATGAGACTGTTAAAAGACACACTGCCTTACAACACTTTCAGACACAACCTCTTGTGTTGTGCAAAAGGAGACGTGTGTAGTAGGTAACAGTTCCAAAGCAAACAAGAGCGAGAGAGAACAAAATAAATAAACAATAATCTGTGGATTGAGAACAAAAAGGTTGTAGGAACCTCTGCGAGTTCTAACTGTATTTTGCTGGTCTGACTCTATCATTTCATCAAACAGTTAGTATGCAATGTATGATCTTAACTTCTCTATGTTCTTGAATCACAAATACCATACAAATTACAAGTGCTATGCATAAAAATTCTGCCAACATTTATTTGGTCATGAGTCATAACTATTGCAAGCTAGGGTTGTCATTGCACCAAAAGATCGACCTGTCAATGCCCGATACAACCACTAGACTTAGAGAACACAATGGGCAGTTCATGTCACGAATCTCAGAGAGAAACGTTGGCAGTTATTTAGACAATCCTCCCCCTCATCGTTACCCGAGGAGATTCAAAATTGTGACCAAGCTCTGATACCACTTGTTACAAGCTAGGGTTGCCATTCCATCAAAAGATAAACCTATCAATGCTCAATACAACAGCTAGACTTATAGAACAGTAGGCGGTTAAGCCATGTCATGAATCCCGAAGGGGAACGTCGGCAGTTAGTCCAACAATAACATGCTAAAGCTACCACTTATACCGTAGAGACAATTCATCTAGCACTTGGTATGAAAATAGTATGATGATGATGAGCATTTTAGATAAGATATTACATCAAACATTTGGTGTGCTTCTTATTCCTTCACATCTAATTCAAACAAGATTACAATAACAAATACTATGAATAAGGATTTAATTAAAGTCTGATAAAGGAAACCTGCAGCTGTTTACATGCACCAAATCAACTCCAAATTGATGACACTGACCTTGGAATCAATCTAAGATTGATGCTGAAGCCTTGAATCAAATAACGAAGGTACTCTTATTCCAAAATGTTCCCGTTAACCATCAAACACTGCCCAGCAAATAAGAACACGGCCTCACAAACCTGGGCAGCTGCCCATAGTTAATTGGTGGTTGCTTAAATTCACAAGCACAGACCACTAAAAGGCTGCGATCTGCATTCAGTTTGTCCTCCAGACTTTGCTGTACTTGCTGAAATAAAATGCAGAAACTTCCTCTCAATTTCATCACCATATAAGCACAATGATGGCTCTGATTTAAACCATCCTCAAGCACAATTTCACTGGATAGTTTCACCAGTTAGAATGCAAAAACACTAGGAAGAAATCTCAATTCTTTCAGCTCTCAATATCTGAAACCCTTGGCACACTCCTCATTGTGCCTTTGATCCTTGCACTGAATGCATTTGTAATTCACGAATCCAAATCAGCTTAAGGATTCTTGGTCACACTTTTCCTAACTTAAAATGTGACAAAGGCATTTAAAGAATATTTGCTTTTGTTCCCATGTTTAGAATATAATAGTTTATTATATTTCCTCAAAATATAAGTACCAAGTCGCTTTATAATTAAAATAAACATTTAATGCACTTGAGTGCACTTTATATTAAAAAAATAATATTTAATCATTAATTAAATGGAATTTAATTAATGATTCATAAGGACTTTAATAGCTCATTTAATTCTTTAAAGGACTCACTCCATATCTAGGTTATCATAGCATCATAGCCTGACTTAGACACGAAGGTGCCCTACCGAAAATAGCACTGACCATAAAGTGGCATACTATAAATGGTAAGCCTCTGAAATTGAATCAACTAACAAATGAGTCAATCACCATGCATATCATGAAACCAGGTGCCTCTACCAGATATAGAAGCTCCTCAACAATGACTTACTATAAACAATAAGTCTACGAATAACTACTCCAATCAATGATATTGAATCTCAACACTGCCACCAAGCTTTTCAGGGACCCTGCTAAAGATACTAACCTTGACTTCCCAAAATAAACACTATAAACAGTAAGTGTGCCAATATGACTCAAACAAAGAGCAATCCTAAACAACCATGACCGCGTGGACTAGAAATATAGCCTCTAGCTTGACAAAATGAGACCCTCTATCTACCATACTTAGCCTACGAGGAACAATGGTCAGCTAAACTAAAAAACTATATTGCTCGTGACAAAAGAGACATTACAGTTCACCCAAACTAAGATTGCTTGTCTTCAAGCAATCACATCTGCAAAGAAATTTCACTACAGTAAAAGTTTAAACAAAGAATTTGACATGTCCCACACTGAAACACAAGTACAGTACCAAAATAACTACAACTACACAAAAATAAACAACCCATCTGTATCATAAATGTGCACATACATGAAAATCAAAGGTGAAACTGTTAGTAACCCACACCATGTACATGCTGCAATACTCCCTAGTGAACTCAAACTAGAACTCAGATGTATGCAAAGGACAACATGAAGATTAGTCGTGACTAAGCATTAGAGTGTTCATATGCCAAGCAAGTCAATATTAACATATTTGTTTGGAATTGCACAAACATTGAGGTAAACCATTTTTGGTTGACTTGATGCATGTTTTAATGATCGAGGAGTAATTTAAGGAGATGATTACGCGTTTTGGCAAGGATCATTAATCTCTATATAAGGTGTTTAATCAATCAAAAAAATGGAAGGTTTAAGCAGCAAAAGGGAGAAATCTAGATCGTTCATCTTGATCTAGAACCTTCTCTAGTTGGTTATAAAGAAGGATCTAAACCCTATTTTCTTATGGTGAGTGTGTATGTACAAGAAGGGAAGTTTGGATGCTTGAAGTGAAGTTTCTAAAAGAGAATCAGACAGAGCGGCCGAGCAGAGCAGTGAAGCACAGAGCAGAGTTATATCAAATCAGAGTTTGGAAAGAGGAGATTTGTAATCAAGCATTAGAGTGCTAACTGAAGGATCAGGTACTGATACATTCTAGCAAAGTGAATCAAGGTAAATCTCTTAAGAGAGTGGTATTAACAGGCCCATGTAAATCTCCTAATAGAGTGCTTACTTTGTTGTAAGTTTCAAATTCTTTAATCAAGGTAGAATAAATAAGTCTTGTAGCTCTTAACACGACAGAGCCCCTCACAGGGTAGATCACCAAAAGTGATCAAACTTGTAGCCCTAACAGGCGAGATTTATTGCTGCAGTAGTTAAGACTTGTTGGTGTCATCCCCACCCTAGTTGTTTCTGGGTTACCAAATCTTTGTGTTATGTGTTAATCATTTACTTTCATTTTTATGGTTGTGATCAATAGATTAGATCTGATAAATCATTGCAAAATATGTTTATATGATTTATTATATTGTTGAGATAAGGATTAGTGGTGATAGATATTAGTTTGATAATTTCAAGGACAAAAGTTTTATAGATCATGATTCACACTCCCCCCTCTCAGTATCTTGTTTTCCCAAAAGACTTCCAACAATTGGTATTAGGGGATTGTTCTCTTAGTAGAAGTCTACCCACTTGAGAGTCAAGATTTTGGAGATAGAGGCTTAGAAGTTGGGAAAGATCATTGAAAACCAAAAGCTTGATATACAGCTTGCACTGTAGCAGCTTGAAGCAGCAAGAGAGGAATTGAATAAATCCTTAAAGAAAAGGATGGAGTTGGCAATCTAGCAAAATGACACTCAATATCAAGAAGACAACACTGAAGGACTACTTGATGATGGAAATTTCAGTGAAAGTGATGCAGCAATAGCAGATTTATTGGAAAGGGACAATACACTGAGCGATGAGATAAGAGGATTAAAAAGAGAGCATGAAATCCAATCAGTAAGACTATGGGAAGTAATTGAACAGAAAAAGAAAGTCGAGGAAGACAAGACAACGGCTAATGAAGACAAGAGACAAATGGCCACAAGGCTTGATGAAAGAATATCTAATGTGTAGAAACTCACTCATGAGCAATTTGATATGCCCAATCAATTGCTAAGTGCAAATCAAGAACTCAATAGGAAAGATATGGAGATTGCAAATCTGAAATCTGAGAATGATCATCTAAAGAATGAGTTAAGGTCTGGAAAGGAATTCGTTGAAAGGTTGAACAAACCCAAACAAGCTATGAGATACCATGAAGAGTTGATGAGATCACAAAGAAGACCCCATGATACATCTGGACTAGGCTATGCCGAGCACCTATCATCTACCGAGAAAAGAGAATCATCAAATAGTGGAGAACAAAGGAATGCAAAGCCAAAGAACAGCAAGCCTACATGTTATCACTGTGGGAAACCAGGTCATACAACAAACATCTATAGAAGCAAAATTGGTGAGCAAAATCCTAAGCCTAAATTCAATGGATATTGTTTTAATTGTAAGAAGCAAGGACATCAAGCACATGAGTGTAGATCCAAAGTCAGCAATACACCAATTGCACCTAGATTTGAAGGTTGTTGCTACAATTGTCATAAGTATGGATATAGAGCTCAAGAGTGTAGATCAAAGGCAAAACCTAATTGGACAACCAAGAAGCAAGGAAATGCACCTAAGCAAGGTAACTCCTACAATTGGAATTACAACACAAGGTACAATTGTCATTACTGTGGCGAATATGGTCATATTGCAGAAAATTGCATTAGAACTCATTTCAGAGGTATATCCAAGAGTTGGATGAATGGCAATATAGTTTGCTATAGTTGTCATAAGATTGGACATTTGAGAAGAAACCGGAAGACTCGAGCACCAACACCAAGCAATGAAGAGAACAAAGGAAAAGGCAAAGTTGATGTAGAACAGACAAGAAATGAGATGAATCAAACATGGAGGAAGAAGAATGAAGGCAACAACAGTAAGGATGAAGGCAACGGCAGTGGAAATAGTGAACCTGAGATCACCCAATCCAATGGATCAGGTGATCACACTACCTCAAATTAAGCAAAGAAGGTATGTGAGGAACTGTATTTCAAATGCTATATCTTACATCAATTCCTAACATGTGATGTAGTAAAGTCCATATCAGCATGAAATGAAATGAGATGAATCAAACATGGAGAAAGAAGGATGAAGGCAACAACAGTAAGGATGAAGGCAACAGCAGTGGAAATAGTGAAGCTGAGATCACCCAATCCAATGGATCAAGTGATCACACTACCTCAAATTAAGCAAAGCAGGTATGTGAGGAACTGTATTTCAAATGCTATATCTTACATCAATTCCTAACATGTGATGTAGTAAAGTCCATATCAGCATGAAATGAGATACATTAGGACAGTTATGAAGTGTGAGTTGAGTAAAGTAAACATATACCGAGTTGGCACATAGCTGATGCCGAGCATCAGTATAGATGGCAATAGTGGTCGAGTTACAATGTTGATCGAGCTCCTGTGTGGACCGAGTTGATATACTTGACCGAGTTGTGATTTAGAGTTGGTATGTTGTTGTGACTGAGTTGGTGTCATGACCGAAATAGTGAATGGAGTATGAATGCCGAGTTGGCTTACGGATGCCGAGATAATTGTCATGCCTTTTGAATCTGCCCACTATATGTACGAAACATAAAATGCAAGGGTATTTCGACCGTTTGAGGGTATATAGTGGATTTTATGTTCATTTCTTTATTCACCCAACGACTTAGAGTTTGCAAAGTCATTCAAAGGCGATTCCAAAGCGATTTGTGCGTAGTTAGCAGAGATCTTGTGCGTGTCATTGGCAAAAGTAAGTTTGCAAGGCTTATTGGAACTGAGTTTGTTACTCTGTAAAATCATTTGAAGTTTAGAAACCCTAGTTCGCAATGGCATCTTTTGCGTCTAGATCTCGAAAGGAAATATTGAAGGATAGTAATGCCCAAATTGTGCATAATGGCACGTGCCCTCCGTCGAAATTCAGGGCATATCCTGAAATCACAATGACTGGAGATGCATCTGGTGCGTTATCATCAATTCCACCACGAGTCATTATAGTACACGTGCGATCTTGCTATTTGTGCAAGATTGGTGAGATTAGAGATTTTGAGTTGAGAAATGCCTACGACAGGCTATGTGACAATGGAGTTTTGAAGGAAGAAAACAAAGTAGTTGCCGAGAAAGGGCTTACCCATGCCCTAGCTTTTCCAACGGTTTTCAAAGACGAGTGAATCAAGATTGTTTAGAGCAAGGTGCACGACATGAAGTTGTGGCTGGAAAATGGATCGGAGAAGATCACCAAATCGATCATCCACCAAGTCACTGAATACCCTACCCTAGACCGAGTGAAGATTGTGCAATGCCAAGCCAAAAATGTGATTGAAGAACTTACCAAGGTAAAATAGAATGGTCACGGGATGTCAATTGATGCAATTGATGATCCTGTCATTGAACTTGCAATCCGAGTGATTGCTCACAAATTCTATCAGTCACGCCGACTAAATAGCATGCCTTGCGTAGCAGTGGATTTGGGTTACAAGATTGTCAAGAAGGACCAAAGCTATGATTTAACCAAGTTGAAGTTGATCGAACTAGCTAAGAGTCGGGAGCCATCAGAAAAGCAAAGAAAACTTCATGTAAGTTTCGCTCACTCATATTGTGCACATTCTTTTATGTACAAAATTCATAACCGAACAGATAAATGGTTACATTGAGCAATTAGGAGACAATTTTGAGACAATTTTGAGACAATTTTGGATGCGTATTTTGATGAGTTTAAAGGAAAAATGAAGAATAGGATAAGAATCCCTAAGTCGATCGTTGATCATTATTATGATCACATTTATTTCATGGTGGATACTGACTACACCTATGCTCAAGCTATTATGTCGAGGGTTGCATGGTTGAGGCTGATGCTATCTGAAGTAAATATTGATGAATTATCTACAACAGTGACAGCATAACATTAGAACAAATTGATAAGAATGTCGAGCCATGCGGCACATATGAAACTGCGAAGATCAAGATGTTGATGAAAACAAAAGTCCTTAAGATGGAAAGGAAGAGAGAAAATGATTGAAGACTTAGAAGGAAAACTTGGAGAGGCACCCCTACAAATTACAGAAGGTAAAGGGGAAGATCATGAGAGTGATGAAGATGATGAAGAAGATGAATCAAAAGGCAAAGAGTTATTGGTTACCGAGCCTTAGGCACCTAAAGGCAAGAAGGTTGTAATTGTTGATCCAAAGGTCAAGAGGAGTTTGAAGAAAATTGGTTACACCGCCCTCCTCTACACCTCAAAGGAGTGACAAGACACGGATCAAAGGCAGCATCTCCTGTAGCTGTCAAGCCGAAGAAAGGAACAGTAAAGATTACCAAGCCAACAAAGGGAAAATCTCCCAACAAGAGAAAATCAAAGGCAAAAGAGACCGAGCAAGGTCAAAAGAAGAGGCTGAGGAGGAAGCTTATTGTGAAGCCTGATGATGACGAGGATGATGATGAAGGAGAGAGGAGAGAATCTGATGATCTGAGTAAATTCTAGATTGTGCCAAGGAAACCTTCTCAGGACATAGAAAAGGTATGTGAAAATATTCGACATTCAGCAAGCCTTACTGGATTTAAGCGTGTTAAATATGATTCATTAGATAAAGGAGATAAAGAAAAAGTTGAACAAGCAGTTTTGGATATGATGGTTAACTTTAAGCACACGCCTATAGAATTGGGTAAAGAATTAGCAGAGAAATTGTATAATAAAATGGATTCCAAAACTAAAATTTTTATCTCATCGAAACTTCAAATTTGTGATCCAAAGGTCAAGAGGAGTTTGGACCATTGGAATCTGTTAAGATCAAATTTATGATTTTTCATCTCATCGAAACTTCAATTCTCAACAAAAAACTTTTGACTTGACTTTATCTGCTTTCTATTCAATAAGATGTAACATACTGATGTAGTGGCCACTTGATCTCACTGAGCTATATTGTTTCATTTAAATTGTTTCTTCAATGTCTTTACTATCTTTTGATGAAGTTTAGTGTGTCAGTTATCAACACCTTTACTTGGGACCTGCAATCCACGTGATGAGTCATTCATTAACCTCAATCCTAGTGGGACCGTGATCTTCCATTTGTACTTGGATAAAGTTGAGTTTGTCGTTGACAACACTTTTATGTTTTGTCGAAGCCTCAATTCTTAACAAAACTTTTGTGGGACCCAACAAATGGAGATGCTTGTCGATGATACTTTTTCACTCAGAAACCTGCTCAGAAAAATTTCAAAATATACCTGAAAAATACATGTCAAAATATACTAGAACCCTACTCAAAAAACACATTTCAAAATACCCCAGAAAATACATGTCAAAATATACTAGAACCCTGCTCAAAAAATACATTTCAAAATATACTAGTGAAAACCGAGGACACGTCCTTGACCCTAAACCGAGTCCCAAGATGAGGGCTTCCCTTGTACGTGGGGACGATGCTCTCAAGTTTCCACACCACCACCCATTTGTTATCTAAAAGTTGGAACTTCCTGAGGTTCCTAAAATGGCAAGGAGACACACGAGCATTCCATGACCATTCCAGGGATGCATGCGCATTCCCCGACTAAAGGTGAATTTTAAAAAGGTTTTAAAAAGTTGCATGCTTTTTTATTTTATTTTAGGTTCTATTTGATTTGCATGCAAAACCATTAAAAAGGTTGCATTTCCAGGGGTCATGCAAGAGGGAAAAGGTGATTGGCCTGAAAGGGGAATTGCCCCTTGACCCACCCCCCACCCCGCTTTTGAATTTAAATACAAAAGAAGAAATTGATGGAGAAATTGTGTCAAATCAAGTTAATGTTTATGTACACACTTTACTGAGATCCAGTGATGAGGAGTTTGCCTTAAGGGCCCGTTTTGTTGTTGGAATATGATTTGGGAATTGGCATTCAGAATTCTGGATTTGGGATTCTGGAACTTGAAATACAGATTAAAATTTCCAGAATTTATTTTGGGACTGTTTGGTTCAAACCCAAAAATATTTGATATTTGAAATATCCCAAGCCTTTTTGGTTCAAAATACGAATATGTGATTCAGAAAATGAACATAAAAGTTAAAATGATAGAGGCGGTTCATATCTCCAACTTTTTCAGGGACCTATTCATGGTGCTTCCAACTCTACCCATGTCGAAAATGCCAACAACAGAAAACCAGATATCTTAGTTGAAATTGCTGCTGATTTTGTAGCCCGTGATAAATGAAACTGAATGGAGAGCTTCTCCGCATTGCTCCCGAGCAGAAATTATAGGTTTGAAATTTAATTAAGTCTTGTCCTGAGAGCTTCGGCAAGGTTTTCTCAAATGGTTATTTGGCAGTCTAACTTGGCAAACGATCGGAAAATACAATATTTACGTTTCCATTCATTTAACACATCCAATTTGATGAAAGATTCGTAACAATGAATGTCTCAGGTTCAATATCTTCCACTCGAAATGCATTCTATGATTGTGAAGCTTTGAGTGTCATTCTTTGCGGCGGAAGATGTTAAGTCCCTGCCTACAACTGGGGATACAACCTCGTCAAACCTATTCAAACATTAGCTACCATTTCGGCAATGTGTAGAATCTATTTGATGAAGACCCCTTCTTATCTATTCAAGGAAAAAAGATAAGAAAAAAAACATCCACACAAAAGCAACAAGTGAACAACAATGAGCATTATTTGAAATCCTCATTTTCAAAAATGGGATTTAAAACGTGGATTCTGAATAACAAGTATTTTGAGGGGAGATGGAATTCTTGTTTTGGGGGTCAAATGGGGATACCAAATCCACCTTTCCCCAAATTTCAATTCCCATTTTGCAGACCCAAACAGTGGATTAGGATTTTTTGAGAATTCTGAATTCTAATTCCTGCTCAACTCTGCAATCCAAATGGACCCTGAGGGATGATTAGAGGCCTCCCTTCACAAAATTTTGACATTGCGTATTTGTTTTGTTATCGTGCTACTCATTGTAATCATTTTTAAGATACTTATCGTATTCATATAATAGAAATCTTTCATTCACCAATTCAACAATTTCATTTGTCAAATTGAAATTTTATTTAGTATTCTAATTCTATCGATATTCGATGTTCAATGTTCAAGCGTGTACTTTTAGTATTACAGTATTGTATGAAGTTGCAATTTTGCTATTTTACTTCTTAATATCTTATACAGCTTTTCATGACTAGAATTTCAAGCACTATATGTATAGTACACGACTCCTCCCCTCCCCCGCTTCCCTGCCATCATTGCCCTCTCATCCCTAAACTTAGGCCCTTTGTCCCCCAGTCTCCGAAACTCATCCTATCCCCCCATCCCACTGTCCCTGATGGGTGGGGTATTATGGAATATACTGGCATATTTTAAAGATATCTGGCCCCGTGGTTTGTACAGCTCTTTATAGGTGCCAAAATCTGCCCTGATTTTTTCCAAATATGTTTTGCATGAGAGGAACTTCAATGTCAGGACAGTATGGGATAGAAAAAAAGGAGGAATGAACAATAAAGACGACCCAAATCAAAGATACAAAGAAGAAAGTATATGGCTGGAAGAAAGGAAAAGCAAGGTGAGAATTGTGGCTTGTGATTTCAGCTAAGGCACACAGCAACCATGAGCATAATGCAAGGATTCATCCATGCTAGAGTTCTAGTTGTCAACTGTCTGACATTGTTTTCTAGCATATCTGTTTGCATCTTTGAAAGACAATTAAGCATCAGGATTCATAATAGCAAATTAAAAGCGCAAAGTTTTACTAGATGTCAGCTGTCTAGTATTTTGTTCTAGCATAGCTGTTTGATTCTTTGATAGACAGTAGGGTGTTGGGACTTGCAATAGCAAATTAAAAGGTCACGGTCATATATGGAAATACAAAAGCAATCTGAATGTCATGGTAAGCACGGGGCATAATGCAGAAAATTGGAATACAACAAATAAGGAACTAATTAGGATGACAAGAAAAACACCATTATAATTTTTTGACTTTGTAGATTTTAAAAAAGACTTGGTAATACAAGAAACCCCAAGTAAACAGAATGAAACAAAACCAAAAGGAGGACATTCAAGTGCCTAAAGTATTCAGTTTACAATGGGATATAATGTTATAACATGGCCAAACCGAGACAAAAAGTGGATATGTATAAAAATCAATGCAGCAATAACTAACAATCTCAGCTAAAATATTAACGGGATTAAGCTTACCATACACAAGCAAATTGGGAGCAAATGAGATGGGCTGTGAACTAAAGAAAAGTGGCAAAGTATAAGATGGTCGAGGTATAATATGATGTGTAAAGCCAAAAAGAGACAAAAAGTGGATATGTATAAAAATCAATGCAGTAATAAGTGACAATCTCAGCTAAAACATTAACAGGATTAAGCTTACCCTACACAAGCAAATTGGGAGGAAATGAGATGGGCTGTGACCTAAAGAAAAGTGGCAAAGTATAAGATGGTGGAGTTATAATATGATGTGTAAATACAAGATATAACGGAAAATGGAAATCAAAACATAACAGTGAAAATGGGGACTGAAACATAACAAGGAAAATGATACTGAAAATCAGAATTGATTGGGAAAAGCACTGAACATTGTACTGCTTTGACATTACTTAGAACAGGCTCTTATCAGTATTTGAATGATATTTACTAGTTGCATATCAAGCAAGGCAGATTAGACTGCATCACCAAATAGTATATACTAAATTTATTTACCACATTAGCTACAGATAGAAGTGGTAATTCATAACAAACAATAAAGTTTCAAGATATGTTTATGCAAGAGAAAACCACAATTTCATTTTATTTTCTCTCAACAAACTATAAAATCCTCTCCAACAAAGACAAGTTTATATTGATTATGAATCCTAAACAGATTCTATAGGTTGAATTGAAAGAGAAAATCATGTACAAGTCAAGTATATCAATGTTTGCATTCACTACCAATAGGGCTCAATTTTTTCCTCATTTAAAGTCCAGCTGTGCACTGTGCTAATATTATATAATGCACACAAGTTAATAATAAAAACAATAAACAGCGTGCAATCTTCTATTTGATGGTTAAACTTGTTAATTGCCTACCATTCTTTCTCTTTGGCGTTTTTTCTCAGCCTTTACAGACAAATCCTCCAATGGCATGCCTTGTTGGACATCTCGTTCTATCTTCTTCCTCCAAACAAATCTGCAAAAGTACAGAGAAATTGATGCACATTAAAAGATAGCATGCAAATCTAATTTTTTAGCAGTAGCACAATCTATAAATTCTAATTCACTTCATGATTTTGTGCTTGAAGAAAAATTTTACATTCTTTATACACCAATAAGAAGCAATTAAAGTGCATTCATTAAATTAGGTTTGAATATCCTGAGACCAAGTCACAAATTTGAGCTCTGATATTGCACTTCACTTTGATTAAAAAAGCCTGAAGCAAGAATAGAATAAAAATTACATACTATCATAGAATTGATGCATTTGACAAACAAACAAAAAAAAAATCAGAAAAAAGCCAATAAATTCGATTAAATAAAAAATACATTTAACTATGTAGATTTTGAGTCAAACTCACTGATCCACATTTCATGAGTGGCAGTTCACACAAATTCATCTCTTGTGAGAATGAATGGTTTGTTTAGCACTGAAACTTCCTGGGAATTCACCCATTTCAATGCTACTTCAACTCAAGCATAGTCAACCAGAGAGTTTCCCCAAGATCAAGGCCACTTAGGAAAAATACATACTTGGATAAAGGTACTGTTTATTGATAAAAAAAGAAAATGTTTAAGTCAATAAAACGAACTCAATATCTAACCTCTGAATTCTCCCTATAATTAAGGATAATTTAGGAGATCTAAATCTAATTATTGTCTATTAACAATGTATGTAATATTACAGGTACTATGTATTGATAAAACAAGAAAATGTTTAAGTCAATAAAACAAACTCCATATCTAAACTCTGAAGTCTTCCCATAATCAAGGATAATTTAAGAGATCTAAATCTAAGAATTGTGTATTGACAATGTATATCATCAAAGCGTGATAAAGCTGCAATAATCTTGTTTTCAGTTACTTTCATTTGACTCTACAAATAAGGTGAACTAGTACGTGTATGAGATAAGTCAAATGCACATGAAGTGGGAGAAAGTGTTTTGTCATGCATATCCATATCATCAATGTCATCAAGAATACTAGTGCAGGCAGTCCTGCAGGAAACCTTGACCTCCATACTACCAATCAATAGACCTATACCATGTTCAGCATCTTCAACATGATCATGAGAAGGCTGTGAATTAGTGATAGTTGGCTGCTCTTCTTTTTCAAGGCCAACAGTAAGCTGATTATTGTCTTCCTCGAAGAAATTTCTGCACCTATCTTTTGCAAGGAGATCCTGGACCAATTCATAATTTATTTATTTTGCCATACCATTCTTGTTTTGAAGCTTTGGAAGGAAGTCCACATGATCAATAAAAAGTGAGTCTTTCAGAACCTTTGGTGGGAGTTTGTTATATCCTTCACATATGCCAAGTATTTCAGTTCTTGCATCGATTGGGAAATTCAGGACTGTTGATGTATTTTAAAAATATCTTTCCTGATTTTTTCCAAGTGGTGTACCTTTCCCACGACAGCTTAAGTGACACTCGCAATAATATCAATCTATGAACTCGCCCAACCAGATTCAGTCACTGTTTTTAGTTTATATCCTTGTACAATTCATCAAATAGAGATAACAAATCAAGTTTGCATACAACTTCAGGTGTGCAATATGACTATCAGCAATAATCTCAAGAAATACACCTCAGAACAGAATGGAGTTGTATATATGTTGAAAAAGGAGTACCTCACTGCTGCCTGGAATGATCTCTGTCCAATTGGAACGACATCTGCATTATGATTTAGTAATCGCCAATTGCAGCTTAAGCACAAACAAACAGAACTCTGATATGTCTGCAAGAACCTTTACTACTTATGATTGCAATATTTCAATACAAACACTACCTTTTTTGCTTATGCATTCAACCGCACATTGGACTGCTTATAATTTTCATAATGATTATGGATTCCTTAAAGACATTTCACTAAATAGTTTGTGTACTAGATCTGCTCCAAACCAACTACTGCAGCAAACTACAAAATCTGATTTAATTTCTTGACCTTCCTTGCGTGGATCAAGGGATAAATGTAATTAGCACAATTTACAATGCTCTGTTTACGATAGTCTTCAACTATCTGAAAGTTACTGGACTGTTACAAAGTCATGGGTTGAAACTGTAGTAGCTTAACTTTGCTTTCCAATCACAGTACAGGGTTTCTGGACATTCTCAAGTATTTTCCAGCAGTCAGGCACAAAAAAACACTATCAGTTTGATTCTTCTATCACTCCGGACATATAGATAATGATTCCCAATGAATATCTGTTGCCTTCAGGAAACACTAACACTATGGTCTTGCAAAAACTTCATCACAAACACAAATAAACTACTCTGTGTCCAAGCCTTTTACAAATGCTCAGGTTACAACAGTTTGAAATGGTGTCATAAGTTCACTCATGAGTGAAAGCTCACAGAGACAAATATAAGAAACTTGAACGACTAGGATTGAACAAACTGACTAGCATCAAAACACACCATCTATTCCTGTGGATTAAACTCTGTTGTCTTATAAACACGTGGTGATGGTTTGTATTCCTCCCTGATGCCTAGACAATGCACAGTAAAGCCACCATAACAATTTATGCTTCTTCTTATCTGCTGTAAGATATCAATTCCCAGTAATGCTGTTTCGTTACGTCAACTCTTGGATGACGCCATGACATCGAACACTTCAACTCACACCCTCTGCATTTGCTAGATATGATAGTTGGAAGATGGAACCTGCTTCACTCTTGAACCTGATGGAATTCCCTAAGTCAAAATTTCCTTCAGCACTTCCCAGCTCAACTCCCCTAAATGTGTTGTCTACACCAAAAACAGCTCCAGAAATGCATTTGTTCAATCCTAATGGCTGGCAATTTCTATGTCTCGTCTTTCTCTGACTGACTCTCTGAAAAGGAACCAATTGTCACCCACGACTATAGTTAAATGATAGACATACATCAATACTCATGACATACCATTTTAAATTAATAATAACCGTCATTCAACCATGGAAACTGGTAATATATTTTTATAAATCAAACCCAATATAATGTTTGGCTATCAAAATCTAATAATACTTGTTGAAAATACAATAAAGTTTTTAAAAGTATCGAGCAAAATCACATGGAGATATTTAACTTGACCAAGTTTCCATTACATTTAAAAATGTAAGGCTTGACCATAATAAAATGGTTTTCAAAGACATTAATCTGCTCCGCCAAAAGGGAACATCTCCACATTAATTATTTACCACTTGGCCCACTTCATATTCATATTCATGGCAATCTACTATATTCAATATCCGCCTTTACTATAAAATGTCTCAAGTCTTTGATTGTTTCCGTGAATATATTGTGCTTCTACGAATAATCTTACGACTCCATTAATATTGATATTTCATAAACCATTGGCAATAATATTAGTCTACCACTATAACCTGGCACTGGTCATATGAAATCACGACAACAAAGATTATTTCCCCGATATCCTAAATGCACTATTCAGCCAACACATTGATAACTTTGATAACTGAATTTGTTGTAATTTTATTTCTGAGAAACCCTTCTGTAAATATACTTATGATAAAATTTACGATTATACCCAACAGGATTGCAGGTTCAATGCTCTAATACCACTGTAATATCCCTATCCAAATATTATCTCAAAACCCTTGAATGAATCTCAAAAAAAATTAAACAAATAATTTCATGTAATGCATTTCAGATCATCAACAAAGCCCTAGAAAATAGCAGAAAAAAATGAGTCTCAAACAGTTATTACAATCAATCTCCAGCAAGAATACATTTTCAAAACTAATATTTCATTGAAGCTCTTCAGGAAAAAGACCAAAAAATCCAATCGTAGATACAGTAACTATAGAAAAATTGGATAATAGAAGAGATGAGCCTAGAATACAATGTGAAACACTTGAGTGATGTCTCCAACCAACAATGGGTTTTCATCCACTGCCCAAGCTTGATGGTTTTTGTCCTCTCATCTGCTGAAAGCTGAAGCTTTCGAAAATAACTCTCCTAGAGAGAAAATGAGATCCAAATCACATACCATGTATCCTCAAAATGAGCTCCATCTTCCCTTTTAAGAACAAACATGTGACTCTTCGGATTCCCATTTATGTTTCCTTTATTTCCTTTTTAAAATAATACTTTTTCCCCACTTAAGGAAATAGTGCCCATAGATAATAAAGTGACATTATCAATATGAATGATAAATTATAGTCACTATATACTAAATCAATTAAATCTTCAAGCATTAAAATCTCTAACTAGACTGACTCCACTATCCATGTGTGATGGCTCGCCAAAAAAGTCTTGGCAAGACACTCCTAGTCCAACCCTACAATGCCAAGAATGCTAAGCCTATTGACTTTCTAAAAATAGTAAGTGTCTGGAAACCCACTGAAACAATCCTGATTAGCCAACAACTGAAATCGCCTAGACCAAAAGCTACTCTGATCATATAGAAACCTTGGTTTTCCCATGGAACCAAGGCAAAACGGGCTCAAGGCGCAACAAAACTCGCTGGCTAGAAAAGGGGACATGACAGTAATCTTCTTGGGGTAAGAACCAAAAAAAATTATCTTTAAGCTCCCTCAATATGTTTCCACTAGCAAAGAACTCTTGAGCAGATTTGGTTGCAGCCTTAACAGCCTCTAATAGTAATATTCCATGACTCATCTCTTACTGTCATTGAATGAGAGAATAAGGAATGGCAGCTAGTAGATTCTCTACTCTAGAATAGTTCATATTAGGGATTGATTTAAGGAAAGAAAAAACCTTATCCCTTTCTCCTATTGGATTTCCTCTTCCTTCATTTTTTAGAGCAATTTTCTCTTATTAATTCTGGTATTTTATTATTTCTTCTAAGCTTGAGAACAAACTGGTGGACGAAATTAGTGTTCCTAATATTTTATAACCCACTTTCAACCATGGAACTCTAGATTTTTGTTTCAAATAAATTTCCTCTTTATTAATAATATTGTGAAGCTGATAAAAAATCTCGTTCTCCTCAAAACTAATCTCTTCAAAAGCAACATTCATGTCCATCTCTTGTTGAATTGCCTGAAATTTTTCCTAGATCTCTGCATTCTCAGCAAGGATTTTACCAAAAAAAAATGCTTCATTTAGTATTTGATGTTCCGCTTGACATTTTTTAAGTTTCCTGACCACCCAAGCATGGTCATCCCTTAAAGCTCGATTGAATACCAATTCTTGAGGTACTTTTGATATCAGGGTGAAGGGTCACATAGTTTCAAAATAAAAGGATGCTTACCTTTCTTGATGCCCATGTCTGAATCAGATAGGGGAAGATAATGATTTGAGTCATTACAAGGGCTAAAAGACGGTATCTAGCCAAACTAAACCTATTGGAGGAAACAAGGAGCCTATCCAATTTGACTTGAATGAGTTCATTATGGCCAGCACTTCTATTAGACCAAGTGTAAGAAAAGCCACACACATTCAATATCCATAGGACTCCCCGCTGAAAGAAAATTTACCAAATCCACCATTGCTAGAAAATTTGGTAACTCCTCCATATTTTCAGAAGACTAAAGGGAAGAATCATAATTGCCCACCACCATCCAGCAATGTTCAATCTTTTTCAAAGTTAGCCAACTCGTCCCCGAGTTGTCTTCTAAGAGACTTAGAGTTAGGAGCATAAACATTGGTCAAGATCCAAGATCCAGTTCTTATTTTATGACAAAAACATGTGCATCGAAATGACAGTGCCTTAAAATAGCAAAGCCAATATAAAACTCCTAAGTGTCAATACCACCAAAGGTACCTTTTGTAGGCACAACCAACAACTTTACAAAAGCATAATTTTTTTACTAATAGATCAACAAATAAAATAGGTGTAATAATCCCTGCTGGGTCTAATCAGAAAATTCAAACTTGGACTAGTGGGATTTTGTCAAACAGTTGGCGTGTAACCCAGATGTTAAGTTATGATACCACTGACATAACGAAGCTTTCCAGAATACAGTACAAATTTAAAATTGAACTTTAACATCAAACATACAATCAAATTCTCAGACTTCTCCTCTACTGCTCATTACATATAGATTTTCATTAATGAACAAATCATATAGCATACATCAGTTTGGACGCAATATAGTTCACTCACATTTAATATTTAAATACAAAATGCAGTAACAGTTCAAGAACCTCGTATGGCGCAGGCTAATCTGAGTTGCTATCTCGTGGAGTAAGGTTGCTGTAGAAGCTCACGCACACAGGAGTTCAAAGTAGAGTTGTCAACCCAAGCATCTGGACTGTCATGTCTCACATAGGGAAACCATCTACTGCTGATGAATACGTTATACCAGTGTTGATGTGATCAATACTCCTGCCCGCAAATTTCAGATATTCTCCCGTGTTTCTTAGTGAATCACCCGCACACCATACTCGTCCCAAATAACAAGCCAACCAATACTGGACTGTGGAGCCGGCACCTCTTCTCCCTGTTACTCAAATGACCCCTGGAGGTGTGACTTGTGGAAGCTCTGTACTGCGGCTATGGTGTTCTTCTCCACTACGGCAGTCTAGCTACTACGGGCTGCACTTCGTTCCTCCTTCTAAACACGTCTGATGGTGAAGTCAGACTTCTCAGCAAGCTGGTAAAACTCAGATATGCCTTTCCAGTATTATCTCAATCTGCAAGGTCAATTCCAAGAGCAGCTGGGGGCTACGTCCCACTACTCTAATGCCTTCTAGGTTTCGTCCTTAGGCAATCAGTCACATTTAAGCAACCATTCAGGATTTGAATAATAAAATATATTCATGGTGTCAATCCCAATGTAGCTCCACGCTTTTATAACCTCGATATGAGGGAAGACACACACAACTAGGCAATGTGGGATTAAAAGCCAATTTCGTCTTTTAGTCACTTAAGTTACTTTATAACTTTATAATAACATTAAAATATTTAAATAGATCACTTAAGTCACTTGAACTTTAATATCTCTTGAAATACTTGTCTAATTGCCATGCCGTCTGAAATAGGAATCTCTCCTCATAATTCCCCATTTGACCAAATACACTTTCTAAAAATAGAAAGGGTCCATCTCTATTACTCCTGACTTACTATATATAGTAAGTATGGCAAATGGAGTCCAAATGATATCGAACAAAGGCCAAACCCATAAATCGTTGAATGTTGGAGATGAATCAATCCTCAAAAGACCCTCTAACCATCCTCATTAGCCTACGAGGATCCAATATTAGGCTAATCCCTGAAATTATGATGCTGGCAACAAATGGGGACATTACAATAGGAGAGCTGTCCGGAGTAATTTCTTCAGAGAGTTTCAAAGAAAATTCTGATTGTGGAGGCTGTTCAACCCCCTTATATTCTAGAGGATGTTCTTCATTTTCTAGATTTCTCAGACGCTGACATCTCTGGGTTTTCTACCTACCATTAACAACTTCACACACAATTCCTTGGTCTTAATTCTCTAGGAGAAGGCCTCCCAATCTTAAATTCAGCTCCTCTTTCTGTTGGCACCTCTTGCTGATATATTTCTCCATTCTTTTGTTATGCTGAGGACATTCCCATTTACCCATTAGATGAAAAAGTGTGGAGAGGAGGCTTCCTTATTGATCATGGTCTACAAACTCCTTTACCTATTAGTCCAACCATACAACTGTTGTAGAAACCTTTCATGGCATGAGATGAAAATTGTTCTCAACTTGTACCAAAGAATCCTTAATTTCATTTGAAGGACGCTTGAAAAGAATCTGCTATTAAGTTTTGACTGTGGATCACTTCTTCAACTTCATTTAAGGAGCCCACTGTTTTTGTCATCAGATGATGTTTTTTTTCTCTCTGTTGAACCACCAACATATCACTAACCCTTTTTTCTTTTGCCATATCCAGGCACACATGTATCTTGTGAACGAATTTTGAGCTTTTTTAATAGAAAAGAGAAGCATTTTCAAATTGGATGCATTGTATCCAATGATCTAACTTAAATTCAAGAGAAATAGAAGCAGGAAGTGCCTCATTTATTGCTATATTCACTCAGCACTTTGCAAACACCATTATAATCTTGTTCATAGTAATACTATCAATGTCTAGAACTACCTGAATAAGTTCTATTCCTGCTATTAGTTCCTCATCCCAATATTCTAGAAGAAAGCCCAGGGAAATCCAAGTAGGGACCATTGAACAGAGATTTCCATCAAGGTTGAACGAAGCCTAGTTTCCACTTACATAGAGAAACACTAGACATCCCCATAAACCAAGGACATCAACTACAGTCCTAATGCAGTCATCTTCAAGGGAAAAGGAGAAGAGAAAAAGGCAATTGAGGAGAGCATCCAAGTTAGGAGAGCATCCAAGTCCAACTTCATTTTATTCTACCTTTGGTAATACTCATCATGCACTTGTGAATTAGGTTGATGTTAGGGCACCAACCAAACAACTTCCTATAAGTCCACAATCCATCTTGGTTATCAGGTTGCCAATTGTTGAATCAACAATTTTCAAAGAAACGCCATCCTTCAAAGATTTTAATGTGACCCTTGCATCAAAAGCTAAAGGAGGCATGGTGGATTTGAGTAAGTCTACCCAAGATTTTGAGATATCTAAACTACTGATAAATTGAATATTTCTTATTATCACCTCAGGAGAAAATCTTGATAAGAGATGTGAGACTGATGGCAAACAAGGGATACAACACTGTGTATTACCCAAAATCCAAAGATACACTCATTGAACAACATCAATTTAACAATTCATATAATTTCAGGACCAAAAAAAACCAACTACACTTCATCAGACATCAACATTTTTCAGCATGCAATTATATAGAGATCGGATGAATAACCACATACACAGTTGGGATCAATGTTACGGGACTCAAACTCGCCTCTGACTCAGAAAGTCAAAATCTGACTCGGACTCGGCAAGGACTCGACAAGGACTCGAAAAATTGAAAAACTCATGAAATTCAAAGATTTTTAAGGATTTTAAGATTGTTTCATGCATCTTTTAGTCAATTAACATCAAATACACAATAATTGAGATAAATAGAAGCTACTTAATACACACACAATTTTGCATAGATCACATAAGTATAAAAGCGAATTTTTGAAGAAAAAAAACTAAATAACATAATATAAAGTTATAAACTATAAAGTAATAAACATAGTGTCACTCCAGTATCAAAGACTCAAATGTCTACAACATTCATGGATTACAAAACCCATGGTATCAAATTCAAATGTTCAAAACATATATCAAAATAACAACTAGAGCCATCCTCTATGTCCTCCTACGAGTGCGCCTAAGATAAGTCATGGAAGACTCTAGAGCCATCCTCTCTGCCTGTGTCTGAGGCTGACCCTGAACCTCCTCCTCATCCTCATCATCATCATCCTCCTCACGCACATAATCCTCGTCATCAGCCTGGGATCCATCACTCCTAGCCTCAAGGTCCTCCACTCTGTCTCCTCGTGCTCTAGCCTCCTCAACTGCCATCGCTACTGCCTCAGCCTCTCGATCCACCTGATCTACCCACTCCACATCTTCATCATTGAAGACAGGATCATCCACCTCTGTGTTCCACTCTGCATGAGAATCAACATTCTCTAATACAATTGGTGTTGTATCGATGCCAAGGATCTGTCTATGGCGAAGGCAAAGGTTGTAGTGAACAAAGACAAGATCATTTAATTTTTGCACTGCCAACCTATTGCACTTCTTTGAGTGTATGTGCTCAAAAAGACTCCAATTACATTCACATCCTGATGCACTAGATGGTTGGCTCAAAATGCGAATCGCAATCCTCTGTAAATTTGGCACCTTTGTGCCAAACATCTCCCACTATGCATCTGAAACAAGAAATTTTTGAATCATATCAATCACTTTGAATTTATCAAACTAAGATGGTAATAGAATTACTATTAGAAATTAGGATATAGAATCAAAGATTTTTAGTGTTTACCAAGCATCAATGCTGTCCTATTTTTCTTGCACAACTCTCGTGCAAATAAGTCCCTTTGAGCTTTCTTAAATAGCTCAATCTCACAGACTATATCTGTGCTAACTGCTGAATCAGGTGACATTCTCTCTACAACATCGTAGAGGCCACTCCACACCTCATCATCAGTCTTGAAATGTGAGCTGAATTGGTATGCTGGATTAAGGAAGTAGGCCGCTGCATATATAAGTTTGTGAAGTAGATTGTGCCATCCTCTATCAATGACATCCCATATAGGCCCACACCTATCTCGCTTCCCTGCAAAAAAAGAGCGAATGGCCTCCTTCACCCTATCTGTGCCCTCATAAATGTAGCCCATTGAGGGCTTCTCTCCATCAGCAGTTCGTAAGAGAACAATAAGTGGCTTTACAAACTGTAATCATTATGAAAGTTGGAAAAGAAATAATCAGCTTTAAGTTTTTTTTTTTAAATGAACAATAATTTATAACATAATTTCATAAACAAAATAAAGTTGAAATGAGGACAAAAAGAAAAATTACCGTCACAATATCAGCAATCGGTGTCCAAAAATAAGGCTCGTCAAAAATATGATCAGCTGCAACAATCCCTGCAGTGGTCTTTGCATGTGATGATGCAAATCACTCCTCACTGACAAACATGCGTCTCAAACCTCCCTTTGAATCAAGCAAGGATTTCAATGTGAGAAAGTTGGTTTGAAATCTAATGACCCCTGGATGAGACAACTCCCTTTGCTCATTGTGTTTCCTCATGAGGTTGAGGACCCATGTATGATTATATATGAATTTGCATACACTCCTTCCTCGCTCTATAACTGTTTTGATCCAAGGGAGTTTACCAAGATCCTCTAACATGAGGTCAATGCAGTGAGCAGCACAAGGGGTCCAAAATAGGTAAGGGTGTCTCTCCATAAGAAGCTTTCCTGCAGCAACATAATTTGTTGCATTATCAGTAACTATTTACACCACATTCTCCTCACCCACATCCTTTATCACTTCATCCATTATCCCACAAAGATATTCAGCATTCTTTGTTTTTCCTGAGGCATCAATGGATTTCAAAAAAACCGTAGCACTTGAAGAAAAAGAAACAAATTAGTATAATGATTAATGATGAATCATAATTTATAAATTCAAAATTTATAAACTTAATCACTTAAGTACAAGTTCTACTTCTAAATTTTTAATGTCTAAGACTCTAAGTACAGTTACAGTTTACTTGATGAAGAAACAAGAAAGTTGAAGAGTATGCTACTCCTATCAGTCCAACCATCAATCATGATGGTGCAACCTTTTTTTCTTCCACACCTCACGCTGCTCCGTGATTTCAACTTGTACATCGGCCACCCTTTGGTTCAAAATAGGGCCTCCTAGCTCTTTGGCACTAGGGGCTTTGAACCCGAACCACAAACAGCAACAGCATCGATTCCAATTTGCCAATAAGGGGACCTAAAACAAATAGAATAAAATTTAAAGTTAAACAAATTAATATATTATAAATAAATTTGAAAACAAAATACAAATTAAAATAAACAAAAGAAACATATTATTGAAAGCTGAAAGTTGAAAGCTGAAACTTGTAACTTTGAAAGCAAGAGAAGACTTAAATTTAAATTTACATAAATAATTACCTTGCTGCATTGAATGAAATGTTGTTGTAGATGAAGAAGTCCCCAAGTGCCAATTTTGCATAATCATGTTTATCCTTGTTCCAACCCATGCCCTCAAGCAATGGCTGTGAACCTGGAGCTGTGCATGGAGCAAACATAGAATCAAGTGTCGATTTTTGCTTACAAATGCGAGGCCCAATGCTCACACTTGTAGAAGCAGTGGTATCCGTACGTGGAGTAGGGGATAATGGAGAGCGAACACTAGAAGACCCCTATTGGGCTCCAGCTAGTTGTGCCATTTCTTCATGTTGCTTCTTTTTCAATTCTTTTTGCTCTATTTTTTCCTCTAGAAAAGTTTGCATGTCTCGCATAACATCTTGCGGTACATCTTTGCATTTTTTAGCATCACGTCTAGGTATATGTGCTAGGTGATACTTCAATCTATTTATTCCTCCCCCATTATATACCACACCACAATGCCAACATGTAACAACTCTCTTTTTGTGCCCCGGGATGGCATGTTTCCAAGCCCTATCCCTTGCTATTGCACTTGGGTCTGCATTAGGGTTAAATGGAGGCCTATTTCCACTTCCCTCACCTTGTTGTTGAGACATTATATCAAATTTCAATAAGTTACTGTTTGCTGCCAGCCTGCTGCAATATGAATGTAAACAAGATGAGAAGTAAAAAAATAGTAGACTAGTAGTAGAGAGTAGAGACCAAACAAATTTAAACAAAATGAGAAGTAAAAATACTAAAAAAATACGAATGTAAAAGTTTAAAACATAGTATAAAACAACACAAAGAAATGCAACAACAACTTTTAGCTTACCTCTTCAAATTTGCACAAGCAATGGAAATGCAAGTTTGTAGAAACCTCCTCCAAATGCTCCCTTAAGCTCCTCTCAATGCTTTAATGCAAGCTAGAAAGATGCACAAACCATTAGCAATCAATACGGGAGAGCAAACCGGTTTGTTGATTTCTCTCTCAAAACCCCAATATTCTTCTCTAACTCTTTTCTCTCTCTTGTGAGCACAAGCAAATGGTGGAATGACCTTTTTAGGTCAATAACATGTTATACAAACCAAAAAAGTCCTATTAAACAAAGCATTTTTATGTTTTTTTGGTCTTTTCCATCTCACCCGTAGGCGAGAGTCCTAGCATCAGGGCTTGCCGAGTCTGGCGAGTCCATGGACTCGCCGACTCTGCCAGGACTCGGCAGAGTCTGAGTCTAGAGGCAGTTTGCCTCGGAAAGGTGGACTCTGCCTCAGACTCACAGA
This sequence comes from Cupressus sempervirens, assembly GCA_028749045.1. Taxonomy (NCBI): domain Eukaryota; kingdom Viridiplantae; phylum Streptophyta; class Pinopsida; order Cupressales; family Cupressaceae; genus Cupressus; species Cupressus sempervirens. Next base: position 488,353,917 of record CM053786.1, read on the forward strand.
GTCCGAGGCTGACTCGACGAGTCTTGTTACTCTGGTTGGGATATAGGAAACTAACAAATACCCTCCAATGCTGGTGGTGAACAATCTGAGATTTGCATTTACTCTCAAGGTGCAGCATGAATGGCCAAGTTGGCTTCCAAATCACATGCGGTTCAATCCAACTGGTACGGTTACACCTCATATTTGCAATCAGCCTGTGCTTCTGAGAAGGCATCAACCATGCGACTCTTTTTCTCCTTGTCTTCACATTCCAACACAAACTTGTGAGTCAATCCTCATCATTGGCTCTAATTACGTTCGAACTCTGAGATGAAATTCCTAACATTCGATAACTTTCGCAACAAATCCTACCTGCGATTGAACATGTGTAAACACATGAGTATCATAATTGAAAATTGTAATGAGGGAATAGGGGCAACATCCTATTTTGAGATTTTAGAAGGGAGCTTCATCCTTCAAAACAATATGTTTACCTTAACAAGACGATGCTCAAAAAATTCACAATGACCCTTACAAGGCCAAAACCACTGCCTTTTCTCCAAACGCAACCCAAAAATGCAAACGATACAAAGATACGAGCAAGGAGTTACACAATGAATGCACGCCAAGAATCATAATGCCCAGGCTGAACATTCCGCAAGCCAAAAAATAACGGTGAGGTTCATTATTGAAACATACGATCACCTAGAGTGACCACTCTGCCAAATGTAAGATTGGACTCCCACGTCATCCCTTATTCCACTTCTGAGATGCGTATTGGGATGTCTAATAGGCTAAGAGTTGCCATGCAACATCAACAAGGGGTGGGGGGCATGACAGTGCTCCCTTCCCACGATTGCTTGTCCTCAAGCAATCAGAATGTAGGGTGTTGTAGAATATGACTGCCTTCCCATGAAGCATCCTCAATGAGAAGAGCTTCCCATCACACTAGAAATTTTTTGATAGTTATGTTCCTCAATCGCTTTTCTGTTTCCTTAATCACCTCTACAAGGACCAGCTCTAAGTGTCCTTCATCCAATGGGAGCAACCCACAAAGGCTTTTGACGTGAAATACATTACAGATTTCCATACCCTCCAATTTATAGGCCACCTCACCAATTCTTCTTGTTACCTGGTATAGTCCTAAAGATCTTGGCTTAAGTTTTTCTTTTCCATTCTTCTTCAAGGAACTCTGCTTGTAGGGATGAAGATGTAAAAATACCATATCTCCTACTTCAAAGGTTCTTTCTATCCTATGTCGATCAACATAAATCTTTTGCTGGTTCTAAGCCTGCTGTAAATTCTCCTTCCGAGCAGCAAGGATATATTTTTACTCTTGTAGCCAATCTTTTGCCAAGGGAGCCTTGCTGTCCGCCAAAGCTAAATCCAAGAAAGATAATGGAACATAATAATACAAGACCTTGAAAGGGGGCATGCCTATCGACATGTGGTAGGTAGAGTTGGAGCAATATTCACCTAAGTAAAGCCATTTGAGCCATGCTCGTTGCTATCCAGAAACATAATTGCAAAGGTACCTGTATAATCATTTATTCACTATCTTTGTTTGTCCATCCGTCTGAGGATGGTAACTAGTGCTAGGAGTTAGTTGTGTCCTTGCGAGCTTGAATAACTCCTACCAAAATATGCTGAGAAACTTGTTGTCCCTGTCATTAACAATGGTCTTCGGTAGACCATGTAATCTAAAAATATCTTAAAGAACAATGCTGCCACTTGTGAGGTTGTCCAGTCAACTGCTACGGCGAAAAAAAATGGGCATATATTGTCAATCTATCCACAACTACGAATATATTGTCTTTACCTTGCACCATTAGAAGCCTCGTGATAAAATCCATAGTGATACTTTCCTATTTATGCTCAAGAATGGGTAGTGGTTCCAACAAATGAGCAGGATGTGTATGCTCTGTCTTATCATGTTGACAAGTCATACAGGACCTAACAAGTTGTAGGCCATCACTCTTGAGGCCCTTTCATGTGAACCTCTCCCTAATTTGTTTGTAAGTCTTGAAGTATTCAGGGTGACCAGCTACTAGACTATCATGAATGGATCGCATGATTTGCTCCTTCAACTTGGATTCTGGAACCAAATAGATCTTGTTCTGATAATAGATAATATCATCTACGACCCTGTAACTCTAATCCTAAATTCGCCCATTCATAACGTCACATACAAAGATATTCTTAGAGTACTCAACCAATAGTTGAGACTTCCAATCAGCTGAAATCTCTAACATGGCACAACAAGTAGCTTTAGCTGCTCTTCGGGAAAGCGCATTTGTTACTACATTGTTACTTTCCTTAATGTACTCAATGTCAAAGTCATAAGTCTGAATCTTGTTGATCCACTTTTGTTGCCTTTCATTTAGCTCCTTTTGGGCCAAGGAGAAGCATAAGCCATTATGATCAGTCCTTACTACAAAGCGTCCACCCACCAAGTACTCTTTGAATTTAGATAGCACATGCATGATAGCTAGAGTTTCCTTATCATAGCTGAAATACATCTTTTAGTGTATCTTTCAATTTCTTGCTCTCCTATGCAATAGGATGTCTACCCTACATAAATACTGTTTCAATCACATCATCTAAAGCATCATCCAAGATAAATGTTCTAGTGAAATCTAGTACAGCTAGTACAAAGCACGTACTCATCACTCTCTTGACCTTATCAAATGTCACTTACATATCTAAGGACCATTTGAAAGGGCTTCGTGAGATTTGTAAGCGGTGCCGCAAGTTGGGAGGACCCCTTCATAAACCTCCTATAATACAAACATAATCCAAGGAATCCTCTCAAATCTAAAACATTCTTTGGTAGCGGCTAGTCTAGTATAGCCTGTATCTTTTCCTAATGAACCTTGACGCTATTGTCATCAATTACAAGTCCCAAGTACAAGATCATTGTCAAACCAATCTCACATTTGGATTCTTTACCAAATAGTGAGTGTTATTCCATGATCCCCAGAACCTCATCCAAATGTTGCAAATGTTCCTCTCATGTCTTGCTAAAAATCAAAATGTCATCAAAGAACACGAGATGAAACTTACTCAGCCGCTTATTAAATATATGGTTCATGCATGAGTGGAATGTAGCAGGTGTTGGTGAGTTCAAAAGGCATCACCAAAAACTCGTAGTGGCCATAGTGGCATCTAAATGCAATCTTATGCACATCCTCCTTACGGACCTTAATCTAATGGTACCCAAAACGGAGATCAATCTTAGAAAAGTAGACAGCCCCATACAATTCATCTAACAACTCATCAATACGGACTATAGGATGCCTGTTCTTAATAGTTCTCTTATTTAGTCCTCTGTACTCAATACACATTTGTAGAGTTTCATCTTTTTTCTTGACCAAAACCACCGATGAAGCAAACAGACTAGAACTCGTCCTTATGTCACCCATTTCAAGTAACTCTCGGATGATCCTCTTTATAGTGTCTACGGTGACAATAAGGTGTTGTAATGACTAGCTTTGCACCCTCTTCCAGCTCTATCACATGCTCAAATCCACGATCAAGAGGTATTCTAGGAGGGATATCAGCAAAGACTACTTTGTGCTTATCTAACATTGATTGAATATCGATATGATGTTGTTGTCCTAAATCTGAAACAAACTTAGTGGAGATAAAACAATGCACTACCCAGTCTGTACCCTCGTGTCTCAAAATGGATTCCATCCCATAAGCTGAAACAATTCTAGGACCCCTATCATTCATAGCTCTAAAAATGACTTGTTGATCTCCTCTCATATGCTCAATCTGTTTCTGATCATGATCAATGGTGTATCTACCAAGAGTCTGGAATCATTGCAGACCCAAAATAGCATTCATCCCACCTAACTCAATCACATAAAAATCTATCGTGAGAGTATAACTATTCAGCTGGACCTCAAGCTAAGAAACCATCCTTGAACAATTAAAAAGATATCCACCAGCAACCTTAACATCAAAGTGTGGAACTACATCCACCTTAAACTTTCTTCTTGCTGCTATTGAAGTCCTAATGAAGTTATGTGTGGCCTCTTTATCCACCAAACAAACCATTTGCTACCCTTTAACCACTACCTTAAGACGAATGAGACTACATGTAGGAACAAATGAGAGGGTAGCAATTGTAGGTGGCTGAACTGAGACTTGTTTCTCTAGCTTCTCCAACTGGGGCTGCTCATGAAAACTATCCTCATTGCTGTCATTAGACTAGTTACCATCATTTTCATCATCTGAAACTACTTCAATATGATGAACCTTTCCTTTCCCAAGGCATCTATGATTCGGTGACCAAGGTTTTTTTGCATGTAAAACATAAATTCCTCCTCCTTAGTTCATTTCTTGACTCAAAATCAGTCTTAGGTGGATTACTCTTATTCTAATTTGAAGATTTCATATTGGTCTTAGGTCCCTTAAAAGGATTTTTGGGACAGTGCACTGCTGAAGATAAGCTATCCAAATCAAGTGTCACCTTGATCACATCCTGTAAAGTACTTGGTTTCAACACTTTGACAAATCCCTTGAACCTCTCACTCAAGCCTTCCACTAACAACATTACCTTCTTGTTTTCTATCATATTTGAGATCATGATAGATATCAATTGAAATTCATCAATATAAGTATCCAAAGCTCCACTGTACTTGAGTTGAGCTAACTCCTTGTAGTAAACTTCTATGTCTTTCCTATCAAACCTACTTATCAATTTATTACTAAACTCCTCATACAAATTAATCATGCCACGATCTTGAGTGACTAAACCATGGTGCCACCAATCACAAGTTGGTCCATCCACATTTATAGTAGCAAACTTGATTACATCAATTTCAAACATGGATTTTAGTGTGAGAAAAGTATCCAGTTTTTGTATCCATGCCCTGGCTGTAGTTTTTCCACTACCATCAAATATTGGTAAGGAAAGCTTGTTCATAGCATGTTTTAAATCCCTCTTCAAGGCCCTTGGCCTCCTATCCTATCCAAATCTCACTAATTCCCTTTGTCGGTTCAGATATTGAACAAAGCCTAAAACTGCCTTAACACTGTCTGGAAACAAATCCCATTCAACATGTGTAGCCATGACATCATCAGGAATGTCTCCTACAGCTCCAGCATTAACAACCTCGGCCTCATCATCATGTTCAGCAAAAAATGGCATTAAAGGCTTAATTGCAGTTCGAGTGGGTCCTCTCACACCTCATGGTGGTCCAACTGCAATACCACCCTCATTGTGATGGCTTTGTTGTCTTCTAGGCCCAGTATTCATTTTCGTATAGCTTGTGTGAGTTGCTGCAAAACATAAGCAATATGATTTTGACCATCTCTAAGAGCCCTCAAGGTTTCCCTAGCTTGCCTATCTGCTTCGTCAACGGCATTTGGAACCCTTTCAGCAATTGAATGCACTCCAATAATCTCTGAAGTTGTTTTTACCTTCGGGAATTTGTGGGGGTCTCCAAATTTTACAGGGTTCTCTGTTGTATTGATGCAATCAAAATGAAAGTCCACTAGGCAACACGCTCACTGCTCTAATACCACTAAGATATCCTTGTATCTAATTATCGGCAAACTAAATATTTCTTATTATCACCGTAGGAGAAAATCTTGATAAGAGATGTGAGACTAATGGCAAACAAGGGACACAACACTATGTATTACCCAAAATTCAAAGATACACTCATTAAACAACATCAGTTTAACAATTCATATAATTTCAGAACCAAAAAAAAACCAACTACATTTCATCAAACATCAACGATCTTCAGCATGCAATTATATAGAGATCGTATGAATAACCAAATACACAGTTGGGATAGAGGAAACTAACATATACCCTCCAATGTTGGTGGTAAACAATCTGGGATTTGCATTTACTCTCAGGGCACAACATGAATGGTCAAGTTGGCTTCCAAATCACCTACAGTTCGATCAACTGACACAAGTTACACCTCATCTTTGCAATCAGCGCATGCTTTTGAGAAGGAAGGCATCAACCAACCGGCTCTTCTTCTCCTTGTCTTCACACTCTAACACAAGCTTATGAGTCAATCTTCCTTATCACTAGCTCTAATTATGTTTGAACTGTGAGATGAAATTCCTAGCATTCGACAACTTCCACACCAACTCCTACTTGTGATTGAACATGTTGTGTAAACACTCAAGTATCATAATTGAAAACTGTAATTAGGGAATAGGGACGTCATCCTATTTTGAGATTTTAGAAGGGGCTTCGTCCTTCAAAAAAACATGTTTACCTTAACAAGACGATGTTCAAAAAATTCACAATAACCCGCACAAAGCCAAAACCATTGCCTTTTATCTAGACTCACCCAAAAATGCAAACATTACCAAGACACAAGCAGGAAGGAGTTACAAAAAAAATGCACGCCAGGCAAGATATTCTGGAAGCTAACAAATAACAGTGAGGTTCATTATTGAAACATACGATCACCTAGAGTCCACGTTAACCACTTTGCCAAATGTAAGACTGGACTCCAACGTCATCCCTTAGTCTACTCCTAAGATGTCTATCAGGATGTCTAATAGGCTGGGAATTGCCATGCAACATTAGCAAGGGATGGGGCCCATGACAGATTTTGTGTGTGAATTCCCTTCAAGAACAAGCTACTTCTTATCTGAACTTCCAACTAAGATAGGTAAGGACCCACATGGGATCTTGTTGACCATGGAGGAGAGTCCACTTTGTCCCCCCCTTTGGCTCCACAGGGACTCCTTGTCAAAACCATGAGGTGACAGGGTTAGAAGATGAACTTGTCGCCATTCTCCAACTATGACTACCTGATTTCCCCCTAGCATGGCTAATTGCAACAGACCAAAGGCATACAGATAACTTTATATTACAAAATTGAAATGCATATAGATCACAGGCATGCTGATGTATATAATTCTGCATGTAAATCTAGCAGTAAGTTGCATTGTAATCCTGAAACAATGAAGCAAAGATATTATGAAGACTTTCCTTGTTGTATCTATTACACACTTCCATATATGCATCTAAGAATAAACAATCACATAGGATCTTAGTTCTGGCCCAAATATTAAATTCAATAGAAGCAGCTATAAATATTATTAGATGGCAAATAAATTAATATTATCGAGCATCTAGCCCATCCAAAGCTAATTATTTATAGATGGAAAATGTAATGTCCCTCTAGATTTTGTCTTTATAAAGACTATATATATATATATATATATATATATATATATATATATATATATATATATATATATATATATATATATATATATATATATATATATATATATATATATATATATATATGTTTCAATTCTATGGACTAATATAAATTAATTAATAAAGTAGGAAGTTGACAAATAATAATACTTGATTAACAAATAATAATACAATCAATTTGGAAGTTTGTTCAACAGGACTTCCACAAGACTCTTTACCTGAATAATCCATGTTATTTAGTCCATCATGGAAAGAGAGAGGGGGTTGGAAATTGAATCGTTGTTTCTTCAAGTGAAGACGTCATTATTTATCTCTCTCCTTTCGTCAAACTCAGGCTGACCTAGTGGAAAAACGCCAAATTAGATTATTGGCACACAGTTGGTGCACGTGGATGTTTGAGTGTTGTAGGAGAATAAACAAATATTACTTTTGAAGGTAGAAAAGACAAAATCTAACGGAACTTGAGGGCTACAGAATTGTGGTAATGGGTATTCAACAGGAGAATTTGCTACGGCACCAATTGAAAAATCGAATCGAACACTAAGGAATAAAGTATTATTTGCATCTGAAGACATTGCGGCCTATATTCTTCCTTATACGGCAAAGTGGAGGAGACGGGATGTACATCCTCGTGAATGGTGTAAATACGTATTGTCGGGCAGATGTATAGCACAAGGATATAGTGAATTCATCATGACAACATACTAAGCATAGAAATATGGTAGAAATCTACACAAAATTAATCAAACAAAGTACTAGATGATTCAAATCAATACCTTTACACAAAAGACTCTTTGGTGGTGGCAAGATACAGTTGGAATGAGTAACATAAATATCCCTGTACAAGTGCATTATCTTTCAAACTTTGTAATAGTTTAATGAAGAAATCATATTACAAGTAGATGAATGAATATCTTTGCACATTGCATCCTTCTTATAGTTGCAGTAATTTGGAAAGAAATTGTTTGTCATTAAACTAGTTTGGCATTGCCAAACAAAAAGATGATATTTTAATTTTGAATGAAATCAATTATAAATTATTCTCTGCGAAAAACAAAGATCGGACTATTTTCCTTCAGCAAATTCTTGGAATTTTACATTGGTATCAGAGCTTTCATTCCTGCCAACTTGTGGAGAAAATCACATAGTCCAAACATATGCAAAGAGGACATTATAACTTCCATAATACCTGAGTCAAACAAAGCAAGGGTCCTAAGTCAGACAAAGCAGGGATCCTAACACTTCAGTAGAGTATTCTAGTTCATATTAGAATATTATAATGTTTCTTTAATGGTCATCTTAGTTAAGTCTTTAGTTTATTAAGTAGTTTCTATTTCTATCTTTAGTTCACGATTGTTTCTTTTAGAAAACATCGTCTTCGTAAATCTATATAAGGAGCTTCCATCTCCTTTGTTTAATACAACTATAATAACATCAATTTACCATAACATGGTATTAGAGCAGGTTGATGGGATTTCATAAAATTCGGTAAACTTTTAAGGAAAAAATTGAGCCTATTTTGATCTGGAATTTTTCCCAGAAATTTGCTTTTCGATTTTTATAAATAAATATCATTAGAGGAATTTTATGAAACTTTTGCGGTTCGTCTTCGAGGATTTTTGCTGGAAATTGCAAGCTTGGTTAGGGGTTTCGATCCCATGACTTCTTGGTTGCAGCAAAAGTCTTTGATTTTTTAGGGTTGCGTGTACATACATGTTTGTTGCATGTACTTCCATGTTTGTTACATGTACTTGCATGTTTGTTGCATGTGCTGGTTTAACATGTGAAGTTTAACGTTTTGCCACCCTTAAAAATTTCTGATGGGTTTCTATAATTTTTCCCTTAAAATTTTCAAATGTAATTCACAAAGTTGCGTGGGATTCCTTTGTGGGTTTATAATTTTTTCCTCCAAAATTATCCGTTGGGTTTTACCGTTTTTCCTCAAAAATGAAGCTTTGTATTGTCTGATTTTGATTGATTTTTCACCTCAAAAATCATGTTGGGTTTTGATCAGTTTTTCACCTGAAAAATTGTGTTGGGTTTTTTCCTACTAAAAAATCATGGCTTTTTGCAATCTGTTTTCAAGCATCATGCTCGTCTGCAAAGTTTAGAGGGTTGGTCGATTTTTCCTAAACATCATGCTAGTTGTTCTCAGTATTTGTCTCTATCTCTAGGGAAGAGCAGCTTCATTATCCAACATCAAGTTGGATATTTTATGATGATTTATAGTCAGATGTTTTGTTGATTTTGAGAGGGTCAGTGACAGACTCATCTCAATGACAAAGTCAATGGTTGGCTCTTATCTCTTGTTGCAAAGCATTTTGAAGAAGGGGGCACCCTTCTCTATTCTTTTAGGGAGGAATTTTGGCTTCTTGGTCATTAAAATTCTGTAGATCCAAGGAGGGTCTCAGCAACAACAAAATGTTTTGAAGAATTTGTGACAAAAGGACATCAATTAGACAATGACCATTAAGGGAGGGTATTAGAATATTATAATGTTTCTTTAATGGTCATCTTAGTTAAATCTTTAGTTTATTAAGTAGTTTCTATTTCTGTCTTTAGTTCACGATTGTTTCTTTTAGAAACATCGTCTTTGTAAATCTATATAAGGAGCTTTCATCTCCTTTGTTTAATACAACTACAACAACATCGATTTACCATAACAGTTCATCCATACATAGTGATATTGAAGATAGTCATACAAAAACAAACGAAGAAATAATCTTTGAACAAAACAATAACATGGGGGAAGCATATGATACTTGGGATCTTATAGCAGCATTGCTTAGGAGCCAACAGGATATGCAGAACAATGTGAATCATATGACTAATTTGATGACTCAGTTTATGGCCCATAATCTTAATCAAAATCAGAATAATGCAGGGAGAAATGGTGCTCTGGAAGATCATTCAGTAATAAACTAGCATGAGGGTTCTACAACCTCAAGACTTTCCATGCCCACGCTTCACACCTAGGAATCCAGCCTGAAAGAGAACCTTCTATTATAGAATTACAAGAAGAAATATATCAGGATTAGTTACAGTTAGGGGACGAATTTAGATCGTCAATGACTTATAGAGAATACTTGGACGTCAGGATGAAACATAGGCCTAAAGGACAGCGGGGTTACAACAATGAATTCCAGAGAAAATTTGGTAAGATATCTATCCCTTATTTTGATGGATCGGGAAAAACAACAAATAGAGCTTGGGTGCAAAAACTTGACACATATTTCTAATTGAATCCTATGATGGAAGACGAAGCAATCAAATATGCAGCTTTACATTTAGAAGGGGTGGCATCATGGGCAAATAACTTTGGGTCATGATCAGATTAGCACATATGCCACTTTCACTAAGAGACTCATAGACAGGTTTGATTCTAAGGATCATGAACTTCATCTTAAGGATTTAACTCAACTCAAACAGACAGGAACAGTACATTTTTTAATTTGAGAAGTTAGTAGTCCTAGTAACTGAGATTACTGAAAGACAAGAAACTGTTATATTCATTGATGGGTTGTCAAATGCACTTAAAGATAGGGTCAAATCCCTAAATCCTCCTTTATAGACAAACACTAAAAAGGCAAGGGAATTGGAACCTTCTTCAAAAGGGAAACCTTTAAAGAACCATCACCAAAACTAGATAACGATAAAAAACCTTTTAGTAAAGACATACCTCCTAGAGTCATGTTGGATTAAGAGGAGTGTAATGAACTTAGAAGGAAAAAGTTATTTTTCAGTTGTAAAGAGGCATGGGCACAGGATCACAGAGGTTTGGGAAAAGGGAAAATTAATTACATTGAAGTGGTATTAGAGGTGAAGATGAGGAAAATATAGATCCAACCTCAGAACAAAGGTATAAAGTTGCAGAACAAATTTAGGAACATAAACAAGGGAAAGTTGAAATAGCATCTATGACAAGGACTTTGCATTACAATATTTTCCGAGTAAGAGGAGTTTTACAAGAAAAAGAGTTATTGTTATGATAAATAGTGATGCCATACATAATTTCATTGATACTACTCTTGTTAAAATTTGTGGCTTACATACAGAGAAGCATGAAGGATTTGATGTCCAAGTAGCAGGTGGTACTTCTTTAGTAAGCACACATAAAGGTTCCTCAACTAAGTATTGCTCTTGGTAATTATATAGTAACAAATGATTTTTATGTGATTGATTTGGCTAACACTAATGTTATTTTGGGAATTCAATGGATGGAGACATTGGATAAATACTCGCAAAGTTTCAAGCGCATGGAGTATTCTTTCAAAATTGATGGGAAAAAGGTAATTCTCAAGGGAATGACAAATGGTGGACCCAAAATTGTCTCTGCTAAGAGGATGGAGGCTCCTTTCCGTCGTGGTGATGTTGCTTGGTCAGCACAATGTGTTATCTCCACTAAGGTAACAAGTTTTAAATCTAAACATTATCAAGATGATTTGTTGCAGATTTTAGATTCACATAGTGTGGTTTTCAGTGATATACCTCTAAGAGTAACTTTGGATAGAAGTTTTGAACATAGTATTGAATTGGAAGGAGTGAAGGGAGTCATCACTACTCCTTACAGACATCCTAAAACATTCAGGGAAAAAATAGAAAAAGTTATTTAGGAGTTGTTGGATATGGGTCACATCAAGCCCAGTTCGAGCCACTTTGCCTCATCAATAGTGCTGGTCAAAAAGAAAGCTGGGACTCTACGCATGTGTATAGATTAATGTGCCCTCAATAAAAAGACCATAAAAAATAGGTATCTGATTCCCTGAATCGATGAATTGTTAGATGAATTACATGGTGTTGTGTATTTTTCTAAAATTGATTTGAGCTCAGGATATCATCAGACTAAGTTAAGGGAATGCAATATTCATAAAACTGTTTTCCATTGTCATTATGGTCATTATCAATTTTTAGTCATGCCTTTTGGATTGACAAATGCTCCTACAACATTTTAGTCTTGAATGAATCATATTTTTAATAAACAAGTGATGAAATTTTCGCTAGTTTTCTTTGATGATATACTGATTTACAGCAAGACTTGGGAGGAACACTTGAGACATATTGATGAGATTTTGGGTATAATGGAATCACGGTCTCTTTATGCAAAAGCCTCTTGTTGGTTCCCAAAACTGCAGATTGAAATCCTACAAGCCTTGCCTGCTCGATGCTGGGATATCCAACTGGTTAAGGCCAACTTGACGGGATTGATCGATGAGATCTAAATCCCCTGCGCTTCCGGCTCTGCAAGACCGAGGCGGGTGTACCTAATCCTGGACGAAATGCTTAGATCCACGATGCTCAAAGCAGATCAGTTAGAATGCAAATACAACAAAAGCTTTCGAAATGGCAAGAATTATTGAAAACTTCAAACTTGTGATTTATGAATTGAGAGCGAAGATAAATGATTGAAATAGTGTTAAAAATAAATATAGATTAATGCAACAGATGAATATATTTATTCTTCAAAGGTAAGAAATGAAACATTTGCCAACGTGTGGATTATGAATTAAGAATAAAAGACCAGTGCCTAATTAAATGGGCAATAGAGTCAACATTATTAGTTGAAACGTACAACTTTATAAAGTTTAATATATTTTAACTATAAACAAATTTAATAATTCGGATGCGACGAATCAATTATATAAAAGTAATTTAAATTAGTCTAAAATGCACTTTAACTGCTGTGGAGACAAATTAGACATAAATATGGAAACAATAAAATATTTCACAATATTTACGTATATCAAATTTAAAATGCAATAACGATCCGATCCACTTATCCGAATATTAAAATATTTATAGAAAATAATAAAAATGTTTATAAAGGACACAACTTAATAATAATTTAAAACTCTAATGCAAATAAATTAAATAAATACTTCTTACTGATCCGGAAATAAAATCGTACTAGAGACATTCCTATAGGTGATCTATCCAATATAATTCAACTCCAGAATCGCAGAAGAATTTATTCCATAATTCACCATCCAGAAGCTAATTAAAAGAATATAATATAAAAAGGTCAAAAGGTCATTTCCTTTGCCAACTAAAAGGTCATTTCCTTTGCCAATTAAAAGAATATGATATATCATCGCAAGGCAGAAATTTTAAAGTATGAATGATAATAACATCATCAGTCTCTCTTATTTATAAAAGGGCAAGCGATGTTGGTTGCTTTCCAAGCATCACACCCTTCCATAACAAATAACTAAACATTAGATATTAACATAATTTTACTAAAATTATTGATATCCGGATAATCTAATCTCCTATTTATCCTTCAGCGATGATTAAGATCAATCTTGAAAGGTTCATTCGAAATATATTTCTGCCTCCATATCTGCACAAGCTTCTATTTTCCTTTGGATGATCTCAGCAACTATATTCCTAATCGCTTCAAAGACACATCTATTTGGATGTTGTATGTGTGCTTGAATCTGGACAGGGATTCCACCTTAATTTCTTCATCTGCACAGATCGTTTCTCCTCCACACTTTGATTTTGTAATATTTTCATTCAAAAATCCCAACCTTTGTTCCCTGAATGCTCATGAGCCTCCGGAAGCTTCGGAATCTACAGGCGTCTTAATCCTTGTCTCGTGGGCCTTCAAATATCCTCACAAAGCTTATTCAAATCTGCAACCATAGAGATATTTCGATCTGAAACATCCGATTACTCGCCTTACACCAAGTGCTTCCGCTCCTTCATATACCTACAGCAAAAAGAATATGTTAAGTTATCAATCAATAAAAATTAAAACTTCAGTGCAGATGCAGGATACGAGGGCTAGAGATTTGCTTGATTATCCAACGTCAACACTCAGGATAGCAAAATATCTGCCCATTAGTGACTCCTTCGCCTCATCTGATAATTGAACCTGTACATTTCGATGAATGATTCTTCATATGCAATATAGTCTCCTGTTTAATTGTTGTTGCTATGAAGCTCTCAATAACATCTTTCTTCAATTTGTCACCAGTAAATGTACAGAGGGTGATGTACAGAAGCAATATGCTTATTTCATGAGGTTTTGTATATGTGAAATCTGCAATACTCAGATGAATCAGGAAACTCTCCAATGTCTGTGCTTACTGTGGTTACATTATATGTTCATATCATCTTCAGACGCCTTCATAACTCTCCAGTCCTATCTTCTTTACTGTGATGTTTAACTTCAGTTCCTTACCTTTTTAATTGTATTTATATCATGTATAAATCTGCTCATCTCTGTTTCTTTACAGCCTCCTAATTGCAGATGTTTTCCATCATTCACAAATACTGGTTAGAATGTTATATAATCACATAGAATCCTGGGACTTTCAGTATGCATGTCATTCCTTTATCGGATATGATCATCATGTTATGATTAACAGTTCTGTTCAGTTATTTCTGTGTGTCATCATACAATCAGCCTGTAACAAACAAACAAAATCTCCTCACAGTCACCACACTCCAAATCTGCCTGGGCTTCTTCAGCCGGGATTCCTGCTACATAAGACTGTTGTGGATACCAAATCATTGATTCTATCATACATTTCCTTCAGAAAAATGCCTTACTGCTGCACTATCTCCATTGTGGGTCCGGAAGCTTAAAACTCATCGTTTTTCATGCTTGAAAGCTGAATATATATCATTACTGAGTGCAAAATGGATTACCATTCATGAGACGGGAATCCAAGAGAATACTAAGTGAAGACATGCTTTAGCTGGGCAAGCTGTGAGGAAAATCAATTGCACTCTCAGGTCCATATGTCCCTCGCTTCATCCTAACGAAAGCATCCCATACTTCTTGTTAATATATCAGATCTGCAAATTCTTCCAGTTGATATGTGTACTTAACTCTTTTGAAAACCATTTTCCCAATATGATTTCATGGTTGCATCTAACTGCATACTCCCTTGCTCAGACTCTCAATTATCAAGTTGTGATACATGAAACATTCACTATGAGCCGTGCATTTTCAGAATTTGATTCATATCAATGCAAGAGATATTTAATGTTGTGTTTGAAATGCATAGTCTCCTTAATGATTAAAAAGTGAGATGTGAATTCCTGGCCTCCTTGTTAACGTGCAGCCTATGTTCCCTTTTGAATCTTAAGGTTCAACTGACTAAGATGAGACAATGAAATTGATTAAAATGATCCATTATGTTTACAATCATATACTCTTTGAAGCATCTCTCAATGTGCTTTAGCATCTCGACATGGACCCATGACAAGGCTCCATCAGATCTCCAACATTATTGCTTAAATAGAGACCCTAAATTTTGTGAAAATTTGGGTTCCATCACCTCTAAATGTGAATTTGGTATGACAGAAATTTTATATTTGGGTCACATGATCAGTGCTAAAGGTCTGCAGGTACATCAGGAGAAGATTAGAGCCAATTTGGATTGGCCAACTCCACAGAATCTTTTAGATTTAAGAGGTTTCTTTGGCTTATGCAATTATTATAGGAGATTCGTTAGAGAATTTTCACAGCTTGGAGCACCATTGATAGATCTTACCAAAAATAGAGCATTCAGGCGGACTAAAGAAGCACAACGGGTATTTGATAAACTCAAAGAGTTAATGAGCTCTTGTCCAGTTCTTGCACTTCCAGATTTCAATCAACCTTTTGTATTAAAATGTGATGCTTTTGGTGAAAGAATAGGAGCAGTTTTAATGCAGAATAAACATTCTATAGCTTATGAAAGAAGGAAGCTCAGTAGCGCTGAAAGATTGTATTCAATATATGATAAAGAAATGTTGACAATTATGCATGCATTGGCTAAATTTCGACAATATTTAGTTGATGGTAAATTTGTGGTTAGAACTGATCGTAATAGTTTGAAATATTTCTTAGGCCAAAAAGATTTGAATGATACATAGCAGAAGTGGATCAATAAAATTCAAGCTTATGGTTTTGAAATTGAATATGTTAAAGGAAAGAACAATGTGATTGTTGATGCATTATCCAGGAAACCTGAAATAAATGTTATATTAGGAGTAACAACTGATTGGAAGTCTCTTTTATTAGTGGCATATTCTAAGAATGCATTTGTGTGTGATTTACTAGATGGGAATGTTCAGAATGATAGATACAAGATTGTGAATGATGTTATTTACTACAAGGATAGAATCTTTTTAGTACCTGGCTCTAAATTAAAATTGAGAATTATGCAGGTAGTTTATGATTTACCTTTGGCCGGACATCGAGGTTATTTCAAAACTTACAAGCAAATCTATGAATGGTTCACATGGAAAGGGCTCAAGAATAATGTGTTGTGCTATGTGAAAGAATGCATTACATGTCAGCAAAATAAAGTCGAGCATTAATAACCAGCAAGATTACTCCAGCCATTACCCATTCCAGAATAGAAGTGGAAGAGTATATCCATGGATTTCATTACTAAATTACCTCGAGCACATGGTAAAGATTGTTTTTGTGTAGTAGTTGATAAACTTGTTAGAAACAATAGTCTACCAAGCTAATTGAGAGGGGGGTCAAGGGGGGGTGAATCAATTATCCAATAATTAAAACATGTATATTCTTTAACAAACTTTAACCATTCAACCAAAGTAAACAGCAACCATAATAAAATGCACATAGACACACCAAAATGTTAACTAGGGAAACCCTTGATCAGAGGGAAAGCCCTGGTGGGAATGATGCCCACAAATGATGTACTAATATAAATATTCCTTGTTAGAGGATGGACCCTGTTAGGAGTCTATTACAACATTTACTACATAGAGTCCCTGTTAGGAGACTTTGAATCCCTGTTAGGAGTTGTAGTACAATTTATACAAGAAGAACCCATTGCCCAAACATGCAATTTCAACTACAAGAAGAGCTTACTACTCAAACATGTAATTTACTATTATGTTCTTCTTTCCTTTGTTCTATCAACCGAACCAATCACTGTCAGACCTTGTAGACCAGGTCACGAACCTCGGATCCAACACTCAGCAAAACCTCAACAATGAAGTTTCCTTCACTTCCACTCTGCTCTGCTCAACTTCGCATTCTGCATTCTCTGCTGCTTACAATCACGTTTTTATCTCATCCACACATATGTCATGATAAAGGAAAATGTCCTTCCTTTATATCGAGTCCATAAAACAATTCTTGAGGTTGGCTGTTAGAACTTCTCAATTAATCATTATAGGACCACATTAAGAACACGTTACACTTAGCGATAACATTAATCTTCTGCCTTGCAACTTGAATAACTTCCCGTACACATAATATTATGACGAGCGAGCTTAGCCACGTCATCATCAACATCTCTTCTTCACATCCTTAACCTTGATTCTCAGAATAACAATTCTGCTAAGAGATATAACAAGTTTACCAGACATGGCTCTGTAAACTCTATCTTAGAACAAACATCACCAAAACTTGCATAACTTCTTCCAGACTTAACATTTCTTCATCCGACGTTAACTGCATATACTAGATACTCATAAATATCTCTCATAACCTCGGATAGTGAAAATACTCAACTAGTCGTCCGTACTAACTTGATCTTTCCATTGTTCTTCTGTCAGATACCACAAAAAACTACTATGTTGACATCAATGATAAACACAGTCATGAATCTAACATATCATCATAGTGGCATATCTACAATACTCTCCCATAGAAATATCATCAGCATTCATGCTACCAACAAAACTAACAAAATTTGCACATTTCTTTGCAATCACTACAGAGTTTGCAGTTGTCTAGATCGTAGAACTATCTTTCAAGGAAGTTTTTTGCTTACATGGCTTACCGAAGAATATAATTAGTGATCGAGACAGTAGATTTCTAAGCATCTTTTGGGAGGAATTGTTCAGGTTAACAGGTACAAAGTTGAATCATAGTACTAGCTAACACCCACAAATAGATGGTCAGATCGAAATTGTCAACAAATGGATTGAAGGGTGTCTTCATAATTATGTTATTGAACACTAAAAAGCCTGGGTTTGATGGGTACATTTGGGTGAATATTGTTATAATACAACCTATCATATTCCATTGGTATGACTCCATTTAAAGCTTTGTATGGGTATGATGCTTTATCTTTTACTGAACTTGCCTTTGATCACAGTCATGTGCCCAAATCACAAAATTGGCTTCAGGAGTGCCAAGATGTTTTAAAAGCACTCAAGGAGAACTTGCAATCTGCACAGAATCAACAAAAAAATTATGCAAATAGGAAACGTGCAGAGCACAATTTTGAAGAAGGTGAGTTGGTATACCTCTGGTTGCAGCCATATCGTCAATCTTCACTCAAATGCAGTGGCATTGAAAAATTGAAGCCCCTCTTCTATGGACCTTACCAAATTGGTGAAATTGCTTATGAACTAGATTTACCAGAGGGCAGTCATATCTATAATATTTTTCACGTTTCTTGCCTCAAGAACACACTCGGCAAATAGGTAATAGTATAATTACCACTCTTGGATTCAGAGGAAAAATGGAAACCATACCCAAAAAGATTCTAGATATACGCAAAAGGCATTTACATAATCGGTGTATCAAGGAATATCTAGTACAATGGAAGAATTTGCCAATAGATGATGCAACATGGGAAGAAGAACAGGTGCTCCAACATCCTAGTTTACAGTTGCTTGTGGGCAAGCAACATGAGGGAGGGGAGATTTGTAATGTCTCTCCATATTTGTCTTTGTAAAGACAATTAATATATATAAAAGTTTATATTAGTTTCAATTCTATGGACTAATATAAATTAATTAATAAAGTAGGAAGTTGACAAATAATACTTGATTAACAAATAATAATACAATCGGTTTGGAAGTTTGTTCTATGGGACTTCTACAGGACTCTTTACTTGAATAATCCATGTTAAATAAGCCCATCATGGAAAGAGAGACGGGGTTGGAAATTGAATCGTTGAATCTTCAAGTGAAGAAGTCATTATTAATCTCTCTCCTTTCGTCAGACCGAGGCTGACCTAGTGGAGAAAAGCCAAATTAGATTATTGGCACACAGTTGGTGTAGGTGGAAATTCCCAGGTGTTCAAGTGCTGTAGGAGAATAAACAAATATTATTTCTGAAGGTAGAAAAGACAAATTCTGACAGTGAGGGCTACATAATGTAATGGGTATTCGATGTGGGAGAATTTGCTACGGCACCAATGGAAAAATCAAATCGAACACTGAGGAATAAAGTATTATTTGCATCTGAACGGGCCTATATTCTGTCTTATATGGCAAAGTGGAGGAGACAGGATTTACAACGACATGAATGGTGTAAATACATATTGTCGGGCAGACGTATAGCACAGGGATATACTGAATTCATCGTGACGACATCCTGAGCATAGAAATACGGTAGAAATTTACACAGAATTATTCAAACAGAGTACTAGATGATTCAAATCAATACCTTTACACAGAAGACTCTTGGGTGGTGGCAGGATACAGCTGGAATGAGTAACGTCAATATCCCTGTACAGGTGCATTACCTTTCAAACTTTGTAATAGTTTAATGAAGAAATCAAATTGCCAGTAGATTAATGAATATCTCTGCACGTTGCATCCTTCTTATAGTTGCAGTAATTTGGAAAGAAATTGTTTGTCAGTAAACTAGTTTGACATTGTCAAACAAAAGGATGATATTTTAATTTTGAATGAAATCAATTAAAAAATTTATTCTCTTTGAACAACAAAGATCAGATTGTTTTCCTTCAGCAAATTCTTGGAATTTTACAGAAAATCCACTTGCATGTGCAAGACAAGTCCAAGGAGTGACAAGCAAGGTATACTACAAAGCATGAGCACCATGAGACTGAATGTAAATCTCTTTAAGCCTTCCATATTACAGGTAGAATAATAACACTCATGCTACTTACACTTGAGTTGCAGCAGAAGTGAAGAAGACCAGGAGAAGAAAGCAAGAATATTGACAGACTGGACAGGAAGCACAGCTGTTAACCAAAACCAAATAGTACTTCAAAAAGAAGATGGGGGAGTTGTTCACTCATGTTGTAGAAAAATAGGCCTTCGGAGACAAAAAGAACCTTCTAAGTGGGGAGGTGTGAATAAATTGTATCCAAATCATCATTATTTTGTTCCTTCTGTTGTATATACTAAGACATCTATGTGACCTTTAAAGCATTATTTTATATAGTTTAATCTCCCTTGTACTTGTAATAGACTAAAGTAGAAATATACAGCTATCTAGAAGGTCATGGAACAAGTTGCAAAGTATCTAGGAAGGCGTAGGGAGGTCTAAGAAGGGTTCCTTCATACTTTGAATCTTTTTAAAGATCTCATAAACATGTTTGTGAAAGATTGACATCTGTCCCTGTTGAAACGCATCTGTGAAAGATTGACATCTGCCCCTGTAAAAACATTTTTGTGAAAGATGAACATCTGTCCTTGTGACATAATAGATTTGGTTGTGTCTAGGGTCCAAAACCATCCCTGAAACAGCCAAGCATCAAACAGGTTTGTACATGAACAAACTTGCCACCCATACACTGCAAAGGGTTTTTCTTAGGACCAAAAACATCCTGAATAAAAAAAAGTTAGAACCAATCACCCAGCTTAAATGATAAAACAACTGATTTGTCTTACATTGGTCAGTACCTTATTTGGAGCTTTCAAATGCTTCAATTCAAAGAGAACCTTGGCAGGGAGCTCAAGAGTCATCTAGATTTTGATGTCAAAATCATACAGCACAAGAGAAGAAGAAACAGGAGAGAATAGAGATTGCAAGACGTAAGAGGAAGAAGGTGCTGTTTGTATACCATAGCCTTGTGAGTTCACAGACTTGCATTCTAAGAGATAATGGACTGATGGCACAATCCCACTTGCAGGAGTTTTCCCATGCTGGAGCTCTCCAGCTTAAATCTTCTGTATTGACAATTGTGTGTGGTTTTACATGCCATTTTTCCATTTTCATGTTCCACTTTTTGTTCCTTCAAGTGATTCTTCAAGTATGAGCAACTATATGAATGGATGTGTATAGGCATAATATTAAATCAGCAAATAGGCAAATTCAATAAAGTAACAGACTAAAATAGATTTGTGCTAGTGAACTAGACACCAGAATTGGAGGGATAAATACATATCAAAAAATTCATTTGGAAGCAATTATATAATAGAAGTGTGAGACTAAGTGAAAGTCGTCTAGTTGCATCACAAGAGGATTGTTTGAAGGTGGTTTGGAAAAAGAAGAAAACTACATTAAAATAGTGTCCATATAAATGAAATATAAACTTTATATGTAGGATCTACATTAAAATTTAAGGTTACTTTCAACCACCTCTACATGTGAGTTTTCTGAATTCAAGAGGCCAAATCTTTCAAGGTGTAAAAAAATGCTGCCATGCTGCTTCGCTAGACCTGAAGACGTTATACATATCAACTATTAGCAAGCTCACACTAAACATTCAAATTTACAGCAGTCCAAACTGGTCATATGAAATGCTGATTTTTGAAAGGATTCTGCAATGCTTTTTAATATTTGTTAGGAAGCCATGTTTACATCTAATAATTAGGTCACTTACATATAGAGAGAAAGTACACCGCCATAACATAACATGTTTATATTATTTTAGATCAATTTCATTGTCATTTTATAGTCTACTTATTGGATTGGAACAGTATTGAAACTAAAACTGATTTATTATGACTTGCAAGTCGAGATAAGAATATGCATAGGCCCTGTTGAGATGTTTAAATGGATTAGTCAAACTGCCAGCAAAAACATTTTATTCCAAGAATATTGATTATCATATCTGTGTAGCTGGATCCAGAGGCTAAATTTCTAGATGAATCTGCCAAAGACATGTCAGTTCAGCCGCTATCATCTATTTATGATGTTGTTAAGTTACAATTCATTTATCACCAATATGGCCCAGGTTCAAATCTTAACAAGTACAGTACCCTAGATTAAATAAGGCAGCCAGTGTTATAACTTATCAAGAGTGCAAAGGACATATGAGTAAGTCGAGATCCTCTCCAATCAAAAAAGAAAACTTATATTTCAGTTCAGTAGAACACGTGCAGGTCACGGTATTATAAATGTGCATATCAGTTATAGAGTTTCTATTGTAGATCCTTTTGACCGAGCCCCAGTGGCAGAGTGTTGAAGCAGGCGCAGATTCAACGAGGCCCCTACTATTTTATGGGCAGCTATCGTTTCACTATCAGTTTACTTTGTTTGTATAAAAGCCATGTCTGATTGAATCACTGAGAATATAAAGTCCAATTCAACACATACTCCATATAATTTCAGACCAATTGACGTGTAGGTCAAGATTATAGTGTGAGTATATTCAGACAACAGACATTAGTGTTGTATGAAGAAGCCTTCTCACCAGTTTACAAAAGAGGAAGCATTTTATAATGTAAAAAATTCAAGTACGTGTAAGCTGATGCCATTAGTAAAGTCATGGGTATCTCACAATTCTACACATGTTGGAAACAGAAAAAAAGAAGACTCAACCTATGCATAGTTTGATGTGTTATGTACTTTACAGTAAAAACGACTGATAGTGGCATTTACTTTTTCCCACTCAAACATTACATCTCCAGCATTTATAATTTTATTTCAGAAATCAATACATTGTGATTGCTGTGTGATCCTTGTTTTCACGTCATTATCTAAAATACTTGTTATTTGATCTAAACTGCCTATTATATGTTCCACGGTCTTTTAAATCATAACCTTCAAACTAATGCAATCAATCACAGATACATTTCAAAGCAAGAAAGGCTCAAACAAGTAGCTGACATAATGGCCTTCATGAAAGTAACCATGAATAATATATATGATTAAGCCATCTAGGAACTCCTCTTGTTCATTGAAGAGCTTATGTCAATTAGGCAGATGCAATTAGAAAAGAAAAATATGAAAAAATGTCATGTAGTATTTAGTCTGCTGATGACGTCACAAAACCCAACGAAGAATTAAGTACTGCAGACTATAGGGCCAAAACATATAAAGAATCAGAACGGTATTAAATTCCCCTTAATTTAGGTAAAATAAATAGGAAGTGGATTACTTGTACAACCTGTGCCTACCAGCAGATAAATGCTAAGGAAAAAACAAGAAAATCTTAACAGTATACGGAAAACGATAAAAACATTACAATATACTTACTTCTCGTTCAAGTTCGAATCGCCAAAAGGATTGGAATCGTTTGAATAGCCCGAAACTTTTTGTGTCTTCAGCTTCTTGGCAACTTTGGCAGCCTGCAATAACCTCAACTTAGCGTAGAAGATAAATTGTAAGGAGGAGTGTAGTGAAGGGTACATACCTTCTTCTGGGCCTTCTTGGCCAAATACTCCATTATTTCTTCTTCTGTAAACTTTCTGCTGGAACTACTCTCTCTATCCTTTTTTTCCTTTTTCTTCTCCATAACATCCTCTTCACTTTCGTTAGCGGAAGGACTGGAACTACTACTGCGATTTCTTCTGCTGGAGCGAGAAGACCTTGATTTTTTCCTTCTCCTATCCTCTTCCTCCTCTTCTTTGCGGGCCATGTCAGGCAACTACGGCGGATCAACAGTAAGTGTGAAGGTGAATTATTTATTTTGGGGGATTCTCTCTCCGTTACCAATGCAGCTTCGGCTTTGTTCCCTACACAACTTTTCTGGAGAGCCTCTGGACGGACAGTGTAGCGGTCAAATTGTTACAGACGGGTTGGGATAGAGCTTCCTTGCCGGGGTAACAAGCTTTCGCCGTTCTATTGTTTAAAACGTTTTCTTACTAGCCTCTAATATTTATTTTTTATTTATTAGTTCCTGCGTTCGCACGAATATTAGTGCATCCAAATATGACATTAACACTCACCAATCAAATCCAAGAATTTTAAAAAATTATATGAGATTTCAAATGTTTATATTTTTTTCTAATTTTTCATTAATTTATAAATCATATTTTTCAATCCATACTGTGGTGGGGGAGAAAATTAATTTTCTTCAAAAAAAAATACAAATCTTTTTCACATTTGTGACAAATTGATAAGATTTTTTTTTCCAATTATTTTATCTTCCACCTCACACAATATGTCTAATCAATATTAATTATCACAATCTATTAAATATTTTTAATTTCTTATTTTAAATATATTTATTATTAGTTTTACATTGATATTTATTTTTTACTATTTGATATAACTTTTTCAAATTTTATATATATATATATATAATGTCTTTTTAATATAATTTTAATATGTTATATCTTTGTATTTGAATTTCTAATTTTTTTTAAATTTTGTTTTTTAATTAAAAGTAGTTAAATTATTACTATTATTTTACTTTTATAAAAATAAATTAAACAATATTATTTTTTAAGTATATTTTATAATAGTGTTCAGTGTTACAATTTTTAAATTATATTATTTTTTATTATTAATATTTTTTATTTAAACAATTTATCATTTAGTTTAAATACATTTAAAATTTAAATATATTTTTTAATATTAAATTAATAATTATATTTTATATCAAAAAATATTAAAGAAATAACCACAAAATAGAAATAATTCAATTTAAAAAGATATATAAATTATTGTTAGATTTTTATAAACAATGTATTAAAATAAAATAGTTATATTTTATTTCTTATTTATTATATCATATTTATTCATTAACATCAAATTTATATGTATTACATCTATTTATTATTTACAAATGTAAATATTAAATTATATAGATATTATTTCATAATTAAAAATTACTGAATTTTAGGAAAAATTTGTAAATACAAAACATTAAATAGTAAATCTTCTCTAATTGTTTAAAATATTTACTTATAAAATATAAAATATTTACTTATTAAATAGTAAACCTTCTCTAATTGTTTAAATAGTAAACAATTAGTTTTACTTATAAAATATTTTTATAATCCAATACATTTCATTTTTTCTTATAGAAATGTGAGTTTTAATATAAAAATTAAATTATTAGTTTCATTAATTAAAATATAATATATTTTAATTTATTTTATTTTGACTATTTATTTTATTAAAAAAAATAATTATATTTAATTCTTTCTCTCTCGCACACAACTTATGTTGGTATCACTCTATCTTATTATTTTATCTCTCTTCCTCTTCCTTTATATTATCTATCCTTTTTTCTTCTGCATATATGTTTATGTTGTTATTGTTGTATACTGTTATTTATCTCTATCTATATCTCTATCCTAGTTTTTGTCCAATGCTAATGATTAAATAAAAATAGTGTGAGTTCCATTTGATAATCAAGATGAGAATAATACATTGTTGGGGGAGTTATTCCAACTACTTATGGTTGTCTAGTAGCATGCATGGTATGCTTAAACATATAATGTGATACTCCAAATGCTTCATCACTTCTTCAAGTTCTATAATTCAAATATTGGTATGGATATCTTTCCTCATTGCACATAATTTAAGTTGTCAATGGAGAAGGTGCAAATTTATCTAAAGCATATGTATTGATCATAGTATGATATTAAGTACTTAGTGCCATATTGGGGACTTTAGCCTCTTATTCTTGGGCTTAAATGTCCAAAGATATAATAATATAGCATGAGAACTTAATAACAAAATATGAGCCATCCTATCAAATCACAAGCGCATTTCTAGGACAAGAATTTAACAACAAAATATGAGAATCCTATCAGATCACAAGTGCATTTCAAGGCAAAAATTAATACATTCATAATGTTAATTTAGATTCTCACTCATCTACACCGCTACAACCATTATGCATTAGGCAAGAACTATGATGCATTGTGTCTCTTGTTTATTAAAAGTAAATCTGTTCCTTATTATATGGTGAAATTTAGATGATCCATTTCTATTGTAATCTAATTTGTCTTGTTCTAAAGAAATGTTCTCGTATATGTAAATATTAATAACTAGCTCTCATATTTGTAAATATTAATAATAACTAGCACTTGTACCTGTAAGAGGTTCAAGGGATAAGTCAATAGTGTATTTTATGAATATTATCATTGTATGAAATTGCATAGATCACTAAAGGTTCAACATAATTTTCTTATAATATATAGGATTGTTGGTCATGAAACAATAATGCTAGGGTGGTCCAAAAGTGCTTAACAACAAAGGTATTTTTGAAGGTGAATAGTAGTTTATCAATATTATTGTAAATTGTCATTACATGCATAATGTTTGATAGATGCAATGTATGTAAGTAAAAGTAAGTGTGCCAAATTTGATAGTACAATATTTTTGTATGGGTAAAACTTACCAATGCCTAATTATTTCGATCCAAGTACCACGTGTTATAATTCAAGATTGAAGAAAAATTGTGGAAGATTATTTGAAAGTAGGTCTTTGCTTAAAATCCCCAACCTGTTGAGACTATTGCAATCCGAGCAAGAAATATGCTACAATTTTCTATCCGAACTTTTCTACCATGGAATACACATAACTCTAAAGGCAAATAATTTCAATGACAAGTAAATTTTCAAATTCGCATAAGGAATAAACCCACCCTCGAGAACTTGATCTACGCTACTAAGAAAAAGAGTTCGTCTTAATTGGGTATCCTATTCTCCCTGGTTGTTCAGAGCACAAGCAGCCATGGATTTTTGCAAAGCTTGGCCTGCCCGAAGTGTCATGTCCCCATTTTTATCAAATAAAATTTAATAATAAATAAGGAACTAAAGAAATTATAATTATAATATGATATAACATATAATGATTGAATACATTATTTATTAGTTAAATATCAATTGATTTTATAATATTGATCCATTCTTAAAATTAATATTTACATTAACACATACAAGAAATTTTTAATACTAGTATAATAATACATTAAATTGATATTATCATTTATAGAACAAAAATCATTATTAATTTTTTTATCCCCCTCGTCATCTCTGAAAATGGGTTGAAGGTATATATACATCTGACACAGATTTTGCAAACAAGAAGCTCTTATCCGAATATCGAGGGGTGATTACCTATGGATAGAATCCCTAATACATGAAGCAGAATAAATAAACAGGATGTGTATGATTATTATTCTAGTGCATAAATAACAGACAAAGTTAAGAAAAATTACAGTTGGCGACTCTTAAGAGTTTCCATGGATATAGAGGAGAGACACGACTTTCACTTTTAAGTGTGAGCACTCTCTATGATGATTCATACTATTGAATGAATAGATGAGTTATATTGAACATTTCTGAACAATACTCTTAGAATATTATTTCTTTAAACCACAATGAGCAATTCATATCGGAGATATAAGAAGAATGAAGGAAATCATGGGAGCATCTACAACAAACATGATTCACCACAAGAGAAGAATAAGGAGTACAAACAAAGGAATTGATTCGCAAAGAAAATATCAGAGATGTTAATTTGATATTCAATATCTTCTATGAATTGCGTAACCTTTAAGAAATTGAGGAGAATCTTGACAATTTCTATATGACTATGAAGATAACCATATGGGATCTGAACCACTCTGCATTTGATTGTCACGTTCATATGACAATTCATAACACTATCTTACTTGTCGCTCAAGTAAAGATTAGCTTAATTATATTTAGACTAATGCAGTGATTAGAGGGCAAGCTACAATCTGTAGAAATTAGCCAAAGAGATGCGAGTGTTAAATGAAGAGATGTGGTTGTTAAGTGAAGAGTCGCAAGGTTTCTCTTAGTGGTATTATCATATCTCCCCTTTGTAGAAGTGTGGAGGAAATGGGGGAATCGTGGAAGAATTGAGAGGAGAAATTGATGGATAATGAGGATTATGGTGGTTGTGGCTTTCTAGGACTGTATAAAAAATTGATAGATGACTACCTAGATCATACCAAATATGAGGTCAATGTTATCTATTACAACTCTACGCTCTTTTCGCTAGGTGAGATCAGATTTGATGTAGTACTTTATACACATTCTTCCTTTTGGAGATTTCATTAGTTTGCAAATGTGGTGAGATCAGTTTTGATGCTACCAATCAAGTTGAATTTGCCTTCATAAGTCACATGTTCCTCACTGTAGATGGTCTAATGATGCTTGAACAGTCTTATTTGTATGGAATGGCCAATATTTAAAGCCTTCAAATACATGTAGTTTGAGAAGTGTATTTTTCTAATGGTCAATCTTCAAGGGTTATATTCTTCATCTATTCTCCATCTGTATTTATGCACCCATCTTGAATCTTGAATTTAAGCCAACGCTCTCGCTAGCCAATAAATTATCGCAAATCCTTGTCTGCCATACGTCATTCCAAAAGAATGCATTATATTCTGCTATGCACACTCGGAATTGCTGCTGATCTCAAACAAACATTGACTGGTAATGTGTGACGTGGGGCAGTTAACTAGTCCTTTGTTCATTCCTCTCCCTCCAAACCCATCTTCAACGTCATTTTTCTCTCATTTAAAACTACATGTGTCTTGTAGTGCTACTACTTTGGTGGCTCGATGTAAATTTTTGTAACCTATTAAGTGACAAAAGGAAACAAGAACAAACAGGTGTTTCTCATTGCATCTTATTTATTGCATGAGACCAATAAATGAGACAGGTGACTATGCATGAGACTCACAATGTATTTAATTTGGAGCGTTCGTTCTATAGGAGAAGCCTATCAGCTTAATTAAATGATATTATTTATATAAAGTTGAATAAATTTTTCTAATTTCTTATTCATTCATAAATATCAATACATGTATTTCTATATAATTATTGTTAGTTTGTCTTTAAATAATATATTCTAAGTATTCATTATACTTATTAATATATCGCACTCACTTAAATATCTACCTCTAGTTATCTATTTCTTATGGGGATCTAACTATTAGTCTATGCTAGGTCAATTATGTGATTATGGGGGTTAATTTGTTGATCACAAACTCATCCAATTTTGTTGATTTAAGAGGATCTCGGTTGGTAAAAAAGCATCATATATCTTGGGTGTCCCTAAACAATTTTTTTTATTTCTTTAACAAGAATCCATCCTTATTTGTACCCATGTTCTACATCAGAAGTGGTTCTCAATTACACGTCTTGGCTTGAGTTTCGTAGTACCACAAGACTTGACTTGTTGTAAATGATTATGGTAGAAGATGATATAAAATAGTTTGATTCTTATTATAATGGTGAATGATTAGAATTTGGAACAAAACAAATAGAATTAAAAATAATATTTAAGTTACTATTATAACTTTGTGCAAAACTCTGGTTGTAACTCATAACAATCCAAGTCAACAATGCATGTCAAGCAAAGGATGATAAATTAATTCCTTACAAATGGATGGAAAAAAACCTTCAAGTAGTGCTTCACCTCCATTCAACTTGAACAAGCACATAGATCAATAAGAAAGGATTTGTTTTTATGGCTACTATCAAAATCCATATGGGTGTGTCATGAAATACTTCAAATTTTTCCATATGGGTGTGCCATGAAATAGTTCAAATTTTTGAATCCCTAATCAAAAATATATTGGCCCTATGTGTGGCATGCTTGAGTTGATGCTTATTTGCAAACCTGTTGATCTCAAAAGGGTGTCACGACCTTACTTTCATAGTCACATCCTGGGATCAAACATATCTTGCACTCAGTGAAACATATTTATCCATCATTCATCTCATTTCACCATCCTCCATGGATTATTATACTGAAGGAGATTAATTGCACCTTACTCAAATGCCTTAGCTTGAAAGATACTCCTCAAGACTAAAAAGAGGTGTATGGTAGTACCTATGGTGTAAAAACTACCGATAAGGGCTTGGCTAAAAACTTCTAACAAATAGGTTATGACTATCATAGGCAACATG
Source organism: Cupressus sempervirens (assembly GCA_028749045.1). Lineage (NCBI taxonomy): Eukaryota > Viridiplantae > Streptophyta > Pinopsida > Cupressales > Cupressaceae > Cupressus > Cupressus sempervirens. Next base: position 488,383,861 of record CM053786.1, read on the forward strand.
GCTTCTAGTAGAATTATTATGGATGTGTGTTAAAATAATCATGTTGCGAATTCTTCATCAAAGATAGGTTAGTCCCATGTATGTCATCCTTGAGTTGAAGCTCATTTATAAATTTGGTGGCCCCAATAAGTTGTTTATCATGACTTATACACTTACCTTCACAGCCACATACTATGATCAAACTTATCCTTCACTCAATGAACCATATTTATCTATCATTCATCTCATTTCATGATCCTCAATAGAGAATTGTAATGAAGGGAATTTATTTGTACCTTAGATGCATTTACTTACTTGAAAGAGGCTTCTTTAACATGGAAAAAAGTGTATGACAATATTTATGGTGCATACACTAGCAACATGGTTCTAGCCAAAGTGCTTATGAATAGGTTTCTAGTAGTGTGTTGGATCCACAAAATGCACATCCTCTAATGAGAATTATGCTTCTTTGATGTGTATTTTGTTGTACTGTCTTTTTGGAATCATTAGGTGTTATACCCCAAGCATGTTCTTGTGTTCTAATTTTTAGTTGACTTGTTTAGCTCATTTCTTATTTTATGTTGCTTTATTTATGTTTCATTGGTCTTGATTGTCATCGTCCCTTTTTTTGGTTACTATTTTATTGAGTAGGCCTTGTAGTTTCCCTCGTTATAGAAAAACAAAAAATCTAAGGGTCAAGATATGCCTTGGTCTTTGTTTATCATTGTCTTAAGACCTAATGAATGACCCCATTTCAAACCATGTCTTTGTGCACATATAGTTATTTGCCCCTTATGTGTCTTTACACCTTTGTAATCAGCTTGTGAAGCTAACCTTTAGTGTTGCAAATCTATAGATGATTGCTAGTAGTTGAACTAGGTATCTTCTACAAGTTTGCAACAATTTGTGACTCTGTCCATTAAGGGTTATGAAGTTGTGAACATCAAACAATTGAAGAAGATTTTATTTTGCAACTTCACACCTTGAGGTAATAATTTAATTATCTCTTTATAGAGTGGTGAGATGACATTGTATGTCACTGAGACTTCATAGGACATAATCAATGGATCTTAGATTTTTACAAGGAGCAATGATGTCAAATAATGTCAAGATGTGATGGTGTGAATGTTTTCCATGTGTTGATTTGATAGATGAATTTTTTTTACCATAGCCTCACATTAGTTTGTCAAAGAGGTAAAAATTTATCATAAAGTTGAGAAAAGGATGATTGGAGGGCTACATCTAATATGTTTGTTGCTTTGTAGTGATTAACGAGGATAACCTTACCAAATTGTGAAGTTGTGATGAAGTAGAGAATGCCAGTTTACTTAATGCTTGTAGCTTTGCAACCAAATTATGTGGATCCCCATTTCATCTTGTGGTGCTATAAATCTTTTACATGAATGCATCCTTGAAGCTCTAAATAGATGGTAGGTCAATACCTTGTAACTATGTGATATTTTGACACATTTCTTAAAAAAATTCTCTCACTTCTTCACAATAACATGAAGTTAAAATAGTTTAAGGTCATGACCTTGTGTTTATAACTTTTCGTAATGATGATAATGTCAATTGCAATTTTGTTGTTATTGTTGTGGTTAATATTTTTGTAGTTTGTAGACTTGCTACTTGCTGACATATGTAGCATCAGTTTATAGAGAAGAGATTTTTGTTTTTTACTATGAAAGTTTTATATGGTTCAATTCAAGGGGGCTAGTAAAATATTAAAATGTCATGTGGCACCATGAAGGCAAGACGATGTCAAGTGAAATTGGTTAATGCCTTTGACGATGCATTGAAAGAGATGGAGGTGATAAGTAGGATTTGGAAAATGATGTGATGTCTAATGGAACATTGCAAGGCTCTAATAATCAATATAGGCCATGAAATTATTAGCCTTGTCTTCATAACTTTTAGAGTGTCGCAATGAATTTGTTTCAAACAAGAAAGGCCAATTAAAGGATCTTATAGCTAGTGGATTAGGTATAGAATGTGTTTAATGATGAAATATTTATTTTTGATTCATTTTTATGCAAAATAATCTTGTCTATACAAATTTGTGATGTGTGTTGATATATTCAATTGTGCAAATTTGACAACTAGCTACCATCATTACATAGTTTGAGAAATATGAGTTGTATTTCAAAGTTGTGAAGATCTAAGTACATCCTCTAGAGTTGAATATTTGTGTAAAAGGGATTTTTATTCTTTGTTCAAAGAAAGTTGGCAATGGGGCTTATAAACAGTGCAAATAAAGTATTGTGTAAGGAGAGGTGGTTAAAGAGAACTGGGTTGAAATTAATATATAGAGATCATAAAAATGAGCAAGATAATGTTCCATATTATAGTTAAAGGATGTTAAAATTTACCTCACATATCCAAAGGGACATTAAAATTCTTGAGTGTAGCTATGGTTTTGACTATGTTCTCCAAACAATTATGATCCCTTTGGCTACCACTTTGATTCTTTTTTATAGGCGGGACACAAAATTGGACATGGATACATTGGTACAAAAGATGGAGGTTTGGAGTCATCAATTTCCCCTTAAACTAAAGTCTCAAAGTTCTCCCCTACAAGGGGATGCGAGACACAAGTTCTTTTGTAGGGTGGGGGGTGTCCATAGGTGATAGATTGGATTGTGCTACTATTAGAGATTCTTCAAAAATGCATTCATTAAGAAGCTTTGATTGTAGTACATGGACCATTTCGACATGATATCTAGCCTGTTTGTGTTTGAGTTTTTTTTCAGTGTGATTGGGATCATTATGAGATGACTGAGAGGGTAGATGCATGGGTTCCACATTATATTACTCCATCATGTCTTACACTCTCTATAAAAAATGATGACATGGAAAGTTTAGTTGAGTGTGACCATCTATCAGATCTTCTTTAGTCAAGACATGTATTTGCATTGGTTGCACCATAGGAGAATGATGAGAAATCAAATTATTGGTTAGCATGTTGTGTAAGAGGTAAAAAAAAAGGTTGCATAACCGATGATAGATGATGATTGATTCACATATCCTATTGGTTTAGTTGTTGTTGGGGGAATATGATTGGAAACGTACTTGTTTAGAAAGAATGGATTTCCTGCATTCGAAGACTATGAGAAGCACAAAACCATTCTAATATATTCACACCTTATTATAGCAACAAATTCCAAGTTATTGAAGCATCAAGGAAGATCAAAGACAAAAGAACTTTTTATTATTAGTACTACTGATCACAAAGCCCTATTGGAGACCTTGAAGTAGAGAGATGACCCTATAGGAAGACTTTACTAGGTAATAGTAACTCACAACAAGGTTTCCCATGTTTATTATGCTTAAATTGAATTCATCCTTTGTACTTTTGCCTCTCTTTTTTTTGAGTCGAAATATTTAATTTTGTAAATATATGGATTGTGAATGTGGTTGGATACACATATGATAGATATAGATGATTCAAGTACACTTGATTAGTGCAAACAAATTGACAGTAAAGTCTAGAGTGCATTCTTCCATTATGATTTTAGCTTCATTTAGTTTGTTATGTTCGTAATGATCAAATGAACCCAAAAAAAAATCTGATTAACTGATCTTATTTTTGCACATTCCAAATGCAAGGGTTACAAATATTGTGGATGTATGAAATTCATCTATCATACTTTGGAGTATATCTTTCTTTTTTTGGTATTGATCACTATTTATTTATTATAATGGGCCTATATTACTAATATTTTAAATACTATTATAATGTAGATTTCATCAAGAGTAACAATGCATGGAGATAGATATATTTTAGGAGCGAAGCAGATACAATTATACTAGTTTTGAGTCTAGGCTTTTTGGTAGCTATGTAATAGGTTTAAAGTCCTTATCGTTGATGTAACTGTATATAATAAGGTTGCAAATGAATGATTTATTTATGTGATGACTTGAGTTGTACAAGGATGTACATGTACAAGTATCTTTTCTTTTATGAACATGTTTGTACATGGTGAAGATACATCCGTAATTTGTTTGTTTGAATACTTACAATGATGAAGCATATGAAAAAAGTAGATTTTAATTTTAAAATCCTATTAATATCTATGTAACCATTCGGCCTCTTAGTCCCTAAATTGGTCAAAGGTTAATCAAAGTGGTAAAAGTTATTAAATAAACTAGAGGGAGCATCAAAGTTGTCAATTGTACCTAAATGGTGTGGCGTGACATCAATTTTTCTACTCTTTTAGCTCCAGATGGGTGGGTGAATCCTAATGACAACCCCACTTTGGTTGTTCAGTCGATAGAACATTTGTGCCCACCCTAGATGGAAGTGTACCCAAGGTGCCCTAAGCAATATTAGGTAGCGATCGTCAAAAGGCCATATCTTAGAGCTCATCAGGGGCATTGAAAAAATATCATATGCTACATGACTATGTTGTCAAGGTCTATAATAACCCCTCTTAGTTTTGGGAGATTCAATTTTTTTTACATTTGGCACAAAAATCTCACTTGATGCCAAAACTTGTAGTGGAGGCTAGTTGAATGGGTGTCGTAGTGCATATCTTTCAAACCATGCATCATGGCATTGATTCATCTGCTCTGTTAGCTCCAGAGGGGTGGATGAACTTAGTGACTACCCCATTTTTGCCAATGAGTTGATAGAACATCCATGCCCACCCTAGACCAAAGTGTACCCAAGATGTCCTAAGTAATATTGGGAAACAATTTTTAGAGTGCCATAACTTAGAGCTCGTGAGGGGTATTGACAAGTTGTCTAATGCTATAGGACCCTGTTGTTGAGGTATACAATAAGATCTCTTATTTTTGGGAGATTAAAATTTATTTACATTTGGCACAAAAATCTTTCCTGATGCCAAAACTTACAGTGGAGGTCAATTAAACAGTATCACAGTGCATGACTTTCAAACCATGCATTGTGGAATAAATTCATCTACTTTGTTAGCTCCATATGGGTGGGTGAACCCTAGTGACAACCCCATTTCATCCACTAAATTGATAGAACATCACACTCAACCTGGACCAAAGTGTATACAAGGTGCCCTTAGCAATATTGGGCAACGATATTCAGAGGCCATAGCTCAGAGATCATGAGGGGCATTGACAAAATGTTAGATGCTACAATATAACCATGATGTCAAAATCAACAATAATGTCTCTTAATTTTGGGAGATTTAAATTTGTTTACATTTGTCAAAACAATCTTGCTTGATGCCAAAATTTGTAGTGGAAGGTCAGTTGAATGGTGTCACAATACATGTCATAAATTCATATTATCCATTAGCTCCAAATGGGTGGGTGAACCCTGGTGACAACCCTATTTTGGCCACTGAGTTGATAGAACACCCACGCCCACCTAAATTGAAGTGTACCCTTGGTGCCTTAAGTAATATTGTGCACCAATGTTCAAAGGGTCATAACTCAAAGCTCATGAGGGGTATTGACAAAATCTTAAATGCTACAAGACTATGTTGTTGAGGTCTACAATAACCTCTCTTAGTTTTGGGAGATTAAAATTCATTTATATTTAGCACAACAATCTCGCTCAATGCCAAAACTTGCAGTGAAGTTTAGTTGAATGGTATCACAGTGCATATCTCTCAAATCATGCATCATGACATCATTTCATTTGCTTTTTTAGCTCTATATGGGTGGGTGAACCCTAGTGACAACCCCATTTTGGCCACTGAGTCGATAGAATGTCTATGGCCATCCTGGACTGAAGTGTACCCAAGGTGCCTTAAGCAATATTACATAGATATTTCCAAAGGGCCATATCTCAGAGCTCATAAGGGTATTAAAAAACTGTTAGATGCTCCATGATCATGTTTTTGAGGTCTATAATAACCACTCTTTATTTTGGGAGATTCAAATTCATTTACATTTGGCACAACAATCTTGGTTGATGCCAAAACTTACAATGGAGGCCAGTTTAATGGTGTCGTAGTGCATATCTTTCAAATCATGCATCATGGCATCAAGTCATCTACTCTGTTAGCTCCAGATGAGTGGGTGAACCCTAGTGATAACCCCTTTTCATTCATTGAGCCAATAGAATGTTCATGCCCACCCTAAACTGAAGTGTTCTTGATAGGAAAAGTCTAAGATTTAGTTAGGTGATGCACACTCCTTGAATATACTCTACCTACCCAAAAGATTATCTCTAATCACCAGGAGATGATTTTCAACTAGACTAACCCACCATTATAAGGATTTCTTTACTAACATACACTTCTTTTAGGCCTCCCTATGATTTAACTTGTCTTGCAAGGGTTGGAGGCTCTTCCTAGGGTGTATTAGATAGGTTTTCATCCATCTTCAAAATTTCATTAAATAACTCTTATTCGATCTCTCCACAACAAGAGAAATCTCCTCTAGGCCTAATAGCCTAATGGACTAAAATTGGATTTACACCAAATTTTCCTTAACAATGCTCCAAACTAATATTAGTTTCGAAGACCCTTTTCAAAGACCTTGTAGATTTATGAGGTCTTTTTCCTCCAAGTTTTACCAGATGCCCTAACCCAAATAACAAGGGTTTGTTAGGGTTTTGCAGCATTTCCTAACAATCAAGATAAAAACTTGTCTTCACTCACTCATCTGTGACTTGGATCACTTCTCCTTGAAACTACAACACCTTCTCCCTATGCTCTCACCACCCAATACACCAACTCCTTCAAAATGGATTATCCTTGCAAGTTATCAGCCTTGGTTCAATTTCTAGCCGAGAACTACCTAGTCTTGCTTAGGGCTTCGAAGGAAAAATCCTTGAATTGCCTTTCTTGCTCCATTCCCACTAAATTACAATGTAAAAGGTTTCTACTAACATTTCTCATGGTTTCATAAGTTTCCAACCATGGGGAATGTTGGTAGACACCATTTTGTGGAGTCTACCCAATTCAAAAACATTTATTGAAAGCACCAACATGATTACTAAAAAAAGACTAAAACCAATGCAAGAATTAAATCCTAAGAATTCAAAAACTTAATTAAAAACACAACAAACTAGTTGAACAATATTTTCATCAAATCCCTCATTTTTCCTACAAATCTGTCAACATTTTTTTATTGATAATCTAGCATCTGTACTCTCTACAAATTCCAACCTTTCCAATTTTATTTAGAGGGCTTTAACATCTCATTTTGAAAGTACCCCAAAAAAATCTTTCTCTTTTCCAACCTATTTGTCCTCTCCAACTAGTTTTGTAACTTCTTGGGTAAGAAAAATTGCAATATTGCAAAATTGTCATTTTGCAGTTTTTGCAACATTGACAATTTTGGCATTTTAACACTTTAACCCTTTATGAAGCTAATCATCTTGACTACAAATCAAACATGGTAGTTATTTAGACCATTATTAGGCCATTTCCACCACTAGCTACCCTCCTACTCTAAACTGGCCCTCTAAGATAACTTTTGGCAATAATTGTCCTAGTTGATAATATTTTGACAAGAAGTTGTCTAGAATGCACTACATTGCTTCCTCACATGCATAAAGAGCTCAAAATAAGAAAGGACAACTCCTAAGTCTTTCAAAGACTCTTATTTTCTTGCTATAACAACGTAGATGACCTAAATCCTAGGTGCTCCTACACCATACTCCCCTAATGAGTTCAAAGTCCTTCTAGGACTCTAACAGGGAATTAGAGAATAATCAATTCCATACTTCTTGAAGTCCCCTTCTGCAATCTAAGTGGCTTCACTGTCTGTCTTTCCAATCCATTTCACAAGATGCTTCATGTTGGTTTTTTTTCTAGTCACCTTATCCACTTTAGAACTCAAGATATTCTCTGCTTGCAATCTATCTACAGATGGCTTTGGCAAGGTAGCTACAAGGTCTTGAAAATCTACATCCCCTCTTGGAATGGGAGTGGGAATAGGACCCTTATAAGATACCAAGTCAGCAACATTAAAAGTAGTGGATAAATCCATAACTGTTGATAAGTCAACTTTATATGCATTGGCTCCATATTTGGCCAAAATTTTGCATGGGGCCCACATTCCTCATTTGTAACTTGTGAGATTCCCCTTTGGATAACCTATACTTGTTAAGGTGAACCATGACATAGTCTCCAACTACAAATTACACATCTATTTTCTTGGCATCATCCCATTGGTTCATCTTTGTTGTGTTCTATTCTAATGTATGCTTTACCATGTCATGAATTTCCTTCATGGAAAGAGAAAAATCTTTAGCTACTCTAATGACCTCTACACCTGCCTTCATATCTCTTAGTTCAAGAATGCCTCTAGGATGCAATCCATAGACCACTTCAAAAGGACTTTTCCCAATAGTCCTGTTTATAGTATCATTTTAGGCATACTCTGCTTGAGTAATAATGTGATCCCAACTCTAACCATACTCCTTGTTCAAACACTTGAAGGGGTTTCCAAGGCTCCTATTCACCACTTCTATTTGCCCATCTGTCTGAGGATGGTAAGCAAATCTAAAGGATAGATTGGCACCCAACTTGTGCCAAAGAGTCTTCCAAAATTGACTCATAAACTTAGAGTCTCTATCAAACACAATGCTGAGAGGAAGTCCATGTATCCTTACTACATCCCTAAAGAACAAATTTGCAATGGCATATGCATCATGAGTGGTTTTGCATGGCACAAAGTGAGCCATTTTACTGAACCTATCAACAATGACACATACACTATCAAAACCCTTCCTAGTATTAGGCAGCCCCACCACAAAATCCATACTTAGACACTCCCAAGGTCTTTGAGGACTAGGAAATGACTAGAAATGACCTACATTAGTGCCCAACTCCCTTAGCCTTTTGACAGACCATGCAACATTCAACATACATCTTCACATCTCTGCTCAAAGTAGGCTAGTGATAAAACCTTTGAACTAGGTCCATTATTTTATGCACACCAAAATGACCACTTAAAGCACCATTATCCTTTTCTTGGATTAGATTTTCTCTGATGGATCCCCTAGGGATACACAACTGATCACCTTTGAACAAGAGACCTTCCTACAGAGTAAAATCAAAAAATTCATGGTGAAAGTGGTTAGTAAAATCATTACAAACTTGATAGGGTTTGGCAAAATCTGGATCATCAGGGTATAGTTCTTTGAAGTTTTCCCCCACACTCCTAATCTACACTTCTTGAATAGTCAATAATCTACAGCTAAGTGCATCTACAACTTTGTTTGCAATGCCTTTATTATGCTTTATGGTGAATGTATAGGCCTGTATATACTCCACCCACTTTATATGTGTGTGGCTTAATTTTTCTTGGGAATTGAGAAAACTCAAAGCCTGATTATCTAAATGAACAACAAATTCCTTAGGAAATAAATAGTGCCTCCACTTTCTCAAGGCTTGGACCAAGGCATACATTTTAAAGTCATAGGAAGTATATATTTTCTCTTTACTTCATTTAATTTCTCACTATGGAAGGTAATTGGTTTACCCTCTTGGTTAAGGACTACTCCAATTGCAAGGTTATTGGCATCACGTTTAATAGTGAAAATTTTCTCAAAGCTAGGTAAGACCAAGATTAGTTGAGTGGAAATCTGTTGTTACAATACTTCAAAATTCCTAGTAGCTTGTTCAGTCCATTTCAACTTTTCCCTAACCCCACCTTTAATAGTTTCCAATAAAGGTGCACATATATGACTGAATTGTTTAATAAATTTTCTATAAAATTGAGCTAAACCATGTAAGCTCCTTACCTTTGAGGTAGTCTTAGGTGTTGGCCAACTAAGTAGGGCCTCTACCTTTCTAGGGTCCATCTTGATCCACCCCTATGAGATGACAAAACCCAAGTAGACCAATTCTTCCTTCATAAAATCACACTTTTCAAGATTTATGGTGAGCTTGGCATCAAACAATCTTTCCAGGACAAGACCCAAATGTCTTATGTGTTCTTCTCTAGTGCTAAGTACTAAAAATCAGATAAATGACAACAAACTTACCTAGTTTATCAAAGAAAACTACATTCATGAGCCTCATGAATATGGAGGGGGCATTTGACAACCCAAAGGGCATCACTAGCCACTCATACAACACTTCAGTGGTCTTAAAATTTATCTCCCATTCATCTCTGTACTTAATTCTTATTTGATGATATCCACTTTTTAAGTCAATTTTAGTGAAGTACTTTGCATTTCCCAAACAATCAAGCAAATCTTCAATTCTTGGGATTGGGAATCTATACCTAATTATTATCTTATTGATTTCCCTTAAATTTGTGCACATCCACCAAGTACCTCCCTTGTTTGGCACTAGAATAGTTGGAACTGCACATGGGCTCACACTCTTCCTTATCAACCCATGATCTAACAATTCTCGCACTTGCTTGGATATCTCTTCATGTTGACTAAGTGTCATCTTATATGCTGCCTTATTAGGAAAAGATGCTCCAGGGATGAAATCTATCTAATGGCCAACAAATCTCTTAGGTGGCAATGTAGGCTTCCCATCACTCACAATATCTTCAAACTAATCCAATAGTTTATGTAACTCCTTAGGCAACTTAGATCTAATTGTGCTTTGTGCATTATGTGGCTTTATAATGATGGCATACCCTATGCCCTCTTCTTCTTTCATAGTGTTTAAGAATTCTTTCTCACCTACCATTAGGACATTGAGTCCCACCAACTGTGTGTCTTCTCCATCTAACAAGGACTGAATAGTATAAGACTCCTCTCCCTTCCTAAATTTGTAATCATTCTTCCTGCCATCATATTGGGCTTCCCTATCATATTCCCATGGCCTCCTTAAAAGGACACGGCATGCATCAATTGGTAGTATATCACAAAGAACCTTATCCTTCTACCTACCAATACTGAAATCAACCCATGCTTATTCCTTTACCACTACATTCTGACCCTTATTTAACCATGTGACTCTATATGGATTGGTATGAGCAAGTATATTTAGCTTTAGTTTTTCTACTGCCTCTTTTGAAACTATGTTATCAATAGATCCCAAATCAATGATGACTTTACATACATATTTTTGTACCTTGCATTTGACCCTAAACAAGATTCTCCTTTGGTTTGGATCCTCCTTCATGGGCTCCCTAATGAGTGTTCTTTTGAACATTAAGTTTTCCCCCTCTTCTAAATCCAATGGGTGATCAGTTTTTTTCTTGCTACAACTTTCTTCTTGGGCATAGACCACTTTCCTCTCTCCTGAGGTAGAATTCTTCTCTAGACATCTATATGATGGATGCCCTAGTTGGTTAAAATCGTAACACTTCATTGTGGAAAAATATGAGGGACCTCTATCTTAGTTGCTAGATCTGCCCCTAGAACCACCATTACCTCTGCCCCTTTGACTAAAACCACCCTTTGGACTAATTGAGCCACTTTGTTCACTTGGCTTATTATCCCTATGGAGCCTATTTACTTGACCTCTTCCACCACCAAAATTGCCTCTTTGATTGCTCTGCTCTCTTCCTTTGCCTTTGTTCCTATTACTGAAGTCTTTCTTCTTCTTCAATTTCTCTTCTATTTTAAGGGCTAATTGGTAACACTTTTACACTATATTAGGACTCCACAAGTGAATTTCTTCTTGGATATTCCACCTCAAGCCATTTATATATCTTACAACTTTAATGCTTTCAACTTCTTGCACTTAGGATCTTAGGCAAAGTTTCTAAAACTCCTTACTATAACTTGCCACATCATTATCTCTTTGTTTGAGATTTTGCCTCTTTGTGTGCAACTATACCTCAAAGTCTTCAAGAAGATAGGTTTGTTGAATTTGATTCACCATACTCTTCCAGTTTGCAAAGGGTTTATTTCCCTCTTTCACCCTTTCATCTTGAGTGAACATCCACCATGTGAGAGCTGCTCCTCTCATTCTTTCTTTTTCTACCTTGATCTTATGTGCTTCTAACACATTCTTAAACTCAAAATAGTTTTCCATGCCTTCAAACCATTCTATGACATGATAAAAATCCAACTTTCCACTAAATAGTGGCATTCCTTCCAAGGCTTTTTGGTTTAGTTCCTTGATTTCTCTAAGGAATGGTTCCTCAGTTATTTCAGGATCAAGTGTGGGTGCCTACTCTTAATCAAACACAAACTGATTCTGCTTGTCACACTCCTCTTGCTTAGTGACTTTGCTAGTAACTGCTTCAATCTTGAGGGTTGTTTCTTCAATCATTGATTCCAAGGCTTCTATCTTTTCCTTTAACTCTAGGTTTTCCTCATCTTGTTCTTGAACCTTCTCTGCTAACTCTGCATTTGTTACCATGGTGGATCATGTGGAGGAATCTACTTCAAAGTCAGACATACACTTATAGCTCCCAAAATCAAAATTTCTCTAATACCAATTTGATAGAAAATGTCTAAGATTTAGTTAGGTGATGCACACTCCTTGAATATACTCTACCTGTCCAAAAGTTTATCTCTAATCATTGGGAGATAATTTTCAACTAGACTAACCCACCATTATAAGGCTTGCTTTACTAGCATACACTTCTTTTAGGCTTCACTATGATTTAACTTGTCTTGCAAGGGCTGGAGGCTCTTCCTAGGGTGTATTAGATAGAATTTCATCCATCTTCAAAATTTCATTCAATAACTCCTATTCGATCTCTCCAAAACAAGAGAAATCTCTTCTAGGCCTAATAACCCTCAATTAGCCCTCCTGCTAGACTAAAATTGGATTTACACCAAATTTTCCTTAAAAAGGCTCCAAAATAATATTAGTTTTGGATACCCTTTTCAAATACTTTTATATTTCTGAGTTTTTGTTCCTCTAAGGTTCATCAGATGCCTTAACCCAAATTTCAAGGGTTTGCTAGGGTTTTGCAACATTTCCTGACAGTCAAGAGGAAAACTTGTCTTCACTCACTTGCCTATGACTTGGATCACTTCTCCTTGCAACCACAACACCTTCTCCATCTTCTCTCACCACCCAATACACCAGCTCCTTCAAAATGGATTACCCTTGCAAGTTATCAGCCAGCCTTGGTTCAATTTATAGCTAAGAACTGCCCAATCTAGCCTTAGGCTTCTAGGGAAAAATCCCAGAACTACCTTTCTTGCTCCATTCCCGCTATACTACAATATACAAGGTGTCTACTAACATTTATTAGGGTTTCAAAAGTTTCCAACCATGGAGAATGTTGGTAGACACCATTTTGTGAAGTCTTCCCTATTTTGGCCAATGAGCAAGCAATTCACAAAAATGTTTATTAAAAGCACCAAAAAGATTACTAAAAGACTAAAACTAATGCAAGAAGTAAAGCTTAAGAATGCATAAATTAAATCACACTACTATATTTGGGCCCAAATTACAATGACAGGTTGTCACAATTACGATGGTAACCCATTGCCCAACCGACATCAAGAGGAATTGGCTCCCATCAATTAGGCGTCAGAATTTTTTTATCACAAGTTGTGATAGCAAGGGCTATTGTCTCAATTTTCAACGTCACAAGTGCAAAAAAAATATGTCTAAGACATCATCACAATTGCGACATTTTTGCGACAGAAATGTTATGGGCCCCACGACAAGCCGTCATAAATATCTGTCACAAGTGTGATGGTCATGTGGTAGGAATGCTATGGGATTTATGACTAGCCATCACAATTATGACAATGTGCTATTTTAATAAAAAAAAATTGGCGGCAAATATTGTATAGCTATAATGTAGTCATAGATTAATATTATCATGGAATAATAGGTTAATATTGAGCTTCACTTGGTTTCAAGAATAGTTTAATATTCTCTACTAATCAGGGCCAACCATGTGAAGGTGGAAGCTCATTTGGTGCATGTCATTTTTCCGTTGCATCCAAAAATAATATTCTGCCACTCTAAATTGAGAATGCACATGCAACTACGTTCAAATGCATGGACAACATGTAGAGCTGATAAAACACAACATGATTATATTTATTTAATAGGTCTATTAAGTTTTTGAAATTATAGACCATCATGAACAATGTTCATGATGGTCTATAACTTAAAATACCTAATTAAAGAGCTCTAACAAAAATGAAAACCAATTGTGTTTTTTTGCTCCGCTTGATGTTGTATGCATATGAATTGACATTGCATATTGAACTATGGTGTCCTTTTGCATTGCCTAAAACTAAGAGATTCACACAATTAGTTGTCATATAATCACAGGTTAATGTTGAGCTTCACTTGATTTCTAGAATAGTTTAATATTCTCTAGTAATCAGGGTAAAGCATGTAAAGGTGGAAGCTCATTTGCCCCCTCCCCCCAACATCTAAATTCCCCTTTGAAATCTACAATCTTTAAGAAAGGATAAATCTTTAAAGTATCTAGAATGTCCTCATCACCTTAGCCTGCTATTCGTAGGGGAAGTCCATCTTCATTGCTTATGAGTAATTCATCACATAGGTATATTTAAGAATGTCCTCATCGCGTCCTGCATAAAATGAATCCATTATTAGAAAATGCCCCCTAAGAAATAATAGTTCAAGTGAAATAAACACATGAAAAATGAGAGAGAGAGAGAAAGAGGAATCTACTTACCAATAGGCGTTGCCATCGCATTTGTGGCCATGCTACTTGTTGAGTGAGTTTTATTGTTTTTATGTTGTGCTAAGATCTCTTTATTTATATACATATATACATACATACATACACACATATACTTACATTACATACATACATACATACATATACATATACATATACATATACATATACATATTCACACACACACACACACACACACACACACACACACACACACACACACACACATATATACACACACACACAAAGATCACAAGGGCACAACAACAAGATGCAGAGATCACAAGGGCATGACAATGAAATGTAGTGATCACAAGGGCACATAAATACATATATATATGCATACATACACACATACATACATATATACATACTATATGTATGTATGTATGTATATGTATAGAGAGAGACCTTTTTTAAGGTGCTAAGTGACTTACCTCAAGATCCTCCACAAAAATAATGCAGACCAAGAAAAATGGGTAGAATTTGCAAGAAATTTTACAAAAATATATCATAGTAGATATGTTTAGAAAGAAACAATCAATAACCCAATTAAATGGGTCTAGTTGCTGATTAGTTAGGTTACATATATTTAATTGGGTTATGGCTTCTTCAAGTGAATGAGCCTTGTGATTATGGCATTTACATAGAAGCAAAAATTGTTTCTTCAATTCCTTACTCTCAACTCTTCACTAAAGTTATTCTTCTAGTAGTGAGAATAGCTACTACAAATTCCTGGGAGCCAAGTGACCCTAAACCTATGCTACATTTTCTGGAGACATGGGAGAAGTTACTACCAGCTTTAGTACTTCATAACATTTTGGATCATATAGTGATGCCCAAATTAACAACAGTAGTAGATACTTGGGATGCAGAGATCACAAGGACATGACAACAAATTCCTATAGAACTGTCATCATATTAGGTACAACAAAATAAATGAGATGTAGAGATCAAAAGAGGACAACAACGAGATGCAAAGATCACAAGGGCATGACAATGAAATCCTAGATATGCACATGATACATACATACATACATACATCCACATACATACACACATACATACATACATATATACATACATACATATACATGTATGTATGTATGTATGTATGTATGTATACAGAGAGATCTTTTTTAAGGTACTTTTTACATCTTAGCTACACAATAAGAAAAATTGATCAGTTGCATACATATTCCAAAATCCAAATAATAAAACAATAAAACTCTCTCAACCTATGCTAAGTGACTTAGCTCAAGATCCTACACAAAAATAATGCTAGGTAATGGGCAAACTTAGCTCAAGATCTTGCTAGCTAGGAACAATTGATTGTTCATTTTATTGTACCTAATCTAATGATAGTTCTACACGAATTTGTAATCAATCTAGCCAATCAACAACTAGACCAATTTAACTAGGTTATGGCTTGGGCATGTGTTATTCCCATTTATCATATGGTTGCAATGTTGGAGGCAACATTTTTTATTTGTGCAGGATATGGAGGAAGAGTAGTGGTGTTGGAAAACATGAAAATTTAATAATGCGAAGTCAACTTGAGGAACTTGTGTATACTCTTGGCAAACATGTCATCGAAAATGTTCATCATGACCATTTTCCACATTCACACACCTAGTGCTCACAAATGTTTGCTTAAGAATGTATGAGAACCTGCAATGCACTACTATGTGGTGAAATATGTAGAAAATCATATAATCCTTCATCACACAAGGTCTTTGCACCCAAGTTTGCATTTCAAATCATGATTTATCTATTGTGGGCTTAAGAACTAGTACAACAACTTAGAAAGAGTAGATAAGAAGAGATGGATCTCACATTTATCCATTAATAAAATATAGCATTCATTCATTATGACATGAAGTAAAAAAAATATATGAGCATCCATAAAATAATCTCATAACGTCTAAAGCTAACATCTAACATTAGTTCATCCTTTAACATTCATTAACAGTAGCACATAAACACATAACATTCAATAACATGTGAAATAAGGTATTTAAAGATGCCTCAACCAATTATGATTTAATTTTGGATCACCTACTTGATTAGTTTGGAATTTTGTACTCACCAAAAATCATAAAATGTAAGAACAATTGTACCAAAAAGAGCATAAAAAGATTATTATCGTGCACCAATCATGTTTTTTAGCTCTTTTGGCACAATTGTTCTTACAATTTTTTGGCTCAATCTCCAACTAGTCAGTATGTGTTTTGAAAAATTATTCTTGGATTGTGAGTAAGGAAAAATAGAAATATCAAACTTGAAAAAAATGTACATAAAAGCAATTAATTTTTAAACTTTAATTTTATAAACTTACAAAGAGAACCATAGAATTATAAGAAACTATTGTGATTTGTACTATTTGAAAATTATAATTACAAGTGATAAAGTTATATACCTTTGATTCCAAGAGCGCAAATAATGGAAATGGCATATTGCAAAAAGTGCAAGATCAACTGCCACCGCACCCCCGCCCCCCCCCCTTATGGATGTCATTGTTAAGTAGAGAATAGTTACATCCATCCATATCCATACATACATACATACATACATGGTTAAGTGATACCTAACTATGTCCAAGGCTACCTAAATATGTTCAAGGCATCTGCACACTAGAGGCATACTCTGCGTACTAGGCTACATACATACTCATATCTATAGGATCAAGATCCTTGAACTACTCACTCTAATGAATATGTAGTTCTAGTTTCTAATTTTTTTGATGTAGCTATATTCCTATAACCACTGGTGAGCTTTACTCACCTAATACAACTCTTTGCCATCATACACCCACTTGGGCGAATCATGTGATTTTCTATAATTACAATACTGCAACCTTTGTGTTGTAGTTTACAATTAATGTAAGGTTAACCTATATACATCCTAACTCACTCCTTATATAGTTATATTTAAAAGCTTGTGACAATAATTAATGGGTTTAAATAGACCAGTCAAGTCAATGCTAAAACATAGAGTTTAGCCTTCTATTTTCAGAAGCCAGGTACACTAGGTACATATAATGTCTTAAAATATAAGCCTTGTGAGTTAACATATAATGTCTTAAAATAGTTAAGTGCTACCTAATTATGTCCAAGGCATCTGCACATTGGAGGCATACTCCACCTACCAAGTTGCCTACATACTTATATCCATGGGATCAAGACCCTTGAACTACTCACTCTAATGAATATGTAATTATGGTTTCTAATTGTTTTGATGTAGCTGTATTCCTATAACCAATGATGAGCTTTACTCACCTAATACAACTCTTTGCCATCATACACCCACTCGGGCAAATCAGGCAGTTTTCTATAATTACAATACTATGATACCCTGGTGCAACCTTTGTGTTGTAGTTTATAGTTAATGTAAGGTTAACCTATATATGTCCTAACTCACTCCTTATATAGTTATGTTTAAAAGCTTGTGACAATACCCATGTCCATGCTACCTATTGAGTGAGTTTTATTGTTTTTCTATTGTGCCAAGTTCTCTTTTTTTATATACATACATACATACACACACACACACACACATATATACATATACATATACATATGTATATATATACATATACATATGTATATATATATACATATACATATGTATGTATATCTATATACATATACATATGTATGTATATCTATATACATACATATATACATATACAGAGACCACAAGGGCATGACAATGAGATGCATAGATCACAAGGGCACAACAATGAAATGCAACAATCATAAGGGCATGACAATGAAATCCTAAATCTCCATTGATCTCCACAATCCACAAGATTTCTCTCTCTATATATAAATACATACATATACACATACATACATACATATATACATACATACACACACACACACATACATACATACATACATATACATACATACATATAGACACATACATACATACCGTTGTCACAAAAGTTTGCACCCTTGTCCAAAGTTTTTACCTAAGGACAACCTTGTGAAACATGGAAACAACCTCCAAGCTATGGGACTTGAAGTGTGAGGTTGAGTCTTCAAAGAAGGCCGACTCCCTTTACTATTAGGGTGCACCTAACTACACTTGGAGAGGAAAAGGGAGAAGGAATGCATAAAAGAAAACTACCTAATCTAATCTAAGGGGGTGATGCACCAAAATAGAGTGTCTGACCTTACCTCTACCCATAAATGCACAACTAACTAGTTATAACCTCAAATAATACATATTCAACTTTGCTTAACTCAACAATCACATGTAGATCAGACAACAAAAGAATTCTAGAGGAAGCAACTTCACTTAATATCATTCAAATTCCAAAAGTAGATACAATCATGCAAATTGCAGAATATAGAAAAACCATTAACCAGAGGCAAAGAGATCTTGCGTAGTGGGTTAATGGATAAAAGAGACTTGACAGAGGATTACAATGGCTCAAAGGCATGAGAAATTACAGTAGTATGCATAGAAGCAATACTAGAGAATTAGAGAAAGATCAACCCTTACAAAGATTACAAAATCTACCTTTATAGATCAGGCATAACTAAGATATTTCTAACTAAGGTTACTCCACAACCACTACCAATTAAGTGCTCAACAAACAGTCAAGATGATCCAAACAATATATTTGATTTGGGTACACTTGCAGAGGCATGGAAATCATGGAAAACCCTGATTGGAGTAAATCCTGAAGTGATAGAAATGGTGCCAATTAATGCATAGTTGGGTAGATGAATAATCGAATGATGCGTGCATGCTTCTTTTGCATTTACTAGGCATGGGGATGTTGAAAGCAATTTGTAGATGATTATAAATTTGATCCACCATTAAAGAGTCATTTTATCTTCACTTTTAGCACACCAAGTCGAATATATTAGCAAGTCAATTATACTCAATGCTCACCCTATACCTTTCTTGTAATTTTATTGGTCAGAGACCCTTTACCTTTCCAACTCAAACAAGTGAAACATCTTATCAGGTCAACCCAAATTATACAATCATTTGATCGTCAATCTATCTTATGGTCAAAGGCACCCTCAATAATCTCAATGATCTTATGATTGTTAACTTATAGTAACATCGAGCTCTCTTTAACATTTATTTATGATCCTACGTTCATCACGATGCTACAACAATCCCTTTATCTTTGTGCCTTTGAAAGACCTCTACGGCTACACTTACGATCTTACAACAACCATATATCATAAGATTGTAACCCTTCTTTATCACCTGCCATGACCATCCGCTTCTACGATGTTATAATAACTGCATACCATAACATCAACAACCTTCATAATTGACTCCACAATCTTAT
The DNA here is from genome assembly GCA_028749045.1 of Cupressus sempervirens. Classification (NCBI taxonomy): domain Eukaryota; kingdom Viridiplantae; phylum Streptophyta; class Pinopsida; order Cupressales; family Cupressaceae; genus Cupressus; species Cupressus sempervirens. Next base: position 488,403,641 of record CM053786.1, read on the forward strand.
GCTAGATCATAAGATCATAGCATGAAATATACTTGTATAATCATAGCCTTTACTTTCACCCTTTGTGATCTAGAGAATGGACCCTGCCAAACTAATCATGTTATAGGCTTCAACCAATGAAATGCCCACCATATGCCAGCTCAGTCTGAATCATCACCTTGTCATGTTGCGATCCATGCAATAAAGCCTAGCCCACAAATCCACATGGCAGAAGGTCACTTTCCCGCATCGTACAATATTATGACAAGAAATGGAAAGTGGGAAAACGATAGCCAATGAAAATCCATTTGTATGCTAACACACACTTTCCACCTCAACCTAACATGTTTACTTTGTCTTTGACCCATACAAAACAAGACCCGCATGCCACATGGAAACAAGGTGCTTGCCTGCATCACATAAAGATAGAGCACTTTCATAATGCAAGAAAGCACCCATCGTGGATCTATGCAAGATCTAGCAGTCTGAAAAGTTGCGGGACCAGGAAAAATAAACTTAGGAAAATAGGAAATACAATAAATATTATTTCATTTAATTATTTCGTATTTCCATGGCATTTAAATATTTAAATATTAGGAGTGATCATTTAGCATTTGAATTCAAATATGGCAATTTTGGTGGGAAGGCAAATTTGGCCAACAATTTTGGCAACTTAAGGGGGATGGAAGCCATCTATGAATAGACCAATAGCCTATGCATCCATTGGGCAAAAAATTCATAGAAATCATGAAGATCTACTTGAAAAAAAAAACCCTAAAATAATAGAAAACATACCCAGGAAACCCCAAAACTGCCTCTCTGCAACTACAACCAGGAACCAAAATCCTCTACAACCTCTGCAAAACACATGTGCCCATGTACTTCTTGAAAAATAGGAAACCAGCAGAAGGAAACTAACCTAATTATGCATAGGAAACATCAGTGTATCTCAAAAATAGGGTTTGAGATATATCACATTGATTGGAATGGGCAGAATCTCACCATTAGGCCTACTTAACTGGAAGGCATTAGCCTATTTGCAACTAGCAACCACGTAGGGACCACTCCACAATGTTTCAAATTTTGAGTGCCTTCTTGGTTTTACTCTATCTGCATCCCATTTTAATACCAGATCACCCTCTCTAACGATTTTGGCCCTAGCCTTCCTATCAAAATTCTTTTTCACTTATTGGTGATGTGTTTCTAGGGTCTGCTTGGCCCAGTTTCTTTTCTCTTCTAGCTCCATCAGCTCTGCCAGTCTTACTCTCATGGTATCACTTTCTATTAGCTCTAGCTAATGAGCCAGTTCTAGAGATGAGAATTCTAATGAAATTGGAAGCCTTGCTTCCCTGCCATATACCAACATAAAGGGTGAATTTCCAATTTCCCTCTTAGGTGTTATTATGTTAGTCCATAGTGTCGTTTTCAACTTTTGATGCCAACACCTCTAGTTATCCTCTATGCTAATCCATTACCTTGAGGATAGTAGTTTGAGGATGTGCTTAAGTAGATATTGTGATCAACTGCCCATGCAAAAATATGAGCTCCTACAAAAGATTTTGCATTATCTGAAATAACTTTTGAAGGGGTACCAAACCTGGTAATAATTCCACCAAGGAATTCAACAACTGAAGATTCTACATCATCCTTCCTTGCAATTGACTCTATCCATTTGGTGAAGTAATCTACAACAACTAACATCCATTTGTGACCAAAGCTGGAAGGAGGATTGATAGGGCCTATGAAATCCAACCCCCATTGAGTGAAAGGTTGATCTACCTAAATGGGGTTAAGAGGAAGAGCTGCAATTCTTTTCTTACCAAAGAAGAAGGCACATTTTTCACACTTCCTCACATACTTATGACAATTATGGAACAAGGATGGCCAAAAGTAACTAGCTCTCATAATCTTCATTGTAGTTGTCCTTGCTGAAAAGTGACCACCGTTAGGACCATCATTAAGCTCTTTGATCATTCTTTTAGCTTGGTCTATATCAACACATCTCAATAGGGCTCCATTGAAATCCCTCCTAAAAAGGATACCATCAACTATGGCATAAAAAATTGACTGCAACTTATACTGTCTCCTTTTAGTTCTATCCAATCCTTGAGGATATCCATTTCCTAACAAGAAGGTCTTCATGTCATCCATCCAATTCCTTGGACTATCATTTCTTGCTTCTTGTTGTTCTGTTAATACCATAGCGACTTCCTCATTTGACTCTTAAGATGAGATCATCTGTTTGCACAATCTCTTCCCTCTTACCAACTTGGTAATCTGAATGTCCACATCATACTCCATTACCTTAGTGATCCAACTTGCTCTCTTCTCACTAATATCTTTGCTTAAAATAAAGTCCTTCACACTTGCATGAGGCACTAGCAAATGGATCTTGTTGTGTGATAGAAGGTGCATGAACTTCTTTAGAGCTCTTATGACTGCAAGGGCTTCCTTCTCCACATAACTATATTTGTCTTCATATTCCTTAAGCCATTCACTAAGGAAAGCAATAGGTTGCTCTTCATTCTTATCATTTGTTTGAGTCAAGATAGCAGAAATACTCGACTCACCACCTAAGGCATAAAGAATGAAATCCTTATCAATATTTGGGTTGATGAGAGTAGGGGCTGAGGCTATGGTTGCTTTAATCTCTTCAAAACTTACCTTCCCTTCATTGGTCCATGAAAAGACCATATTCCTTTTACGCATAGATGTAAGAGGTTTCGCCATAGTAGCTAAATTAGGGATAAACCTCCTCACAAAATTTATTCTACCAAGAAAACATTGCAGACCTTTCTTATGACTAGGAAGGGAGGGAGCAAGTATTTCCTTTGTTCTTTCTAGATCAATGGTTAAACCATCCTTTGATACAATGTGTGCTAATAATTTTCCTTTATTGGTGGCAAAGACACACTTTCTTAGGTTAAGGGATACCCCAAACTCTATACACCTTATGAACACTTGCCTAAGATGACCCAAATGATCTTCTATATTCTTTGGATACACTGTGATATCATCAAGGTAAACTAATAAAAACCTTTCAATCAATTTATTGAAGGCCATCTCCATTGCCTTCTGAAATGTGGCACCTGCATTTGTTAGCCCAAAAGGAATTTTTACTATAAGCATAGGTGCCCCATTTGGTGGTGAATGCAATCTTGTATTTATCACTCTTTGACCAGTACTTGATTGTAACCAGAGAATCCATCATGAAATGGGAACCTCTCTGAACCACTGACCTTAGACAATATCTACTCCATAGAAGGGAGGGGATGATGATCTTTAAGGGAAGCTTGGTTAAGATCCCTGAAATCGACACATAATCTAATTTATCCATTCTTCTTCCTTACAGGGACAAGGTTTGCTACCCATGATGAGTGCTTGATAGGGAAAGTTATATTAGTCTCAATCAACTTGGATAGCTCTTTTCTCATTAGTGGTTTAATCTTAGGATTCACTGACCTCTACTTTTGTCTTATTGGTTTGACGTTTTCTACTAAATCTATGGTATGTTGAAATAGGCTTGCATAAAAACCCTTTAAATCATCATATGTCCAAGCAAATATATCATTAAATTCTTGCCATGGATCAATAAAACTTTATTGCTCAATTTTAGAACATACCTTTCCCATGTTTAAGGACTTTCCATCAACAAATACAACTGGTGTATGATCACCTTTATCAGCAGCTAAGTTCATGCCTCTTCCTCTTGCTTGGTCACTAGGGGTGAAGACACTCTCTAAGGTAATGAGACCCTTAGGCAATTTGTTGGAATTGAGGTTGATGATCTAATCTCCATATTGGTCATGCAACCTAGATTAGTTTCTCTCTAAGAATTCTGCCTCATTCTGTAAGAAACTTACAATTTGTGCATCAGATTCAAACACTTGACAATTGGTGTTATTGTCAAGAATAACAGGCCTTACTACCATTTTGATTTGTTGCTTCTTCTCAGCTTCAAGTTTCTCTAGGATATCATAAGATGCACCTACTACTACAAGTCTATTAGCATGTATATTCTCTTCTCTAGGGATGCTCTGAATATTAAATGCATTGAAACTTTCAAGAAAATCCCATACTCTATGTTTATAAGACTTGAGTAAGCCATTCTTGGTGATATTCTGATTTCTTAGCTGATTGACCACCAACTCATTGTCTCCATATACACTTAATGATTGAATTCCTCTTTTTAGAGCAAGTAGAAGACCTTGGATCAAGGACTCATACTCAATCACATTATTGGTTCAATTGAATTGGAGCCTAAAAGAGAAGTAGTACCTTACTTGTGTAGGAGAAATCAACATCACACCAACCCCTAACCCATTCTTATTCCTTGACCCGTCAAAATACATACTTTGTATCCCACTCATATCTTCTTTGGTTCTCATAAGGTTGGGGACAAGAGCATCCTTCTCTAACACACAGTATGTACCAAGACCTATCTCAAGGGTTTCCAATATGGGATCAAATTTATATACATTAGCCCATTCATCTAAGAGAAAATTAGGTAACTCTTTTAGAGAAGTGGTAGGCTCATTTACTATGTCATTCTCATCCATCTCTAGGATAGCGCAATTCATGTTGATGAGATTAGGGGTGTAGGGCTCAATATGATGGAGGGCTAGAGGCTCTGCTCTGATTGAAGCCTTGGTTCCATATCTTGTTCTAAAAAACATTTATGACCAATTAGAAGATATGTAACCACCTATTTGGGTAGTGAAGTCTCTTGATAGACAAATGGAAAAGTGTGGCTTGACCTTAGCAACTGATATATCTTGAGTTACATTACAACCAAGGCATGCATGTAGGGCCATTTCAACATTCCTAAGGATCCCTATAGTCTTGATAGTACTACCATCCAATTGTAATACATCCCTAACAATGGGCTCATATTTCATCTCTAAAGCATTAGCAACACACCTAGGCATCATTGAACTACTAGCCCCTGAATCGACCATGTAATTATGGACTAGTTTATCCCCTATAATTAGATAAACATAAAATGGAGGAGGTCTAACCCTTTTACTTGTTTCTACCTCCCTTGATGGCTGTACTAGGCTTGTGGCACTTTCTATGCTAGGTTACTGATGCTTTGGTTCAATACTCTCCAATTCCTATTGCAGCAGCCTCTTTTGCATGGGTATAGTAGCAAAAACATCCCACATGCAAATATTCACGTTTATCTACTTCATCTATTCTACCACACTGAATGAGGCATTCGGTGCTTTGGTAGAAGCCTTGGGAACTGCATGTGTAGGAGATTGAGATGGGATAACTTGGGGACTATTCATATCTCCTCTATTATTATTTTGTCTTTGTTGTTGAGAGGCATTGGATTGGTCATTCACCACTTATACATGAGGTATTGCATTTGATGTTGAAGCTTGATTAGGAGGAGGTGGGTAGCATCTTCAACAACTCTTCTTTTGCTCCTAGTATTGTGAGCAATGAAGTCTTGGTTTACATTACAATGTTCCTCCATCTGATGATTCATAAAGGAGCAATCACCTTGTCTTTGCATATGTGAGGCATCTTTGGGTTGGTTCTCATTATATAACTATCCTATTGCAGGCTCTTGGGTGGCGAGGGCTGAATAGGATTCAACCTTTTGACATAGGCAATATGCATAGGAGTAGTTGTAGGAGGGACACAGATCTTGATCTTGAGCCATATTGTTTTGAGGGACTATGGCCCTACTTTGATTTTCATTTGAGGTAGAAGCGTGACTATTCTGCCTTTGATCAAAAGAATTATTCCCATAATTATGATTTGGAGGCCTACCATTGTTTGGAGTTTGATATTGCAATTGATGAGCCTTATTACCTTGAGCTTGTTGTCTTTCCAAAGTTACCACTTTGTTGCTCACCTTTTGCATCACAGAGAAGCTATCTTCCAACTTCTTCTCTTGGCCTTGCAAGCTTTTATCTATTTTCAACATCATAGACTGCATCATCTCCTTGATTTCATCCATTCCATTTGAAGATGTGGAGGTTTGAGGGACTTGAACAAGGGATTGTGATGTGGAAGTTGTGGGAATAGGGGCCATTTTTGGTCAGTGATTTGGGACATCGAGGAAGAAACACATAGGACACCTTAGAGCTAACTTTCCTCCTTATGTCAATATGTTTTCTTCCCTTATTGCTATTTCATAAGCATTAGGTAAGGTATCTCCTCCCATGGTTTGGATTGTGGTAGCAATGTCACTGTTAAAAGCTCTGAGGTAATGCAAGAAGGCATTACCAGGGGTAGGCTTCATTGAACTAGGTATTATGTCCCATGTCTTCTAAAATTTGTTGTTGAAATCAGTCATACATTCATGGGGGGCTCTTTTTATGGTAGTTAGTTGTTCTAAAAGTGACAAGTAGTCACTTTTGTCCTCAAAGTATTTACATAGTCCTACTACTAATCCATCTCAATCCGTTATAGAACCATGCGATTGACCCTTGTACCATTGCAGGCTTTCCCTTTCAAAGATGAAGCTAGGAGTCTAACGACCACATCATCTTCTATAATACCATGATATTACAAACATTTGCAACCTCTTGAATGTGTTATAAGGGAGAGATAGAAGTTTCACTAGTAAATTCAGGTGTGCTTTTAAGTGCAACATTGATATGTCATGTCTCCGAGCTAATAAAAGAGGACTTCTACCATTAAAGGTGGCAAAAGCATGAGCTCTAGCCATATAAGCAAGTAGTCTATTAATATGAGCTAATGGCTTTTTGGGTTGAGATCACACAATAGGAGGAGTGGAGACTAATCTTGCAAGGGTATGTATTTCCTCAGTACTCCTAACTGGTGATAAAGACAATCTAGTCTTCTTCTTTCTAGGATTTGAAAATGAAAGCTCTTGATACTAAAATTTACCTCTAGAAGATGCTCTTGTTTCAGCTTTAGGCATGAATCATAGCAACTTTGGTTTGGAACCATATATGGAGGGTGTAGAGTTGCCAAGTGCTTTGTGGAAATGAGCCTCTTGAAGGCTTGGAATACTGAGAACAACACTATCTCCTCAGTGTCAACTTGGAATTCTTCTCTTTTGACACTAGTAGGCTTTGAAATCTTCTGAATATGCTCCCACCGGGTGTGCCAAAAGCTGTTGTCACAAAAGTTTGCACCCTTATCCAATGTTTTTACCTAAGGACAACATTGTGAAACATGGAAACAACCTCCAAGCTGTGGGACTTGAACTATGAGGTTGAGTCTCTAGAGAAGGCTGACTTCCTTTACTATCAGGGTGCACCTAACTACACTTGGAGAGGAAAAGAGAGAAGGAATGCATAAAAACAAACTACCTAATCTAATCTATAGCAGTGATGCACCAAAATAGAGTGTCTGACCTTACCTCTACCCATAAATGCACAACTAACCAGTTATAACGTCCTCAAAGAATACAAATTCAACTTTGTTTAACTCAACAATCACATGTAGATCAGACAACAAAAGAATGCTATAGGAAGTGACTTCACTTAACATCATTCAAATTCCAAAAGTAGATACAATCATGCAAATTGTAGAATATAGAAAAAACATTAACTAGGGGCAAAGAGATCTTGTACAGTGGGTTAATGGCTAAAAGAGACATGACAGAGGATTAAATGGCTTAGAGGCATGAGAAATTACAATAGTATGCATAGAAGCAATACTAGCGAATCAGAGAAAGATCAACCTTACAACGATTACAAAATCTTCCTTTATAGCTCAGACATAACATAGATATTTTTAACTAAGGTTACTCTACAACCACTGCCATTAAGTGCTCAATGAATAATAAAGACAATCCAAATAATAGATTTGATTTGTGTACACTTGCAGAGGCACGAAAATCATAAAAAAACCCTGACTAGAGTAAATCCTGAAGTGATAAAAATGACACCAATCAATGCATAGTTGGGTAGATGGATAACCAGATGATACACACATGCTTATTTTGCATTTATTAGGCATGAAGATGCTGAAAGTGATCAATAGATGATCACAAATTTGATTTGCCATTAAAGAGTCATTTTGTCTTCGTTATTAGCACGCCAAGTCAAATATATCAACAAGTCAATTATATTCAATGCTCACCCTATACCTTTCTTGTAATTTTATTGGTCGGAGACCCTTTACCTTTCCAGTTCAGACAAGTGAAACATCTTATCAAGTTGATCTAGGTTCTACAATCATTTGATTGTCAACCTATCTTATGGTTAGAGGCACCCTCAATAATCTCTACAATCTTATGATCATTAACTTATTGTAACATCGAGCTCCCTTTAAAGTTTATCTACAATCCTATGATCTTCACGATGCTACGACAATCCCTTTATCTTCGTGCCTTCGTAAGACCTCTACGGCTACACTTACGATCTTACGACAACCATACGTTGTAAGATCATAACCCTTCTTTATCACCTGTCACAACCATCCACTTCTACAATGTTATGATAACTACATATTGTAATATTGATGACCTTGATAATTGACTCTACGATCTTACCCTGGATCATAAGATCATAGCACAAAACACAGTCGTATAATCATAGCCTTGACTTTCACCCTTTCTGATCTGGAGAATGGAGCCCATCGAACTAACCATGTCAAAGGCTTCAGCCAATGAAATGCTTGCCGTATGCCAACTCAGTTTGACTCATCGCCTTTTCATGTTGCGACCCATGCAATAAAGCTTGACCCACAGATCTACATGACAGAAGGTCACTTTCTTGCATCGTATAATATTTTGACAAGAAATAGAATGTGGGAAAGTGATAACCAATGAAAATCCATCTGTATGCCAATGCACACCTGCCACCTCAGCTTGACATCTTTACTTTGTCTATGGCCCATATGAAACAGGACATATACGCCACATGGTAGCAAGGCACTTGCCTGCATCACATAAACATAGAGCACTTTCATAATGCAAGAAAGTGCCCACCATGGATCTACGCAATATCTAACGGTCCAAAAAGTTGCGAGGCCGGGAAAAACAAACTTAGGAAAATAGGAAATACATTAAAGTTTATTTCATTTATTTATCTCGTATTTCGATGGCATTTAAATATTTAAATATTAGGAGTGACCATTTAGCATTTGAATTCAAATATGGTAATTTTGGTTGGAAGGCAAATTTGGCCAACACATACATACATACATATATACATAAACACATACATACATCTACATATGCAATTTTATCACCTTGGAAAACTGTATTTGATCCTTTTGGCTAGGAACAACTGATTGTTCATTTTATTGTATCAAATCTGATCACAATTCTATAGGAATTTATAATCAACCCATCTAATTAGCAACTAGACTGATTTAACTAGGTTATAGCTTAATTCTTTCTAAAAACATTTGATATGATATGTTTTTCTAAAATTTCTTGCCCATTTTTCCTAGTCTACATTATTTTTGTGCAAGATCTTGAGTTAAGTCACTTAGCACGGGTTGAGTGAGTTTTATTGTTTTATTATTTGGATTTTAGAATATGGGCTTTGTTTTATCATTGGTTTTGTTCAAGTCATGATTTTAATGAAGTAAAAAAGTGATTTTTAGGGTGGAAAGGACTATACAATGAAGAGGAAACTTGAAAACTTGAATGTTGAAATGTTGAAATGAAAGCTATCGAGGATCAAACACCTATGGTAGAGTTACAACACAATGTGAAGTTGATTTTAGATATTAAAGAAAAAAAGAAAAGAAAAATCATGACATAAATCATTCCCCATTTGTTTTGATTGTGGAGAGCTGTGTGCGAAAGAGGGTAGAGAGCTCTAGTGGAGATTTCATTGTTGTTCCCTTGTGATCATTGCATTTTTTTGTCATGCCCTTATGATCTCTGCATTTCATTGTCGTGACCTTGGTGGAGATCAGTGGAGATCTAGGATTTCGTTGTCATGCCCTTGTGATCTCTGCATTTCATTATCATAGCCTTACTTTGTGATTTCCTTGCCATGTGGTGCCCTTGTGATCTCTGTGCCCTTTGCAACACTACAACATTTGGGGTCAAATTGTGATGACAATTTGCGATGGTGGTGTAATTTGCAGTGTTCGAGCTCAAAAGTAGTAGTGCTTGCTTTGCAATTTTCTTCAAGGGGAGAAGAGTTACCTATGTAAATGTTCTTTTCTTTTCCTTCTATACATGTATCTCTTTATATTTCTCCCAACATGTGATTAGAGAAGCTTCTCTTTATGTGTATGTATGTGTATATATGCATACATACACACACATATGTGTGTGTCTATGTATGTATGTATGTATATATAGAGAAGCTTATCTTTATTTATATGTATGTGTCTATATACATACATACACACACATATGTGTGTGTATGTATGTATATATGTATATATATGGTGATCTCTCTATTTATACACACACACACACACACACACACACACACACACACATATATACATACATACATACATACAAACATACTTATACAGAGATTACAAGGGCATGACAAAAAATGTAGAGATACATATATACATACATACATATATGCATACATACATATATGCATACATACATACATACATATACACATACATACATACATACATCTGCATATGCAATTTTATCACCTTGGAAAACTATATTTGATCTTTACTCAATTACCAAGAGATAATATAATTTGTAAGTACAGATTTTTGCATACCTAGTTTGGTATGAACAGTTTCGATTGAATTCATTTGAGGAGAGTGATCCTACTCATGATGATAATGGCTCCATATATTGGGTCTTTAGAGGAGAAAGACTTACATAAGATTAGATGTTGTTTATGGATATGGGACGATTTGTTTGTGATGCCAATATATCCTCGTCCATATTGAATTTCTATATCATCAATTTGCTAGATACAAATCATTGGACGTGGTCTTCTAAAATGGTGGGACTAAGATATAAACCTTAAACAAGGGTTGCATGCTATGGTGGGGTAGGAGGAAGATGGTTGTGTGAATGGATGATCAAGCAAGTTGCAAAAAATTAGGGTGTCAGTTGCAAGTAGTTTCATTAATTTGATAAGGGAATTAGCTTTGAAAGTGGGATGATCAAAATTGGCATGTCCATCCTTATGATAGATGTCTCTATCTCATAAAGAAAACTACCTCAAACGACAAGTGAAAAATTATTAAATATATGGAAAATCAGAAGAACATTCGCCTATAATATTTTTGAAGGACAAAAATATAATAAAAATATAATTTGGTGGAAAAAGCCATGAGCTATGTGGCTCCACATTGTGGCTATTTCATTGTCAAATAGTGGAAACTCTCCATGTTCAATATGAAGATCTTGAAATTATAAAAGATAACTATAAGAGATCTATATTTGTGTTTTAGTGATAAAAAATATACAATCTAATTTAAAGAAAAATGATAGTCTTAAATGCATATGATAAAATAAAATAAACAAGAGTACCAGTTGTCACTGTATAATTCTAGTATTACTGATTAAGTTAAACAAAATGTTCAATAAAACAAGTATGAAGTAACATAAATGGATCATCTACTCGATCTTATTGTGACTTAATGTGAATGCATCCGATCTTTACGTGGATGATATTATGCATGAGATCTTTACTCAATCACCAAGAGATAATATAATTTGTAAGTATAGATTTTTGCAAACTTAGTTTGGTATGAATAAATTATATTGAATGCAAGGATAATTGCTTGTATGAATTCAAGACATGAATGATTAATTTAATTTAACACAAGTACTATGTAGGTGTATATGTATGCATGTAAAGCAATTCACATAGTGAACTGATTTACGTACATACATGCACATATGCATACAATCAACATAATCAGTTATCCTTGAATCTGACCAAAACTATTATATATGAACAAGTGATACATGTTTACAAGGAAAAGAAAAGAACATTTACATAGGTACCTCTTCTCCCCTTGAAGAAAATCGTAGAGCAAGGGCACAAATATCACAAGGGAATGACAACAAGATCCTAGATCTCCACTGATCTCCACCAACGTTCAGAGCTCTCCACCCTCGTTTGGAGATTTCCAGCCTCTTTCACGTGCAACTCTCCACAATAAGTCAAAACAAATGGAGAATGATTAATGTCATGTTTTCTTTTCTTTTTTGTTTATAATCCACAATCCACAATCCACAATATCTCTCTGTATACATACATACATACATACATACATACATATATACATACATACATGAAAAAAACAATGCACTTTCTAAGAGTTTACAATTACTCAACAAAATTAATGTTTTACAAGAAAATGCATTTGAAAAACTATTAGCTTAGAAGCAAGAACATGGTGTTGAAATAGTACAAAAAGTGCTTGACATGAGAGGTCCACAAGTGAGGGTGTTGACCAATCTTGAAAAATTTAATGTTGAAATGAAAGCTATCGATGATCAAACACCTATGCCAGAGTTACAACACACTATGAAATTGATTTTAGATAAGGTAGAGGTAAATATTCAGAAGTTTGATTATCAAAATTTAAGGCACAAGAGCAAAGAAGAATGAGTGGCTTTAGAAAGAGAATAAGGAGTGGCTTTAGAAAGAGACTACATGATCGAAACAACATCTAGAAAACATAGAGGATATTATGGGAGCCACTGGATATAATCTAGTAAAGTGTTGTTGTAGGTACTATGACATTGGAATCATTTGCAAGTGTCTTTAAGAATTTACAGTCCAAATATCAAATGCTTATAACAATGTTTCAACATCCTTTGCATGGTTTAGAGGTAACTTCATTGTGGTAGAGGCTTATAAAAGGGAATGAGCATCATATTTATGGCATTTACATAGAACCATAACTTGCTTCTTCAACTCCTTACACTCAACTCTTCACTGAACTTATTCTTCGATTCTATGCATATGCAATTTTATCACCTTGTAAAACTGTATTTGATCCTGCTAGCTGGGAATAGTTAACTATTCATTTTATTCTACCTAATCTGATGAAAGTTCTACATGAATTCGTGTCAACCCAACTAATCAACAACTAGATCCATTTAACTGGTTATGGCTATTTTCTTTCTAAAAATATATGCTATGATATGTTTTTGTAAAATTTCTTGCAAACTTTGCCCATTTTTCCTGGTCAGCATTATTTTTGTGGTGGATCTTGATGTAAGTCACTTAGCATGGGTTGAGTGAGTTTTTTTATTAATTAAAAAATTTGGATTCTGAATATGTATGCAACTAGATCAATTTTTCTTTTGTGATGTAATAAGCACCTTAAAAAATATCTCTAAATATACATGTTCAGAAGGAGATATAAAGAGATACCTGTTTAGAAGGAAAAGAAACCAACATTTACATACCCTTGAAGAAAATCTTAAAGCTAGGGCATGACAACAAAACTGTAGAGCAAGGGCACAACATGACAACAAAATTGTAGAGCAAGGGCACAACATGACAACAAAATCAAAGAGCAAGGGCATGACACTAAAATCGCAGAGCAAGGGCACAACAATGAAATGCAGAGATATATCATAGGAACAAAATGCACGAAGCACATATGCATAATCACGAGGCTCATTCCCTTGCAGAAGCCATAACCTAGTTAAATATACATACATATACATACATATACATACATATACATACATACATATATATATATATATATATATATATATATATATATATATATATATATATATATATATATATATATATCAACCCAGCTAATCAACAACTACACCCATTTAACTGGTTATAGCTTGTTTTTTTCTAAAAATATCTGTTATCATATGTTTTTGTAAAATTTCTTGCGAACTCTGCCCATTTTTCTTGGTCTGCATTATTTTTTGTGGAGGATCTTGAGATAAGTCAGTTAGCACAGGTTGAGTGAGTTCTATTTTATTATTATTTGGATTCTAGAATATGTATGTAGCTGGATCAATTTTTCTGTTGTGTAGCTAAGATGTAATAAGCACCTTAAAAAAGATCTCTAAATATACAAGTTTAGAAGGAGATATAATGATATACCTATTTAGAAGAAAAATAAACCAACATTTACATACCCTTGAAGAAAATCGCAGAGCTAGGGCATGACAACGAAACCGCAAAGCAAGGGCAGAACATGGCAAAAAATTCGCAGAGCAAGGGCATGACACCAAAATCATAGAGCAAGGGCATGACAACAAAACATAGAGATGACAAGGGCATGACAACCAAATCGCAGAGCAAGGGAACGACAAAGAAATACAGAGATATATCACAAGAACAAAATGCACTAAGCACAAGGGCACAATGATGTTCAGAGCTCTCCACTTTATTTCATGCATAACTTTCCACAATAAAAACAAATTGGGAATGATTTATGACATATTTTTTTAATACTTATATGGGCGTTGCAATTACGACAATCATGTCGATATTACGACAACATCAGGGAAAATTGCAAAAAAATATGAAAACCACCACAAATTAGATTGTTGTCGCAATTTTCCATTTCAATTTGACCCCAAATGTTGTAGTGTCAAAAACACAATAGACTAGTTGAACATCATTTCCATCAAATCCGTTCTTTTCCCCATAAATCTATTAATATTTCTTTATTGATCAACTGACATCTGTACTCTCTACAACTTCCAACCTTTCCAATTTGATTTGGAGGGATTTAACATATCATTTTGCAACTACCCCAACCAAATCTTTCTCTTTGCCAACCTATTTGTCCTCTCCAACCACTTTTGCAACTTCTTGGACAAGAAAAATTGCAAAATTACAAAATTGTCATTTTGTAGTTTTTGCAACATTAACAATTTTGGCATTTTAACACTTTAACCTTTATGATGAAGCTAATCATCTTGAATCCAAATAAAAAATGGAAGTTATTTAGACGATGATTAGGCCATTTGACCACTAGCTACCCTCCTACTCTAAACTAGCCCTCTACAACAACTTTTGGCAATAATTGTCCTAGTTGACAATATTTTGACAAGAAGTTATCTAGAATGCACTATATTGCTTCCCCACATGCATAAGGACCTCAAACTAAGAAATGACTACTCCTAAGTCTTTCAAATATTCTTGCTTGCTAACAACCTGGATAACCTAAATCCTACATGCTCCTGCACCAATTCCCAAGGTGTCCTAAGCAATATTGGGCAGCCATTTTTAGAGGGTCATAGCGTAGAGCTCATGAGGGGTATTGAAAAACTACTAGATGCTACAAGTCTGTGTTGTTGAGTTCTACAATAACCTCTCTCAGTTTTGGGAGATTCAATTTTGTTTACATTTGGCACAATAATCTTGCTTGATGCCAAAACTTGTAGTAGAGGTTAGTTGAATGGTGGTATAGTGCATATCTTTCAAACATGCATCATGGCATCAATTTTTCTACTCCATTAGCTCCAAATGGGTGGGTGAACCTTTGTGACAACCCTATTTTGACCAATAATTTGATGGAACGTTTGTGCCCACCTTGGACCAAAGTGTACCCAAGGTGCCCTAAACAATATTGGGAAATGATATTCAGAGGGCCATAGCTTGAAGCTCATGAGGGGTATTGACAAACTATCAGATGCTACAAGACCATTTTTTTAAGTTCTAAAATAACCTCTTGCAATTTTGGGAGATTCAAATCTGTTTACATTTGGCACAACAATCTTGCTTGATTGATGCCAAAAATTGCACTAGAGGTCAAATGAATGGTATTGCAGTGCATATCTTTCAAACCATGCATTGTCGGATCAATTTATCATCTCCCTTATCTTCAAATGGGCAAATGAACCCTAGTGATGACCTTATTCTAGTCACCGAGTTGACAAAATGTCCATTCCCTACTTGGACTGACTGTGGTCTCTTAACTTCCTATTAACTGTTGAATAACTAAAACATATAATATTGTCAAGTTGGCAGCCTCAACAAGTATGATCCTATTCACCCTTCTAATTTACTAAGACATTTTTTGATGGCCTTATTTCATGTTCCTTTAAAGCAATTGAATCACTGCTAACTTACGCCCTAGCCCTCATAGGCCTTATTGATAACTATACATTATTGAGCCCATTATAGAATAAATGATATTTGTTACATCCTTGCATGACCAAGAATGGCCTTATTAAATACTTTAACTCCATCTAAACCTTTCAAAAACTACATCCCCTCATCCTATTACATAGTGACCCTCATAGGGTCATTTGTCTCATCATGTCAACACTGCATACATAGACTTTTCATGACTCCATTTACATTTGTTAGGCACTAATGACCCAAAGTACATTGATTTAAAACCTTTTAGGTCCTTCTGACCTTCATTTGGTCTAATTCATCCAAGTGACCCCCATAGTAGCTTTCCAAATCCAATGCTTCTTCTAGTTTACAATGAACAAATTAAAATAACTTAAATGAAAATACTAAACATACATTCAATTATCCAATATAAAGTTAAATTTGAGACAAGATTCCATAAACATGAATAATGTACACATGCACAACAAATGAAAATAATTTATAATATAACAAAAATAATATATTATAGATATGTCATATATACACAACTATCTATAAAAATACCTCCATATCCAAATATGGTGCATATTCCATCTCGAACAAAACTACAAAATGTGACACATGCCATCAAAATATGTTTGCAATATTAGTTTCTTGATACAACATGGCATGTATGTCATCTAAAAAAGTACCAGGAGGCATCTCAAAAATACTACAACATCATTTTGATGTGCTCTTTGGGTTCGATAAGTCCTACATGAAAAAGTCAAACCCCAAGTTAGACTAGTTAATTTATATGATTTGTGCATATATCAAACATAAATTTACTCAAATATATATTGATAAATTATTTAATGGAATTTTCAACTGGAAACTCTTATACATACCTCTCTCCATGTCTTCCTCGGGTGATCAAGAATCCTTACATATGTCCTCACCAAGGGATGAACATTGTCAACTCTGACCTATATATATATATATACAAGTTTGTGATATTTATGTAAGAGTTATCGTATAACATTAAATTACTGATAGCATAATAAATTTATAACATAATCAAGAATTAAAATTAAACTTAGTTGTGGTGATGTTTCCTTTGGAAGTATCGGCTGCATTAGCAAACAAAACTCTGACGCCCTCCCTCCATCACCATGGGTGTTTCCCACGAGGGTCAAAAGCATAATTTTTACAATCATGACAATTAGTTTAATATAATTTAATATAATTGAAAAAAAATGATAAATATACATACAACAGGGCTCTAACCACAAATAGAAATGTCTGAGCGTATGTGGTGCTAAATCCATGTGGAGTCATCATTAATGGTCAGACCCTCTACAATAAATAATTTAATAACATTTTGTTAGTACACAAAAGCTAAAAGTGTGCATCTAAAAATAATCTCTTTAAAAGACCTCATTACCTTTCCCTTGTCAATGCAACATGCCTCACCCCCCTAGATTGTCTCCCAACAATAGATGAACCTTGCAAGACAAAAATAAGATGAGAAGCCATATAGAATTTAATATAAATAAGGAAATTAATAAACGTATATAAAAAAAATTATATTATGGAGGTCTCAAGGCTAAATGAAATGGCTAAGAGCATGGAATCTTCCACCGATGTCATCTCCTCCTTGGTCATCAGATGAACATTTAAATCACATTAAAATGTACATGTTAGTACACAATTGTTAAAATTAGTCTAATAAAAAAATCATTTTAAAATAACTATGTTGTGACAAATAAAACATATATGCTTACCAGACACAAGAAGACCATGACTCACCTTGCCCCTCCCCACCTCTTACGTGAGACACCTCATCATGAGACACTCTAGCATATGTACCCAATATTGTTGCATCCTTTCCCCAAATACATACTAATATGCATCAAAATTAATCAGGGGACCTAGGCATAAATTCTTGCATTCAATGCAAGTGTGGGGCACATAAACATGTGAGTTGTTCGCTAGTGAACTTGTGCCAACATTATCAACACAGAGAGGCAAAATTGACCTACTATGGGAAATCAATAAAGAAATCAATGAGTGAATGTCTCTAATAGCTTTCAAAGTATCTTTTGTGATCACATCGGGATGTTGCACTGGAGGAGGGGGGAGACATCAGTGGGGGTGGGGGGCATAGGTGACCACTTTCTTCATCTATCCAAACAATCTATCTTAGGGCACTCCTAATCCTGCATACTAGTTGGATGTCATGCTCCAATAGTTCACTTTCTTCCCAAGCACAAATTCAACATACAATTTTGTCAAAAAAAAAAGGGCACCTCCAAATTTTTGTGTGGTGGTTTGTCAAAAACCATCCACCAATGATATAAAAAGTTGGCACACATTGCCTCATTTGTGCACCATTTTATTGACAATTTTGGTTTTGTACTTTTGACTTTGATGACAATTTTTGAGTTTACAAATAGGTTTCTCAAGTCATCTTTACTATGTTAAGGGTTGCAACCTCATCATAATCCAACCCATCATCAAACTGCACATGCATCTCATCGTACCAATGACGAGTGACATTATGTTGCCCAACAAGTGTCTCAATATTTTGTAAAATGGAGTTTAAAGTGGATAGCATGAGAGATAATACATAAATGCTTTGATATATGGTTTGAAGCCCCCATAGTTCTTTTAGATTCTATTGAGCCAAATCTTCCAAATGAAGAGGGTTTTGAGGGACTAGTGGATCATTTAGCCATGGTTGTGGTTTGGGTGAAGGTAATTGTGGTTCATTTTAAGGCTTGTTGTTTCATGGGTGGGGGTTTTTAGGATTAATTCTATTAGCCATGCCTTTTAGATTGGAAATGCAATTCAAATTACAAATGTATTCAATAAAAAATTAAATAAACTCTATTGACAAAAAAAACCAAATTTGATTGAAAAAAAAGTATACAAATGACAAAAAAATACTTACTCGGAGATGCCAAATGGGAGACATTATTTGATACCAAAAATAAAATCACATACCAAAAAGTGCTAGTAAAAACACAACAAAATCACTATTATGACTTGTGAAAAATGAGCCTACAGGTTTCATATATTACCATAAGTATCAGGTACCTGATATTTCGTGTATCCAATCAATAATCAGATACTTGATATTTTAGGTATCCAATTATAAATTGGATACCCGATATATCGGGTATCCAATAAGGTCAAGATGCTTAAAATTTTCTACGATGATATGATGAGGAAAAAGTCAGATTTTGAAGTGCTTTTGGACATTCCAAAAGTGAATTTTTTTCACATCGCCATTTTTTGGACCCCATGATCCTGCGCATACCCTTTTGAATCATAGAAGTGGGAAGTCTAACAGAGTTGCATATGTTCTTAGTAGGAGACAACTTTTGCTGAAAAAGATGCTAATTGAGGTGGTTGGGTTTAAAGAACTCAAGAGTTTGTATCTAAAGGATCTTGATTTTGGTGAAGCTTGAAAAGATTGTACATAACTATAGATGCGCAATAATGGTTCACGTCTACTATTTAATCACACTTTCATACTAACACATCCCATTATCATTTCGATCCTTTGGCAACCTTGATCATCATTCAAGTATATTTTTGACATGTTCTTCATTATTCACACCCCCTTCTCAAATCAATTGCAGATCATTTCAGAATCGGTTCCTATTTTACCTAAACTTTTCAGAATTGACTCTAAATCATTTCAACATCATTAGAATCTCGTTTGATCAACTCTAAATCATTTCAATGTCATTAGAATCCCTTCTAATCAACCCTAAACTATCCCAAATTAACCCTAAACCATCCTAAATCAAGCCTAAACTGTTTCGAGTCAACCCTAATAAATTTGAAACATGTCAGATATACCTTATCAATCATTATTTATCCAATCTTGTGCATTGTTGTATTCCTCAGTGTCTTGTCAATCTATCAAATCTATCAAATTAGACCTTAGCACTTCCATGTCCCTCAACGCTAGGTCAACCTATCATTTTTATCATTTGATCATTGACATTGTCGAGTCCCTCAGTGTTAGATCGTGGTCTTATCCAATCAATTTAATAACATTGATGATGTTTGTTAATATTATTATGATCAATCTTAAAAATCAACTTCAATCCTGTGGCATTTACAATGTCTATTAAATGTAATATGTCCTTGACATGTCATCAATCCCAATCATCCAATCAATTTGACCATGGCTTTGATCTACCACCATCATTGTAGTGGATCTGCATAATCATCACAATTCATCAAAAGTGCATTCATGTATTTATTTAATCAAATTGGCTAATCATTTACTATGTCATAATCCGTTCCTATGTCATTTCAATCATTTTGTTCATCCCACTTTACTAATTATTATTATTAACCAATGTTCTCAATTAATTAATATTTATTAATTGATTGATCCATTTTGTGAATTATGGGAATTCTTAATTTCTCAATTCCTATTTTCCCCATTTCTAATTTCTAATTTACTAATTTCCATTTGTGTGGAATTATGAGTTTTTATTTCAAAATTCCACCCAGTCATGACACATGGCCATAATGCATCATAGTTTCTCTTTCTACACATGGCTAATATGTGTGATGTTTGGCATACATTCTTTCATATACCTGACTATAATAAGCCACACTTATCATAGATTTTTGTCTACACATGGCTATGATGTGTCATAATCTTGTCATAGATTCTCTTTTACTTTTAGTTGTGTTGACTCATATGTGTCATAGAATATTACATATGGCATATTATGTCATTTTTTCATAGATATTCCAAGGAATATTGTGGCAAGTTGCACACTTGAAATTGACAAATGTCCATCTCCTCATTTATGTCCAACTTCTTGCATTTTGTAAATTATGCCATTTTGCACTCTTTTGCCTCTTCAACCACTCCTAATGACACTCTCTTAACCACACTTCTAGTATTGTCTCCATCATTCATCACATCATCACACCATCACATCATCTTGTCATTTTATTTTGCTTTCAATTATAGGATACTATAGGCAATTGAAGCTACGTCAACATCAACAATGTAGAAGAAAGAAGAACATGGAAACTATATTTGAAAGAGGAGTTTGAGTGTTTTCAGTCTCTTTGTTTTCAATGATTTTCATGGTAGATTATAATAGTTAACATATGTTATTAGTTCCTGCCATGGCAGGAAACTTATGCATTCGTTAAAAGCGAATGATCTTATTAGTTTGTCCAATTAGGAGCCTTTATTTATTTTTATCCATTTTCCACTATAGACATATCTTTTTCTTGACACTTTTGCAAACTTAGTCAAGCTTATTTACATGCAATTTGATTGGTCTATGTGTGCTACAGTCATGAGTTTGAAAGTTTTTTTTTTCATTATTGTTTTATGCACACAAAATAATTTTTTATTTTTCCAAACTTTAGATATCAATACTAGTATTGTCAAATATTTATAGATTGTGGTTACAGTTGTATCTAATTTCTCAAAAATCAATAGAAACAAACAAAACAAGACAACATGATAAGGATTTATAGAGATGACATTTCTTGTCGTTTATTATTGTTGTGGTTATAGTTGTATTCCATTTCTAAGAAATCAACACAAACAAACAAAACAATACGACATGACAAGCAATTAGAGAGATGACATATCTTGTCGTTTATGATTGTAGTGTTGCATAAGTTTCTTTGGAAAAGATGTTTCTTTATAGTTGTGGCTTATAAATTATTTGTAGGTCAACATTTGTCCTGTGAGCATTGATTATGGATGTCAGGGAATATATTTCTTTATAGTTGTGGCTTATACATAAGTTTCCTTGGAAAAGATGTTTCTTTATAGTTGTGGCTTATAAATTATTTTTCGGTCAACATTTGTCCTGTGGGCATTGATTATGGATGTCAGGGAATATATTTCTTTATAGTTGTGGCTTATAAATGATTTTTAAGTCAACATTTTTCATGTGTGAGCATTGATTATGGAAATTCTAGAATTGTTATTTGCTTATTTATAGCATTGGTTGATTACTTTTAATTCACATTTCTAAAGGCTTGGCTTTCGTCTCTTTCTACTAGAGTACAAGGTATGTTAGAGATTTCTCTATTCTTTTTTATTTGAGATTATATTTTGTTCTAGTTGTATTGTTTTATGTGATGATCATGTTTACATGGAATCTTGTCCAAATCTATTGTTTAGAACATATTGTGTTGTAGTTGTATTGTTTTTTTTGATCATCATATTTATATGAAATCTATCTATGGAAGCTTGTCCTAGTCTATTGTTTAGAATTAGATTTTTGTAAAATAATTGAGTTTTTTGTTTGAAAATTTGAGATCCATTGGTCAAAATTTGAAATCGATGATCTATTGTGTAGAATCAAATTTGTTGTAAAAATTTGAGTTTTTTTTTGCGAAGATCTGTGCAGATATGTTAGATCAAAATACTTTTGTGCATGAAATGTTATTAGATTTTTTTTTTATGTTTGATGGTTTTTTTGTAACTTTGTTGTGTTGGTAGAAAAAGCCTTGAAGCTGTTGAAATATATGAGCTTGGCTACTATAGAATGAACCTTGGTAATCTTCAGATGCATATTCCCAATAATTTCTATAATTTAATCTACAAAATGGTTTAGGAGTTTACCAAAACACAATCATAAAACATGGATCTTGTCAAGTTGTTGGGGAAAGTCCCCTGAGAAAGGGTGTAAAGCCAAACTCAATGAACTAATATAGCATCACTAGAAGTTTATTGTGATTCCAACTTTCATCCCAGCTTTCACCTGCAACCTACTTACAGATAAATTAGATGCTGGCGAGAAAGGATCCCAATTGAATCCTCCATTTTCAATTTCAATTATTGTTCCACTTGTTCAACTGCTTGATATGTTTGCACAATTAAAACAATTGTGTATCAATGTGCTCTGCACATTGATAGGGAGCCACGGTCCTGACCCATTGTGATAGGAAGCGTATAAAATATATCATCGACTTTAGAGCAGAAGGCAACCAAATTTGGTAAGTAGATGCAAGTAATTAAATGTTCGACAGGTATACTAGATAAGCTAGGTCAAAAGTTTAATGATATTATCCTTTGAATGTTCATAGAGTAGATCATTTTGTAGAGGATAGAGAAGTGATACAGGCATGTCTATAGAGTTTTGTACTCAAATAAATATGAAATACATGTTTTTTCATATAAAATACATAAATAAATGAAAAATGAGGAATACAATTGAAATTAGAAATGAATTTTAGTACCTTTAAACATAAAATGGTTTAAATATGACATAATGTTCTATTTGTTTAAAAAAGAATTTGGATTATTTATTTTGAAGTATGAATTTTTATTTTGATTCAAATAAGAGATTTTCAAGTAAAAGGTGATAATAATATTTTATATTATGTAATATATTATTACTTTTATTTTGATTCAAATAAGAGATTTTCAAATAAAAGGTGATAATAATATATTATATTATTTAATATAGTATTACTTTCAATTACTCATTAAGATTTTCTAATGTTTTATTAGATTCATATATTTAATCTATTATTGTTGATGACATCACAATGATAGCAAAAGAACCAAGCTATGACTTGCCAATAGTAACATTCTACATTCCACTACTTAATGTTTGTTTCATTAAAATATGTTGACTTGAGAATAGACAGATGCTACATTCCACTACTAGTATAACAAATAAATGAGAACCAATGGTTGTGAATACATCATGACTAGAAGAGTAGTGCGATTACTCATTAAGATTTTCCAATGTTTTATTAGATTCATATATTTAATCTATTATTGTTGATGACATCATAATTATAGCAAAAGAACCAAGCTGTGACTTGCCAATAGTAACATTCTACATTCCACTACTTAATGTTTGTTCCATTAAAATATGTTTCCAATATCCAATAGTAAGATTCTACATTCCACTACTTAATGTTAGTTCCATTAAAATATGTTGACTTGAGAATAGACAGATTCTACATTCCACTACTAGTATAGCAAACAAATGAGAACCAATGGTTGTGGATACATCATGACTAGAAGAGTAGTGCTCCACAAGTGTGACCTATAATGAAGATCACTTTTAAAAGAGGGCTTTACAATGGTTCTAAATACATCATGACTAGAAGAGTAATGCGCCTTAAGTGTGACCTATAATGAAGATCACCTTTAAAAGAGGGCTTTATGCAATTGAAAACCTTATACGTTGCTTATTGAGTCCTTCCCAACAAGTTCTCCTTTCTTTATTTGCCTCTCTAATATTTCTTGTAAGTCCATAACTTTTTTTGCTTTCAAAATAAATTTAGTTATTGCTTTTGTTTCTTTGATAGTTGGGAAAAGCTTGAAGTATAGATTGAGTGGAGGTTCTTTGTTTTGAGGTTAGAAATTTTTAGGTGTATAAGACTTTGGGGAGTTTGTTTAGCAAAGGGTTTATAGGGTTTAAATATACTTGTGGTGAGTAATTTTATGGATATCAGTAATTTTTACATAATGATAGGTGTATTATGCTTCTGTTTTGTTAGTGTTTGGCATATGCTTTACACTTGGATGCTTTTTTAATCTTTTGATAAATCTAGAATTGAATCTGTTAGCAATCTTATTTGACTAGTTGTATCTGCTGTGGAAAACCTCTCTTTAATTTTTACCTCAAGATATATTCATGTTCAGAAAGTAAACTTTCTTTTAGTTTTTCATTAAAATGGATTCCTTTTCATCATAACTTAATTTTTGTTTTAATTTCACCGCTTTGAATTTTTTTGTAAAATTATATTATATATTCATGAAGATGAGTAAAGTATTTTATATTAAGTTTGAAGAATGATAAATGAAAATGACTTTTTATTACATTGAACTTATAAAATATTGAAAACTTATTCTTTTAATTGAAGAGACTATAACGAATCAGTAATTTTGACTATTTATTTTGATGGTAAAACATTTGTTATACTTTAAAAGAGTAAATCTTATATCAGCGATTCCTATATGGGCTGCCAGTATTTCTCTGATTGTATGCAATTATGATTGTGCACCTTAGCAATGGAGCAGGTGGTCCTCAGTAGCATCTATCATAGACCATATCAATGATTGTGGTAGCATATCTGATCTTACACATCAACTTCTTGCATCTTTACTCCTACATTCATTTTCCTGCTCTTATGAATGCTGGTCCAAGCCCTATCGCCATATGAGTATGCATTCCTGTATCAGACAACAACAAAGGAACATCTGATTCAGCTTGTAGATTATCCATGTGTTAGATTTAGTGTGGATTAATACCTCTAGCTTGCTGAGATCTTAAATAAATAACTTCTACATGAGGGATGTGCAGATATAGAACTATACTCACCATCACAGTCCTTATCTGTTAAGTATTTTATGTTTTTAGTGATTGCTTTTTTGGAGCTTTTCAAGAAGTTATCTTTATTCATTATTTTGTTTTATTACGAGTGTTGTCTCCTGTGTGCCTGGCTGAGTATTGTACTTGTAGGTTCGAGATGGTTTTCTAATATTATCAATGTTTTAATGAAGCATTTTGTTTAATAATGTTCTCTTCAAATTTTATGATATAAATGAGCTTCAGAGGTTTTCTTTATAATATTTGCACAACATATATGGAAAACTTGTCTTATATAATGGTTGAAGGTTTGTTGAAAAGTAATTATTTTAGTGATTCTCGAGTATCTGAGTTCAAAGTATTATGTCAGGTGTAAACTTATAAAGAATGGCATCTCCCTTGTTTCATTGTGATGATTAAAAATATTATACAAATAGTTAGAATCTGAAACATTCTAATATGAACTATGTCAGTTGACATAAGTGAAATGTAAATGGCAAAGACTATGAGATTGAAAGCCCTTTTAGATCTGATAGATTCGATTTCAACCATAATTGAAATGCAACCCTTTGCATAACACGTTCATTAAACCATAAACGAGACTGGAAAAAACAAGTGATCTTGATCTTTATATTAATAGGAGGATATAAAACTCCAAGTCACTCGCATGTATACTACACCATTTTGACCTACACTTGAATTCCATTCTATACATGCCATGATGAAAAAAGTTTGTTCTAGATGGTTCTGACTAACAATGTGCTGGTTTTGTACTAGTTTAATATCTTTCATATAAACACTCAAGTTCTTCAGTAGATTCTACCAAATGCTTTTTTACTTGAGAGTTGATAGTTGAGAGTATACTTCATCTTATGATGAATGGATGAAATATTAGAATAAGTTATCATATTCCCTTCAGTAGATACATTGGCCAATACATATTTTACATGTCACTTATAGGCTCTATAATAGCCTTGGTTTTGTGAGGAATTATCTATTCAATATTGAATCTGTCAGAAAGAAAAGAAAAAGCAGTAATTAACCCACTGCAGATATGTAAGAGGAAATCAAAGGATGCATTAATCTTAAGCACTTTCACCATCATCGTGTTTTGAGTGCTTATGCCTCTTTATAATCGTTTTGTTTTGCCTCTTTGAGATGAGGAAACAATTTGGCTAATGTTAAACTTTTTTGTTTGTAGAATTTCTTTTTGTTGATAATTTTTCACAGTACCATAGTAAATCATGTTTATTATTTTCACAATATATTTATATCATGTTTAAATTATTAATCAATAACATATATGATATAAATTGATTTAATATTGTACAATAATTCATACGTTAACTTGGTATTCTCTTCAATTACTCATTTATCAGTTAAATATAATCATGTAGTAATAAAGATATACTATTCATTTGAGCTAATAATGATGTAAAAGGCCCCACAGGAGAGCTTGAAATAGCACTCATAGAAGAGTGGCAATTTGTAGTAGTGAAACTTATATATTATTATTATTATTATTAGATATTTGTGTTGTTTTATTTTAATTGCACTATGTATAATATATTATTATTATTATATATATAACTACATTTCATTATGATACCTATTTAAGATGTTTTAATAATAATGATTCACTAAAAACAAAGAAAATTAAATAAGTTTTCAAGTATTGTTTTTGGATTTTTATATCAAATTTTTTGAAATGTTATAATTTGTTTCTATGTTTCTATGTTAATTGATTGCTATAATAAATAAAACATAGCAAAATAACAGAAAAATAAATAGTATTATTGTGCATCTTGTTGATTTTTCTTTTAAATAAAAAAAACTTGTGCTATAGACAGTACTTGCAACATGTTTTTCAAAATCTTGAGCAATTACTTTCTCTACTAGGAGAATTATACTAGTGACTAATATAACTAGCTTTAGAAATTCAAAGCACTATAGAATCTAACAATTGAAAAGTTGATAACAGACTTTACAACTTGAAAATGGATAAGCCAGTATGTATTCCAAGGCCGCAGTGGGACTGTCCTATTATAGGACCAATTGAATCAACCACAATGCGACATGTCTTCATATTTGATTGTTCATGTGTCGAGGAATCTCTAAGGACACTGATAGGCGAGGACTTTCTGAAAAATGCTTCAGGAAAATTTTTCTATGCTGATATTGTTTCACGATTCTTGTCGAATTGTATGGACTTCGTACAAGAAGCAACAATCGTTGAGAAACTAGCAAATGCTTATGTACGAGAGTACTTTGTACCACCGACAGGATACCATGAAGCAATTTGTGCATATCGAGGAACTCCACATGCATCTATCGTTGGCAGCGTCTTTTCTCATAAAGCAGTTGAAGAGTGTGAGGTTGCATCATGCATTTATAGTGCTGTGCATTTAGCTATTACTAATGAATGTGACCTTGTTCTAGTTCATGCATTAAATGCACACGCTACTCATTTGGGTGAACGTCTTGTGACAAGAGTGACAAACTTGTACAATGCATTCATGTCTTTATACACAAATCTACCCAAGGAAACTAGTGTTCAATGTGAACAGAAGCATCCAAGTGACAAACAACTCCCAACTGAAGCAAATCTAACTGCTCCAACTATAGATTTGACTGCTCCAACTCCTTCAACTGCAAGCTCTTCATGAACTGTTTGATTTTCTAGTAGTACTATAAACTGACTTTTGCTCATAAATTGGAAGTACTAATGTCAAAGTTCAATTACCACATCGTCCTTTTCCTATGGTTACATGTATGTATGAAGTGTGAAAAATAACACATAGACTATTGTGCTTTGCGTATTGTTACATGTATCTACAAAGTATGGAGAATAGTGCAGAGACTAGGTGCTCTATCTAGGTACTTTATGCTATGAATGAACAAGTATGTACAAGTAATGTGAATATTATATTGATATATGAATAAAAAGATTATTAAAGTAATGTCTCTTCGAGCTTTGTTATGAATATAATTGGTTGTAAACTTATGATACTATTATTACTATAGCGAAGTTTAGAACTTGAATACTAATTATACTATTAAGATGCAATGAATAGTGGAATTTATTGATGCAAAATTAAACATTGTAATTGATAGTCATCAGTTGCACATTTATTGAAAAGCATATTGTTAACATGCAATGAATAGTGGAAACCATTGATGAAAAATGAAACATTGTAATTGATAGTCATCTGTTGCACATTTATTCAATAATATGTATGGAATCATTTATATTAATGATATTTGTATGATTATTGCCATAAAAAGTATATCCATGAAAGAATGACACTAAGTGCAACATATATCTTAGAACTAACTGATGCTCGATAAATTCTAAGAAATGTTCCTCATTGAAAACAGGTTTTTCATCTCCATATTACACAAGAATGGATTTTCTTGATGCATTTTTTTCATTGGAACGTGATACATATCACCTCTCTGAAAGTCCAGTATCTAGTATTCTTGAAAAAATTCTAGAACTTCCAGAGGAATGCCAAAGGAAAATATTGGAAAGATATTTTTATGATAAGCATGTTGTCATGTTCAGATATGATGGATGGGGAGACATTCAGCCAATACCACACACTAATCAAATTCGTGTTCTATCTCCATTCATGACTAATGGTGAATTGATTTACTTAAAACATTTGGTGCGGCAATATAGGGAAGCTCATATCATAGTTCATTGTGAAGATATCATAAGACATTTCCCTCCTGGAAATCACACTGCACAAGAATTAACAACCATTTTCAATCCAGCATGCAAGACACTATTTTGCGAACTATCACCATTTAGCACGGTTGCTGAAGATGAAACACTTTTTTCCATAATAAACCTTATGGTAACATATCCAATGTTTTCACTTGAATGGATTATAAGACATGACAACACAGAAATTATTGGGCAATGGTATGATAATGATACAAGAGCGTTGGCAGCTAAGACCATAAAGCATCATTAGTCATGTCATTTTTTGTTTGTATTTGAGAATAGTTTTGAGCCACTTGGCATTCATCTTGTAGCAGATATTGGGAGATGGCACTTTCTTTATTGATGAACTAATGATTACAAGATGACAATTACCACAAGAATATAGTGAATATGTATAAGTTTATGCATACTATGAATGAAAGTTCACAACTTGCATGTAAAAGCTATAATTTTTTTTACTATGATATAGTATAATATGTATCTGGTCATTTCAATGTCATTTGCTTCTTAGTGAAGTATCCCTTGAGGCTTCAAAAAATATATTACAATATGTATCTAGTAACTTCCATCTCACTTTATAATATATTAGAAGTTGTTTTCAACTTTGATTGTTGCAAACATGCAGATAGCTTTATTTAGCTAATCAATTTTTTGCAAAGTTGACTACGAACTAGTAAAAGTTTGATCTACTATGTTTAATTTGTGGACAATGATTATGCCACACAATACATTATTTTTCACATATGTAGAATAAGAACTAGTGACCTAATTAATTACATCTAATGTTGTGAAGGTTTGATTATGCTTTTCTTAATACGAAATTTTGATTGCAAAGTAGGAAAATCAACAAGGACCAAATACACAAGCTTGGCAGTTGAGTGAAGAAAAAATAGTAAGTAAAGTTATACATTTGATTAGAATCTAGAAATTTCAAAGTTACAAGTTTCCAAAATTTGCTTGTTTCTTTGTGTATTATTCCCTTAAAATCCATGTTAGCATTTCATAAGATCTCTATTGGCATAAGTTTCTGTCTTCAAAGTAATGATTGCCAACAAAAGAAGTCAAAGACACAGTGTGCTTGAATAGATCTCAAAGATGCAAAATTACTAATTGTATTGTCTTCTTGACTACAAAATCTATAATCAGAACCTCATAGAATAGATTAAAATGCATATATACATTTGTAACTCGAGACCACCCACAGTCAAACAATTTGTTTTCCACTTTTTGAACAATGTCTCTGGATTGTTGACCCCCTTGCAGTGAATGGAGCATATCCACAGAACATGATGACTAAGTTGGCTGAGAACAAAATTGAGCATGTGCCTACCTATGAAGAACTTGCAATAAAAGCATGGATGACACTAATCTTGATAACATTAGTAGGTTTTACACTATTCTTCACAATGGACAATACTCCATGGTTTGTAACGTTAATTGTACTGTGTGCGGTAGCCATATTGTATGCATTTGGTATGTAACCAAGCAACATACAATAATAGTAATGTCACTAGTCATGATAGTAGTAATGACAATTAGTATTTATTGGCTAGTAGTGTTCTAATTGATCATAGTATGGAAATAATGTTTATAATGGAGATAAGCTACAAGTAACTACTGACAAAAGATGATTATGAACAATATGACAACAGTCATTTTTGACCTACTATTTTCTGGAATTGCATATCGTTTTCATTTCTTTATAATTGAAATTGTTGTTTAAGAGGATTGGTCATTTGTAGTGTAATGTAAACATGTGTGTATTGAGACATGTCTTAACAAAAGTTTAATTGTGCCATAGAAACACAAAAAAAGAAATGGAGAAGACATATAGGGGCATTCGCAAGAAAGCATCTAGTCGATTTTCAACAGAGATAACATTGCCCAAGCTATGAAGACAAAAATGGCTAGGAACATTTGACATAGCAGAACAAGCAGCCTTTGCCTATGATATGGCCAGCATGTCAATGAGAGGCAATAATGCATACACCAACTTTTGCCATGTCAACTATACACCTCATAATCAATCTTCCAATGTGTAGAGCACTTAGATCTCAAATGTAATGAGATCAAACAGGAAGAAAACTAAATACATGAAATTGTCTGAATTGCAAGAACATTCTGAAAAAGTTGAAGAAAAAAAAGGACATAAGTCATTTTGCAATGGATCTAAAATCTGTTCAAAAGAAAAGTCATATCGAGGTGTATGGAAACGTTCAAGTGGCCGTTATGTTGCACAAGTGTGGAATCCTATACAAAAAAAGCAAAAATGGCTAGGAACATTTGATACCAAAGAGGAAGCTGCTATCACATATGATCTGGCTGCAATATCCTTCAAAGGATACAAAGCTATTACAAATATTGTGCATCCAGATATAGAGATACATGAAACAAAAAGTATCTCTCACTTAGAGAAAGATCAACTTCAATTGACCCTTCAAGTTGAACGATGTCCAATAGAAATAGGTAAAAATGGTCCAATGTCAATGGTCTATACAAATGATCATTTTGGTCAAACAATACCCATCACTGAGAACTAGGACTATCTAACCATGATGCACATGAAACCTAACATTCTTGAAAGTTTTCATAGAAATCTAGTACAAGATCTTCCATCGAAAGAACATATCAATTCCATATATGCTACTAGCATAGATAGCATGTATTCTTTAGAAAGTGACACAAAAATTCACTATCAATTATTTGAATCAACCTATCCCACTGCAATTCGACTACCCAATTTTGAAACAAGTTATCAGAATATACATCCCTCAAATTTGATAAACTCATGCCCAATGCAACAACTAGAACAAGTTGTTTCCCCCATGCACCTGTCTCATGAAAAATGGAATTTTGCAATTCTCAACATGGATCCAATTATAGAAAAATATGATAGTAATGTTCCCAGTGAAAATGTTCCTTCATTTCTAAACAATCTTGCTGCCAATCCTAACAATATAGACATGTGCGGTGTTAACCATGACACATTTGACTTCTCCAGTTTCCATGTGACATCAGAGAATAATGTCATTGAGCTTCACCATTGAACTTATGATTCAAATGGTACAGACATAGAGCAATCTCAACATTATTTCTATTGCTTGATGACATAGTCAACATATCATATTTGATGTGGAGATGTGAAGAGAAGGTGGAAAAAGCAAAAAGATAATATGGAGGCATGATTGAAGAAAAGCATAGTAGCAATTTGTGTATTCGCTACTTGTGTTTTGTATTAGCATTTTTCTTTACTTCATCAATGACTGTTTAATATTGAGGTGGCAATGTGAAGAGGAAACATGAAAAAAAACATAAAGATAACATGGAGACATGACCAAAAAACAAGAGGAGTATCAATGTGTGTATTTTCTACTTGTATTTTCTATTAGCATTATGTTTTTTGAATATTTCATCAAGGAATTCTAATGATGCAATATGTTATGTGTGTTTTAGTCTAGTATCATAATATATCTTTTTCTAATATGCTATAGTAGAAGATATAAGAACTATAAGTTTTTGTATTGCCTAGTCTTCAGGTTACATTTATCATTGTGAAATAGTGCATGTAATTATTCCTCTATAAAATAATTAGCATGTTTTTTTTTGAATATTTCATTAAGGAATTCTAATGATGCAACATGTTATGTGTTTTCTGTTCTAGTATCATAAAAATCTTTTTTTACTATGCAATAGTAGAAAGAAGTACAAGTTTTTGTATGCCCTACATGTCTTCAAGTTAAATTTATCATTGTGAGATAGTGTATGAAATTATTCCTCTATAAAAATATCAATGTGGAAGCACACTTTCTTGTCATGACAACCATAGTGCAAATCTAAATCATTCTATGAAAGTTGAATTGTTCCATACTAGATACTTTTGAAAAAATGGGACTACATATTACAATCTATAGTATAATTTCTTATGGCAAGTGTAATTTTAAAGAATAGAAAAATCAAAGTAAATAATCCAAGATAACTAAAAATAGTATATTGAAAAGATGCATTTTGTCATGCAGGAAAGCAATATCCGCATGTAGAAAAGAAACATAGTGTAAGTATACAAGTGACACGAAAACCAAGGTGGTACTAGTCCTTCTTGAAACATAAAATGATACAAAATCAAATAGAAATTATAGACCTAGAGCATTACAAGCCAACACATCAAGATAGAACTTGCAATATTGACATTGCACTAGAGAATGAAGGACTATGCAGAGTACCAACATTCAAGTACAACATAGGAGATTGCTTATTTGACGCCTTGGAATTCCTACTAAATTATAGATATACATCACTTGAGCTAAGAAATGGAACCATTGATTACTTCTTACAATGCAAACGAGAAGGTGAATTAGAAGCATTGCATTCGTATAGTACATAACTTCATCCACAAACTCTATACGAATTGCACCGAGTACATGATCCAGAAACATATTTGCATAGAATGCGACTTTCTGCAAAGCAAAACATACACAATGGAGAAGTCAGACTATGAGGAGATATATTTTGCATTCATTGGTTATCGAAGTGGTTATTTGGTCAACAACAACAAGAAGAAAGTACTTACACTTCAATGAATCAACATAAGAAGAAGCATACTCAATCCTCTTTCATGATACAAATCCTACTGCTGGTCACTTTGAACCACTACTAAGATTACAGTTAGAAGAGTCATTCATCGAGCACAAATGCGGTACAACAAACTGAAGAGATTTATAAAAGAGCATAACGCACAACACATTGTAGAAGTTGCAAACAAAAATAATATAGGACATGACAAGGTGCACATTAAAAATATCAAACTAGAGAGCCCTAATAGAAAGCATGTACTTCAACTATGTCACCTCAAGAGATTTATCAGAGATTCTCCAAGTAATACTAGAAAAAATACAACAAATGCACTTCGACTATGTCATCTTAAGAAATTTATTAGAGATACGCAAAATAATACAACGAATAATGCAAATCGGAGCAAGAACACTCAAAATAAGTCAACATGCACATCTAGAATCCAAAGAATAAAAAAAAGAGATAGGACAGTGTCATCTGGTAAAAAAAATAAAAATGGATTGTCACCAATAGAGATATTTGAAACAACAGTCCAGGATACACCAAAACAAACATGCTCAATTTGTCAACTATTATGTTTCATGAAAGACATCAAACCAATGAAACAAAAGGAAAAGAACAACTATTATACTCTGATGCAAATAAAATATGAAGCGCCAAATAATTTCATTTGTCGAACATGCTTGTTTGCATTGAAACACTTCAAGCTCCCAACATATAGTACACCAAAAAATATTAGAATTAATGAACCAATAGAAGATGTGCAAATATTGTCACAACTAGAAGAACGACTAGTGTTAGTGAGAATTGCATTTGCTCAAATATGGGAATTAGGATACAAAAGATCACAAGTGGGATTGACAGGTTCTATTATCAATGTTCCTGTGAACATGAATATCATACAAAATGCACTACCACAAACAACCAATAGCACAACAACTATTGTTGTTGCTCTCAAAAGGTGACTAGAATACAAAAATGCATTTCAAATAGGAATGGTGCGGCCAAATGTAGTGATGCAAGCGCTCTCAAAACTCACAAGTACACCACTATACATAATGGAAAATGTTAAAATAAAAGAAGATTGGAAAGAAGCTCTTGAGATTAATGTTGAGAATGAAAGGACATATGCAAGTTGCGAAGATGAAACATCCTCTCCATTCAGTGAAAATGCAACACAGTCGGATGATGATGAAGAACATAATGAGCCTTCAGAAACCTTGGTACATGGATTCACTGAATCTAGATCGATACATAAAATGAAAGACAAGATAATTGATGTTGCACTTGCACAAGAGCACCACCCAATTGGAATATTCAAAGACAAATATGCTGAAGAAATGAATTTTCCCACATTATTCTTTGGTAAACCACGTGACGAAGACATTATTCAAAGATTTTCTTACCAAAAGATTGCATGATGGGAACTCCTACAATCAAAAAGGTACTTTGCATAGCACACGACAAATATATTCTTCAAGACTATCAAGATATTGGTGCAACAGGTACTCTCTACAATGTGGATAAGAATACGAAAGGGACAATTGAAAGGACACAAATTACAAGCAAAAGATGTTAAGAAAAAACCCAACTTGGAAAGAATTCTCAAATTAGACATTGGATACATTGACTTCAAAAGAATAAGAATATCACCAAGCTACGTACACCAACTTAAGAAGAATGTTTTTGCAATGATACGCCAACTAGGGCCTCCAAATTTTTTTGTTACTTTTACTAGTGTAGAACAAAATTGGGATCCACTATTAACTGCACTCGAATAATTGCACAATGTGCATCAGTAAAAAATTGAACAACAAAAAGAGTATGAAACAAAAGGTGACAAATTCAATCTGATAAAGAAAGACCCAGTGACTTGTGCACGATACTATAGGCATAGAATAGATGCAATGAAGAAATTAATTTTAACTGATGAATCATTCTTTGGAAATGTTGTGGATTACTTCTCTGTAACTGAATTCCAAAATCGAGGAAATGAACATGATCGTTTCCTACTCTGGGTAAAAAATGCACCAACATATGGAACAGATAGCAATACATCCATCATAGACTTTATTGACAAGTACATTACTTGTGCAATTGAACATATAAAGCCTAGTCTTCGTACAATTCACAAGCACCACCACACAAAGCGATGTAGAAGACTAAGAAAGATTTCATGTAGATATAATTTTCCTTTTCCACCCCTCCAAAGGACAAAAATACTTGAACCATTGTCAGAGAAGAATGAAGCAATAAGTTCAAAAGCAACAAGTATCTTTGCAATATTAGAAAAGACAAACTATGACCTGTCATACACATTTCAAATGTTCTTAGATGAAATTGGAATGAATGAAGAAGAATATATCTTGGCTCTAAGATCAACTCTACAATGATCAACACTCTTTTTGCGACGAAAGCCATCAAAAATTTGGAACAACAACTTTGCGAAGAGAATTCCACAACTATGGAGAGCCAATACTGATGCACAATTTGTACTGAACACATATGCTGCAACAATGTATTGTAGCTCATACATGAAAAAAGTGGACAAAACAATGACAAATACATTTAAAAGAATACGTAATGACCACAAACAAGATAGTATTGATGCAATACGAATGATAACAAAGCTAGGAAATGTGCTACTAAATTTACAACAAATGTCATCACAAGCAGCAGTACACATAGTTCTATCACTGCCACTAAATCATAGCTCAAGAAAGTGCATATTCATAGACACAAGAGATGATCACAATCACACATTTATACTGAAAAGAAATAAAAAATTTCTTAAAGAACCTGATGAGTCAAAAAATATCCTCTCAAAATCCTTAGTGGACTACTATTTAAGTTGATCTCCAATCCTTCATAGCATATGCCTTGCAAAATTTGTCTCCAAGTATAGCAAAAAGGGCACAAAATACACACCAAAAAAAAAACTGAGTATAATATGATTTATCAACTTCAGCAAACACATGGACCTAGAAAATTATTGTAGAGAACAATTAATACTCTATGTTCCATTTATAATCAATGAGAGCACATTGAAACAAAGTTTTACATCATGGGAACAAGCACATTTATACTATCAGCAAATAATCATAACAAATCAAGCAAAGTTTAACCATAACACAGCTCCTGCATGGGGTGACATGGAAAAAGCAATCAAGGATCTAGATACTGAAAATGAAAAAATGGATAGCCAAACCCTCACAGTCAACAAACACGAGAAAATTGAGCAATATGACATACAAAAAGACATCCAACACAAGGTACAGAAGATACAAAGCAACATACGTTATAACACTTTCGAAATAAGCCACCATCCACAAATTATGGACAACGATGAGTACTACAAATTGAGGCAAATGCTAAATAGAGAACAACAAGCAATCATCAAAGATATTGTTAAAAAATAATTTAAAAACAACAAGAACCCATTGCATCTATTCTTGACAGGCGGAGCTGGAACTGGAAAGACTTTCACTGCAAAAGTTATATACCAAGCTCTCCTTCGGATCTACAATAAGTACATCGACAGTGATCCCAACAAACCAAAAGGCCTAATAACAGCTTACACAGGAAAGGCGACACACAATGTAGGTGGAGTCACATTACATTCAGCATTCCACATACCTTTTATCACATTTGACTTCTTGCCACTCAATAGCGACATACTAGATGCAATGTCAAAGCACTATGATCAGTTACGTGTACTTCTTATTGATGAGATATCATTAGTTGGTGCAACATTCCTACGTTACATTGACAAACGATTGCATGAGATAACGCAAATGCCTACCGTACACTTTGGAAACGTCAATATAATTTTTTGTGGAGACTTGTACCAAGAACAACCAGTACTTGATGCAGTCGTATTTGAAAATAAAGCAACTACGTCAGAATTGATGCCTTACAATTTTTGGGTAGACAATGTTAAATGTTATTCGTTAACACGTACAGTAAGCCAAAATGATGAAAAATTCATTAATGTTCTCAACAAAATACGAATAGGCATGCAAACAAATGAAGATTTGCACTATATCAATGAGCAATGCATGAGAAAACCACCATTGGACCCAACACTGCCATTCCTTTTCTATAGAAGAATCGATGTCGATGCTCATAATACAAAAATGCTTGCAATAGTTCCTAGTGAAATGATTGTCCTCAATGCCATTGATGAACATGATGAAAATAACAATGCATTACGCCTACACACACGAACAATTTCACTCCCACATCAAATTCATCTCAAACCAAATATTTTGGTAGAACTATATGCAGGAAACTACAACACAAAAGATGGTCTAGTAAATGGATCAGATGGAATATTTAATGATTTTGACATAGTTTGGATAAGATTTAACGACAATACAATTGGACAACAACAACGCAAGAAACTCATACAATGCTATACAGAAAAAATTGAAAATGACTGGGTACCGATACTACGCATTATTTGACCTATCCAAAAGGCATCAGTAAAAAATAAAATTATTGTACGAAAACAATTCCCTATACAGATAGCATGTGCAAGAACAATACATAGGTCACAAGGAATTACAATGGAGGCAATGGCTTTCGACCCCACAGGTGTTAGACAACATGAATTAACATACACAACACTATCACGAACTAAAACAATTGACTCATTATTCCTTTTAAAACCTCTAACGCCAAAAAATTTTAAAATCAAAGAGAGAATACATCTCGAAATGTCCCGCCTAGAATCAAGTGCAAAATGGCAATTCGAGAATGATGATACATGTTGTCATAACACACCATCCATGCTATTATGCACACTAAACACACATAGTTTAAAGCCTCACATAAATGATATAACTAATGACTATGATTTAATGTCATCTGACATCATGTGCATTCAAAAAGTACACATGCAAATCCCTAAAATAAATGATGAATTCCAACATTTCAACAACTTCAACGCCTACCACATACATGGTATAATGACACTAGCCAAGAAAACCCTAGTCATTTCAAAGATAAAGCAATATAACACAACAAATATAGAATCTATTACAATAACAACTTTGATCAAAAGCAATGAACTAAATATATGTAATGTTTATGCAAGACCTAACACACCCATTGAAGAATATGCCTCTATTATTCAACAAGTCACTGCATATGTCAAACCAATGACTAATCTATACATTGTAGGTGATTTCAATATTGATAAGTCAACAAGAAATGCTAAGAAAGAAAATCTTCAAAAATATATGCAATACCACAACATGAATTACATCACAGAAAAAACACAAAATGTATACAATCCATCAATTGATCACATCTAGACAAACTCAAGTAATATATGTTGTTGTTACAAAGTAGAAGCATACTGGACTGATCACCTTGCTACATTCATAAGGTTCCATACTCCACTCTAGATTGCTAATACATAGACAACCAAACACAAAATTAAATAGAAGAACACATACAAGAATGCAAATACATCTTACACCTAAGATTTTTATGTATCAAACACAATAACTCTAATATAATGGTATATATTTCAATGTTATACATTTTTGTGTAGCACAATAATGGAAGGAAGCAAAAGAACAGGAAAGGGAACACATGTCAAGCAAGAGCAAACAACAAAAAGGTACTGAG
This sequence comes from Cupressus sempervirens, assembly GCA_028749045.1. Lineage (NCBI taxonomy): Eukaryota > Viridiplantae > Streptophyta > Pinopsida > Cupressales > Cupressaceae > Cupressus > Cupressus sempervirens. The sequence goes on from CM053786.1 coordinate 488,442,823, forward strand.
ATTTTCTCATTTCCAATAACATGAATCCTCACATGAAAAATAACAAATCAATACATGAATTTCCAGTATTTGAAGAAATGTTAAATATCAAACCACTACAATACTAGACTAACACCATAATACTTTGTGTAGGTCAAAACTAGGAAACCCCAATGCAATATCAATTCAAGACTTGACTGCAAGAAAAGCAGGAAACATTTTCGAAGGAGACATACTTGTCATATATACAACAACACTGGATAGAGAAAAAAAACACGAGAGGTGCTACGTACAAACTTGACAGACTCTAAAGGAGAAATGACAATAACTTTGAATGTGTCAGGGAACTTAGTACAAGAGTACAAACACAAGATAGTTCCAGGAACATCCATTATAGTGTCAGGATTTCAACTAGGACACAAAATAACCTTTGACCGTGGAGATTCAGATTGCATCTTGAAGCTCCAAGATTCAAGCACAATTGAAACTATACCGCAACTTTGCCAAGAATACAAATTCATACCAAGCTCCATAATCAAACAGCTACTCACAAGCACAAGTACCTATGCCATTGGTACAATAGGTGCATTAGTAGTTGTAGGATGACAGACTGGCTCCCAATATGTTGTTGACATAAAAGACGGAAATAATGATGATGACAAAGTACAGGTAAAAAACACACCAAATACTTCTTCTTTTTATGCAACATGTATAGTAGTCATGTTTTTATTAAGTACAGAGTTCTAAAAGTAGAAAATAAAATTGTTTTGTCAATTACTAGCTACAAATCAACTCTGCATTCCAACAAGAATCCATGCAAATAGCAATCCAATTACAAAGAGGTGAGACTCCTACAATGTTGTTTAGAAACATTGTACGATGAAATGACATGGATAGAACATTTCGCACAGGGGTTGCTACATACATTTGTACACTAAAAGACAAGAGAACATTGGATGCCTTGAATGCATTGCTACAAACAACACTACAGGTAAGCAAACTTAAACAATTCAACACTTCAACTATTAATTAATTCTTACACAAGCTACATTAATATCAAAACATATCTTGCAGGTTGATGGAGTTCTCAAAGTAGCCAACGCATTCACAAATCCATTTCATGCATTTTGTTCCCAATGCAACTTAAAATTTGAGGATTATGGAATGTTAGAAGACAAAATAGCTCATTTCAATAGATGCAATCAAGAGGTTCCATATGTATATTCATTATACCTAAAGACTATCATCACAACTGAAAACAAATAAATTATCCAGTCTTCAATAGACAAGTGCATTGTTGAACGACTATTACCAAGCCTAAAAGACACAAAAGTTGAGGACTACAGACAAGACAAATCAAAGTTCATCTTTATCCTTCGAGATTTCACCGTCAAAGGTCAATTTACATTAAACCAGAACAATGCCATCATTCATGTTGTGACAAATGGAGATTGAACAATTTCTCAGAACAAAAGGTAAACATGACTAGTCACAAATTAGCGTTTATTTAAAATATTAAAAGCAACTTATTATGAGACATAGTTACAATATACTAACATGCACAAAATGGAATTTGCAAGTATCATGCATAGCTATAATGACATATCAAGCTATAATTAATGGTAGTTACAAAAGACACTAGTCAATACAAAGAAAGGTGTGCAATCAAAAAATGTATACACATGAGTCTCATACCCAAGTACACTCTCTGTGTCATATATGTATAATGAAATAATGTGTATGCATTGATATGCTATAAGACATAGTTTTTCTCTATCAAGTTGCATAGCATAATTGAGTACATGCTTTGCTAATGTAAATTATTATTGAAATACAATAAAAATTGCATAGTTTGCTTTATCCTATTGCATATCCAATGTATAAAACACTATCTAAACTGCTACATGTCATATGCAAAAACTATACTAAGGCATGAACTTTGACGCTTTGCGTCCTTGTTAGTTCTTGCCATGGGCAGGATACTATTGCATCCATTAGATGTAATAGTATCCAATAGTAACTTTTAACTAGCCAATCAAAGTCAAGAATTTTTAAAACATATGTCTATAAACTATAGTTTTAAATTTTTCATCTATTTAAATAATTTAAACAAAATAATTTATCTCTTCTCTGATTGGCTTAGACCAATAATAGTAAGGAATAAAATTAATTTTCTTCATAAAAAAATAAGATATTTCAAATGTACACTCTACTTTAATGCATTAATTATGGTAGCTTATGTCATCTTTTGTAGAAATCTTCTTTTACCATGGAAAATCATTTTTAGAACTATTTGAAACATAAGGATCAAATAGTAATATATCAATGACATGACATGTTGACTATTTTCTTTATATAAGAAATAAAACTTAAATCTTAATATTTTTCAATATAGTTTTATTTTATTTTTATTTTATTATTTTATATTATTATTTTCAATTTTCAATTTTACTTCTTCAATTATTGATTGTGAACTAGAATATTTATATAAATATTTAATGACAATAATTTAATATAAATCTATTAGATTTTATTGTATCTATAATCATTTATTTATTAAAGTTTATTTAAGAAAATTATAAAAACTTTAGGAATTAAACTTTTACATTCTAAAAAATCAAAGAAATTTAAATAAAAATTTAGCAATTTTTTACATTTGAAATTATATTTGTAAATTTTAAACAATATAAAGACCAACAATTCAAATATTTTGTTATGAATATAGAATGATTGTATAAAGAGTTCTTCCAAATGTCTTTTGTCTTTTATATTTATTAATTTGGAATATCTCTACTTAAATATTGAATTTTATATAAAATTTTAACCTTCTCTCTTTCTCTCTTCCTCTATCTGCATCCCTATTTTTATACTCTATAAACTATCCACAAGAAACTTGTAAATAAATAATCTCTTTATTTTTAATAATGATTTAATAATATATTATTAACTTTCTAATTTTTAATTTTTTTTTAATAGTTATATTGTAAGGGTGCACAAAATAAAAGGCATACATTTTTTTTTTTAGCATTCTACGTACTCATTATCAATGAATAATCTAATTAATCTCACATTGTATTCATACACAATAAATTTTGTAAATAAGAATGTTGAAGATGACTTTTAATTCACCTACAATTATTTGTGAACTATGTGAATTGTCTATTTTTCTCTATTCTTGCATTATTTTCTTTTAACTTATTTGTCTTTTATATTTCTTACATTATAAGGTGAATTTGGTGCTAATATACCAGGGCACCATCTTATCTGAAGCTAGATTTTCTATCTAATGTAAATAAGCTAGTTTTACACTGTTCAAACCATAGCAAGTCACTCACATCAAGATTCAACATAGACCGTCTCATTTAATTATCAATACCATTGACGAAATATATGAATTAAGATTCCAATTGCAATAAGACTTTGTATCCAATGCAAAGTAAGTCAGTTTTACATTGTTCAAACAATAGCAAGTCACACACATCAAGATTCAACATAGATTGTATCATACAATTATCAATGTCATTGACAAAATATTTAAATTAAGATTTTGATTGCATACATTATAGACATGTACTGTTGTAATGAATGTTGACTTTTGGATAGTCAGTACTTTTTGAGCACCTAAAATTCTTTTGAAAGTTACCATTTAATATATCTTGAATGGGAACATTGCTCTTATTTTGTTTAAACTAAAAATTTAAATGGTAGGAACTATGACACTTGTGTCTCTTGTTTGAGTTTGTGGTTGCTTATAGTATGTTATCCCACCTATTTTCTAGTCCTACAATAACTTGTTACCCTAGAAATAACTAAGTGTCTCATCATCTAGGATGGAATGCCATTAAGAGGAAGTCATTTGTGTCTTCTAAGGAGTTCTATGAGGGAAAATCTCATCAAGGAGAAGCATGGTGGAGGTTTGGCTAGACATTTTGGTCGATATAAAACTATTTCTTTGGTTAGTGACAATGATTTTTTTAGTGGCAAATATTTGCCAATTGGCGATTCTGTCTCTTTGGGAAATCGTAATTTGGTGAATAAAAGCTTCATATGGGGTCAACCACATTGCCAAGATATTAAACAATTTGGGTCCAAATCCCAAGCTAATCGCTCATTAGTTTACACATGATTGGTCCCAAAACCTGGTCCAATCGCCAATATAATCTACATTTAGGACACAGTTATTTAATTTTTTTCGCCAACCTTTCCCTAATTTTTTCTTATTAGACAATGATATTTCGCTCTTAGAATAAAAATATATTTTCCACAGGGTTGAGCATCGCCTAGCATTTTACTGATGTGTGTCTCCAACTACCCTCGTTTAACCAACTACTTTATATTTTGGGCTTTGGGGCACATGCCTTTATTTCGAAAAGAATTAGATTTTATGTTATAATGTTTTTAAAATTAGGCTCAAAATAGAGCCAAGGCCATTGATCTATCTTACATCAATGGTTCAGATTAATTACTTTCACCATAAAAATGATAACATGAAAAGTGATGATGACCAAGTTGGCAATAAAAAATGATACATTATTAATTGAATCTTAATGGATTGGCAGACTACAAGTACAATGTAACATGTACACTTGGCATGTGGGTCATGGACCACTTGTGACTCTGTAAATTCACCAAAAAAATTTAAAAAATATCTCTATAGCAACCAACATATTAGCCAACTATATTAATATTTTGCAGTATATGAAACAATTAATTCGCCTCTTACATTACAAAAATGTTGATGACTCAAAAAAAAATTGCCTACATTTATTTACATACCGAAAAAATAAAATTAATTTGCCACAATTATTATTAATTTTTCACATAGAAATCAAAATTTTGCCAATATTAAATAATTTTCTCCCTTGCCTCAAACAAAAAAACTGCCCTTGATTAGAAAATTATTCTACAAATTTAATGTTGAATTTATCAACATTTTACATATTTTTCTTGGGAGAGGTTTCTTAATGTTATCCCTAGTTAGTGAGAATTATTGCTATTCACAATTGCAAAAAGATGTCAAGAAATTCATATGAAGTTGCAAAGTATGTTAGATGGCAAAAGGTGCCAAAAAAAAAATTAGGTTATATCAACCATTACCTATAACAAAGAAGTCATGGGAAGATGTCATAATGGACTTTGTTCTTGGTTTACCAAGGATTCAATGAGGGCATGATTCAATTTTTGTAGCACTATAGAATATCCAAAAAATATTCTTTCTTCTTTTTCTATCTATTTTTCTAAGATTTCCTTAATCTCTTTAAATGTCATATTTTATTCTAAAAAAATTGAAGCACTTTACAATTTGAATCCTTCCATACCATTGTTCATATGAAGTCTTACCATACTTATTTTGGAACATAACACGATCAATAGTGCATAAATCCATGTGTATAGCTTCTTTCTAGTAGATTATCTTCTTAGATCATAGTCCTTGTCACCTCTTGTATAGTTTGGTTCATTCTCTCCACAACATTGTTCTACTATGGTATCCTAGGAGTAGACAATTATTTTATAATACCACGCATATTAAAAAATATGTTAAATCCATCACTCTATTAGATCTTTAAGCATTTGACTATTTTATTAACTTTATTTTCAATTACAAGATTGAATATCTTGAATTTTTCTAATGCTTTAAACTTTTCTCTTAAGAATGTAACCCAAGTCATTCTAGAATGATAATGAATTTGAGCATAATATAGCTTTCACCTTGAAGACTCCTTATTCTGGTTGGATTGTGTAAGTATGTGTGCACCAAAACCAATAATTTTATACCATATTGTTCTTTTCCTCTTAAAGTTCCTTTTATCTATTTTCCCACTTAACATTCTCCAATTTTAAAAAAAATTGGTTTGGTTGTAGATCTCTAATATCTATTGTGAAACTAATCTTTATGAAACTGTTAAAGTTTATGTGACACATCTTTCGATCCCATAACTGGCTCTCATTGATTTGTGATGACAAAAAATTCCTTCTAATAGAATAAAAATATACATATATCCTCTTGTCTTTTTAGCTACAACAATAATTCAAATTTGGATATTTGGATTTCACAATCACCATCTTGTAAGATAATATTGTAACTATTTTTACACATTTGTCAAACATTTATAAGATTAAAATTCAATTATTTCACGTAATACACACAATGTGAGTATTATATTTTTCATCAAAACATATAGAGCCTATTATAAAAATTTGTGCAATCCAAACATCTCCAGATCTAATAGGACTACCATCATATTGTTTAGCTTTACAAAATTATTTTTGTCAACGGTCATATGATTAGAGCAACTAATGTCAATCATAATTTCTTTTTTATATCTTCTAACACTTAATGTGAAACTATGAAAATTTGAGTATTACTTTTAGAGATGTCATATTATTGACCTTAAGTTCAGGTTCAACCTCTTAATACAAAGCAATCAGTCACCTTCTTTTGATTCATCATCTAAGATGCTCACATCTTTATTAACACAATAGGCCTTCTTATTTAATTCTAATTTTGGTATTTTCTACCCTTTTTACCATCTATTAGCAATATGACAAACCCTTCCACACCTAAAACACTTAAAAGGTAAGAAATATTTATACTTATTGGCTCCTTTCTCAAGCCTCCTTACAAATTTTTCTTCTTCTTCATTAGTTCTCTCATCATCTAAATCTTCATTAGCCATTTTACTTTGATAGTATTCTTGGATCTAGTTTTTTATTTTCCAAACTTTCTCATCTCAAATGTGCTCAAAGGGCCAAACAATTATTCTCTAGCATTTTTTTCATATAATTGTAAACGTCTCCAATTATTGAAACCTTGTCATCGTATCTTTCTCTAGTAAATTCCTTAAAATATTCTCCCTTACATCAAAGTTTTCTCAATATTTGTAATCTCATTTACATAATAACCATTTAAAAAAAATAAATCTTCCTATATTTTCTCCTTCCATCATCAAGTTCTCATATCTACCTTTATCGATTCACATCAGTTTTCATTTCCTTCATAGACGTTTTAAAAAATTTCACAAAATTTAGAAGTAGTTTCTAATATCAAAGACTTTTCTTATTTAATTTTAGACAATGCATTGAAAATGACATATTTTTCTCTTTCATCTTATTCATAGGCTTCTACCTCATTTGGAGTAGTAGATCTATTTGTATGTAGTGTATATTTATTCTCCACAATTTTCCAATTCTCGTAACTCAAGTAAATTAGATACCCTCTCCCCTTAACTTTCCAAAAACTGTAGTTTAATCCATTAAAGGTAGGATAGTAACTTTATGCACCATTAGATTTCCATGAGCAATTTGGTTCACTATCAGGGGACCAATGATTCAATACCAATTATTGAACATGTTAGACAACTAAGTGGACACAAATCAATTGCAAAATAACCTTTTAACAACTTCACATATCTATCTACCTAGTAAATTAATTATATAACATTCAACCAAATTAGATATAAACATGAATAAGTACACACATAAATCATACACAATGAATATTGGAATTTTGAGTAGAAAACCCAATATGGGATAAACTATGAAGAAGCTAATTATCATGAATAAAAATATTGGCTAAGTTGATTTTTATAATCATGGGTGACTAAAGGAAGGGGAACTTCATTACCCAGATGTGCTTCCTACCTTGAGAAATAAGAGAGAAAAAACAAATCCACTAGTGAAGTACTACTTCCATAAGAAATATTTGGCTCACTACCTCCAATTTCTAACAACACACACCTTCTCACAACCCAACTTCACACTTTCACAAAAAATCATATAGTATACATGATGGATCTTCTTCCAAATCATTTCATCATAAATCTATTTTAGTCATCCTTACACACACACACACACACACACATTTTTGGCATTATGTTGTATTTTTCATTAGTGAAAACACTTACTCAACTCTGTATAGTTACTGAGCTCATCACTCAGTCTATAGTTTATACCGAGCATTCAATGGTTGCCAAGTAAGTTCATCAATTAAGCAGTTCATATCGAGCATTCTAGAAGCTACCGAGTGAAAGCAGACAGTGCGCAATCCAACAGTTATCATCAAGCAGTTAGTGGTCACCAAGCTTCGTAGTACTTATCAAGTCATCAGTTTGTGTGATGAGAAGCTAGTGTCTATCAAGTGATGGATGTGTAGTGTTGACTGAGTTCCAACAAGGTAAACAAAGGGTTCAGTATTTACAGAATGACACTATATCTACTGAGTCTCCAATGGTAATCAAGTTCAAAGCTACATTGTGTGATTAGTATGGACCAAGCCTCTACTTCTACTGAGTGCATGATGATGTCGAGTAATGCAGTGGACGCTGAGTATCAGAAGTTCATCAAGTTAGCTTACAAAACCCGAGTTTCTACTATTTGGATGACCTTGTATTTGTAAATATTGGAATGGTATATATATGTAATGTAATGTATCATTTGCAATGTGTGTAAGAAAGTATGGATGTATGGATATGTAATATTTTGAGAAGAGTGAATACGAATCAGCAATAGAGCAGAGTATTCAGCAAGATCTACAAGAAGTAGTAAAGTTATATCTGTCACAAGAGATGATCTGTACTTCAAGGATCTAATCAGCAATCAAGTTGTAAGTCAAATCTACTATTTCATCCTAATAGGTGACTCAGTTTTCTAAATTCTTTAACAGGGTAGACTTAATAGTCTTTCTTCAAATCTCTTAACAAAGTGCATACTTCATTGTATGTTTGTAAAACCTCTAACAAGGTGGATCTAGTAGTCCAAATTGCTCTTAACAGGGCAGATCATCAGAAGTGGTCAATGTAAGCCTTAATAGGCCAACTTTATACTACAGTAGTGAAGTTTTGTGGGTATCATTCCCACCCTAGTTTTACTTTCTATTTGGAAGGTTTCTGGGTCAACAAATTCTATGTTCATGTGTCATGAATGTTTATCTTTCAGTTTCCTATGCATGTAGTAAAGTAGATCAATTAATGGTGAATGGATCATGCTGATTAAGTGCTGAATTATTTAAAGGTTTTGAGGTTACTAATTCACCCCTCCCCTCTCAGTAACCTAGCTAGTCTTGATTATTTCCAACAACTATTATTAGAGCTCTGTGGTTCTCAAGATAAAGTTTGACAGCTTGAACAAAGATCAAGGACAATGGAGATATTCAGACTTGATAAAGCCATTGACAATGAGAAGCTAGATCTGGAGATGGCCATAGCTCAACTCAAAGATGCAAAAGAGCATCTTTCTCAATCCCTAAAAAGAAGGAAGGAACTTGCAAAACAAATGAATGACCACCAGTATGTTGAAGAAAAGATTGAAGACTTTTCCCCCTCCAACAGTTCAAATGAAGCAAATGAGGCAATCAAAGAACTCCTAGAAAAGAATGGCTCTCTACAAGAATAGGTAAGAAAAGTGAAAAGAGAACAAGAAATTCAGTCAATAAGAATGTGTGAAATCTTGGAACAAAGGAATAAGGCAAATGAAGACTTGGAGACAAGGAACAATGAAACTCAAAGTCAATCGCTTCAGCAAGAAAGTCTTATCAATCAACTCTCTAATGCAAACGACGAAATCATGAGTCTAAGATCTGAAAATGAAAGCTTAAGGAATGATTTAATCACTAAAAGACAAATCAATGAAAGATTGAAAGCTGATCTGAATTCAGAAAAATAACTCAATGAAAGGATAATGAAATCCTAAGCAAACATGGATCAATTGAATCAACAAAGTGAGCAAAATCTCTATAGGCAAAAAGGTAAAGCAGGACTTGGCTACAAAGAAGAATGTGAATCTTCTAAACAAGGTGCCCAAAGGAATCAAAGACCTACTTGCAATCATTGTGGTAAGTTAGGTCATACATCAAACGAATGTTGGAGCAATGTAAAGGCAAAATTCAGTGGAAAATGCTAAAATTGCAGTCAACATGGTCATAAAGCTAATAAATGCAAGGAGAAACCAAAATTTGAAGGTAAATGTCATAAATGCAAGAAACAAGGTCACAAGGCATCTGAATGTAGATCTAAACCATTCAATCTAGTTGAACAACTTGTAAAGGCAATATTTGGTTGGGACTACAATACTTAGTGTAGATGTAATTATTGTGAAGAATATGGACACATTGGCATAAACTATGCAAGGCATCACTTGAGGAAGAAGGATACTACAATAAGATGTTATAGATGCACTGAACTTGGTCACATAGCTAAGAATTGCATAAACATAGGAAAATTTGAAAATCAAAAGAAAGCTAAAGCTGATAATATCAGAAAGTAGATGAGATAGCAGTGGATTCCCAAATCTACTGAGCAAAATAGTTCAAATGATGGTCATGTCACTCAAGAAGTGGGTGACTCCACCATTTCCAATTAGATTCTCAAAGGAAGGATTGGAACTGTATCTTCAAGTCAAATCTCAAGCAGTTCCAATGAAAGGAAGAAAAATATCTAAATTAGTATTTCAGATACAAAGGGATCACAAGAGATCAGGTCATACTGAGCAAGGTTTGTCATAGACTCAACCGAGCTAGGTCGGGAGTAATAAATTTTTTGTTCAGTCGCTGAGTCACAAGCTTCTACCGAGCAAGTGAGTGGATGATAGTCTATCACGCACTATGTCATTATGGTGCCAAGCATTAATGGAGAATTTTTCATCAAAAAGGGTAGAATTCGACTTCATCTTTCACTGCGACTTCAGAATACTCAGAGCAGAGCGATTTCCAGTGCATCCAACCAATCTCGAGCAAATTTGTAGCAACGATTTTTTTGAATTTTTTTCTCATTTACTGAGCAACCATGGCATCTGGAAGCAGCAGCAATAATAAGGTAAAAAGAGGTTCTGAAATGTTGGTAAAAAGTGTAGAGTGGAAAGCACCCAATTTCAAGTTAGTTCTAGTAGTTGCGGTGTCACTAGATCCAAATGGAGCTCAATCTCAAATTCCTCCAAAGGTACTCCTAATTAACGATATTTACACTCATTTTAAGTGTTTTTTTCAAGAAATTGGAACCCTAGAGATGGATAGTGCCCTAGGAGAAATGTGCATTGATGGATCATTGAAACTTGAGCATAAGCATCTAGAGGTCAAAGGGTTAACCCATATTTCGCATATGCCGAGGAATTTTCAAATTAAGTGGATTAGGTATATTCTTAGTTGTGTGTGTAATGGTCAGTTGTGGTTAGAATAGCTAGTGTTGATCACAAAGAAAATGATACATAAGACCACAGATCTCCCTATGCTGAATAAGGCCAAAACTACCAAAACCCTAGGTTGGGAAGAACTTCTAAAGAAAACCCTAGCCAAGTGGGACAGTAGAGGTCAGAAGATTATCATAGTATCTGATGTAGAATTAAGGTTTGGTATTCATGTCATTTCTCACAAGATTTATAGCTCCAGTCATTTGAACAGTGTGCCATGTGAGGCAGTTGATCTAGCATATAAGGTTGTAAAGAAGAATTCGGAATTTGACCTATCGAAATTATTGTTAAAATAGCTGAACAAGAATATGGATAGTATCAGGACATCAAAGAACAACCCCTGTAAATTTGGTTCTTTGTTAACATGTCTTTTCTTTTATGTTCAAAAGTTTTTCCCATCAAAAGGTTTAGTAGTATGGAGGAAAGATACTCCAATTTTGTATTAGATTAATGAATTCATTGCAGAAATGGGAGAAAACTTTGATAGTATTATGGATAATTACTTTGAAGTTTTCAAGGAGAAAATGAACAACAGGTTCAGGATTCCTCCTAAGGTAGTCGAAGATTATAAAGATGATGTATTCTCTATGGTTGATTGTGATAGAGACCTCTTCCATATGAGGTTAACATTGATGAAACTAAAGAAATTATTGAAGCCCTGGTAAATGAGCCAGTAGATCCAAAGCTACCTATTTTTGGAACTTATGAAGAAGCCAAAGCCAAAATTGAGCTTGAAATCAAGTTACCTCAGGCTATAAGCAAAGGTAAGAGGAAGGTAGCCAAATTGAAAACTACAAGTGCCCCTCTCATGCTTACCAAGGGAAAAGGAGAGGATGAAGAAGAATCTGAAGAAGAAGAGCAGGAATCTGAGAAGGAGGCAGATTCTATGAAAAAGAAGGGTAGGGTAATTATTACCAAGCCACCCAAAGCCTCCATAACTGTATTCACAAGGAGATCTAAGAAGAAAGGTGGCAGCGAAGTTGTGTTCAATAAGCCCTCACTTACCTTCCAAGAAAGGTTGAAGCAAATGGAAGAAGGTGCAAGCATCACAAACTTCAAAACCTTAAAGTTTGAAACTAGAACAGATGTTGAGAAGATGCAAATTGAGAAGCTATTACTCAATAAAATGGGAAAATAGAAATATTCCCCTGATCAGATTGCCCCTCAAATTTCAAATGAATTATTGGCAAGATTGCAACCAAGATGGAGTTGTACAAACAAAAAAAAAACATATATGTGCAATCACTGAAGCAACTACTACCTAATCTCACAGATGCATAAGTTAAGGTAGCAATGAAAATGAATGAAGGTAAAATGATGATTAGATTTCATACATGTTTGATTTTAATCAAAGACATTGAGCATGTGGTTAGGGATGCTACAAACATGTGGAAAAACATCTATCATTTGCACAAGCCCAGTGAAGATCCAATAGAAATCAAGGGTGATGATGATGAAGAAGATAACACTCTATGTGTCACTTTTGATGTTGAGGACTATCGGGCATTAAAGAATGATGATGAAGAGAAAGAGGAAGAAGCCAAAGAGGAAGACAAGGAAGGAGATGAAGAGAATGATCCAATGAGAATAACAACACAAGTTGTAGCCTCCCTTCCTCACTCTCCACCAAATAATTTGGATTGGAGACAACTTTAGCAAATGTGATCGCAACTACAACAGACACATCATTTGTTCAATCACTATTTGCTCCCTCTCAACTCCAGGTATCAATAATGGAAGTGTCTACCACTTCATCTGCTGAGCAACAACCCTCCTCTTCATCAACTCCTGAGTCAACAACATCAACAGCATCCAGTTCTACAATTTTGTCAACTTCTTTAGCAGCATGTATAGTAAGTTCATCATCATGTTCTATAGTTTTGACTACTACAACTTTGTTTGCATCAATTTTTGTTCCAGTATGTTCTTCTATTGTAAGTACTCCAATTTGTGCTCCACCTGTTATCACTTCAATTTTGGGTAGCACATCAATTTTGGATTCTTTTAGCACTCTTGCAAGTATCTCCTTAGTTGGACCCATTCAAGTTTTTCAACTAGTCCAGCTATCTCTACAATTGTCTCTATTCCCAAGTCCAAGGTAGTAATGTCAGAAGTAGAACCAAGGACACCCCTAAAACTTTTGCTTATTGGTAAGGAAATCGATGAAGACATAGATCTGGACAAATAAATTGTAATTCCTAAATTGGATCTGGATACTACTACAGTTGAAGAAATGAGACTGGTTAGTCAGCTTTTGGAACAAAAGGCAAGGCAGAAGCAGTTAAGAGAGGAAAGAGACAGAGAATACCAAATAATAGTAACAGAGGCTATAGGTGTTGATGTGGGCTCATCTCAACACATTTTGCTACAGTTGGAAGAAGTAGTCAATAAGTTCAATGAGGACACTTCTAGTCAAGAGAAGTTAATTGAAAAGGCAGAGAAACAATTTGATAATAAGGTGCTTGAGCACATTGCTATTAACCAGGTAGAGCTATCTTCAATTTTGAGGAATCTTGAATATTCTTTCACCAATGTAACATCTCTTTTTGGCAAGCTTCTTGATGTTACCGAGTACACCATGGAGATAAAAGAAACTAAATAAGATTGATATAGATATGAAGGCTAGTGCTCAAAGGCTGCAACTTGACCCTAGCTCAAGCTTAGCACATCACATTAAGGTGAGATTTTTGTCAGATATGTAGGCAAAATTGTTGAGAGAAGAAGCAAGGATAGATCTACAAAACATGATCCTTCCAATCATGGAGACAATGCAAAAGCATATTGCATATTCAAAGACATTGGTCCAGGATAATAATTTCTCAATTATAGACCATATGATTGAACTTTCAGTAGAAGTTCAAGTGGCACTCTCCACCTGCAAAATTTTGCAAGAGAACTAGGATAAGACATTAGCTCTTATTCTCAAGGTATATTTCAAGTTTCTCTCTCATTTTAGTGTCTCTGTTTGAATATATTGCATAACTCTTTGGCATTATTGTCAAAAAGGGGGAGTAAGAGATATGTAGAGACAAAGGGGGAGAGAATATATTAATCTATGTACAAAATAAAAGAGAGAGACTATATATATTATGTCTTATGTATGGGGGAGATATGTGCAAATGTATATACAATAGCTTTACAAAGATAAATTTTGAAAAATCAAAATCAATGTATCAGTGTACATAAGTCTTGGTTTATAAATGTTTTTGACACTAGTGCCAAAGGGGGAGATTGTTGGCATTATGCTATATTTGTCATTAGTGACAACACTTACTCAACTCTGTATAGTTACCGAGCTCATCACTCAGTCTACAGTTTATACCGAGCATTCAATGGTTGCCAAGTAAGTTCATCAGTTAAGCAATTCATACTGAGCATTCCAAAAGCTACCAAGTGAAAGCAAACAATGCGCAGTCCAGCAGTTATCACCGAGCAGTTAGTGGTCATCGAGCTTCGTAGTACTTACCGAGTCATCAGTTTGTGTGATGAGAAGCCAGTGTCTATTGAGTGATGGATGTGTAGTGTTTACCGAGTTCCAGCAAGGTAAACAAAGGATTTAGTATCTACCGAGTGATCACTATATCTACCGAGTCTCCAATGGTCACCAAGTTTGAAGCTACGTCGTGTAATTAGTATGGACTAAGCCTCTACTTCTACCGAGTGCATGACGATGCCAAGTAATGCAGTGGACGCTGAGTATCAGAAGTTCACCAAGTCAACTTAAAAAACTTGAGTTTCTACTATTTGGCCAACTCAGTAATATTTTGTTTACTTGTGTTTCAGTCGACCTTGTATTTGTAAATATTGGAATAGTATATATATGTAATGTATTGTATCATTTGCAATGTACATAAGAAAGTATGAATGTATGGATATGTAACATTTTGAGAAGAGTGAATGCAAATTGACAATAGAGAAAAGTATTCAGCAAGGTCTACAAGGAGCGGTAAAGTTATATCTGTCATAAGAGGTGATCTATACTTCAAGGATCTAATCAGCAATCAAGTTGTAAGTCAGATCTACTATTTCATCCTAATAGGTGACTTAGTTTTCTAAATCCTTTAACTGGGTAGACTTAATAGTCTTTCTTCAAATCTCTTAACAGAGTGCACACTTCATTGTACATTTGTAAAACCTCTAACAAGGTGGATCTAGCAGTCCAAATTGCTCTTAATAGGGCAGATCATCAGAAGTGGTTAATGTAAGCCTTAACAAGCCAACTTTATATTGCAGTACTGAAGTTTTGTGGGTATCATCCCCACCCCAATTTTACTTTCTATTTGGAAGATTTTTGAGTCACCAAATTCTGTGTTCATGTGTCATGAATGTTTATCTTTTAGTTTCTTATGCATGCAGTAAAGTAGATCAACTAATGGTGAATGGATCATGCTGATTAAGTGCTGAATTAATTTAAAATTTTTGAAGTTACTGATTCACCCCTCCCCTCTCAATAACCTAGCATATATGTATGTATACGTATATATATCTATATATGCATATATATCTATGTATATACATATATACATATACATGTATATGTATATATGTATATACATATACATATACATATATATGTATATGTATACATGCATATATACATATTATACATATATATACATAATGTATAGGTACATACATACATACATACATACATATATATATGTATGTATATGTATATATATGTATACATATACATACACACAGACACACACACAAATACATATACATATACATATATATGAAAAAAAATAAAAATAAATAAAAATAAATGAATAAATGAATAAATAAATAAATAAATAAAAATAAATAAATAAATATATATATATATATATGAAAATACCAAGTCATCCAACAAAACATTATTTGAAATAGGTCTACAATAGATATTCCCACAATGGGGAAGATTGCATTATGGAGCACACCACATACACTACCTCAACTAAACCACACATTATCTATATACCATGCCAAAGCCCATGAATAAATAATATTGTTAGAAACCACACATCTTGAGCACATCAATATGACCCATTTATAGGACATATTACAAATCAAAGCATTAAAAGATCCTTGACACCAAACAAGCAGTACCATATCTCAAATAATATTGAATTCTAGACCACAATCAAGCACAAACATCACTAAAAACATCATCAAAAGACATTTTTCTAGAGAACAAACCATCGAGAGAACTAGCCTCCAAATCAATAGATCCTCAAAACCATATGTGTAATATATCAAAATCCTTGAGCACAACACCAACCACCAAAGCAATATGGTTCCATGAATGACAACCATACTAAGAGCAATAACATCAACAATTATGCAATACCATAAGCTTTGCAACAACAAAAAAAAATAATAATAAACCAATCACTACAACAACAATAATATCAACAATAAATTTTACAAAAAACTCTCCCTTTCCACAAATATAAGATTTATATATGCAACCAATATGCGTTCATTCAATGGTTTCTCACTTTTCTTTACTTTGGATGCTTCATTTACACTATGTTTTGGATTTGTAGTAGGAAGGGGCAAGGACTTTAAAGTGCACATGTTTTGCAATTTTTGACATATGTGTAAATATACCTTCTAGTATAAGGATGCTACAAATAAACATTAGTTGAATAATTCAAAGACATTGTGACAAGAGTGATAGTTTGAAATGATGGTTGATAATTTTACTTTTCCCTTTTTGTTCATATGTGATAATTAATTTGATGTGACTTATTTATTGGGCATTGAGAAAATGCTTGAATAAATTTGTCATTTTTTCTCGAACCATTTCATGGATTCTTCCATTCGACTACCAATCACCTCAGGAATATAACTTTTCTTTTGTAAGTAACAACAAGACTACAATATGTTTTCAAGACTTGAAGTGGGTCGACTTGGTTTGTAGCTTACTAGATGCTAGGAGTGGAATCAAATCATAGGTATAGGGTAACTCAGATATATGATCCATGTTTGTAGTTACAATTTTGGATGTAGGGGAGCTCAAGGGTATAGTTAAGAGTTTCACTTCAATTTGACTAAAAAATAGCTTTGAGGTAGTCCCAATGAGATTTTGGAAAACTTTACTATGACATTAGCGTTCCCACTCTTGCATATTTCAAAAAACTTCAAGCTCAAGGAAAATGTGAATTTGGTTCCTTTTTTCGTTTACTTCCTCACCTTTTCAATGTTCTAAAGACATAGAAATTTTTCTTGAACGAAGCCAACTTTCTTAGAAAAGTTGTTGGTTGGATGAAGATAGATAGATATAGTAGATGAAGGATTTGATCAATCTAGGTCAGAGAATGACACAAGAAACTTAAAAAGAAGTGTTTTAATTATTTTTACTATGCATTATAATAAGCTATTAAGATGTTAGAAATTAATATCAAGGATTTTATAAGTAACTTGATTTGTATTGTTGTTTGTATTATATATAAATGAAAGTGACCTCAAAATTATAATTTACTATTAAAACAATAAACAACAAAATTAATTGTTTCTCAATATTGTGATAAAATATCACTCCATAAATTACAATAAAATTTTATAAAAATATTATTTTCAGGTATTATATATATATTGCAATACTCTCTGTTCTCTTTTTGTTCTCTTTTTCGTGGAGGGTTTAGACCTCCGAAGCAAGTCACAAAGTCTGCGAGCTACCAACCAACGAAGGCCACTACATAAACAATTTAGGGACCCGATACGAACCCACTTGTACAATACTCTTTTCAATAAGAAAATAAACACTATTACTACAGTAGTAAGTGGCGCCTCTCAATGGATGAGAGTATTTAGTACAATACCATGTGGTACCGTTTAGGTGAATAGGAACAAGTCCTTTCAATGGATAAAGAAGAAGGTTTAGTTGTTTAAACTATACTCCTGCTGATGGGCCCAATCGTTCTCTGAGAGTTCTGACTCCCATGTATCTGCACAATCACAAGAAGCAATGTAGTATATTTAATCCTATACATAAGCAGAAGAAAATGAGGAGTTTGAAGAGAGAGAAAGTAGACCTTCCAAGCATCATGACTGTAGCCTGAGGATTTGTTCCCGGAGAGAAGAGAAACGTGGAGCCATCAATGACTCGAGCACCATCTACTCCAACTATTTTATACTCCTCATCAACAACACTACCCACCTGACATCCTCCATGATAATGCCATATTGTTGTAACTGTTTCCCTACAGAACTGCTCTAATGATCCCCCCCACCCTTCACTAGGCTTCCTAGGAATCAGATTTACAGGAGTTTCAAAGCTTGAATTCATGATCTTGGTAAGACTCGTGGTGGGGGAGATGAACTTTTTCATTGGGTTGGACTGAATGATCTTCTGGATGGTCCTTATTCCCTTCACACACCTCTCTAGATCCTTCGGGTGATCATAGTAATTGAATTTCACAATCGGATTGTCTTCAGCATTGCTACTGCTATTCAATTTCAGATAACCTCTCGAAAGAGGACCCTTCACCTTTTGTAGTATAGTCCCATCCTTGTTCGATACACTCTGTTTAATTTCCACCACACTTTACATTATTCCCCATAATCATAGTAATAATAATAATAGACATGAAATGAGCATTGTGGAAATGTGTGTTTATTACCTTATCAGAGAAACTAAATCCACTGCATGTCTCTATGTAGCTTCCAAACTTAGTGATACCCACTACTTGAATGAGAGAGATTGGCACAGGCGTTGCCAAGGGAATAGAGATGGTATTCATGGGATTGTCAGCCATGCCTTTCCCAACGGCAGGCTGGTCCATCACCACTTTTATTCCCATGGACTTCAACTCCTCAGCAGGCCCAATCCCACTCAGCATTAGCAACTGTGGGCTTCCCAATGCTCCACCACATACTATCACCTCACTTTTACCATCTTTCAAATAGACTCGCCCCTCTCTTCCATCACCATCTGTGAAAACAACGCCTTTCACTTTAGGCTTCCTTTCCCCTGCAAGCAAGCAAACAAACACACATTTGTATACCAGGTGATTAACACTGACATTTCCTATCTTTTTTCTAAAGAATTCATTATATGTTTCATCTTCTCTTTTCTTCAATAAGACCAATATGATATAATTTACCAAAACCTTAGAATGTTTGCGTAGATACCTTTTGCATCAAAGAGAAGACGTTGAACTGTTGCATGGAGCAAAACTGTGAGTTTTGTTGGATTGGCGCGTTGAAGAAGAATATCAGCTGCTGTAGAGCGATATCCTGACTGATTAAAAGTTGTCCCACCAAATTTGGTGCCAGGGATGTGATGATATGTGAAGCCATTGTAAGGTGAAACCCCTGCTTCGATTAGACCTTTGGCCACCGCATTCTGCCACTCATTTGGGGGTGGGCGATGGGCCACTACACTTTCCACCCACCGATATGAAGCCTCCACCTCCCCTCCCTCCAATCCCATCGCCTTCACCTCACTTGAACTCGCCCGTGTGTAAAATCCTGCATTCAGACACGTGCCTCCCCCCAACACTCTAGCCCTTGCATTTATCACCTATGCATTTAAATTATTTACGTCAGTAGTTGAACATGTTTTAATTCATTGTCTGATTATTTTTAATAGTTGTTATTTAAAAAGTTATTAATGTCTATCATAAAATATTCCAACTAGATCAAAATGAAACACACTCTTGATTTAAAGAGCAACAAAAGATTTCAACTGTAAAAGAGAACATGTCTAACATGATTAAATGTGCAATTATTGTAATATCTTTTTTTATGTCGTTCATGTACGGATTGCCACTTCCAAACTCTTAATTACCATTATTATTTTTCCCTATTATTGCCATAAAACGATACTAATAACCGATCACACATGTACTAATAAGTGATCATTTTTTAGATTTCTTGGTTGCTGGTTGGTCCATTTGTGCAAAAAGTACTCTAGCGGCTATTGGGGTCTTAGTGGCGAGTATCGGATGAACATTTCAAAATGACACTTTTAAACCACCTCACACTTTACGAGTTCTACAAAGAGCTCCATAAATGTGGGAAAACCAAATGGTTAGCTTTAAGCTCTTCACTCACATATGGAGGTTCACCGGAAAAATCAGCAAATTTCGATGTATGAATTAGGACTTATAGGTGCGTGAAGTTACCATGGGCATGGGTGGCTACTGGATCATTTTCCCTACACAAATCTTTTAAGATGTCATAAAACCTGTGGCTATCCAGGGAACTAGGGGAAATGACCTAATAGTCCGCCCATGCTAACTTTGTGCACCTACAGTTCTTAATTCACATGTGAAGAGCTTAAAGCTAATCTTTGGACTTTCCCACATTTATAGAGCTCTTGTAAAACTCGTAGTGTGAGAGTGGTCTGAAAGTGTCATTTTAAAAATTCGCCCAAAATCTACCACTAAGACCACCCAATAGCAACTCACCCAAAAAAAAGAAAAATACTTTTTGCACAAATGTACCAATCAGCAATCAAAAAACTAAAACATGCACAAACCCAAGAACTACTGAAAGAGCTATTGGTGTTCAGGTGATTTATTTTGAAACCGGAGTTTTTTGAGCGATCATTAGGAAAGAAGACTAACGGCTAATGTGACGGAAGTACATACATGAGTGACAACATAATTGACTCGTTTCCCCTAGACCTCAAAATACATAAAGAAAATTTACGAAAAACTCAACTAAATATTCACTAGGTAAAGCTGTTTGGATATTGCCGGAATTACCCCATCTTCAGATGTAAAAACCTGGGTGGTCGAGCGATTTGAAGCATAGTCGTACAAATTCGCTTCAAAATTGTCAATATTTGATATGTTTTGGTTAGCAAAGGGAGATCCACCTCTTTCCAGGAGGAGAACAGACATGTTCTGTGAGAGAGTGGCGGCAATACTACACCCGGCTGTTCCTCCTCCAACTACTATGTAATCGTACCCCGACTTCTTCCACTCCCCATTCTTTGCCTCCTTCACAAATGAATATTGCTCTCCACCTGAACAATATTTACTTTACTGTGTTGTTATTTTGTGAAATATAAATTATAGAGTATCAGTTGAAACATGAATGATAAAAAAATTATATAATTAATTAAAGAAAAAAAGTTCACATAATCATATAATCATAGACTCTAGGATATGATCTTGAACATCAAAAACGTCTCTCTAGATCTGGAATACTGCTGATAAAACTATGATGATAATCTTTTATATGATCATTCTGACAATACTTAAGTTGTTTACCTTGTGCAGAGATGTAGAGAAAGGCATGGAGGCCATGGAGGAGACATATGAGGAGCTTGCGCCTGAGTTGAAGGCCAGCCATATGAAGATAATCCCCACTTACAAACAGCTTGTCGATGTTTTTTCCACCTTGGCTAAGAAATGGGCCTCCTTAAATAATCCAGCCATATGAAGATAATCCCCACTTACAAACAGCTTGTCGATGTTTTTCCCGCCTTGGCTAAGAAGTGGCCCTCGTTAAATAATGCTGAATTGATAGTTAACGCGACATTTACCGACCCCAGGGGTTGCATGACTGCATTTTCCGTATGGATCTTTGTTCTTGTGGACATTATTCGTTTGGTAAGATTTTTTTTTAAAGAAGTGTGCAGTTTTCTTCTATGTGAATTGAAAATGGGTTGGATCTTCTAAATATTGTAGACATGTTTTTCTAAATTGCATTTATTGTTATATCATCTACTTTTGTTTTGAAAGAAGGGGATAAGATTGTTTCGTTTTGAAAATAAATAAAGATAATTGATTATAGGTGAGATGGAAATCATTTGCACAAAGTTTTCAATTATAGGTTTTTCTTATAATTGATTTTGTTATACATACGGTAGGTTGATAGTCAATTTGTTTAGTTGTGGAAATAAATATCACATTGGATAGAGATATATGAGCAACACAAAGAGTAGAGAGTTTATGAATATCATATTGGATAGAGAGATATATGAGCAACACAGAGTAGGGAGTTTATAAATATCACATTGGATAGAGAGAGATATGAGCAACACAAAGAGTAGAGAGTTTATAAATATTACATTGGAGAAATATGAGCAACACAAGGAGTAGAGAGTTTATGAATTCATCCTATATGAAATCTAACTAACAACCATCAATTAATAATTTCTAAGGGATGTGGAAACAAGTTAAGACTAGTTGTTCAATGACTACATCTATGGATTGACTTTATATAGATTAAAAATTGATTGAAACTTATAAATGGGTTAATATTATTTTCTACATCACATTTATTCTTATATCATCTAATTTTGTAGTTAAGGAAAGCATTTGGACTAAAATTTTCTAAATAAATATAAATTATTAATCATACCAAATATGGAAATTTAATGTGCAAGGTTTTTAAGTATTTGTTTTTATCATAATTGGTCTTGTCATAAGTATAGTAGCTTGATGCTCATTTTATTTAGTTTTTGAAACAAATATCACATTGGATAGTAAGATGTATGAACAATACAAGGAGTAGAGAGTTTATGAATTCATGGCATATGAGATCTCCAATATTAGGTTTACATTCATTCAATTACATTTTGTATAATAATAATTTTGGTTTGGATCTAACAAACAACCATCGATTAAAAACGAGGAACATGAAAACAAGTTAAAACTAGTTGATGCATGAGTACATCTATAGATTGACTTTATTATGTGTGTGTCTTATTTATGAATATTTTCTCAATGGATATTAAAATTCTTCTACTTTTATTTATAATATTTTATTTAGTAAGGTTTATTTAAGTGAGCAATTTGTTTCCATGTGAAGCTAAAAAATGTTGAAACTTATAAATAAGGGCAAAATTACTATCTACATCACATCGAATATTATTTCACCTACTTTAATTTATAAGGAAGTCTTTAGAATATGGACCCAACATTTTTCAAAATATAAGAGATTATTAATTATAGTAGAGGAGAAAACCACACATGCAACATTTTGCTTTTATTTATTTGTTTGTCACATTATATATCTTTTCATAAATATAGGAGTTTTTGATGGTCAATTTGATCAATTGTTGATATACATAACATTGATAAAAAAAACCAACATATAATGTTATTTATTAGTTCTTGCTAATAGGCAAGATACTATAGCATGCGGGTGAGATGCTTTTTCTAAACTTTTACTTAGCCAATCAAATGTTTGAATTTTTATGTATTCCTACTCTAATGTAATGTTTCTTTATATTAAAAAAACATTTCAGTTTTCAGAAAAATTATTTATCTTTAATTCTATAAGCTCGTACATTGAACAATTGTTATTCAAAAAAAAAATTAAAATTTTTCGTTGCTCGGACGATGAAATATTTATTTTGAACTTTGTTGTGTCAACGTATAGCACAGTGCATCATGGAACACATGTATTATTGTGAAATCTAAAAGCCAAAAGATCTACAAATATATACTGAAAATTTATTGCTTCCATCTGTATGTCAGCGAGATATTTGCTATTGTGTGAAGTGGTAGTAGTTAAAGTTTAATGTAGTCTACCAAAAATTTATCGGCATTGAATGTGGGGCAGCGGTTCAAATTGTACAAAAACTCCAGAATCTCGAACATTCACTTACTGTATTCGATCTTCCCTATTGTCATTGTCTCTCATCTGAATGAAGTTGCAGAGAGCATACTGAATAACATGAAAATAGAGGATATTTTAATGTACATTCCATTGCATATCCTCACAATGCAGACACTTCAAATAAATCCAAGATCTTCATGGACGGGTTCGTTGATTCATACTTAAAAGCCCTGTTGCAACCAAGCGTGTGCTCTGTGGAGGATAAAGGTAATACACATTGCCCTTTTCATTTTCTCGTCTTTTATTATCACCTCAACTCATAGAGTAAATAACATTTTAATTGATCTTGAGCTTAGTTTCTAAATTATAATAGTTGATTTATAAAACTTCTTTAATATATTTTGTGTTATTTTTTAATTTAGTTGTTAATATCAAACCAAATTTTATTATAACATGCTTGGTGTCATTATATTACATTGTCTTTGTGTAAGCAATGCATACAATTCTTTAAACTGGAGAATTCTATTCCTCACAATTTCACATGGGCTTTTAGGAAAAAGCACTCTACGCTACAGAGATGGATCGAGTCCAAATATGGGCAGAAAATTGTGTAAGGTTTTCATTTGATACTACTCAGATGATTCTTTGGTTTCTGTCTTCTCTTTCTCAATTGTATTTGCTTTCATTATTCTATCTAGCACTGGGAGCAGTATGTTCGGGACATAGCTTTCATTAGGATCTATTAAGCTACCATCACTATTACATTAATGTGCAGGCTGAATTATACATTTATGGTTTTTGCAGGTTCATTCATTTAGCACACAGGAGCCAATTTATTGAACCCTAGAAAGCTGGTTAGACTCAGTGAGCAACAATTTTTAGATTGTGACCATGAGGTCTATTTCTCTTGCAAAGTAGTTGATATTTTCAGACTTTTATCTTAAAAATAGACTATGGTAGTTAATTTAGATTTTTCCTTTGGAATTGGCACTATGATCCTTCAAATTTAGATGACAGTGACTCATGTTGCAATGGTGGGCCTATGTCAACTGCCTATGAGTATGCCTTGAAAGCTAGTGGGCTATAGAAAGAAGAAGACTATCCATACACTAGAGTTAATGAGACCTCCAAGTTTGACAAAACCAAAGTTGCAGCCAAGGTTGCTGACTTTGTTGGTCAAGAATGATCCATTAGTAGGTGAGAATTAACAAGCCTACTTATAACTACAAAGGTAATTTATACTCTGCTGATAAAGGCTCATTATTAATGCAGTGGGTATCAGTGTTGCTTCTTGCCCCATGTTTGTAGCAAAAGAAATCTACATCTTGGAGTATTGCTTCTAGGATATAGCCAAGCAACTAATGCCCCGAGTAGAATGAAGAAGAAGTCATACTAGATCATCAAGAATTCATGGGATCCTAACTAGACTGAACATGGTTACTACAAATTTTGCAAAGGATACAATGTTTGCAGAATCAACCATCATTGCTACAACCATAATCAATTAAAATGACAAACATTTGTCTATCAAACTTTGTTCAGATTTATAGAGTCAAGTTTGTTTAAAATTCCTTAATGTAGTACACATTTAAGGTTGAATTCTTCAGCCAAAAATGCCTACACCCTTTTGATTAGTGTCAAGGGTAGTACACACCTATGACTTGAAAGTTTCAATTAACTATATTCTCGTCTTACCATATGTTAACCCATGAATTCTTGATGATCCAATATGGCAATGAAGAGCAGTGGATCATAAAAACAAAAAATTGGATTTGAATCTGGTCTGGATGCTGACATGGTCCATCTATGGGGTCACTTATGGTTTTTTTCAAGGGCATTGGATTTGGCTGGAAGCAACAAGGGGAGAGCCTAAGTCAACCTGTAGATAAGAAATGTTATCTTTTATTATTTTGTATAGAAACAACAAAAATCTGTCTATCTACTATATTTTCCTATTTTTCCTATGGATGATAAGATGAATCACATGATATTCCCTTAAACTTGCGTGTTTAATTATTGCTTGCTTGCTGTTATTCTATTATTGTTTTAAATTGATGAATAGGAGATGTTTCGAATTGCATAATTTGATTTATCTTTGTAAACTTGTGTGTTTAGTTATTGCTTAATTGTTAGTTTGTTTTATTATTGGTTTAAATTGATAAGTAGGAGATATTTTTTATAGCAAGTTAATTGTCATATTGCTATCATAATTCATGTGTCTAGTTTTTTGAGTCAAACTCATTAAAAATGATCTAATTTTTTATTGCTCATTGACAATTTTGTTACAAATTACAAGATATAATAAAGATTAGCATATGAAACAAAATAATAACATAATGCTCCAACCAAATACTTAACGAAAAACTTAAACTATATTAAGCAACAACAAGAACCGGACGCTATGCTTCCTTGTTTATTTGTGTGTCATATTGTTGATCTTGTCATAAATATAATAGTTTGATGGTCAATTTGATCAATTTTTGAAATAAATAATTTTAACATGTTTGGATTTGGCACCTATCTGCCCAAATTTAGATTTGGTTGCGAAATCTCAGAATGAATACCTCCTCCTTCATGAGGATGATTCTTTTCTGATGGAACCTGGGGCCGTTCTTGATGATTGTGCTTGCTTGGACCCCAAGCCCTTCGGTGGTCCCATGATTATGGAGATCCCAAAGTCAAACTAGTTGGGGGATGTTGTTGGATCCAAGACTCCTATTGAATCTGGTGCTAAATCCACGTTCTCTTCAGGACCCACTAGACCCCTAATTTCCCTCCCCGATTTTGTGGTGGACTCGATTTCCTCAAGGTTTACCCTGTGCCTTGAAGGAAAGTTTATTTCTTTCTAACCTATGGTGGATATAGTTTGAAAATGGTGCTGAACAAAGTAGAAACTCACAGGCTCTGTCTCCATCTCTACGATGGTTGGGGCCCTCTTCCTTTTTAGATTCATGATTGAAAATGAAAGGGATGTGATCATGGCTACATATTGGAACTTTGACAAGCATCACTTGATGCAGAAAAAATGGAAGCCAGGTTTTAACCCACAAAGAGACCTTTATAGATCTAGCTCGGTCTGGATTTTCTTACCTGGGATCCCCTTGGAATTCTAGGATGAATGTGTTTAGATGGATTGGCAGCTCCTTTGGGCAATTCATAAAGATGGATTCAATGACTGGCTCAAACATCAAACTCGGCTTTGCTAGGATCTGTGTGAATGTGAAAATGAACAAACCCTTACCAACCACGATGGACCTAACATCTAAATGGGGAACTTGGTCGCAACCATTAGTCTATGAGAATGTTGCTCCTTTATGCCAAATATGTAACAACTTTGGTCATCTTTTTGTGGAGTTCTCGAAGAATGAGAAACTGAAGAACAAGGTATCTTCCCTAGGTGTGGAGGTGGTTGAGAGCTCGAAAACAACTGAAAGGATTGTTGTACCCACAACCTAGGAAAATATGGAGCTGGGTGGTTCCTTAAACACTTGCGTGGAGGAGCCTTAACTGAATGGAACCCCTTGATTGGGCGAGATCATAAGAACCCTAGTGAAAGAATGCACTGGTGTGCAAGGTAAGGAGAAATATGATTTATTGAATGCTGCTATTCAAGAAGAGGGGGAGACTGTTGACATGCTAAACCTGGAACCACATTTGAGTGATGGTATGCTGGACAAAGAACGGATTGCTAAGGGGGTAGAAAGCTATTGCAACCTACCTATTGACGTGGGGATGAGCTCATATCTTGATAATGGAACCCTTCTGGTCTCTATTCCTAGTATTGTGGAAGTCTTCTCCCTTACTTCAGAGGGCCCAAGCCTTGATCTCATAAGGAATGCTAGTGAATGGACGATCCCAAAGAGGGAGATCAAGGGGAATAGGGTAGATGTTGGATCGACTACGAGGATAGGGAGACCTCCAACCAGGAACATCCATCAAAAGGAAAGATAAAAGGATATTGCACAAGGGAACAAAAAACCCTGAAGGAAACCCAAAACCACAAAAGATGAAGATCATATCTTGGAATGTGAGAGGGCTAAATAGCCCCAGGAAGCGGTATGAAATCAAATAGAATCATTGAACTTAACACTGATATGATTCTTCTATAGGAAGTTAAAATGAATGTGTATGTTTTTTCACAAGTGGCTAATTATATTTGGCTAGGTGCTAAATATACCTATAGTGAAGCTAATGGAGCTTTTGGTGGTATTGCTATGATGTGGAATCCTAATAGGGCTGTGAGCATGGATATTTCTATTAGCACCCATTTTTTTGTCATAAGCTTCACCACTCGCAATGGTAGGACTGTTGTTTGGAATGAGGCTACTACTGTGGTAGATTCCATGAGACAAGGGAAATTTTTGTGTATAGGAGACTTCAACACCCCACTATACCCTTTTGAGAAATTGGAGGGATTGGAGGATTTTTTGAATAACATGTAGAACTTGGAGGATTTTTTGAGAAGAAATGATCTAATTGATATTGAACTGCAAGGCTCTATTTTTTCCTAGTCTAATAGCAAAATGGGGAAATTTTTTATTCAAGTTAGCCTTGACAGGGCTCTAATCTCTTTGAGATGGGATATTCTCCAGCACACCTCCCTAAAGGTTTTTCCAAGGACTATCTCGAATCATTCGATGATACTTCTCTCCTAGACTCAAAAGGCTACTAGGCGAAGGCCTTTTAGGTATGAGATCATGTGGCACTCGCACATTGAATTTAGGAACTATATTGCATGGTGGTGGAAGGATCTGGTGGAAAGCATTGCCATGTTCTATGTTGCTAGAAAGCTTGAAAAAATCGTAAAGGAGGTGAAAGATTGGAGAAAATCCTTGTTTGGGATTTTATCTAAGGAAAAGAAGGTTATGGAGAAAAAGTTGGAAGCCCTCCAGATGCAACTTGCACAAAACAACGTGCAGATTGAGCAGCAACAGGAGGAGAGAAAATGTAGAGATGAATGGAGAACTCTTCTAAAATTTAGGGAGGAAGTTTTTTGGAAACAAAGATCTAAGATACAATGGTTGAAGGAGGGAGACAAAAACATAATTTTTTTTCACAAATCAGCCTCAAGATGAAAAAAGAGAAACACTATCAATAGCTTGATGGATGATACTGACCACAAGGTCACTGAAATGGAATAGATAGAGGATAAAGTCAATTCCTATTTCCAAGAAATGTATAAACCCCTAGTGGCTCAGGTTAACAACAACATACAAAATGATATATTTTGAGGTTGTTTCAACTGGTGATTGATAGTCAAATGAATGTGAAGATGACATGCAAGGTCGAAGAAGAGGAAGTTGGAAAGGCTATTTTCAGTATGGATTAATATAAAGCTCTTGGTTTAGATGGGTTTCCTTCTGCTTTCTTCCAAGAATTTTGGGACATTGTTAAGTATGATGTTACCCATGCTGCTTGTGACTTTGTTGGAACGAGAAAGCTACTGAAGGAAATCAACCAAACCTTCATTGTTATTAGTCCTAAGATGGAGGATCCTCAGAGACTAGAAGACTTCAGACCCATCAACCTTTGTAATAGAATTTACAAGGTTCTTGCTAAGATTATGGTGAATTGCATCAAGCCTCTCCTAGACAAATTCATTGGCCCCTTTCAAAGTGGCTTTGTGCTTGGGAGGAAAATTCTTGATGCGTTTATAACTACCCATGAGGTGATACACTCTATGGAAAGGTCTAAGAACCCAGGTATGGCTCTTAAAATGGATATCTCCAAATCTTATGATAAGGTCGAGTGTGAATTCCTCTTTGCTATTCTTGCCAAACTTAGCTTTATTGAGAAGGTCAATAATATTATAAAAAATTTTACCTCTGTTACTTTCTCGTTGATCACCAATGGAGCTCTTGGCAATTTTTTCTTGTCCTCCCAAGGTCTTTGCCAAGGTGACCCCTTGTCTCCCTACCTTTTTATTATTGTAGTGGAAGTGCTAAGAATTTTTTTAGTGTCATTGGCTAACTCTGACAGAATCAAGGGCATTAAATCAATCTCTTGGTATCCCCCACAAATCATACATTAGTTTGTGGATGACACCTTCTTATTCAACATCTCCTCCATCCATGAAGCCAGAGAATGGAAAGTCACCCTGAATTAGTATGCATTGGTCTCTGGTCAATGCATAAATTACCAGAAAAGAAAAATCTTTTTCTTCAACACCATTTCCAGCTTGAGAGATAAGTTGACAAGTATTCTTGGTTGTTAGGAGGCATCCCTCCCAGATACTTATCTTGGCCTACCACTCACAATTAAGGAAGTTCTCAACTAGTTTTGGAATGATTTGGTTTAATGCTTCCAAAAAGGGTTGGCGGGTTGGAAAGGGAAAATCGTGAGTAATGCTGGGAAACTCTAGCTTCTCTCCACCCCCTGCAAGGTATCCCGATGTATTTAATACCCATTTTCAAAATCCCAAGTAGGTTTAGAGACATTATTGATAAAATCAAGCGAAAATTCTTATGGTCTGGAACTAAAGAGAAATTAAGAATGAATTTGGTTAGTCAGGAGAAAGTCTGTTGACCAAAAGCTCTTGGTGGTCTAAATTTAAGAGGAAAAGGAAACTTGAACAAGGCATTGTTAACCAAAATTGCTTGGAATTTGGTGAGCTCTCAAGGAAGCTGGTGCAACATAATTAAGGCTAAATACCTTGGGGGATTATCTCCTCACTAATTCCCCTGGGCATGTGATCTCCCCTAGGGCTCCAAGATCTAGAACAACATGGTTAATACTAGAAAAATCCTGAAAAAGGGGTGCCACTGGATTATGGGGAATGAGAATTATATTAATTTATGGAAGGATCAATGGATTCATGATAGTCCTGTCATGCACACTAAGTTCCTACCTCTATGGGAGAAGTGCACCAGATTGTATGGCCCTCAAATTCGAAACTTCATCACCCCTGAAAGACAATGGGTCACTTTTCAAAACCTTGAGCCTATTGATTTGGGAATTGCTCAGGAGATACATGACCTTCTTCATACCTATAGGATCCCCCTTGATCTGTTTGAGGACTCCTTGTTGTGGAAACTCACACCCTCGGGAGAGTTTACAATCAAGTCTTCTTATCTCTGCTGCATGGGGGAGATGGTTTCCCAGGCTGATTGGAAAAAAGCTTGGCACCCTTGGATCCTAACAAAGATAAACTTCTTCTAGTTTGCAACTTTGCATGGATTGATACTCACTATTGATAACCTACAACATAGAGGTGCCAACTCGCTAACTATTGTATTTTATGTCTTCAAGATGTGAAATCTATTCCACACCTGCTTATCCACTACCCCTTTTCTACAACTATGTAGAGGGAAGTTCTTTCCCTATGGAAGGTCCAATGGTGTATGAAGAATGAGTTGAAATAATTTATTCATTAGAATAGGTCAATGGTGCATCCTTATCTCATAAACTTATGGTCAATTATCCCCCCATATGTTACTTGGCATATCTGGAAGGAAAGGAACAATAAGATCTTCAGCCAATACCAGTATGGGGGTGGCCCAATAGGTTATTAGGCTCATAAAAGAATGCAGTGGGATCTAGCATTGGAAACCCCCCAAATCCTCTAGGTATTCTAGACATGAAATGGGCTTCGACATGGAATGTTGAATCAATCGTGGCACAATTTGACAATTCTAAACTCCTAGCTAGGAAGAAGATGGTATGGCTCCCTCCCCCTCCATCTTAGTTCAAACTAAAATTTGATGGTTCATCCATGATGGGCAGCATCGCAGTGGGAGGTATCCTCCATATTAGTATGAGAAATATGGTGGTCGCCTATGTTGGTAACTATGAAGGAGGCTCCAACAATGAAATAGAAGCTATAATGCTCTTGTGGGGGTTGAGGATTGTGAGAGCTCGGAGGATCGATAAGCTTGCCATTGAGGGGGATTCTATGCTTATCATTAAGGTCGCTAAGGGAGAAGGACAGAGTAATTGGTCGATTAAACTCACACTCGAGGAAATTTGAAGGTTCTTGGAAGACTACCATGGCATCCAAGTGGCGCACATAGATCAGGAAGGGAATGGCATGGCAAATGAGCTTGGCAAATTTGGCCATGGTGTCAGGGATTTGATGGAGTGGGAGGACGTCAAAATGTTGCCATCATCAACACAAGTGGTGATGGAAAGGGAGTGTACTTTCAAAAATGCCATATGATGAATCAAAATAGGTGGCAAGCTATATTTTTTCCACGGGGGCATGAGGACAAGGTAATCCATAAAGGGCTTGTTTGGAAAGATTGTATGAGGATATGCATTAATATTTCGACTACCATGAATAGTGATTACTGTCGTAAAAGGACACAAAGGGGTGATTTGGCGAGATATAGAAAACATCCTACTAATAATCATAATGACAACTTATTATATTCTTGCACTAACTATAGCTAGCATCAATCGTTTATGGAGAGAAAGAGATAGCTCACATGTGCCATAGAGGATGGATTTTTGTCTTTCAGGAAACTTTGTCAAATTATGATGACTATGCAATGTCTTTTCATTTTTATCATTCAGGCTTCTAATTTTATATTTCATACCTACAAAGAGGCTATGTTGTCTGAAGATTTGGTTGTCGACCCCGAGTGAAGACATGGGTGTTAGTGATCGCATAGAACCGATTTGTGTGGAGAAGGGCATCTATAACAATGAGGTGGTGATGGTCTACTTGCAAGAAGCTGATCTCTTACTGTATATGGAGGGAATGGGGAAGCATGACGAGATTGTCTCGATGCAGTGCTTCCAAACTTAGAAGGATAGAAAGGTGATTGTCAATGGTATGGAATTTGAAATCTCTAAGCAAATCATGGCGAGGACTAGAGATTTTACTATAGAACAAAAGAAATGGTGGAGGTAGGATAAGGTTAATGAGGAGCCTAATTTGCAAATTTTTTTAAAACTCAAGAAGGAACTGACGTGAATGCACAAAGGATTTTTACGGGAAGCCCTCCCTATGCCTTGGGACACCATCTGCTATGTGATTATGTGGTATATCACCCTTGAGGACTGATTTTAGATAATCTATTATTATCACTTCCCCATTTTGAATCACTTCAGGAATCTTGACCATATTTCCTTCCTATTTTTGTTATTGCATTTGCTAGAAGATTATATTTTTGAGGTCAGGAGGAAACATGAGGGTAAAACTTTCTAAACATGAGGGTAAAACTTTCTACCTTATCCACCAGGGGCTTATGAACAAGTTGTATATCTAGCACCTAGCCCAAAACTTGCCTCTTTTGGTTAACCCTCTGGCCTTGCTGACCCCCAAGTCTCCTTGGACCTTATACTTGGGCCTAGCCATAAGAAGTTTAGGAAAACCCATGGCTCGGAAGTCAAAATGGACCTGGAAGCCAAAATCTACCTCATAGATTCAGACTCAGATACTAAGAAGGGTTTAGATATTAAGAAAGGTATATAGAGCACCAGGAGAACTAGTAAGCACTTCCAATTAGATAAATTCAAGTCCCCCCCCCCCCCCCCCCCCAAACAAGATTTCACCTTTTAGTCTTTTGACAGTGATGCCAAACTTGCGAGAAAGAAGAGATTACCTCAGTTTGCCCCTAGCCCTCTCAGCCCTTCCCATATCTCCAAAACCCTAGAGGCTACCCCAACTAGAAGTGGGGAGGGGGACATCACTTACCCTAAGAAAGAACTCAACAAAGACACTGGAAAGAAAGGGAAGCACAACCATAGTAAGGCAAGACTGGAAAGGCTAGAACATTCTATGAAGGACCTGGCTAATAGTCAAACTAGTATCTACCAGTGATTTGAAACATTGGTGGAGTTTTTAACCAAGGTCATGCACTCTGTAGCAACAAGAGCTTATACTTCTTGTAGGCTAAGAAGGAGGAGAAGGATTTGGGAAAAGCTATTGAGACCACTCAATCCATCTGTGGCTTTCTGGTGGAGGACTGGCTAAAGACCATTCTAGACAAACCCGTTAAGGGGGAGGGGGAGTATGCTGCTGAGAAAAAGGAGGAGGACAAGCAAGGGCAAGAAGAGGGCAGTTAGCCTTGGTTCTGGTGTTTGCATGTGTAGTTTTATTATGCTTAGTACTTTGAACTTGATACCCCGTGGGGTCTTAGCTTCTAAGATTATGTTGATTAAGAGAAACATTTTGTATAGGAGCTACTAGTAAATTTTACATCTTTTGTGGATATTAGTCAAAGGTATGATATTACCGTTAATCATGTCATGGACATTTTTTGTTTTTTGACGTTTAAAGATGGCATAGGATAGACAATTGAGAGGTTATCTCCGATTGATTATTCAACTGTTTGTTACCCGGGGTCAGCCCCTTGTTCTTTTTTGGATGTTATCTAAAACTTCAAAAACATGTAAGGTAATGTGTAGGATCATGGTCAACCAAACTATGGCCTTACGTGGCAGTGAAAAACCAACAAATTAGGGTTATGTTAACTTGACATGTAATTTGAAAGTAGTTATGGGCTTTATATCAAAAAGTTGTAAGAAAATAATATGCAGAAAATTGAATATAGTTTCTAAACTACTAGGCCTTATTTGGAGAAAATTTATTGATTGGTCAAAATTTTGGATTTTAATGCAGTACTACAAAAAGTGCAAAGTGAAAATAAAAACTAGGTGTATGTCTGATCACCTTAATCAAAATTGAATGATAATATTTTTAAATATAAAAAGTAGACTCATGATCGGATGTGACACATATTTTTGGGTATTTTTATTCCAAATAAATAATTAAATATGAATTTTCTACCATAACTTTTCAGAATAAAAAACTCCAGTGTCTGACCACCTTAACTAATTGAAAACTTTACAAAGTTATTTTTTTCTTATACTAGGCAAAACATAGAATGTGATGAAACTTTTGGATTTTAAAAATGTTATACCGTTTGAAAGTTATAGCTATTTTTAAATTAATACATCAATCAACAATTTACAAACATCTTCATTAGAAATTAACTAATAAATACTTAAAGAGATCAAATTTCCACAATCCATTGCATAATATTGATTTGTTTCTGGATTCAATGGTGTAAAGATTTTTACCATTAATGTTAATTTTGTTTTGCATCTCTTGCTCTCTTTTCATCCTGATGAAGGATCATGTAGTGTGATTCGAAATGTTGATGGTAAAATCTTTACACAATCGATTCCAGAAACAAATCAATATTAATAAATACTTATTGAACTCATAATTTGAAAATAATTATATCGATGGAATCTTGAGAGTATTCTCAAAAAGCCCTTTTCATCTCATTTAATTTGGATGAAAAAAATAATTGTCAAATGACCACTCGAAGTCTGAATATGAGGGAAACATGTCTCAAACACAATTTTTGAGTTGACCAAATAGGTTTGGTAAATACCAAGCCTAATCAGGTACCCAAAATGTGGTGGCAAAACACGAAATTTTAAAAATTGAGGTGGAAACTAATTGAACATTTTAAACTAAAAACTAACAATCATATTTAAATATGTGTTCACATTTAAGATATAATGATCTATTTGAATATTATTTTTATTATATATTATATAACAAATTTTATTGCTATAATATTATATATGATATTAAATATGATTAGATAATATACTAGGATCATACTACTATATATTATAATATATTATTATTATAATTATTATAAACTCAAATATATATTATTACATATATTACTATAATATATATTTGAACATAGTATTATAAATTATTACATAGTATTATATAGTTTATTAAATTATAATATGATTAATTACCATATGTCCGTAGGGGTCCTAGAATTCGTAGGGACACATATCGCAATGCAATGGGTCAAATGGGGTAGTAGGTTCGCCTACAACCACATTTGACCCATTTGATCGAATATGATATGTCCCTAGGGGTCCTAGGATTCCTAGGGGCACAAGTCATGATGTAATGGGTCGAATGGGGTAGTAGGGTCACCTACAACTCCATACGACCAATATTATTGATTACCATATGCCCCTAGGGGTCCTAGGACCCCTAGGGACACATGTCACGATGCAATGGGTTGAATGGGGTTGTAAGTTTTCCTACGAACCCATTCAACTGATATGATCAATTATTATATGTCCCTAGAAGTCTTAGGATCCCTAGGGACACATGTCATGATTTAATGGGTCAAATGGGGTTGTAGGTTTGCCTACAACACCATTCAACCCATATGATCAATTACCATATGTCCGTAGGGGTCCTAGGACCCCTAGAGATACATGTCATGATGCAATGGGTCAAATGGGGTCATAGGTTGGCCTATGACCCAATTTGACCCATATGAACAATTACCATATGTCCCCTAGGGTCGTAGGACCCCTAGGGACACATGTCATGATGCAATGTGTTGAATGGGGTTGTAGGTTTGCCTACAACCCCATTTGACCCATATGATTGATTAACATATATTCCTAGGGGTCCTAAGATCCCTAGTGACATATGTCACGATGTAATGTGTCAAATATGGTCGTAGGTTCACTTACAACCCGATTCAAAACATATGATCAATTACCATAGTCCCTAGGGGTCTTAAGAACACATGTCATGATGCAATGTGTCGAATGGGGTCATAGGTTTTTTTATGACCTCATTTGACCCATATGCTTGAATATCACATCCTTAGGGGTCATAGGACCCTTAGGGACACATATTGTGATACAAGGTGTCGAATGGGGTTATAGGTTCACCTACGACCCCATTCGACCCATATGATCAATTACGATATGTCCCTAGCAATGTTAGGATCCTTAGGGACAGATGTTGTGATGCAATATGTTGAATGGGGTCATAGGTTCACCTACAACCCCATTCAACCTGTATGATAGATTACCATATGTCCCTAGGAGTCCTAGAACCCCTAGGGACACATATCACAATGCTTGATGTTTCAAATGGGGTCATAGGTTAGCCTATGACCCCATTCGACCCATATGATGGATTACCATATGTCCCTAGGGTTCCTAGGACCCCTAGTGACACATGTCATGATGCAATAGGTCAAATGGGGTCGTAGGTTAGCCTACAACCCCATTCAACCCATATGATCGATTACCATATGTTTGTAGGGGTCCTAGGACCACTAGGGACTTTGGCCCATTTGTTTGATTATCATATGACCCCTAGGGACATATGTCATGAAGCAATATGTCGAATGGGGTCATAGCTTCACCTATGACCCTATTCGACCCATATGATCAATTACCATATGTTCCTAGGGGTCCCTTAGGGACACACGTCATGATGTAATGTGTCAAATGGGATCGTAGGCAAGAATGATGTCAACCCCTTTCGACCCATATGATCGATTACCATATGTCCCTAGGGGTCCTAGGAACCCTAGGGACACATGTTGCAATGTAATGTGTTGAATGGAGTTTTAGATTCACCTACGACCCGATTTGACCCACATGATCAATTACCATATGTCCCTAGGGACACATGTTGCGATGCATTTGGTCAAATGGGGTTGTAGGTTTGGCTACAATCCCATTCGACCCATATGATCGATTACCATATGTCCCTAGGGGTCTTAGGACCCCTAGGGACACATGTCATGGTGCAATGTGTTGAATGGGGTCATAGGTTAGCCTATGACTCCATTAAACCCATATGGTCAATTACCATATGTTCCTAAGGGTCCTAGGACCCCTAAGGACACATGTTGCGATGCAATGTGTCGAATGGGGTCATAGGTTTGCCTATGATGTCATTCGACCCATATGATTGATTACCGTATGTCCTTAGGGGTCCTAGAATCCCTAGGGACACATGTTGTGATGTAATGGGTCGAATGGGATCATGGGTTTGCCTACGACCCCATTTAACCCATTGCATTGATTACATTAATAATAATAATACATTGCTATATTATATAATAATAATAAAAATACATTACTATATTATATAATAATAATATATTCCTATTTAATAATAATTGATTTTATATACTAATATATAATAATATATACTATTGTATATTTCCCACACGAAAGATCACCATCAAGGCCTATGATGAAGTTGAACAACCTTTTAAAGGTCTTATTGTGTTGTCGATCTGTACGGGTCCCATTGAAAATGATGTGGTCTTTCAAGTTTTAGACATCCTACTAGCATATAATCTGTTGCTAGGAAGACCATGGATTCATGACATGCATGCGATATTGTTAACGTACCATCAATGTATAAAATTCCCCTTCAATGGTACTAAGATAGTTATTCTAGGGGACAATTCAATGTCTATCAACACACTCATTCATATTCTTTAGATCCTCTTATTTGATAGTATAAATTATGATATCAATGATATTTGGAAAATGTTTGATGATGTTGACCCGAAGTTTCAAAAGATGCTTGAGGGTGATGTAGGATTTGAAATGCTTGATAGTTTAAAAACATGTATGGGGTATCAATTTGTGACTATAAAGTGACTAGAGTAATTGATGAGAAAGCTAGCTATGTAGGGTTTTGTAAAACTATTTGTTTTTGAAGTATTAGATAGAAATCAAAGAGATGGGGGGTTGACCCCAAGTAACAAAAAGGCTAAAGAATCAGCAAGAGGTAACCTCCCAGTTATCTAACCTATACCATCTTTAAACTTCAAAAAATAGAATATGTCCATAGCATAATTGACTATATTATCAGTCCCGAGTCTAATGTGCATAACACACTATAAAATAGACCTACAACTTCTAAACAAAGAAGTGCTACTAATCAACCTAAACATAAGAACTAAACCCCCAGGGGGTACCAAGTTTGAAGTATTGAGCATATAAAAACTCAGAGAAAAAAACACTAGAACCAGGGCTAGCTACCCCTTCCTACCCTTGTTTGTTTTTCTTCTTTTCCTCGAGAACATCCTTGTCCGCATCCTCCCACTCCACCTTGATTGGTTTATTTAGGATGGTCTTTAGCTAGTCCTCTGCCAAGAACCCATAGATGGAACATGTGATCTTAGTAGCTTTGCCTAGGTCCTTCTCCTCCTTGTTAACCTGAAAGAAGTATAAAGTTGTGGCCATGGAGTGCATGAACTTGGTGGAAAACTCCACCAAAGTATTGAATCTCTGGCATATCCTAGTTTTATTGTCAGCCAAGTCCTTCATAGACTGCTCTAGCCTTTCCAATCTTTCCTTGTTGTGACTATGCTTCCCTTTCTTCCTAGTTTCTTTATTGGTTTCTTTCCTAGGGGAATTGATATCCTCCCCCAACTCCTAGCTAGGGTAGCCTCCAGGGTTTCAGAAATGTGGGAAGGGCTAAGGGGGATGTGGGCTAGATTGTTGACTTGAGGCAATCTCTTGTTTCTCACATGTTTGACATTGCTTTCAGAAGACTCAGAGGTGGAATCCTACTTGGGGGGAGGGACTTGAATTTTTCTAATTGGAGATGTTTATTGGTTTGCTTGGTGCTCTGTGAACCCTTCCTAGTATTTGAATTTGACTCAATGAGGCTAGTTTTGACCTCAAGGTCAATTTTGACTTCCGAGCTAGGGGTTTTCTTGAACTTCTTATGGCTAGGGCCAGGGCCTAGGTTCAAGGAGACTTGAGGGGTGACTAAAGCCAGAGGTTTAACCAAAAGAGGCTGGTTTTGGGCTAGGTGATGGGTATACACTTTTTTCATAAGCTCCTGGTAGATTAGGTAGAAAGTTTTACCCTCCTCATGTTTCCTTCTTGCCTTAAAAGTACAATCTTCTACCGAATGCAATAACAGATACAAGAAGGAAATGTGGTCAAGATTCCTAAAGTGATTCAAAATAGGGAAGTGGTAATAATAGATTACTTGAAAGTGGTCCTCTAGGGTGATATACTGCATGATCACATAATAGATGGCGTCCCAAGGCTTAGGGAGGGCTTCCTGTGAAAATCCTCAGCGCATTTGCGTCGGTTCTTCCTTGAGTTTGAAAAACTTCCACAAACTGGCTTTGTCATTAACCTAGGCTTATCTCCACCATTTCTTTCCTTCCATAGTAAAATCTTTGACCCTCACTATGGTTTCCTTAGAGATTTCAAATCCTATTCCATTGATAGTTACCTTCTTGTTCTTTCAAGTCTGGAAGAACTGCATTGGGACAATCTCATCGTGCTTCCCCATACCCTCCATATATGGTAAGAGGCCGCCTTCTAGTAAGTATACCATTATTGCCTCACTTTTGTGAATTCCTTCCTCCATGCCCATTGGTTCAATGTGAATCACTAACACCCATGCCTTCTCCAAGTTTGACCACCAATTCTTTAGAGGACATAGCCCTGTTGCAGGTATAATAGTTACAGTAAATAGAATGAAAAGCCTCAATGATACAAATGAAAAGGCTTTGCATACTCATCATAACTCTGCAATGTTTCCTGAAAAGCAAAAATCCACCCTCTGCAATACATGTGAGCAACCTCTTTCCATCCATAAACGATAGACAGTAGTTGTGATTTGTGTGAGAATTCTACAACTTGTCATTTTAATTATTAGTCTATTCTTTATATCTCGCTAAATCCCCCCTCTGCATCCTTTTTTGGTAGTAATCAATACTTACACCAGTCGAAACATTAATGAATATCATCATACAATCTTTCCAAAAAAGCCTTTTATGAAGCACCTTGTCCTTATGCCCACATGGAAATAAGGAAGCTTGCCACTTTTTATTATTATTCATGTGGCGTTATTGAAAGTATACTCCCTTTCCATCACCACTTGCATTGATGATAACAATAGTTTGATGTCCTCCCATTCCACTAACCTCATGACACCATGGATAAATTTGGCCAGCTCATCTGCCACTCCATTCCCTTCCCAATATATGTGTGCCATGTGGTAGTCTTCCATCAACCTTCAGATTTCATCGATTATGATTTTAATCGACTAGTTGCTCTAACCCTCATCCTTAGCAACCTTAATGATAAGCATAGTGTCCCCCTCAATGACCATCTTATTGATTCCCCAGGCTCACAATTCTCAACCCCCATAGGAGCCCCTGGGCTTTAGCTTCATTGTTAGAGACTCCTCTACAGTTTCCAGAATAGGCAGCCACCATATCTCCCATGCTGTTATGGAGGACATCTCCCACTGTTGTGCTCCCCATCATG
Source organism: Cupressus sempervirens (assembly GCA_028749045.1). Classification (NCBI taxonomy): domain Eukaryota; kingdom Viridiplantae; phylum Streptophyta; class Pinopsida; order Cupressales; family Cupressaceae; genus Cupressus; species Cupressus sempervirens. The sequence continues at coordinate 488,483,545 of CM053786.1, forward strand.
GCCAAGTTGTTAAAGTTTAGTTTAAACCAAGACAGAAGGGGTGGGTGCCACATCATCTTCTTCCTAGCCAAAAATTTTGAATTATCAAATTGTGCCATGATTGGGTCAACATTCCAAGTTGAGGCCCATTTCATATCTAGACCACTTAGGGGTTCGAGTGGGGGAGGGGGGGTGCTTCCAACACCATATCCCACTACATTCTTTTATAACCTTGATAATCTATTGGGCCACCCCCAAACTAGTAGTGCCTTGTTCGTTGAAGATCCTATTGTTCCTTTCCTTCTAGATATGCCAAGTGACATAAGGGGGGATAATCGACCACAAGTTTTTGAGATATGGGTGAGAAGCCAGACTGTTCAAATGAATAAATTGCTTCAATTCACTCACCATATGCCACTTGACCTCCCATAGAGCAAGAAAATCTCACCATACAACTGTGACAAAATGATAGTGGATAAGTAGGTATGGAATAGACTCAGTGTCTTGCAGACATTAAATACAATAGTTAGTGAGTTGACACCCTTTGTGCTGGAGGTTATCAATAGTGAGGATCAATCCATGCAAAGTTGTCCACCAAAAGAAGTTTATCTTTGGTAAGATCCAAGGGTTCTAGGCTCTTCTCCAATCATCCTGGGCCACCTCCCCCCCCATACAACAAAGGTAAGCATAGTTAACTATAAACTCCTCTGATGGTGTGAATTTCCACACCAAGGATCCTCAACTAGATCAAAGGGGATCCTATAGGTATGGAGAAGGTTATGTAGTTCCTTAGCAAGCCCCACCTCCATAGGATGAAGGTTTTGGAAAGTAACCCATTGTCTATTAGGGGTGATGAAGTTTCTAATTCGAGGGCCAAACAATCTAGTACACTTCTCACATAGTGGTAAGAGCTTAGCATGCATGAGTGGATTATCTTGAATCTATATATCTTCCTAGAAGTCAATGGAATTACCGTTCCCCATAATCCAGTGACACCCCTTTTTCAGGATCCTTTTGGTTTTAACCACATTATTCTAGATCTTGGAGCCCTAGGGGAGAACTCGTGCCCAAGGGAATTGCTAAGGAGACAATCCTTCGAGATATTTAGCCTTGAAAATGTTGCACTAGCTACCCTAGGAGCTCACCGAATTCCAACCAATTTTGGTTAACATGGCCTTATTCAAGTGTCTTATTCCTCTTAAATTTAGACCTCCAAGAACTTTTGGTTGACAAACTTTCTCTTAGCTAGCCAAATTCAAACTTGACTTCTCTTCAGTGCCAGACCATAAGAAGTTCCACTGGATTTTATCAATAATGTCTTTGAACCTGCCTAAAATTTTGAAAATGGAGAGGAAATACACCAAGATGCCCTACAGGGAGGCTAAGAGGAGTTATTGTGACACATGTTGGGGTACTTGTTGTGGTATTTGATGTGGCACTTGTTACGGTATTGATTGCGATTGATGTACCATGTGTTGTTGTTGTACCATTTGTTGTGGTTGTTGTTGGGATACTTTGTTGGTTGCATGTGAGACCATGTATGTGATTGTTGTTGTAGAGGTATCTGTTGGGGTTGTTGTGGCACATCTTGTTGTTGTAATAAATGTTACTATTATGAAATTTGTTGCTCAAGGCATCTTTGCTATTCCAACTGCTGTTTGAGTTGCTCTTCTTGTTTAGAAAACATGACTTGTTGTTGTTGGAATTGTTGTTGATACACTGCATGGAAGTCAAGTGGGTTTACTTTAGAGTGCATGTTAGGGACATTGGATGCTCACACCACTTGAGGTTGTTATTTTTGTGGTTGATGTTGTTTTTGATATGTCAAATGTGGGTTGGAAACATTAAGTCCTTGGACTATTGTAGGTTGATGTTGTCAAGGTAGTTGGTTATGTCCTTGATAATTGATCACCATGTTGGTATTGTTGTTCTGGTACCGTTTTGTCTTAGAGGTTTCTCCTTGGTACATCATGTTAACTTGACAATGAGATGCATTCCTTTTCGGAATAAGTGTAATGTCAATAAGACTTTTCCTTTGTGCATCAATAGGGATTGTTGTAGTTGACATCTCACATTATGCACTTGTGAGAGGCTCCATAACATTTGACGTCATGACACTTGGTAAGGTTAGGAGCAAAGGAGTACTTTGTTTATTTTTCTCTAGAGGAGGTATGTTTAACATCCCTAGAGCACAAGTCCCTTTACGCACATCTTGTTGTTGCACCATGTGATTGAGATCAAGTCTTAACATCCTTTTGGGATACTTAGGAAGAGTCCTTTTTCCCTTCATTGGTTGTGGTTCATCAAAAAAGGGATTAATGTTGATGTGTTCAAATGTACTTTGGAGGATTTCGATGGTTGATTCTTGATGAAACCTTATAGGTGCCATTATTGTGTTTGAAAACTCCAAAGGTTTTTTTCCCTTATCTAAGTCCAAATTAATTATGGGTTGTATGTTTTCAATTGTTGTGTTGGTTTGTTGTTTGCACTTAGGTCCCTCCAAGTGTGGATTAAACTTGACAATTTCTTAGGCTACCAAAAGTTTGAAATTCTTGCAATTTTTTTTGTCTTGACATGCCCTAGCCATTTCTTCATCAATGATGCCATATTCAATATTAGACTCATCACTTAGGTGTATAATTCCTTGTTGTGTGTTTGACATATTATAGTTGAAGGTACTTGTGTTGGGTTTGCTTAATTCAAAAGAGTGTGTTTTTTCATCCTCAGGCGTGGTTGGTACACTTCCACCTCCTGGTGGTATCAACACAAATATAGGTTGAAAGTCAGGACTCCATCAAACCATCCCATGTGTAGGGAAGTGTTTGGAGGAAATCTCATGGTAGGTGCATTGTTTAGGTTTTGTTGCATCATCTCATGGTTATGGTGATCTTCAGATACATTTTTAAGGGGTCTACAAGTAACGATTGTCATGCCTTGATTTGATCTTTGTAAAAGGTTTGTTGGGATTTCTTTCTCTTCTTTTGTCTTGGATGAGGTTTTGGTTGTGTTAGTGCCTCAAAAAATAGAGGTTGATAAAGTTCTTTAGGTCTCTAAGCTGATTGTGTCCTAGTGAGTGTTGGCATGATACCTAAGGATGCAAATGAAGAGGAGGAAAACCTAAATGGACTCCCTACCACCCAAGTGTGCACCTAAACTACCAACTATGCTCAAATAGTGCCAAGTGCATAGGCCCTGAAGGTAAGTAGTTGGTAAGTAGGAGGTATGCAATGGGTAAACAAAGGTGTTTGGGGTGCCTAAAATGAAAAATGTGAATGATTTGAGTGTTTTAGAGTGTTTTGCAAGGTTTAGGGATGCAATGCAAGGTGTAAATGTGTAGATTAGGATTTTGGAACCTAAAATGAAGTCCCTAATTACCAAGTGCACTCTAAAACTACCAACTATGATCCTAAAGTGTGCAGTTGGTAAAATAGGTAAAAACTTGATACCTAGGATGTGGGTATGCAAGATATGAGTGTTTTTTGGATTTTTAGGTGTTTAGGGATGTTATGAAATGTGAAGAATTTAAAAATGAGCTACAGTTTTGATATGCAAGGTGCAAATTTCCTAGGGATGCTATGCAAATGTAAATGCAAAGTGACATTTTGGAGGTTTGACTAGAGGAGATGAAAATGACCCTATAGTATGAAAAATGAAGGTTAAGGTTGGATTTTGGACTTGGTAATGGTGCTAGAGGTTGGTTCATGCAAGGTGGATTATGCAAGGGATGGTTTTCTGGGGTTGAAAATGACATTTGGATTATTCAAAATGAGGTTAAGTGATGAAGAAGACAATTTGGTTGATAGACAAGTTGATAGGGTTTGATAGTGGAAATGATGCTAAGGTTTTGAACAATGCAAGATGAGGGGGATATACCACTAGGGTAAGTAAAAATTATGTTTAGGGACACTAGGAATATGATTATGCTAATGATAAAGGTATATGAAAGGTTTTGAACTTAGGTGAAATCTTTAGAACGTATTTTGTCTAGGAGTTTAACCTTGTGATAATGGACTTTAGATCTTGACTAGAAAGTGATAAAAGAAAAAAAAAAGATCAAATTGATAAAGATGAAAAGGTCAAATATATCAAGGCATAGATAGATTTTGACCAAAGAAAATGATAAGAAAAGATAAAAAGACTAGTCAAGATCCATCATCCATCAACACTAGGAGATACTCTAGGACTCATGCTTTGTTCAAATTTTTGACTAAATTCAAAGCTTTTGGGTTCAAAATGATGTTTAGGTGACTCAAAATGGTGGTTATGCTGATTGGATATGCAATATAGACATTTCCTAAGATGTAAAATGATGTTTTGGGTGCAAGATGTTGTTTTGGGTGAGATGCAGAATGAGGACCTACAACGACATCTACATGTAGTTTTAAGGTCCTAAAATGCAGTTTCAAGGCCTAAAATGGTCCTACAGGTGCCCAACTATGCTCCAACAATACCAAGTGCACTCTAATAGTACCAACTATGCCTATGGTAAAGTTGAGGCTCAAAAGGGCATAGTTGGTATTTTTAGGGTGTAGTTGGGAGACTGGGTTGAAGGGTTGCTGATTCTAGGAGGGTGGTTGCCAAATTGTTCTACTAGAGAGCCAAGATGATGGGATTGATATTGCAATGGATTAGGAGATGTAGAATGAAGGTTAAAATATAGGGAATGATGTCCTAAGTGAAGAAAAAGAAGATTATGGGGTGCAAAATGTAGATTAGGAACTAGTAATGCAAGGGGACCTATCTAGGTACCTATGAACACCTTTGAAGCCTCAAAATGATGTCTGGAAGCCCAGACTGGGCTCTCAAACTACCAAGTGTACTTAGATAGTACCAACTCCACCTATGGTATAGTTGGGGCTAGTTTGGGTGTAGTTGGTAGTTTCAGAGTGTAGTTGGGAAGCTAGGCTAAAACTAAGGCAATTTTAGTTGCTATGATTTCTAGATTGATGTCATAATGAGCTAGATAGAAGAGGACAATGCTAAGACTAGAATGAAGTTTCAAAATGATGTGTGTGACACCTAAAATGATGGTTAAAGTGTTTAATATGAGGGTTGGGTATGAACATATGCAAGATGAACAATGCAAAGTGCAAATTTGGGGATTGAAATGGAAAGAATGTAGGCTAAACCCTAATGAATGTAATATGAAAGATTAGGAATACTAAGTGAGGACTAAAATATGCAAGATGAAGCCTATATGATGCAAGTATGAGTCTCAAACTAAGGCGAGTGCAAGTAAGTTCTATGCAAGGATAAAATCCATGTTATGCCAAGCACATTTAGGATCACAAATGTCCATGTTTTCCAAATCTTGAATGTATTGGAAAAAAGTTTGCAAAGTTTTGAAAAAGGTTGTAACATTTTAACAATGTATAATGTTGTGACAAGGTTCAAGGTGTAAATTTGAAAGTTGGTTTTTATCTTGATTAATTTTTTACACACATGCAAGACACATTAAGACAAGAATAGTTGTTGTTAAAAGTGAACAAACACACCACAACCTAGGCTTTAGGACTGTATCCACTAAATTCCTGCTTGAACTAAAGATTAGCCACACTTATCTAGAGTAGAAAACCTATGATCTTGGCACCATAGACTCCCCCTTATAGTGCACCCACTTCTTGGGCCTCCCAAGATCTACTTTCCAAGGGGCATGACTTCCCAAGGGACTATTGTCTCTACAAAGGACCGTAAGAATGTAGGATGTCTTCACAGGCATGAATGACCCCTTGAGCTAGTGGATAGAAAGGATTTTGGCCACTAAAACATGATTTTGAGTAAGGGCATTTCATTCAGCAAGTGAATGATAAACTTCCTCAGAAGGTCTCCCAACCTCAAGAATTGGGGTTTGATGCACCACAAGGGTACTAGAGGAGAGCTATCACACATCAATATTGCCGACACAACTTTCACCATAATCAAGTTTTATATAGTGGCTAGAACATTGACCTAGATTTGGCCTATTATCACTTTGAAGTCATCCCCTGGCATACCCAATATCAGATATCTTGGTCCAAGGCAGGCTTCACTATAGAAGTTACATGAAATTATCTTACACCTAAGATCCATGAATGGCGAGGGGAGAGGATATTTCCATGCAACTTTGATCCAGGGGATAAAAATTACTGAAAAGTAAAATGTCCCCAATGCTCCAAGAATCAACATCATTACAAGTGTTCACAATTTTTACTCCAACATAACTCGAACGATCAAAATTGGAGTTCAAGTGCAAAAATTATGACTGGTCAAAATGGTCAAACTGGGACCAAAGGTCATAAAAGGGTGAAAAAAAAATCATCTCAAAAGTATTTGACAATGGATTCCAAATGAAAGAGCTCGTCATAAACTTTCCAATGGCGTTCATTTCATCAAGAACATAGATCGGATATAAAAGTTATGATGGTTTCAAATTCAAGCAAAAGTATGGATTTTGATGATGTCAGCATGACATCACAAAATCATAAAGAGAGGGAAAACGTTCAAATTCGAATTAAAATAGCTATTTAATTCAAATTGAAGGAATGAGATAATGGGAGTTGAACTCCTAACCATAGGCCTCCTAAAATTAAGGCCAAACAATGGGCTATTTATGGTATATAGAATGTTAAGGGAAGAGTTGTTATCTATCCATAACAAATCCGCCCAACCTTACTTAAATAAGGGTATTTGTTGAAAACAAACCCTTAATTTTGCTGTGAGATCATAACAAAATAATGGTAAAAGGGGCAAATTCGAAATATGTAATCAAAATGGGAGATTATGTTGGTTAATTGTTTTAGCCCATTTTTGGCTAAATTTGATGTATAAAATGGGGGTAGTAGGCTTTGGAAAGGCATCCAAGTAATGAGAAGGAGATTATGATCTTGAAGACTTGATGATTATTCCTGCACATTGGAGAGTAATGCTGCAATTGTGCTTGAAGGGAAGATCTTGAACACTTGTAATTGATTTTGGAGCAAATCGGATCGGTCCCCCTATTGGAGCTGGACTCAGAGACGTAGTCCATACGGATGAACTCTGAGATCAAATTGTTTGCGTCTTCTTTCTCTCATTGTCTCTTTTATCAGCTTAATCTTGTTGTTCTCTTATTTCATTTACGTTAATTTGATTCGTTAGAAGTTTTTAAATTAATTATATGTAATAAATTAGTATTCCTCGGTAATAGTCCTAGATCCTAATCAGATCAAATTTGGTATTAGAGCCTAGTTGGACTAGTATTGCAGATTTGAATGCTAACAAGATCCAGGATTGAGAAAGGTGAAGGAAAGCTTGAGGAATACAATCCTGAGATTGGAAAACGAAGGACTAAACCATCATCACAAATGGCAGATGAAGGTGGACAAGCTTTTCAAGATAAGAGTATTTAGAAGACTCTTCAAAATTTGCAGACAATGGTAGAAGTTTTGGTATGAGAAAGAGAAGAGAAGATGCAAAGATGTGCAACTTGAAAGGATAAAGGGAAAAAGAAAGGTGCTGATCATGATCCACCAAAGACACCTCCTTCTTCTCCTTCTTTTCCCTCTTCTCCTTCTTCTACCCATTGTGAGTCTTCTAATATATTCAAAAGAGGACATAAACCTCGAATTAAGTTGGATGTAAAGTTTGACTTACCAAAATATTATGGGGAGTTAAATGCCGAGAAACTAGATGACTGGATTCAGCAAGTAGAAGTCTACTGTAGAGTTCAAAACCTTGTAGATGATGTTGACAGAATTCAGTTAGCCACTCTTCATTTAGGTGGTGTAGCCCTAACTTGGTGGGAGAGTAGGTCTCGGGATGAAACTTCACAACATGGTAAGTTTAGTTTGTCTTGGTTAGAATTTGTTACTGCTTTAAAAAAGCAATTCTACCCCCTAGGCCATATGCAACAGTTAATGATGAACTGGCAACATTTTAGGCAAGGGAAAGGTCAATCTGTCTAGGATTACACCCATGAATTTCGCAAAAAGGCTATTTCATTAAATGTCCCATTGTATACCTAGGACACCTTACTCAAGTATATAGGTGGTCTTCATTCTTACCTAAGGCATTATATTCTCATCCTGAATCCTTGTAATTTGGATGAAGTATGTGTCCAAGAAACACATTTAGAATCAAGGGGTAAGGGTACTTTCATTGATAAGTCTGATAAAAATCCATCTAAGTCTGAGGAAAAGTCCAAAGGAAAAGGAAAGGGTAAAAAGACAACAACAGTAAAGAAAGAGGGTGAGAAACCCACATGCTCACATTGCAAGAAAGAAGGGCATGATGATTTTGAGTGCTGGAAGTTTCATCCTGAAAAGAGGCCAAAGCGATATGGTGGAAACAAAGGTAAACAAAAAATTGCTGCTGTAATTCAACAAGATCTTGGAACTGACTTCGAAGATGAGACAAAGTTGCTACCGGGATTCAAGGTAAAGGAAAATATATATCTCTCACATCAACTACAAATTCTTCTAGTATAAGTGCAAGTACAAGTAAAGAATCTTCTCCTAAGAATGGTAAGCAAAGGAATGAATTATTTCACATCCGAGTTGTTATCAAGCATACTAAGGTTGATACATTATTTGATATTGGTTCTCAAGTTAATTTGATATCTGAAGAAGTTGTTAAAAAGCTTAATTTGACTACAACACCTCATCCAAAACCATATCCTCTTGGATGGGTTTGCAATGATGCACAGTTACAAGTAACTAAACAATGCAAATTAAGATTTGCTATCACTGCAAACTTTGTGGATAAGATAGAAGCGGATGTAGTCCTTTTAGATATTTGTGGTCTTGTACTTGGGAGTCCCTATTTGTATGATCACCAGGCTATCTTCTATAGGGGGAAAATAAATATCATTTGTTTAAAGACAAGATTGAATACATTATACGTGCACATAAGGTTAAGACTAATTTGGCATTAGTCAATGCTGGTCAAATGAAAAGGTTAGTCAACTCTAGTAAGAATTTTGTGTTAATGCTTGTAAAAGCCAAAGAAGATGAAACATCTGAGGAATTTAAGGGATGTGATCCAAAACATAAGGCTGAAATGGTCAAAGTTGTTTCTGCTTATGATGACTTGTTTCAGGAACCAAAGGGATTGCCTCCTAAGAGAGAGATACAACATGAGATTCAGTTGCAGCAAGATGCACCACTTCCTAATATTGGCATGTACCACTTATCAGTGTTGCAGAATGAAGAAATCAAGAAGCAAGTTCAAGAGTTGGTCAAGAAAGGAGTTATCTGTCCTAGTACTTCTCTGTGTGGTTCTCCTATTGTGTTGGTTCCAAAGAAAGATGGGACTTGGAGAATGTGTATTGACTACAGGGCTCTGAACAAGATAACGATAAAGAATAGGTACCCTCTTCCTAGAATTGATGATTTACTTGATCAGTTGAAACATGCAATTTATTTCACTAAGCTAGACTTACGTAGTGGATATCATCAAATAAGAATTGCAGAAAGTGATATTTGGAAAATTGCTTTTAAGACAAAACAGGGACTTTTTGAGTGGTTGGTCATGCCATTTGGGCTTTGTAATGCACCAGCTACATTCATGAGAGCCATGAATGATGTCTTTCGTCCCTTTATTGATGACTTTGTCATAGTCTATTTAGATGATATTCTTGTATTTAGTAAGTCTTGGGATGATCATGTAATTCATGTAAAGAAAGTATTTGATATACTGAGAAAAGAAAAACTATACGTAAAGATGTCAAAATGTGAATTTGCAAAGACATCTTTAGTGTACTTAGGCTATGTCGTAGGGAATGGTCAGTTGAAAGTAGACCCTGCGAAGGTCGAATGTATTGTAAAATGGCCTAAGCCAAGTACAGTTACAGAAGTTAGGAGTTTCTTAGGTACAGTTTAGTACTGGAGGAAGTTCATTGCAAACTTCTCTTTCATTGCATCACCGTTGCATGCATTAACCAGTACCAAGGCAACTTTTCAGTGGGGAGGTCCGCAATAGAAGGCTTTCGATACTTTAAAGGAAAAGTTGAGTACTGCACCAGTTTTAGCTCTACCTGATTTACATCAACCATTTGAGATTGAGACAGATGCGAGCGAGTTTGCCATGGGAGCTATACTCATGCAAGGAGGTAAACCAGTTTTCTACCACTCTGAAACTTTTTCATGAGCAGTAAGTAACTATCCTACATATGATAAAGAACTTTATGCTTTAGTTCAGAGTGTTAAAAAATGGAAACATTACTTAATGGGAAAAGAAACTGTAATCCACACTGATCACCAGCCATTGCAATATTTGCACTCACAATCTAAGTTGCAACAAAGTAGGCACTTTAGGTGGATGGGTTTTCTACAATAGTTTCATTTGGTAATTAAGTATAAGAAGGGTTCCCATAACAAAGTAGCAGATATGCTATCTAGACCTCCTATTCAGAATGCTTTGATAATCCTTCAAAATAGTTCTATGGTTCATGAAAGTTTTCAAGAACAATATGCTAATGATGAGAACTTTAAGGATATCTATGCAACATTAATCCATCGTAAACATGTGGAAGAGAAAGATTACTATGTGTAGGACAATTTGTTGTACCACTTGGGAAAACTATGCATTCCTAAAGATGAACATGCACATGTAATCCGTGAAGCACACACTTCTTTGATTGTAGGGCATTTCGGGATAAGTAAGACATTAGCTCAATTGTAGAAATATTGTTACTGGCCTCATATGCAGGAAACTGTCACCAAGTATATAAAAGGATGTGTAATGTGTGCAACCAGCAAACCAAGTAATAGGAAATTGGGTTTGTACACACCATTACCTGTACCATCTCGTCCATGGGAAAGTGTGTCTATGGACTTTGTGGGAGGTTTACCTATGTCTAGGAAGGGTCATGATTATTTGTATTTAGTAGTTGATCGGTTCAGCAAAATGTGTATTTTAATGCCTTGTAAAAAGCAAGTTACTGCTGAACTGACTGCTCATTTGTACTTTCAAAATGTATGGGTTCATTTTGGGTTACCCACTTCTCTTGTATCAGATCGAGATTCTTGATTCTTAGGGGAATTTTGGTCATCTTTGTGGGAACACATGGACACCAAGTTGAAGAAGAGTACAGCCTTCCATCCGTAGATTGACAGACAGACAGAGGTAGTGAATAGGATAGTTGTGCATCTACTTAGAGGCTACTGCAGCAAACATCCTAAGCTGTGGGATGAAAGTCTTCATTATGTGCAACATGCTTACAACCATGCGGCACACTCTTCTACAAAGAGGTCTCCTTTTGAGACTTGCTTCGATTACTTGCCTAAGACACCAATGGATTTTGCTTTTGGGAAGGACGATGTTGTAGATGGACGCCATGATGCAGAAAAGGCTTTAAAGTTCATCCAAAAGGTCCAAGCAATCCATCAGGCAGTAGAAGCACAGTTGGAGCAGAGCCAAGCAAAATACAAGGCTCATCATGATAAGCATCGTATTGATCACCAATTCCAAGTTGGTGACAGAGTTTGGTTACATATTAGTAAGGAAAGAATGCAAGGTGAAGGAAGGAAACTCAAGCCTATCAGGTATGGTCCTTTTGAAATCTTAGAGAAGATTGGTACCAATGCTTTTTGCCTTAACCTTCCTCTATACATGCAAATTTACTCAGTTGTCAATGTTGAGAATCTGAAGTTGTATGAGCCTCCAATGATCTTGGATGAAGATGTTAGTGTTCAGGTTCCATCAGTTGATGACCTTTCACCAAAGTACATGTTAGAATTGCCACAAGATGTCATCCTTGACAGGAATGTTAGAACTTCACGAAGAGGACCAGTTGAATACCTCCGAGTGGGATTGAAGGGGATGCATCCAAGAAAGGCAAGATGGATGGAGATTGGTAAAGTGAGGGAACTATACCCTCACCTTCTTTCTGAGTAATCCAAATTTTCAGAGGTCCGAAAGCTCTTTACTGGGGAGGCTTGATCTAGGGGATAAAAATTACTGAAAAGTAAAATGTCCCCAATGCTCCAAGAATCAACATCATTACAAGTGTTCACAATTTTTACTCCAACATAACTCGAACGATCAAAATTGGAGTTCAAGTGCAAAAATTATGACTGGTCAAAATGGTCAAAATGGGACCAAAGGTCATAAAAGGGTGAAAAAAATAATCATCTCAAAAGTATTTGACAATGGATTCCAAATGAAAGAGCTCGTCAAAAGCTTTCCAATGGCGTTCGTTTCATCAAGAACGAAGATCAGATATAAAAGTTATGATGGTTTCAAATTCAAGCAAAAGTATGGATTTTGATGATGTCAGCATGACATCACGAAATCATAAAGAGAGGGAAAACATTCAAATTCGAATTAAAATAGCTATTTAATTCGAATCAAAGGAATGAGATAATGGGAGTTGAAATCCTAAGCATATGCCTCCTAAAATTAAGGCCAACCAATGGACTATTTATGGTATATAGAATATTAAGGGAAGAGTTGTTATCTATCCATAACAAATCCGCCCAACCTTACTTAAATAAGGGTATTTGTTGAAAACAAACCCTTAATTTTGATGTGAGATCATAACAAAATAATGGTAAAAGGGGAAAATTCAAAATATGTAATCAAAATGGGAGATTATTTTGGTTAATTATTTTAGCCCATTTTTGGCTAAATTTGATGTATAAAATGGGGGTAGTAGGCTTTGGAAAGGCATCCAGGTGATGAGAAGGAGATTATGATCTTGAAGACTTAATGATTATTCTTGCACATTGGAGAGTAATGCTGCAATTGTGCTTGAAGGAAAGATCTTGAACACTTGTAATTGATTTTGGAGAAAATCGGATCGGTCCCCCTATTGGAGCTAGACCCAGAGACGTAGTCCATACAGATGAACTCCGAGATCAAATTGTTTGCATCTTCTTTCTCTCATTGTCTCTTTTATCAGCTTAATCTTGTTGTTCTCTTATTTCATTTACGTTAATTTGATTCGTTAAAAGTTTTTAAATTAATTCTATGTAATAAATTAGTATTCCTTGGTAATAGTCCTAGATCCTAATCAGATCAAACTTCTAGGGATTTAAACACTACAAATATGCCAAGAAGAAAAGAAAAAGTTCATTTTAAGCACCAAATGAAGTGTTATTTAAGCTAAGAAATCCACACACAGGGTCTTGACAAACACATAGGATCTTCGACAATGTCCTGCAAATAAGCATTAGTAGTTTCTTATGATCATATCTTCATCCAATGATCACCACATGATGTAAATAGACTACATATATGCCAAGAAGAAAAGAAAAAGTTCATTTTAAGCACCAAATGAAGTGTTATTTAAGCTAAGAAATCCACACACATGGTTTTGACAAACACATAGGATCTTCGACAATGTCCTGCAAATAAGCATTAGGGATTTAAACACTACAGATATGCCAAGAAGAAAATAAAAAGTTCATTTTAAGCACCAAATGAAGTGTTATTTAAGCTAAGAAATCCACACACATGGTTTTGACAAACACATAGGATCTTCGACAACTTCCTGCAAATAAGCATTAGTATTTGTTATGATGATATCTTCATCCAATGATCACCACATGATGTAAATAGACCATCAGTAACACAAAAACATCTACCCTAGGTCCTAGAAAGAAATAACAGTCCTAGATGAAAATTCTAATTGAAACATGTGCTTTCTGTGAACCAAGAGTGCTCTAACAGAACAGATTGTGCCCCAGAAGGCCAAAATTGCTTAGAATGCCCCCAAGTACACTTAGACAATGCTAACTATGCCCATGGTGCACTTGGGGCTTAGAAAGGCACAGTTGGTAGTTTTTGGGTGTAGTTGGGAGGTCAGTGGCAAGTTGTGGGGAAATGGTGCCTTAGCAAGACCCAGAAAATGAAATTGTTGAAACCTATACACCCAAGTGTGCCTAGACAGTACAAACTATGCCCATGGTGCAATCAGGGCTTAGAAGGGTGAAGTTGGTAGTTTCTATGAATATTTAGTAAGTTAGGAACAACAAATAGGGTTATGGTGTCTCCTTGGCCTGTAAAACTGCCTCCTAGGGTTCCTAAGTGCACCCTAACAAAACAAAGTACACCCTAGGACAGAAAGCTAACAAAATGCATAGAATGAAAGCATATAACCATATTAGTGGACCCCCTAATTAATCTAGGTGTGATAAGGAAGTGAAAATAGTCATTATACCCTTCCAAGTGAGCTCCTTCGTTGCACCTACAAGCACAAAACAAGAAAACCCAAGTTAGATAAGCATGTTCACATCTGCTTCACCAAATGTAGGACATAGAAAATGAGCTAATGTCTAAAATTCTATGAGAAAATATAAAACTCAATAATCATATATCAACACCCTCTAGTCTACCATGAAAGCCAAATGAATCAAAAGAAGACAACAAATCTAAAACTCCCTCTCTCACTTGTAGCTCACATGTCCTTATTTCTTCTCCATGTGATGTAGCTCCAATTGCCCATGGTGCACACAATTTGTAAGCAAAAGCCTATGATAATGATGGTGCTATGAGAATACTTAAAGACGAGATTTTATCATAAGAGATGGAGAAAAAAATAAGAAAACTTAGGACTTGAAAAGACTTAAGAATTCAAACCAGAAATGAGAGAAAGAATCTTCATTTTATAATCAACACAAAGGATGAGAGCATTAGAATTGTCACCTTGGATATGTGACATGGAAAGAGATTCCTTGGAGAATCCATGATGCATATGACACAAGATGTCAAATGTAGGATTGTATGATGCTTAAAAGTCAAAGTTGGCTAAAGATGGAAGAGAATCAATGACACGTCATATGACACCTCAAACCCACTTAACGCCAAGAACCTATGACAATGGAAGCCAAATATGGATGTGAGTAAGAGAATAAGAATATTGGATTATGACATATCTTGGCTAAATGTAAATGGAGAATCCATGAGCTATCATACTCAAGTGTCATGATGATGTCAATATTGTGTGGAATATTTGAATTAAAAATCTATTATTCCACACAAATAGAAATTAGTGAAAATGGAATTAACGGTGGAAATATGGCTTAGGAAATTGAGAATCTCCATGGTTTTTGAATGATGAACCAATTAATTAATAAAATATCAATTAATTGAGGACATTAATTAATAAAATATCAATTAATTGAGGACATTAATTAAGAATAATAATTAGTGAAATTACATAGGATTAAATTATGGGTTATTTAATCCTATAGAGAAAATTAGTAGATGATTGGATAGTTTGATTAAATAAGTGTGACAGTATCCTTTGATGAAATGTGTTGACAATGGAGAATGACTAGGATGATGATGGATAGACCAAAGCCATGGTCAAATTGATTTATTGGTTGAAATTGATAACATGCCAAGGACACATGACATGGACTAAAGATATGTAACATTTAACTGACATTGTAAAATCCTACAAGATTGAAATTGATTGATAAGGTTGATCATAATAACATTGATAGAAACTATCAATGTTATTAAATGGTTGAAAATGCCATGATCTAAACTAAGAGACTCAACAATGTCAAAGATTAGATGATGTGAATGATAGTTTGACCTAGCACTGAGAGCCATGACAGTACTAAGGTTAGATTGATAAGATTGATAGATTGATAGGTTTTTGAGGCAATGAAAGCCAAAAAAATGCCCAGGATTGGATAAATGATGATAGATTTGGGATGTTTGACACATTTTGGGTTTATTAGGATTGACTTTGAGTGATTTTGAGTTGATTTGGGGTGATTCTGAGTTGATTTGATATGATTTCGAGTTCATTTGAAGTGGTTGTGAGCTGATTTGATATGATTTCCAATGTTGTTGGAAAAATTCCAAAATGATGTGAAATTAATGTGAAAGACACTATGAATGATGACAAACATTTTTGAGATATGATCAAGTTGGCCAAAAGATCGAAATTAGTGGAATGAGAAAATGGGATGAATTAGTATGAAAACTGATGTTGATTCAGGGGCCTACGAGTATTTTCAAGGGTTACCACTCAAGATAGTGACAAAATAATGAAAATTATAGCTCAAATTGTTCACAATAAATATATGAATCCAATTCAACTGACAGTTTAAAAATTGGAGTTAAAACGCAAAAGTTATGGCCTCCGGAGTGCAACATAGAGGCTTTGGGAGCAGTTCTAGGCATCCTACTGCCCCAAGTGTGCCCAAAATGCACCCAAGTTCACCTAGTGCATACTTGGTAAGCCTTGGTGCAATATAAAAGTACCAAGTGCACCCATGGTGCACTTGGGAAGCCCACATGTGCTTAGAAAGTGTAAACTATGCCCTAGAAGGCTTCGGGGGCCAAAAACAACCTAACTGGACTTAGAATGACCTGAAACTTTGTGTGAGTGTCAAAAATGGTAGAAGAAGTTAGAACATGAGTGAAATAAGTCAAAAATGGTCACATTTGGTAAAAATTGGTCAAATAAAGGTAAGACCAAGGCTGGACTAGGTGGAAAGCCCTAGAAGGTTGATAGACAATGTAACATGATGCAAGAATGTAGGAATGCAAGATAAAGATGATTTGGTGTATTAGTAAAACATGATCATGATGGTGAATGAAGATATGAATGAAAGAAGATTGAAGAGATGAGATGAGGATTAGTTAGAATAAGGTGAAGACTTTTTCTTTCAAAAAGTGTGCTAAATGTCAAATGGAGCTTCATTTTGATGAAACTGTAGATGCGAACCATTTTTGAGCATCTACACCACTACTCCATAATTGACAACACATTTGTTTTTATTCCAATGATTTTTTTTCTTTACCATTCTCATTGCCATTTTTGTCTTTATTCAAGACAATGTCACCTTTTCTAATAGCAACATACTTAATGTGGTATGTACTTTCAACCATGGAATTGAAGGATGTGAATAGTTGTTTTTTAAGATTAACATAGAGTTCAGGTATGAGTGTATTGACAAAAATGTCAATCTTCTTGATCTCAAGAATTTTTTGAGGGTACATAGAATGTAAAAATCTCCATTGATAGAGGTACACTACAAAAGTTTCACCTTGTTTCTATTTAATGTTGAACAAATCTAGCATAGTAATAGGATGATGAATGTTATAGGAATACTATTGGATAAAGAATTGTGTGAGCTTGTCAAGTGTTTTGAGAGGGGGTGAGTGTTTTGTGAATCATTCCATGGCTTGGCCCCTCAAGATTCTAAGAACCAACCTCATGAGGTAAGTGTCTTCATGCATTAAGTCCATACTAATAGCATAAAAGTGTCTTACATGGTTATGAAGATCACCATTTCCATCATATTTATTATATTTGGGAAGCTCTATATCACTAAGAAATGGGACCATGTAAAGACTCCTATGAAAAGGATGAACACATATTGATTCAACAAAGGAGGCCTTGGGTTGCTCCTTGGAAACTTGTAGTTGTTCAAGTTGATTTTTGAGTTCTTGCATTTCTTCTCTCAAGATCTTAACTTCAATAGGTTCTCATTTTTGGATAATTCTTTGTACATCAAAATCCTAAGGGAGTTTCCATCCCTTCACTACCATGTATTGAAAATATTGGCCCCATGTTGTTCCAAGACTTTGAGCAGTATCCTTTGGGCAACCTCATCTTGTTGAAATCTCATAAGGCCCTCACTAGTGATTTTTATCATTTGTCTCACTTTTGTGATGTGATTGTGAGTGTCTAGGTGGTGAAGGACACAATCCTATGTTTACTCTAGGAGTTTTAGGATATGTATTTTCCCCATCATTCCCATCAAGTGGGATTATAGGCTCTTTTCCCAGTGGTCATGTGTATGGCCTCTTTGAGTCTTTCATTTTCTTGTGCTTGTTCTTCTAAGAGATGATACCTCTCCTTAGGATGCATGGTGAGTGACATGTTGTCTTTAGCCCTATGTGTATCAAAGGGCACATCAAAGGGATTCTCAAAGCTATAGAGTGAATTATTCCAAGTATTAGCTTCTTGTGGTTTATCAGAGACATGATCATCCACACAAGGTTTTCCACAAGGATGCCTAGTTGGATTTTCCAATTTTCAAAATTGAAAGAAGGAAAACTACCTTTATTGACATGGAACCTAGTTGTAATTGGTATGTAAGGGTATGTCCTCATCTAATAAGATGAGAGAAGTGTTTCATATTTAAAGCTTGTAGGATCAAGAACAATCATTTGTCAAATATTGAAAAAAGTAAAAAGTAAATGGCTTGTCAAGAGCACTCAAGAATTTACAACATCATTGACTCAAGCTAAGAGAATGAGCAAGAAGCTCGATAGCAAGTAGTTACCATAGAAAGGTAACCAAATTTTGAAAAGTGACCATTAGTGACATTTTTAGCTCACATTTGGTAAACTAGATCCATCTTTTAAACTGAGGATGCTATCTAACATGAATATTTTTTACCAAACTTAGGTAGGATGAAGTGATGACACCCCTAAATCAGCTAAGACATAAATTTGACTCTATTTTACAAGCAATAGAAACTAGGCAATACTTCTTAGAGAACCAGGCAACATTATGAGAGAAAAATGTATGGCACGATATACTCCATAATATTAGGGTGATACTTTTCTTCTAGATGATATTTTCCCTTAAGGAGTATAATAGACTTCACTAGTGTCAGATGACAAACTTTACAATAGGTGTACACTAAGAAAAGTGCACTCCTCTAAACCCTTCTATCCAAGCTTTTCTATTGATTGGAAAGCTTGAATGTCAGCTTAGAGTTCCCTAGTCATGGAGTGCAAGAGGCATAAAAATAAGCATAAGGAAATCTCTCAACTGAGCTTTAGAAACATAGCCCTTGCTAGTAAACCATGAGATGGGACATTCTTTATGTGTGCAAAATAGAAAAAGGACTTTATGTGTGCACTTTAAGTGGGTTAGAAGAATGGGGCCTTTTATTTAATTAAAAGGGGACATGTTCTTTTAATCAAATAATGGACTTAGGATAGCATAGTCAAACTATAGGTTATAATTAAATTAATTGATTATTAGCAATTTGGCTTAGGTAAATGATTAATTAAATTAGCCAAAATGCTTAGAAGTGGGGCTAATATTCTAGATGACCATTTTTAGGTGATTACATTTGGCCCTCTTTGACTAATGTATGATCAATTTGGGAACACATTACGTCAAAGAAAATAGAAGCCAAGTAGGTAGCAATAGATATAGATATCTAATACTAGAGAATGAAATGCAGAAAGAGATAGCAAATCTTGAATGTACAACATGATAGAAGTAGTATTGAACACTAGGAAAAGAAAGATGATGTTAGAATCCAAGAAGGATGGTAACACCTAGCAAAGTAGATAGATCTAGAGCAAGTGAAAGATCAATCATATGCTCCTAAGAAATAGATAACAGTAGCAAGAAATGATAGAGTATTTCTGAAAAAATATACAATAAGAAAAGTGCACTCCTTTAAACCCTTCTATCCAAGGTTTTTCATTGATTGGAAAGATTGAATGCTAGCATAGAGATCCTTAGTCATGGAGTGCAAGAGGCATACAAATGAGCATAAGGAAAGCTCTTAGCTGAGCTCTAGAAACACAACCCTTGCTAGTAAACCATGAGATGGGAGATTCTTTGAGCAGGAGAAACAATGCAAGTGTCAAAGAACTCTTGAGCATGCAATGCAAGAATGAAACTATGTTAAGATGAGATACACAATGCAAGCTATGTTAAACAAGATGAGAATGTTACAATCCAACTATTGGACTATGTGACTTAAACTATTGCAAGAATGAAAGCTAAGATAAATGCAACATGATTTAATCTACATGTCAAAATGAAAGCTAAGCTAACCTAGAATGCCATGGATGAGAGAATGCTGACAAGAAAGAGAACTTCTCCTCAAAGCTCCAAGAAACTTGTCAGAAAACCTTCAGCATAAGAATACTAAAAATATGTGTATCCTTTGAGGGGGAAATATCTCTTCCTTTTAAAGTTATATGGATGGTAGAGATCAAGATTGAGATTGTGGATGATCAATGGTTGAATTCAAAAATGAGAGGGATCTGTGTACACAGACAAGTTAGCCATTAGAAAATAAGTTGTCTTGTCATATAAGACAAGAGTCTCACAAGTCTTTTCTTTTAATTGAAAAATAGAAAAAGGACTTTATGTGTGCACTTTGAGTGGGTTAGAAGAATGAGGTCTTTTATTTAATTAAAAGGGGGCATGTTTTTTTAATAAAAGAATGAACTTAGGATAGAATAGTAAAACTCTAGGTTATAATCAAATTAATTGATTATTAGCAATTTTGTCTAGGTAAATGATTAATTAGATTAGCCAAAATGCTGAGAAGGGGAGATAATAGTCTAGATGAGCATTTTTAGGTGATTACATTTGCCCCTCTTTGACTAATGTGTGATCGATTTGGGAACACATTACGTCAAAGAAAATAAAAGCCAAGTAGATAGCAATAATATAGATATCTAATTTTAGATAACAAAATGAAGAAAGAGATAGCAAATCCTAAATGTACAGCCTGATAGCGATGGTACTGAACACTAGGAAAAGAAAGATGATGCCAAAATCCAAGAAGGATGCTAACACCTAGCAAAGTAGATAGATCAAGTGCAAGTGAAAAGATCAATCATATGCTCCTAAGAAATAGATAGTTGTAGCAAGCAATGATAGAGTATTTCTAGAAAAACATACACTAAGAAAAGTGCACTCCTCTAAACCCTTCTATTCATGGTTTTCCATTGATTAGAAATCTTGAATGTCGACTTAGAGCTCCCAAGTCATGGAGTGCAAGAGACATACAAATGAGCATAAGGAAAGCCCATAGCTAAGCTTTAGAAACACAACCCTTGCTAGCAAACCATGAGATGGGAGATTATTTGAGCAAGAGCAAGAATGCTAGTGTCAAAGAACTCTTGAGCATGCAATGCAAGAATGAAAATATGCTAAGATGAGATACACAATGCAATCTATGCTAAACAAGATAAGAATGTTACAATCCAACTATTAGAATATGTGACTTAAACTATTGCAAGAATAAAAGCTAAGTTACATGAAACATGATTTAATCTACATGTAAAAATGAAAGCTAAGCTAAGCTAGAATTCCATGGATGAGAGAATGTAGACAAGAAAGAGAAGTTCTCCTCAAAGCTCCAAGAAACTTGTCAGACAACTTGCAACATAACAATACTCAAAAGATGTATATCCTTTGACGGGGAAAGCTCTCTTCCTTTTAAATATGTATGAGTGGTAGAGATCAAGATTGAGATGGTGGATGATTAATGGTTAAATTCAAAAATGAGTGGGATCTATACACACAAGTTAGCCAATAGAAAATAATTTGCCTTGTCATATAAGACAAAAGTCTCACAAGCCTTTTTCTTTTAATTGTAAAATAGAAAAAGGACTTTATGTGTGCACTTTAAGTGAGTTAGAAGAATGGGGTCTTTTATTTAATTAAAAGGGGACATGTTATTTTAATAAAATAATGAACTTAGGATAGCATAGTCAAACTGTAGGTTATAATCAAATTAATTGATTATTAACAATTTGGTCTAGGTAAATGATTAATCAAATTAGCCAAAATGCTGAGAAGGGGACCTAATAGTCTAGATGACTATTTTTAGGTGATTATAATAGGTAGAAAATAATTTTTTAGTATGAAATGTCATGTGATATTCCTTAAAAGGTAATGTAATAAAGGGCCAGTGGACTCTAAAAATGCAATTTTTGAGCTAAAAAATCTTATGTTTTAGGTTGATTGTCGAAGGTTTTTAGACCACAAGGTGATGCAAAAAATATAGGTCCTTAATTTTCATTAGAGAACAACATGGTTTGAAAATATTAAGGGTAATTTGCATGTCTCAAACAATTGGACAAGAGACAAAGCAACCTTTCCAACATGCAATTGTGATATCAATGAAAATTCCTACCATTACAACTAAGATATTTGATTTGCAAGAATGTTTACACGAGTTTGTTTACATTTGAAGACATATGCCAAGAAAAATCTATCTAAGAGTCATAGTTCATTACTCAACAACTTGACCCACACTAAGTGCCCCTTTGTCTCACACCAAGTGGTTTCCCACAAGAGATATTGGCTTTATCATAGAGATGCCATTAGCATAACCAAGGGGACACAAATGGTGAATGTAAAATCTTGGGGTAATCTGGGTAATCATCTAGGATCAATCCTTGCACCAAGATGTTGAGTGACAAGATAAGGTAGTTTTTAACCTAGACTACTTAGATTGCGCTTTTATTCATAGTACCCCTCTTGCACCCAATTATGAGACACCTTGCCTTGTGAGAAGTAACAAACCTCATGATCACAAGAGTACCTTAAGCATTCTTGCTTACGATTTTCCTCATGGTCCCAATCCCACAAGTACTCACACTAAGAAAAAAGTACTATGTCTACCAAGGTTTTGTTTCCTTGATAGCCTTTAGTTTATAGTGGGTTGGAATAGATAGGTTCAGTTGTCCTCACTTGGGGTGTTCCTCTTGATTTCTCAAGAGCAGGCCCTCTAAAGGATTCTAGACTAAAATAGATTGGATCCACTCTTGGGGGTCAATATTTTTGATTCACCACGAGGGTGAAGAGAATACTCTCCTATCCCAATTGTTTACCCCAAACATGTCAAACAAGTTCAATTAACCCTCTTGCTTTTGAAATCTAAAGGTGGATCAATATTTCAAATTCACCATAAGGGTGAAGAGGATACTTTCCTACCACCAAGAGACCACAATCACATGTCTCATGTGCCTATGAAAGATAAATAATTTATAATATTGCCACACAAAAAATAAGGGAAATGAAAGACTTGTTTGGTTTTTATACTTTTAGGTAGCCCTACAAATGATCATTAG
The DNA here is from genome assembly GCA_028749045.1 of Cupressus sempervirens. Lineage (NCBI taxonomy): Eukaryota > Viridiplantae > Streptophyta > Pinopsida > Cupressales > Cupressaceae > Cupressus > Cupressus sempervirens. The sequence continues at coordinate 488,506,294 of CM053786.1, forward strand.
TAGCCTTTTTACATTTGAAGCTTTGACATGAGTTCTTTTAAGGAAAATATTCAAGTGTTTAGGGAAAAACCTACAAGCATAAATGTTAGTCCAACAAAAGTTAGTCCCAAAACAATGTGAAAACTCACAAGCCTCTATCAATAGTAATGAATTTGAATAACCCAAAAAGCAACCTGCTAAAGACCAAAAACTAATCAAAGAATCCAAACAGAAAAAAGTTTTAGGCTAGGCAATAGTTTTGTCTTGATAAAAAATCATACAATTCTTTTCAATATAATGGTACAATACTTCTTCTTTGTATGATACTTTGCATTATACCTAAGTGATATATTCTTGTATACTTGTATGATATACCTTGGTATGGGCATGCAATACTTTTACCTGGAAAAGTATTACACAATAGTACTAAGAACTATCATACGATACTGAGAAAGTATCGCACAATAATCATGACTATAGAAAATAAAAGAAAGAATCAAGCAGCAAAAATTGCAAAGAAAAATTAGATTAAGAGGTAAAACCAAAACATTCTGCCCCATGGTGGGCACCAAAAATGTGCACTAAGAAAGTGCACTTATCTAAACCCTTCTATCCAAGTTATTCCATGGATTGGAATACTTGAATGTTGTCTTAGAGCTCCCTATCCATGAAGTGCAAGGGGTATAAAACAAGTATGAAATGAGCTCTTAAATGAGCCTTAGAGATGTAGCCCTTGCTAGTAAACCATGCAATGGGAGATTCCTTAGACAAGAGCAATAATGCAAGTGTCTAAAAGGAGTTCTCAAGTATGCAATACAAGTATGATCTATGCTAGAATGAGATTTAAGAATGCAACTATGCTAACAATATGATAATGTTACCAATTAATGCTAATTAAAAATAGGTGATTTAAGTTGTTACACAAGGAACTAAACTACTTGCAAATGAATATAAAATAGTATAAGTGTGGAGATGAGAGAATTTAGACAAGAAATAAGAAGTTCTCTACAAAGCTCTAAGAAACATGTAGCATAAGGATATTAAAAAATGGGATCTTTGGATGAGGAGAGAGAGCTCTCTCTTTTAAAGGTATACAGACGGTTGAGATCAAGATCAAGAAATGGATAATCAAGGGTGGGAGTTTCCTTTTGGCATGCTCCACGTGCAAGATCAATCAATGAGAAAGAGTTGGCTTTTCATGTGAGACAAAGTCTTTTCTTTTAATTTATAAAATAGGAAAAAGACTTTATGTGTGCATATTGAGTGGGTTGGAAGAATGGGGTCTTTTATTTAATTAAAAGGGGACATGTTCTTTTAATCAAATATGGACTTGGAATAATATAATAAAATTATAGCTTTAAATCAAATAAATTGTTTTTTAGCAATTTGTCCTAAGCAAATGATTAAATAATTTAGCCAAAATTCCGAGAAGGGGACTACTAGTCTAAATGATCATTTTTAGGTGATTACAATAACTAGATGATTATATAGTGACCTCCCTTATAAATTCTCTTAAAATATACCTGAATCATAATTATATTTTTATTAATTTGTAATTCCACTTGCATTAATAAATATATAATAAGTTATAGGCAAGAGCCTACAACACAACGGTAAATTGTGAACCTCTTATTGGAAAGGTCTTGAGCTTGACTCTACACAAGCTTAATAAAAAATAATAAAATCACATAATAATAATAAATCTTGGCTTTTACCTCTTACCGATCATATATATATGTGTGTGTGTGTGTGTGTGTGTGTAATAAGTTATATCCCACTAAGAGTTTTAAAAGTAATTGATATTAAAAATTCACTTATTAGAAAATAAATAGTATTTATTTATTTAATTTTCAAAATAATTTTTTTTATAATCAAGAAGAAAGATGAGAGCATTGGACTTTTCACCTTTGGATATGCAACTTGGTAAGAGATTCCTTTGAGAATTTATGACACGTATGATGCAAGATTCCAAATGTAGGATGGTATGAAACTTGGAAGTCAAACATGGCTATAAATGGTAGAGGATCTATGACGCATCATGTGACACCTCAAATTGACTTAAAGCCAAGAATCTATGACAATGGAAGCCAAATATAGATATGCATAAGGGAATAAGAATACATTGATTATGACATATCTTAGCCAAGTGTAAATGGAGAATCCATTATGTGTCATGCCCATGTGTCATGATGATGTCAATATCATGTGGAATATTTGAATTAAAAATCCATTATTCCACATAAATAGAAATTAGCAAAAATGGAATTAATGGTGGAAAATATGACTTAGGAAACTGAGAATTTTGATGGTTTGTGAATGGTCAATCAATTAATTAATATAATTAATTAATTAAGGATATTAGTTAGGAAGAATAATTAGTAAAATGGCATTGGATTAAATTATGGGTTATTTAATCCTATGGAGAAAATTAGTAGATAATTGGCCAATTTGATTAAATAAGTGTGATATTATCCTTTGACAAAAATGCAACAATTATGTAGATTGACTGAGATGATGATAGGTAGACCAAAGCCATGGTAAAATTTATTAATTGAGTAAAATTTATAACATTCCAAGGATAGATGACATGAACTAAGGACATGTAACACTTAACTGATATCGTAAATGCTATAGGATCAAGATTGGTTGATATGGTCGATCATAATAACATTGCCAGACTGTCAATATTATTAAATGTTTGATAATGCCATGATCTAACACTAAGAGACTCAAAAATATCAAAGATAAGATGATGTGAATGATAGTTTGACCTAGCACTGAGAGCCATGATAGTACTAATTTATTTGGGATGTCTGACACATTTCATGATGAAGAAATGATTTAGATAGATAATGATTTATTTGGGATGTCTGACACATTTCATGATGATTATGGCTGATTTTGGGTGATTTTGGGTTTGATTTGATATGATTTTGAGTTGATTTGAAATGGTTTCAAAATGATCTGCAATTGATGTGAAAGAGGATGCGAATGATGACAGACACTGTTGAGATATGATCAAGTTGGCCAAAAGATTAGAATTAGTGAAATGATAAAATGGGATGAGTTATTACAAAATAGTGATGAAACCATAGATGTGAACCATTTTTGAGCATCTACATTTTCCCCCTCTTTGATGCAATGTGATTTAGAGCGTTGTGTTGAAGAATCTTGATGAAAAAGTCATAAAAGCATGCCCCAATATGGGTTGTATTTAAGGGTGCCTCGATAAATTGACTAAGATAAGCATATGATAGGTAAATTTTTCAAAAATGAGAAGAAAAAGCCATAGCAATTGATGGATTACAAATCATAGCTCAAATGTGAAAGTTATGAGGTCTAGAATGAAAAACAATGGTCGATCAGGGGCCCAAGAGTAGTTTTCGAGGTTACCACTCAAGATAGTAAACAAATAATGAAAATGATAGCTCAATTTTTTTACAAAAAAGATACAAATCCAATGCATCTAATAGGTTTCAAATCAAAGTTCAAACACAAATATTATGGGCTCTGGAGTGTAAAATATAAATTCTGGAAGCAATTTTAGGCATTTACTACCACAAATGCACCCAAAATGCACCCGACTGCACCTAGGGAATGCTTGGTATTTTCAAGTGTTCCATGACAATACTAAGTGTTCCCTAGGTGCACTTGGGAAGCCCAACAACACTCAAACAATGCAAATTGCACCCCAGAAGGCTCTAGTGGCCCAAAATTAGCCCAACTGGACTCAAAATGACCTGAAACTTTGCATACATGCCTAAAATGATGGAAAAAGGTCAAAAAATGGGTGAAATTAGTAAAAAATGGTCAAATGTTGTCAAAAATGGTAAAAAAAGGTAATACTAAGGTTGGACTAGGTGGAAAGCCATAGAATATTGATAGATAGTGTCTGATGATGTAGGAATGTAGGAATGCAAGATTAAGATGATTCGGTCTATCAGAATACATTATCATGGTGGTTTATGAAGAGAAGAATCATAGAAGATTGAGGAGATGAGATGAGGATTAGTTAGAATGAGGTATTTTTCTTTTGTAAAAGTGTATTATATGTTATTGGAGCTTTATTTTGATATGGCAAATGGAATGCAATGCATCATGGCATAAAGGGCTAGAGTGCTAATGCAAACCTTTTGTGTAAACAAACATGATGCAAACAAAAAATGACCTTGTCCTTATTGAGGAATATATACATGCCCAAAAATCTCCAAGGTATGTGTTTAATAGATAAAAAAATAAAAGATGAACATGAACCATCCCAACCACTCTCATAGATTAGTTCATATCATCGAGTGGTATAGGAACATGATCGAAGAAAAAAAAAGTAAAAATAAAATACTCACTAAAAAATGTGAGCCAACAACTATTCTTGTCCATTATTACTTCCTTTTAGTGTTTTAGGTCTTTAGATAGTGTTTGACATGTTGATCAGGTGATGGTTTTGTTTGTGGATGCATTTGATAGGTTCATAGTGACATGTTGGATTAATTGTTGGTTCACATTGCTTTGATAGGTGTGATTATCATTGAAGTGTAGTGCTTTGAGTTTTAGTCTATGAAAGTACAAGTGTTTATGCAAAAGGACTATTTACAAGGTTTATTACAAATTTTTGGTGGGTTTTGTGAGTTTTAGAATTTTTTGGGATGTTTGATATTTTTGTGTTACTCATTTCTTTAGGACATTTTATGATTATTAGGATTTATTTTAGGACATTTTATGATTTTTATGAATTTTTTTAGGACATTTATTAATTTTTAGTGAATTTGTTCAAGACATTTTATGATTTTTAGTGAATTTGTTCAGGATATTTTATGATTTTTAGTTAATATGTTCAGGACATTTTATGATTTTTAGGATTCTTTTCAAAATCGTATTTGAATTTTTATGATTTTTCAGGGTCATATTTGATTTTTTAGGATTTTTTTAGGATCATATTAAGCATATACATGTGTTAGCTCCAATCTGATATGCAATAAGTCCAATGGATAAAAAGTGATTAGGGTTATGCCTCCAATTCAAGTTCAAACTCATGCACTATGTAGGTAATATGCCCCTAAACAAGATGCAGATTATTTACAAAGGCCAACGACAGAGTATGTACAAACTAGTGATACTTAGGTAAGATAACAATGGATATTAACCAGTTCATGGGCCATGATCAAGGACCAAGGATGGCTTAAAATATGAAGCATATGATTAGGGAATGACAAAAAGGGGGCAAAAAATAGATGGAATTTTGATAGATGGAGGAGCAACAACTAATTACACATGGCACTTGTTTGCTAGGTTTTGACCATGGTACTTGCCCAAAGTGCCTATTTGCCAGGTTTGCACTTGTGGATGAAATTTTTCTCTTGACTCAAATTTTCATGCCACGATGCCTATTTTCCAAGTTTTCATCAAGGTATCCATTTTTTCATGACTTTTTTCACCTTTTTTCTCTTTTTTTTTTTTTGATATTTTTGTTTTTAAAAATATTTTTCAGGACTTTTAAATAGAATCATGAATGCTGCTAAAGAATTCTGAGAAGAAATCTGTTGTTGATGTTGCTAGTTGATAATCTCTAGACCTACAACTGACCATAACTATGGAGGAGTCATTCCGAATGTATAACTAAGATCAATCTACTAGAAAGACCTTGAGATATACCATCGTGTACCATATATAAGACATTGTCCACCTCTTGTGAATCAAAGCATCTAAGAATAAATGGGTCAAAAGATTCTTTGTATGGGATGTCACTAATGTTTACATATGTAAAGGCTTGTTGGGTAAAGATTTTATCTTGGGTGTTGGGCAAGTTACGTAGCTGGATTTGGGGATAAATAACTAGATATAAAGGAGGATTTGGAGGATTGAGACCAATAACCTTCCACATAAAAACTAATCAAGAGAGCTCAAAATGACCTAGTGGCATGTTGAATACTACAACCCTGATATTCATGGCATAATCTTTTGCATTTTCTATCCTCGGGAGTTGCTTAGACTTTTATTTTTCACAGTCTAATGGTGCCTTTTGATTTTCACCAAGAGACCTATGCATGTTATTTTTTTCTTTGCTTTAAATTTTGTAAGTGGAAGATGGAGTTGGCTCCCCACAATATGCCAATGTGTTCACTTTAGGAGAAATTGTTTCTATATGATTGTTGTTCATAATGCCTCCATATATTTCAAAGTCTATTATAAAAGCATCATTATTGTTCAAATTGATCAAAAATTAGTGGTCTGTGTTGGTACCAATCCAATAGTTTAGGATAACTTGAGGGGATGTCATCACTAGTGTTGAATGGACTTTGGTCAAATGTATACATATGGATATTGGATTCAATTGTATTATTAAGGTCATGATCAAAAGCTAGAGGACTATTGATTTTAGGTTGGGTATCCTCAGATGCCTTTTCATTATTTGAAACATTCATAGTCTCACATGTAGTTACTGTAGTACTAGGAGAACCTATTTGAAATGGTTTGAATCCAAGCCCCACACTAGGAGGTGATCCTTTCGCAGTCATAGGTTCAATTATTCCTTGTTTTCGATATCCAAGACTACTATAGCCATCATAGAGTTATTTTTGCATGATAGTAAACCCAAGTCCATACTTGCTAGGAGATATGAAAGTGATTTTTTGTTCTACTTTTTCTTTCTTAATACATACAGATGTATTCTCATTGATAGAAGTGGAATTTTGTGTACTAATCTCAAAGTGTTGGTCTTGCCATAGTGTGATTTACCATAAGATTGGGGAGAAAATGGAAACTCCCTAATGTGGGATACTTGAGACATAAAGTATTCTCCACACCCATTATCTTCAATCTTCATCCTTTCCTTGGCCTTACCGAGGAATATATCTTTGTCCACATATTTAGAGGAATCTATGGGTTGTGCTTCATTATTTGTTGGGACTTGGTATGCAATTACATCTCTCAGATTAGCACAGAATTGGAAAGGGTCTGGATCACCAGGGATGGTAACCTCCACATTTTTATAAGAAAAATTTGGACATTGATGATATGTAGAGGGCACTAATTTCATAGCATGAAGCCAAGGGCTTCCTAGTATCATTTTGCAATTCATTTCTATATCTAGGACCTAGAATAATGTATTCTTAATAGTTGGACCAACTCTGATGGTAAGATGATGACATCTATAGAGAAGCGTTCACCATCATCATAGGCTTTTATTGGGATTTTGTGAGAGGGATCTACATCTCAAATCCTTAACAACTTTAAGGGTACAGATGTTCAATCCTACTCCTCCATCTATCAAGACACATCTTACCTTATAAAGACTTCAAGATGAAGGGGATCATTATGGTTGGGTCTGTCCCTAGGAATATCCTAAGGGGAAAAGGTGATATGATGTTTTTGGAAATATAAGAGGATTAATTAAGATGAGAGGGGTGAATTGGTTACTACTAAAATAAATCCCAGATCGCTTAGATGTTTGTACAAAATTACAATCTAAAAATTGAATATTGTTGATGCTCGGTGAACATACATAAACTACTGCAACTTGGTAATTACTAAATGTGCTCAATAAATGCTTAACATAAAAATTTTGGATGTTATCTATGATTACCATTACTTTAACTTAGTTTCAAACACATAAAATAAAATAGCATGAACAAAATTGAAACCATGATTTAACGTGGACATCCAATTTGGGAAAAACCATTAATTGCAACTAGTTACTGTTTTCACTCTTGTACAGTGAGCCCTATTAGGAACCAACCCTATTAAAGGTAAAAAAACACACTATTAGGTATGACCCTATTATAGGATTTAATCACCCTATTAGGAGTGGCCTTGTTAGAGGTCTTGAGACAATTCAATAGAACTGCCACCTTGTTAGAAGATTTACAAATAGTTGTTAAGCTATCTCTGTTAAGAGGTTTTAGACCACTACTCTAATGGCTAGAGAGTAATAATGACATGACATGATTTGAATGCAATTGAATTACTAATTATAGGTCTCTATTATGGCCTGTACTTGATCCTTCTTGATTGAATATAACTTTTTTGCTTCATAAGGATATTTTTCTTATCCTTCAAATTCACTTCCTCTTCTCATCATTAAATCTTAATAAAATCTTCATACTTGCACACTTTTAAATCACAACTTGACCTTATACTTATATCTTTCATATTTTCAAGTCAGCTCAAATACAACTTAAAATAATTAATATTCATCACCTCAGTCGGCTAGAACCAATAGATAAATTAATTGAGCTTAATATGCCAAAATAAGAAAATCCTTCGTTAGCCAACCCAGCTCAGTAGAAACTAACTCAGAAAAAAATTCTTGTGTTAACCAATAGAAGCTTGGTTAACATTGCAAATCTATGAAAAATCCTTTGGCAACTAAGTGAGCTCGGTTAGTAGTGGTTCCATCCAACTTTCCTTCATTAATCGAGTGAGCTCAATTAACACTCATCTTCTATAGTCTTTCCTTCAATGCTTGAGTGAACTTAGTAAATACTGCCTTTTGAACTAGGCAATCACAAGAATGCTTAGTAGACATAGAAAATTGTCTTTACTGCCTGAGTGAGCTCAGCATACACTGACTAATAATGATATGACATTTGTGTAACATCAAAGAAAATATACAATTAATCAATTGTATCCAAAAATCTCCCTCTTTGGCATTGATGGTGACACAACATGTCATATCACAATGAAATTTTGGATTTCTTCTTGAGAACTCCTTCTGTCAATATGAGCTCTTCCATTCATTAGATTCTTTCTCTGTCTGCAACAATTGTTGTTAAGTTTATTCATAGAAATTTATCCCTCTTACAATAAACTTCTCCTTCTTTGGAACGATAGTAAACTTCTCCCTCTTTTAGTTCCTTACTTTATTCTTGTTCCAAAAATTTCTCAAAGATATGATAGTAAACTTCTCCCTCTTTGACAACACATGCCAGAGACAATAGTTATATTAATACCACTATACCTTAAGAACTAATTCATTTGCAATATGCCCTTATCAATTCTACACCAATTGATAGATCTTCAATAGCTCTTATTGACGCATCACTAAGATTTGGTTAGTGAACTTCAGATAGGGGAATGACCCCTAGCTTACTGTGTCAGATATGGAAATGTATCCTTAGGTAATGGCTTGGTGAATATGTCTGCAATCTATTCCTTTGTATTCACATATTCCAATATGACTTCTTTATCCTACACCAACTCTCTTAAGAAGTGATATTTTGTAGAAATGTGCTTTGCTTTGGTATGCATCACTAGATTCTTTGATATATTGATTGCACTGGTGTTATCATAGTATATGACTATAGTATCCTTGATCTCTATCTTCATTCCTTCCAACAATTGTTTGAACCAAACAATGTTAGAATAATTAACTGTTGCTATCATACCAAAGTTGATAAGGAGTTTTGTTTGAATCTTTCTTCAACTATACTCTATTCGAGGTATGAACTATAGTACTGATAGCTTCCTTCCAATATTTGATAACAACATTCTTTTCAATCATCAGGGTTGTTGCACAATCCATGATATATCTATTTCTTCTTTCAACTATACCATTCTGTTGTGGTGTGCCATGGGTTGATACTTGTCTTTTAATTCCTCTTTCAATGCATAAATTATTAAATTCATTGGATATGAATTCACCACCTCTATTTGATCTTAAACATTTCAAACTCTTTCCAGTTTCTTTTTCTACTCTTGCCAGATACCTCTTGAATTTTTGAAAGGCTTTTGACTTTTCTATTAGATACATTACAACTATCATTCTAGAATAGTCATCAACAAAAAGCATGAAAAACTTTCCTCCACTATAGCTCTCTATTCCAATAGGTCCACATAATTCTGTATGAATAATTTCTAAGTCTTCTTTTGACTGATAGTTTTTTCTTTTGAAACTAGTCTTTCTCATCTTATCAATTTGGAAATTCTTACATAGACATCAGGCTTTTTCAAACTAGGAATACCTCTTACTCTTTTATGTTTTCTTATCTTAACCAGATTATCAAAGTTTATATGACATAGCCTTTTGTGACATAACCATCTCTCTTCTACTTGAGCAATTAAACATGAACAATCTATGAGATCAAGATAAAATAGATTACCTTTTGTTTTCTTGCCAGATCCAACCAGATTTCCTTTTCCATCCAGTAGTTTGGTCTGTCCATTTATGAATTCTACCTTGAATCTAATGTTATTCAATTGTACTACACTTAGTAGATTACACTTTATCCCTTCAAACCAATAAGAATTGTCACATACAATTTATTTAGTTAATGAAATACATCATTTTCCCTTTATGTTACAAGGTTCATTGTTTGCAAATCCCACACTACCTCCATCGTAATATTCTGTGTGCTCAAATTTTGTTTTGTCTCCAGTCATATGATATGAATAACCATTATCAATAATCCATATATCATTTTTGCTAACATGAGAGATAAGTGTCATCTTATCTCCTTCATCATCAAATTCATCTTTTACAACAACGTACACCATTTCATCTTCACTGTTATTAGAATTTTTAGCTATAAAACAAGATTTCTTACCTTTTTCCTTGTAGTTCTTGAAGTTCTTGAAATCCTTCTTGCCTTTGTACTTATTTCTTTTCTCTTCATCTTTGATTTCCTTATTTTGACACCTTGTAGCAATGTGACCAACTTCTACACAGAAAAACCAGATCAAAGGAACTTTACCTTTGTACTTTCCTCTACCTTTGGAATACTTTCTTGCAAGTAGGGCTTCAACAACTTCAAGATCAATGTTTGAACTTTCTTTTGATTCTTCTTTTTCATTTCCTGATTGGCTAGATTTTTATATATTACCCTTTTCTTTGAGTGAGATCTTAGCCTTAAAAGCAGATTCAATAACCTTTGAACTAGGAACATAGTTATCAAAGTTATCTAACTCAAAAGTTGTCAATCTTCTAACTAGAGCATCCAAAGATATTTTATTATTTGGATCACATCTCATCTCTTGAATAGATAATACTCTAATTGCATAAATAGGAAGAAAAGTTCTAAGTACCTTGCTTACAATTGTTTTCTCTTCAATGTCTCCTTTAAATGCTTTGATTGCACTTACACTTGCTTTTATCTTTTCCACATATCTTGTAATGTTCTCATCTTCTCTCATTTTCATCTAATCAATATGACCTCTAAGAATTTCAGTGTTAGTTCTTCTTACATTTTTATCTCCATATATGTCTTTTAGTTTGATCCACATCTCATGAGTAGTCTCACAATCTTTAACTTCATCAAATTCAACATAACTAAGAGTAGATTCAATATCAATCATCATGATGTTATGATTCTTCTTTTCAACAATGTCTTCAATAGATAATGTTCCAATGGAAGTCTTGAATTTAGTATCAAGATATTTGCATCCTGAATCACTAATGGTAGCCAAATGTAACCTCACAAGTCCTTCCCATGGTACAAAATTTTCTTCATTTAGCTTGGGGATCTCTCTTCTGTAAGACAAACTAATCTTTAGCTTAGGTCCTTGAAACCTTCTTTGCAAGCATCAAAAGTTTTGATACCAATTGTTGGAAATATAAGAGGAGAAACTGAGAGGAGAGTGGTGAATCAATTACTACTAAAATAAATCTTAGATCCCTTAGATGTATGTACACAATTACAATCTAAAAACTAAATACTATTGATGCTCAGTAAACATACATAAACTACTACAACTCGGTAATTACTAAATGTGCTTAGTAAATCTTTAACCTACAAACTTTAGATGTTATCTATGATTACCATTACTTTAACTTAGTTGAAAACATATCAAAGAAAATAACATGAACACATTTGACACTAGGGTTTAATGTGAAAACCCAGTTTGGAAAAAACCACCAATTGCAACTAGTTACTATTTTAACTCTTCTAAAGTGAGCCCTATTAGGATCCAACCTTGTCAAATATTACAAAACACACTATTAGGTGTGACCTTATTAGAGGATTTAATCACCCTATTAGGAGTGGCCTTGTTAGAGGTCTTGAGACAATTCAATAGAACTACCACCTTGTTAGAAGATTTACAAATGGCTATTAAGCCAACTCTGTTAAGAGATTTTAGATCACTACTATAATGGTTAGAGAGTAATAATGAGATGACTTGATTTGAATGCAACTAAATTGTTAATTAGAGATCTTTGTTCTAGCTTGTACTTAATTCTTCTGAATCGAATATAACTTTTTTGCTCCACAAGAATATTCTACTGATCCTTCAAATTTTCTTCCTCTTCTCATCATCAAATCTTTAATAACATCTTCATATTAAAAACACTTTGAAATAACAAATTGACCTTATATCTTTCATATTGTCAAGTCAGCTCAAATATAGCTTAGAATAATTAATATTCATCACCTCAATCGACTAGAACCAATAGATAAATCAATTGAGCTTAATATAGAAAAATAAGAAAATTCTTTGTTAGGTAACCCAACTCGATAGAAACTAACTCAGAAATGATTTCCTATGTTAACCAATAGAATCTTGATTAACACTGCAAATTTGCAAAAATCCTTTGGCAATTGAGTGAGCTTGGTTAACACTCATCTTCTATAGTCTTTCCTTCAACACCTAAGTGAACTCGGTAAACATTGCCTTCTAAACTAGCCAATCATAGGAACACTGGATAAACACATAAAATTGTGTTCACTACCTGAATGAGCTTGATATACACTAACTAATTATGATATGAAATTTGTGTAACATTAAAGACAATACACAATTAATCAATTGTATCCAATAGATTTGATGTGGATAGGTTCCCAACCATGGCCTAAAACTGGGCAACACTGATGTTATCTAGGACTATTGACTCTTCAAGGGCTTGATCCAAGATCTTCTAATGTCAGGGAGATGTATGTAGTAGATCTAGGATGGATATTTGTATAGGGGTATGGCCGAGTTGTTCAACAAGGCTATAATCAAATGAAGGAGGAGCATTTAGTCTACTAGGCGGTGTAGGTCTAGTAGAGGTAGTAGATCTAGATGGAGCTTTAGGTAGGATGATCTTGGTATGGCGTGTAGTGATAGTGCAATGAGGTTCTTGTACCTTTAAGGTAAATGTAGACGTATGAAAGAAAACTTAACTTGTAAGGAATAAGAGTAAACAAGCACACATTAGTTGCAATAGATACATCAAGTATTCAAAATAAAACAAACACAACTAATGCTATGCTTGAGTTTTGCCACTCAAAGAAACCAAAAAGAAAAGTCCTCATGCAACCTCAAATAACTCAACAAAGGCACCCATGAGAGGCCCTATTAGTGTTTTTTAAAGTGGAGGGATGTTGGTTTGCTCTCCCAAAACACAACTATTTGAATCCCAAGGTTATAAAATGCAAATGATAATGATCCTACACTAAGATGAATAGAGAATGCTTCAAACAATGGCTAAGGAAGAAACCATGCTTGAGAGCATTCAAATGGATATGAGTGTGGAATGCAAGAAAGAAACTATGCTAATAATTCAAGTGAAATTAAAATATACCAACTATCAAAGGTTGGTAACAATGCAACTATGAAACTCACTAAAAAGTTCTAATACCAAACTAGCATGATAAAAATGCATATGAGGAAGATGGAAAATTCTTGAGACAATGGCTCTATTTATAGGCTTGAGAGAGGCCTTGCTGATGTGGCATCTATGTGGCATCCACATAGGTGCCAGAAGGGAGACATGTAGGCAAGTCATGCAAGTGGTCAACATTCAAAGTTGAAGGAAGGAGTGGGGGACAAAGCTGTAAGAGGTGTGAGAAGTGTGCGTGTTCCTCACACATATCTAAGCACACACTTAGGAGCTCAAAGGGGTTTAGCAAGGTGTTTAAGATAAATACATAGGATTAAGTAGTGGGTAGGCTTAGAAGGATGAAAGTGATGGGTGTAGACTAGGTTTTAGGATATGTTTAAGACTAAATTAAATAGGACTTAATTTAATCATAGGTTTAGAGAATTTAATGGAATGGAGGGAATTAAATAAATAGAATTTATTTAAAAAGGGGATTTATGGAAGATCATGTATTAAATAAATTTAACACATTAGGGATTGAAATATTTAAATTAAATTTAAATACATTAAGAAAGTGAGCCTATTTAATTAATTAAATAAGTAGAAGAATATGAAAAATATAATTAATTAGTAAATAATCTATTATAATGGCAAGGGAAATATTAAATAAATTAAAATAGTGTTTGAGACAATTTTAAGTGTCTACATTTTGCCTCTCTTTGATGTGATGTCAAGATGATATTTTATCAAAGAAGAGATAATATAAGTTGCCCTAGAAAGGATAGGATTCCTAGGAGTGGTGTCAAGGTGACGATAGAGGAGGAGGGTGCCCCCTTGCAAGAATAGTGCAAAAAATAAATTTTGGAGAAAAGGTCTTTGGAAGAAAGGAAATAGGAAGAAAAGGGAATAAATGAAAACATTGCATGACTTGCAGGTAAATAGGGGATTGACACTACTTGGAAAGGACACAAGCTCAAAAAGGGTCCTTGGAGGGCCTATATAAGCCTCCAAGGGGCTCAAAGAAGGGTCATTTGCACACCTAGAGAGCAAAGAACCAAAGTGAAAGATGGACCCCATCAACAGATTGCAACTTGGTGAGTGCATCTGAGAGCACTAGAGACCAACAGAGATGGGCCCATCGGTGAGTCGACTAACCTACTTTATCAATTTTTCAAATTTGTAGGTTAGGTAGCATTTATGGCACCTTAAATAGGCCAAAAATGTGGTCAGGGTGGAGATTATAGTCTTTGCCTATCATTTGCGTAGATGACAAAATAGAGACTAGGTGGTCTATGGAGATGATAGGATCTATCCTATCATTTGCACAGACAACAAAAGGGGGATGGGGAGGTCCACAAAGATGATAGGATACTTCCTATCATCTATGTAGATGATAAAGGGGAGAAACTGGAGGTAGAGACGAGAATCTCCATGTTGTCATCTCTACAGATGACAAAACAATAGTTGTCGATGGGAAACTAACATCTGACTAGCTGCTAGAGATGCCAAAAAGGCATCTCTGTAGACTGTCATCTACACTGATCTGTGTCTATGCCAATTAGCATCTCTATAGATCAACATCTACATTGATCAACATCTACATGAATTAGCATCTATGTCAATTCACATCTTCATAGATTGGGACAAATCTATAGAGGGTAGGAGAGGATGCCCCATATAGGGGGTGGTCATAAGATAAAGGAACTAACCATCTGCATTTCTATGTTATAGGAGGAGATAGTGATATTTTGGTTGAGAGAGCATTATCCATCAATGATGGTTTTGGAGGAGAGATTGATGGAGGTTTAGTGGGGACACATGAGGCTATGTGGACTGGAGCATGTGCATGAGTGGCCTAATCTACGAGCACATTCGACACAACTGTCTACATTGATCGAGCAATGGCACACACCTACATCTAGTTTCCATCTACCTACTGGAGAGGTGAGCATCACTCAACTCAATGTATGGTGGATACTACGATTGCCCATCCACAGGATGTATCTTGAGTACATGCTAGAGGGCAACAGATCCCTTTCTATAGGAGTGCTTTGATAAGCAATAGCAAAGATGGTTTGTTATTTGGAGGATGGTACTAGACCATGTTGGGCATGGATTCCCCGTTGGATGGACATAGGTGCTTAGCACCCTACTATAGGATGATGGTGTAATGTACTACTGGGGCCAGACCATTCTGGTAGAGTTATATCATGATCTACACATGTGCACCTATAGAGCATAGAGGACCATGGAGCCAGGGTTGAAAATACTGATGGTATGGTCATGGGAGCACATTGGTGTCACATAGCTGATCACTAGACGAGAGACTCAACAACTGTTGATAGAGGTGTAGATGCAACAGGTTTTTGATGATGCATTTACACACGATGATACTACCAGATTATTTTGTATATGGTTTGTACATAGACATTTATTTTTTGATATAGATATGACATGATTTGATGGGGCTATGTGTACATGTATGATTATGGTTTATGCATATGGTATCTATGGTGTGGATACTAACATTTTTGATGCAAGATGTGTGTGATATGATTTTGCATATGATTTATATATAATGCTTAACATGTGTATGATGCATGTTTGCTAGTGACTATGAGATGTATGCATTGCATTGCTTTTACATGTATGGATGTGCTATATTCTTTGTGAGATGTTTTTATGATGTATATGCCACTAGATATGATTATTAGAATGGATGCATTTAATGAAGTAATGTAATGAACTAATGATGCAATCTAATAATGAATAAACAACCTAATGAAAGATGACAATTAATGTATCCTAAAATGTTAGTAATGAATAAATGCAAAGTGAAATGATCAAACCTAAAATGTAAATATGAAAATGTAACATGAATGAACCTAATGAATGTACAAGTCTTAAAACTCCTCACTTGTAAGAACTAAGTAGCGTAGCATAGGAGGGGGAGAATAAACAAAACCTTTGTCTCAAATAGGGCTCAATGAAACCCTATACTACATGATACCAAGGGATTCAGTTGTGTTTATATGAAAGAGCACACCTTAGTTTGATTTGTCAAAAGAGTTTATGCATTATATGCTATAGAAGCATAAATAACAAGGCTCATTTGTGTGGACTAGAGACTTTAGAACAATAGGTGTAGTTTGCATAGTTATGATGGAACACATGTCGTATACACCCTAGAGAGGTCTAGGTACACCCAAAGTCTTTTTAGGGATCTTTGGTGGAAAATGTACTAACCCATTGCCCCCATTGCACAACACATAAACATAACCTAAAACTAACACATATGTATTAAAGCCTCAAAAATAGATCATACCACAAAAAACACATGTAGTCAATGAGAGTGATTCGGGTATGACTAAAATATGGAAGATGAAGGTGCACCATAAAAAGCTTCAACTAATAGACAAAATGAAATCAACCAAAAAGAGACCTCATGACCAAGTAGTCATTCAGTCCACAGTTCTTGCCAACAACCTTAAAGCCTAAAGGTGAATGTTGTAATGCCACATATAGGAGGGATTCATCCTATGCAAGTTTGTTTTGTTTTGACATTAGTTATTGCAATTTGTTTGGTGGCAAGGGTTGTGAAAAGAAAAATTTTCCCAGATTAGTATATCTCAAAGGCGATTTTGTTTAAGTTCTATTGTGGTCACTGTTGTGGGAAAAGCTCAATGTAATGGGATTGGAACAAGCACTTGACGAAAAGATGCCTCACAGACTAGAGTTTTTTGAAAAATGGGAGTGAAGTAAAGCGTTGCGAACAAGAGGACTTTTATTGGATGCATGAAAAGCATAAGCTAGATACGATTTTTGCACAAATAGGGAGATGAAATGGTGGAATGGGGTGAAGTGAAATGAGACGTATAGATAATGGACCAAAATGCTTTTTTCAGGGACTTTTCTTCTTTTTAGGCTTTTTTCAAGAACATTTTATGATTTTTTTTGGATTTTTCTAATTTTTCTGATTTTTTTGTATGTTTGTGGGACTATAACAACATTGTATAGGAACTACAAGACTTAAGAATAGAACCACTTGAGATGTTGGATATTTATAGGCTTAGGGAGTAGATCTCCCTCTGGAGTGGCAATCTAATATGCCCTAGAGCCATGTTTGGATGTAATGATAAATGGACCAAGCCAATTAGCTTCAAATTTTCCTTTCTTTTCATGGTTCTAGAGATTCTTCATGTTATGCTACAAAACTAAGTCACCCACCTCAAATTCTCCTGGCTTGACTTTTTTGTGATACTAAAGCTGAAGGTGATTTTGATACATGCAGAGGTGGTTTAGGGAATTGAGGCATCTCATCGAGGAGTTGTAGCTCTTGCAAGCGAACAACTCAGTATTCTTCTTTGGACATCAAATTCTTGAGAGAGATTCTAAGGCAAAGGAGCTCAATTTTGATGGGCAAGATAGCTTTAGAACCATAAACAAGGGAAAATGGAGTGACTTCTATTAGGGTACAGATGGGGGTATGATAAGCCCAAAGGGTGAGAGCAATTTGGAAGTGCCAATCACGGCTAGCTACATCAATGTTTTTCTTTAGGATTTTCAAAATGGTTCTATTGGTAGCTTCAGCTTGGCCATTTCCTTAGGGGTAGTATTTGGTGGAAAAATGCTCGGTGATTCCAAATTTCCTACACAATGTGGCAACTTCTTAATTTTTGAAACGTGTTCCATTATTAGTCATGATGTCTTCAGGTATACTAAAATTAAAGATGATGTAGTTCAAGATGAAATTTGAAATCTATTTTCTAGTGATACAAGTTAATGCGATAGCCTTAACCCACTTTGTGAAGTACTCAATGGCAGCAATAATGTACTTTTGGTTATTTATAGAGTTTGGATATACTTGACGAACAAGATTAAATCCCTAGTACGAAAAGGGCCATGTGGTAATGGCGGGTTGGAGGTCTTGGGCAAGGGTGTCTATCAAATTGCCATGTTGCTGACAAGTAACACATCTCTTCACAAAATGATAGGCATCTGCTTCCAATATAGTAGGCCAATAGTAACTTGATCTAAGCTTTTTTGCTAATGTAAGGCAACTAGAATGGGCACCACAAATCCCTTAGTGGACCTCTTCTAATGCTATTTTAGCTTCATCTAAATTGAGAGATTGGAGGAGGGTTCCATCAAAATGTTTTTAGAAAAGTGCATCACCTAAGATAGTATAGCAGGCAGTGCGATAGATGAAGGTTTTACTTTAATTTAGGGTGAGGGCTATGAGAATGGTTTTGTGATGTAGATAGGCAAAAATGTTGCCATACCATGGAGACTCAGGACTGGAAATCTTAGATACCAACTCTAAATCATTTTGCTCATAAGAAGGAATAGAAAGATTCTCAACAAGAAACTTTCATTTAGGACTATATTCAAGAATGGCAATTAGGGAGGCAATGGTAGCCATAGCATCTGCTACTTTGTTATTAGCCCTTGGTATCTACTAAAAAACTATCTATGAGAAGTTTTCTTTAAGATTCTCAACTATTTTGTGATATGGCAACAACTTTTCATCCTTTATGTGGTATTCATCTATAACTTGTTTCATGACCAATTGCATATCTCCAAAGATAAGAAGGTTTTTGATATTCTATTTGATAGCCTAACATAACCTTGTGACTGATTCTTCATACTTAGCTATATTGTTTGTGCAAGGGAATGATATTTTGACTTAGGGATGAGGTCTCCTTGTGGTATAACAAACAAAATTCCTATCCCCAATCCCTTTTGTCTAAAGGAACCATCAAAAAATAACTTCCATTGTGTACTAGGGGTAACAGTCATAATTGTGCTATCTAGAAAGTCTGCTACTATGGGATGGTCTCCTAGAAGAGGAGCTTTAGCAAGCTGGTCTGCAATTACTTGTCCCTTAATGGCCTTGCACTTCTTATAAAAAATATCAAATTCACCTAAAATCAAGACTCATTTTGCAGCTTGACCAGCGAGGGAGGCTTTTGATAGCAAATATTTGAGTTGATCTATTTTGGCAATGAGATGTGTAGTATGATTAAGCATTTAATGGTGTAGTTTCTACATACAAAAGACTATTTCCAAACAAGCTCGCTCAATAGCACTATAATTTAACTCATAGCCAACTAATGTTCGACTAAGATAGTATATAGCTTGTCCATTACCATTGTCATCTAGTTGTGCCAAAAAGGAACCTAAGGCAACTGAAGTGGCTGAAATGTATAAAATCAATGGTTGTCTTGCAATTAGAGGGACTAGAACTGGAGGATTAGTCAAGTATGCCTTAATTTGTTCAAATGCTTTTTGACATAGGAAATCCCACTAAAAATTAGTGTCTTTGTGAAGTGGATGGACCTTATCTGCTAACTAGTCCACAAATCATCTAATGGACTGTAACTTTCCTTGAAAGTTGCAGAGTTGTTTCAATTTGGTAGGTGGAGGCATTTCCTTGATGGCTTTTACTTTGGCAAGATCTACCTCAATACCTCTTCTTGACACAATGTAGCCTAACAACTTGCCTGATTTGACCCCAAAAACACATTTCTTTGGATTTAGGCACACTTTATATTTCTCCAACCTTTCAAACATGGTAGTGAGCACATCAATGTAGGAATCACATGTGTATGATTTTCCTACAATGTCATCAACATAGTCCTCCATTATGACATGTTGAAGATCATGAAATATTGTAGTCATTATGCATTGATAAGTTGTGTCAGCATTCTTCAACCCAAAAGGCATGAATTGGTAACAAAAGGTCCCCCATGGGGTGGTAAATGTCATTTTATGTTGATCTTCTTTTATAATTTTGATTTGGTTTTAACCGGAGAAACCATCCATTAAAGACAACATCTCATGTCTGGCAGTAAAATCCACTATGATGTCTATATTAGGAAGTGGAAAATCATCCTTAGGACATGCAAGATTTAAATCTTAAAAATATGAACAGATGCAGATGCCCCTAGATGCTTTTCCTATAGGAACAATTTTGGATACCCACTAAGGATAATCAATAGAGTGGATAAACTTTGCCTCTAATATTTTTTACAATTCTACATTTGCTAAAAGTGCTACCTTAGGATGCATTATGCGCAATTTTTGCTTCACTGGTTTAATCTTGGGATCTACTATCAAGTGATGCATAACCAAGCATGTCTTTGTATGTCTATGCAAAATTGATTTTACCCTTTTTCAAGAATTCAGTCATTTCCTTTTGTTCTTCAGGACTTAAGGTAACTACAATGTAGGTGATTTGTGGATTATCCTCTATACCCAGGTTGACTAGAATTGTGTCTTCATTCAAAATAGATGATTTTTCTAGTGGTAAAGATCTAAATGGCAAGTCAACCTCTCCCTCTTCTAGCACCTCTAGGAGGTTTTCACCAGAAGATGCATCCTTTATTTTTTTTTTTCTTCATCTAAAAGTGCCCTAAAAGAGTTTTCACTAGAGGATGTTTCTTTTATTTTTCCTTTTTTTTTTTCACTTTTGTGACTAAGAGAGTTGACTTGGCTACCAAAGTAGGCTTCCTCATTATATTGGATCTCATGTTTTAAATCTTGGAGATTCTTAAGGCCAAAGAGTGCCATCACTACTTTGTCAGAGTTACAGATATCGAGAGCTAGTGGTGTGTCCTAAAGGTCCCAGTCTATCATGTCAAGGTTGGTGGATGAAAGGTTAGCTATGATAATGGCATGGATATGGTTATCTAGGTCATCCTCAATGTATTGGAAGGGTACTTCAAAGAATTCCTCCTCTTTAGTCTCAGAATCAAGTCAACCATACAATAGTTGTCAGCAAAGGACACCTTAAGTTTAATGGAGCCCAAACCACATCCTTTAGGATAGTTATTAGCCTCAAGGGGTTGTCTAATTCCATATTCTTTAGGTCCAAGATTAGTACCATGATATCCCATGTTTTTGGTAATGGTAGGGACCTCAGCATACTTATCCTTGGGGAATTCCACAGGTTCATCTTTTTCATCAAAATATAGCCAATCTAGGATATTAGACTCCATATGTTAATCACTAAGTGAACCCTAGTGTTCAAATGTCATCTTGTTAACATGCATATTATCCTTGTTAGTAGGAGGTGGTAATTGTGAAGGTTTTCCAAAGGAACGGAGGGAGAGTGGTAGTTGTCCAACACACAAGGCATTTTCAAACTTATACTCTCCCATCCCTAAATCAACAAAAGGAACTTTCTTCCCTGTAGTATTGACCTTAGTATCTTCCACCTTTTCTTTTCCTTTGCAAGGATTATAATCATTATTGGATAATTTTGGCACTGTTGTGGATGGTGATTCAGTTATGGTGAGAGGTTTAAGTATAACCTTAGCAAACTCACCGATTGGACAAAAATTTGTTGGTGCACCTTCCATTCTTTTACAAAAGTCAAAAGGTGTAGGATCACTTGGAATCATGACCTCTCTTCCTTGGTGAGGAAATTTCAAGAATTGATGATATGTAGATGGTATTACTTTGAGTGTGTGTATCCATGGTTGACCAAGCAAAATGTTATAGGGCAAGTCCAAGTCTAGTACATGGCACTCAGTATTTATGATGACTAGCCCAACCTTTAGTGGTAAATGATAACTCCTTTTGATTATCTTTCTCTTTCATCATATGCTTTGATTGTTATCCTTTTATTGACATCTAAGAGGTCTTCTAGAAGTCCCAAGAAATGAATCATCTTCAGAGTACAAAGGTTCAAACCAGATCCATTGTCTATAAGGACTCTTTTTATCTTATGTTATTGTATAAGGAATTCAATGTGGAGCAAAAAATTATGGTGGGTATTAGGACCTTGGAAATATTTTTCTATGAATACAAGGTGTTGTTTTGTGGCAAGGTTTTTGATCATGGTAGTGAAATATGAGGCATTAATTTTTTTAGGAACATGAGACTAAAAAAGCAGTCTCCAAAATTTCCTTGTGGATGGGTGATGTGGTTAGGAGCTCTAGAATGGATATTTGTGTAAGAGTCTTACCTAACTAGGACAACACATCATAGCTAGAAGTAGGCCTTTGTGAAGTGGATGGCATAGCAGGCGCATGTGGAACTGATGGATTAGTGGGGTTGGGAGTGGCAGCTTGCAAAGTGATTCTTCCCTATCAAGTGTTTGTATCAGAATCTATTGCTTGTAGGATAAGGGTATTCACATGAGTTTATGCCTCTTTAATGCGGCCACACATGGAGTTAAAACCACATATATTGTTGGTTTCTATTTTACCACACAAGGAGTGAAACCCTGATATGTGGTTAGTAGAATAGTCATAGTGTAATCCATTTGATGTGGAAGCTTGATTTTCATTGTTCATATTTTTGTTTCCATTGTTGTTATTGCCATTGTTGTGGTCAAGAAATGGCTTTTGAAATATCTTCAGTTTAGCATTTTTAGAGGATGGTCCTCCTTCTATCTCAATTTCTCCATCATCAAAAAGATTTAAAATGAAGACTTTGAGTTATATTGATGAAATGGTATTTTAAGTATTCATTTTCCCTATACCATTTCGATTTGGGTTAATTCTCATCAAAGGGTCGTGTGTTATTAAACACCATCAAATTGTGATCCACTAGTTTTTGGAATATGGTATCCAAGGGTTCACAAAAGTTAGTGAATTTTCTATTGCGATCATAGTCATAGTTGTAATTGTTGTTGGTATTGTTGTTGTTGCAAGGAAAAAGTTGTGTTTGATTACAAGATTATTGATTGTCATGATTTGAATTGTTGTTGTTTCAGTTACAATAATTGTTGTTGTTTCCTCCTTGAAGGTTTTGTACACTTTTAATATCAGTGACACCATCATGTGTGACACTTTTGTTTTTGGACCAGAATTTAGGTTTGCTATTGTTGTTTGTGTCATTATTTGAGGATGGTGAGCTATAATGTTTAATGGTACCTTTGTCTAAAAGCCCATTTTCAATGCTCTTGCCTCTCTTGACTAATGTAGTGAAGTCTTTAGGACTAGCCATCTTCATGTAAAAGACATCTCTAGTATCAATTTTTTGATAAATATATCCACAAGGTGGGAATCCTCAATTTTGTAGGGCATGCAGTTAGCAAGATGCCTCCACCATTGTAGAAAGTTGGCAAATATTTCACCATTTCATTGTTTTGTGTTGCACAAATCACTTAATGAGGCATGGTGTTTAATGTTGTAAGAGTATTGTGCTACAAACTTCCCCATTAAATCATTGAAAGAGGTAATGGAACCCTTGGGTAAGTTCATTAGCCACTCTAGTGCAGGGCCTCTAAGACTTCGTGTGAAGAGACTTTTAAGATAATCCTCACTATAGGCTACTTCTTGACACAAAACCAAGAACTCCTTGAGATGTGTGATAGGACATGTTTCTCTCATGTATTTGTCAAATTTAGGAATCTTAAAATTTTGTGGGAATAGTATCATGTTAATGGATCTATCAAATGGAAAGGGACAAACTTCCTCAAAAGAGAAATCTTTCACCCCTTTGTTGTTCATGGCATGGACCAAGTTTCAAATTTCATGCAACTGTTGGGCTAGATCTTCGTTTGGTTGCATTTGTGACTATTGAGGATTTGTAAACCCACCTCTTAAGTTGTAAGAAGTCCCAAATGTATTGTGAGGTGGTGGAAGTACTCCACTTTGGCCAATGTATTGATATGCAATCATTCGAATTGGCATAGATGTTTTCACCATACTTGTTGGAATTTGCAAATAAGAGGAATATATTGGTTGTGTTGGAATTGTCATCTATTGAATAAACACTTGCCCAATGTTTAAGCATCCTATAGTTGGACCTGTTAAGGTGGACTACAGAATACTAGCATGCGTAGTAGTGTTGGGCATGGCACTAATGATTTGTTGGATATGCTCTACACTTAATTGGAATGTCGGTTGTGTGGTGTCATTTGATGTAGATATAGCACTAGTTGTCACTATGGGTTCTTTTCCTTTGCCAGATGTTTGATTTGTGTTTGAAGTTGACAATATGGGAGCACCACCTTTTGTAATCTGTCTTGTTAGATTATGATGACTAATCAGGAAATTACTATACATACTTCATAAATTTTTATAAATTATAGTGGTTAAAATACTTGTATAAAAGGGCTTAGGGTTAGGGATTATTTCATAAGGTGTGATGCAAAATTGGTTCTTGTGGTGGTATTGAGCTATAAGGGATTACAGATTGTAATCAGGTTGTAATCACGAGATCATAAAAATATTGGACTTGTTTGGTGGACATAGCCCAGGGATTGGGTGAACCACGTTAAATCTTGGTGCCTTATGTTCTTTTTTGTGTGATCTATTATTTTCTGTTATTGGTTATATTTGCATGTAATTTTTATTTCTGTCCATGGTTTAATCCTAACATGTCTAAACAAGGTGATCTCATCAAAACTCGTAGGGACATTAACACCATCTTTAACCAAGTTTAGGAAGATCTCAATCTCATTTTCCCTAATAGATTTTGTTGGTGTAAATAAGTATTTACTATTTACACTTACTTAAGTTTACTTAGGTTAATGCATTATTTTATTATTTTTATTTGTGAGACACTTAGGAGTTTGCACACCTTTTGAGTTGTCATGTTGACAATACAGGAGTATGCAACTCTATTTAAGCACATGGTGTCTACAACACTATTTTGCGTGTCACACCCTTGTAGGCTTATCCTCTCATCACTGCACTTACTTCCGTGCTTAATGACGGATAACCCAATATCTAGTGGACATGTGCCTAGTTGTATGACACATCATGATGCTAACTTCTATGCATTCTAGAAGCACTCCTAAGGCCTTTATATTCAGGCACTCCTAGTGTACTGTAATGAACCAATTATTGAATACATTGTTATTCTGATCATAGTCTCTCTCTTTGGTCTACTGTGTGCTTGTGTTTGAGTTCTTATTACCTAGGTGAATTTTTCCCTTAGGCAAATTCTTTCATGGTATTAGAGAAACTTGGAGATTTTCTCATCACAAGCCATTCAAGACCTCTTGCTTGCTTCATCGTCTCAACCTAAATCTGGCTGTAAAAATTAGGAGAGTCTAGAGCGAGATCTGACCTTGCCATTGTGTCCAAAATTTTGAATCGGTGAAAATCAACTATAAACTCAGCTACCTTGGCCCAAAGTCAATCGTGAAGCAAAAAAATTTTGCAAATTGGAACCCAAAGGCCCGATTTGGGATATGGGTATGATCTTTTTTTGCAGATCTAATTAATTAATTTTGGATCTGCAGTTTTTCATTTCTCTGTATTTATTTTTCGTCAATTTATTAGCAAAATTTTAGAGACAATTTTTTAGCAGAGCCAAGCAGTGACACCTCAGATCTGCCATTTGGAAGGTTTATTTTATTTGTCACAAAGGTCTTTTGTGGGCATTTTAATCAATTAGGTCGTACAACCAAATTTGATGCAAGAAGCATCATTTTACATTTCCCTGGCACTGTAGACACCTGATGGCTTACTGTTTACTTACCTTCTGCGGCAAGTTCAATTTAAATAGTGCTTAATGTGCTGTGCCCACACATGTGGGACTAAATTCTCTTCTTCGGTGTTGATTGTTGCAGTCTTCCAGCATATGTTCTGCAAGATTTTGGCGGCAATTACAGATCAGAACTCCCACCTGCATAGTGAAGGGTTTTCGGCCCGCAACATTACTTCGGTGATCGCAACATCAACCCACCCGAAATGATTCTTTGTTGTTTTGTTTTATCAGCAGTTGCAGAATAGTTTTTGGCATTCGTCGACATT
This sequence comes from Cupressus sempervirens, assembly GCA_028749045.1. NCBI lineage: Eukaryota > Viridiplantae > Streptophyta > Pinopsida > Cupressales > Cupressaceae > Cupressus > Cupressus sempervirens. Next base: position 488,532,502 of record CM053786.1, read on the forward strand.
TTGCATTTCTAGCTGTGTCCTGTTCTCCGGCGTCGTAGGCAATTCGGGACACGTTAAAAGCCTTCCTGACTCGCGATTTGCGAATTTCGACAGCCCTGTGCAACATTTGGAAGATCTTGACATCTGTGACTGGTCTCCGACTAGATCCTCTAGCCTCCCTACTTACAATTTTCCAGAACCAGTTGCTCCTCATCCCAACAACCCTGAAATTCGACGTTTGTTGACAACTCTATAAGCGATTTTTTGGCAGTGCAGTATTTTTTAAATTCTGACTCTGACAAAGATTTCGACAGGGTTTTCTTGCCTAGTGTGGTAACCTTCCACCCATGTCAACACATGGAGCCCTCCAATTTCTGACAGTATATACTCACCAATGACAGCGTGCCCCACCACGTGTCCACTCAAGGACAACTCCTTTACTATTAGCTGCGCTAGTCAGAGCCATGTCTACACAGTGACACAAAGGACTCTTTTGGTACTACCACATTTGCCACATGGATATTGGTCCTCACAGTGCCACATCATTATATTCTATACGTTCCGTACAGTAGGACAGATGAGTCAGCTGACACGTCACCAACTCGACTATTTTTTTGTTGACATCATCAATTCATCAGATTAAATTTGACGCTCATCTAAATGTCATTCCAAGGCATTTTTGAACTCCTTTGATGATTGTTTGACCGTCAAATTTAGACTTGCAATTTTACCTCCAGACCCCTCTCCATATTGCTTTTCAGTTTGGCAGCCTAACTTTGTGAGCCCATAACTTGGACATCCGGACTCCGATGCAAGTGCAATTTTTTTAAAAATTAGGTAGAATTTGCTGAATTTTCTAATGGTGGTGTTTTTTTCTAGTTTTGGTGCATATATTTTGTAGAAATTGTAGTTTTTGGTGACTATACTTGTATAATCCTGCATTTTGCAACTTCAGAAGCTCTGTACGGGCACATCTGGTCACTTTTTAAGGTTCTATTTTTTTTGAAAGTGTGTATTTTTTTGTCTAATTTCTAGATCTAAAGTCAGATTCTAGGGTTGTGTGGACCAATTTCTCACTTTTAGAATTAGGCCTTATTGGTCATTGTAAAGCTTTGATTCTTTTCAGAATTGTTGTAAAACTAAGCTACAGTGCTTAAGTGATAGATTTAAGCCTCATAAGGCAGTTGTAAAAGCAAAAAAAAAAGTACACTTAGTTCATTTTGACAAGTGGCCCATTGTAAACACACTACTTATAAAGTGCCACAAGCATCTTTTTTTGGGGAGGTCTTTTGATTGAGTGAAAAGGGGGGGGGTGTGTACAGTGTTCTTGTGTCTCTATTTTGTGCTCTTTTCATTTTTGCATCATGGGTTTTAAATGTCCTCCTTTAACTTCACACAACTATTCTACATGGAAAGATATTGCATGGAGTAGATTAATGGAAAAAGGATATAGTCTATATGTTGATGGTACAATCACTAAACCTACTAATGTTAAAGAACTCATTAATTGGAAAAGATAAGACCAACAGGCTTTAGGTGTAATTAGGAGTTGTGTACATGGGGATCTTCTTTTTCACATTAAAAATTGTTCAGAATCTAAGGAAGCTTGGGATAAACTTGAACAGTTGTATAGTAAAGTGGATGAAGAAAAGGGTTTTCAGATTGAAGATGATCTACTTCTCTTGGATCCTAAGAATTATGACACAATTCAGGATTATATCATCAAAGTCAATGAGTATAGGGCACTTCTTAAAGATTTTGGAAATCTCATGAAGGATGACAGGTTGATTCATCACATCCTAAAGAAGCTACCTTCTGAGTATGCTAACTTTGTTTTGAGTTTTAATACTCACAGGTTAACCATGGGATCTGCTTACTAGAAGCCTTTCTTTGATAGATTTTCAGACATTTTGATTGTTGAACAATCTCACTTGGTGGATTTTGAACTTCTCAAGTCATTGAAGACCAAAGCCTTAGTGGCTAGTGATGATCACAAATCTAGTCAAGGGGGAAAAAGCAACAATAAGTAGAAATAGTGGAAGCAGAAAACACAATCTGAGACACAACATGACTCCTATAAAAAAGGTGGTTCTTGTTCAAACAAGAAAGGAAGTAATGACAAGAAGGACAAAATCTTTTGTGCATACTACAAAAAGCCAAATCATGACGAGTATCATTGCAAGACAAAAAGAATCGATGAGTTAGAAAATCTACTCAAGAAGAACAAGATTCAAGTGCTAGGTACTTCCAAGGATTCTACTCCAACCTCTTCGAAGGGTAAAGGTCAAGCACTTATGGAAAACTCAAATTCTTCTATGGAATGGATACTTGACTCAGGTGCCTCTTACCACATGGGTTCTTCAAGGGAAGACTTCTCTTCATTGAAGCAGTCAAAGGTACCACACATCTTTGTGGGAGATGATACGAAGATGGAAGTTGAAGGGAAAGGACATGTCAAAATGGAAGATGGGGAATTCAAAGATGTTCTCTATGTTCCAAATCTAAGCTCCAATCTCCTATCATTTTACCAAATCACTCACCTTGGATATGATCATAAGGTTGAGTTCCTTCCCAATTCAGTGATGGTGCAAAGTCTCAGAAATGATTCATTGGTAGTAGTGGGGAAAGTTAATGATGACAAGAGGTTATACTCCTTCTCCCACTTTGTGCCTAAGAGTCCTTTCCAAGCCTTTTTAACTCACTCTACTACTCAAATCAACTTATGGCATGAGTGGTTTGGACACCTTGACTTCTACTCTCTTCAACAACTTTGCTCAAAACACATGGTTAAAGGTCTACCTAACATCAACTTTTCTACAGGGGAGTGTTCATCTTGTTTAGTGGATATGAATCTCAAGGAGAAGTATGATAAAGGAAAGTCTTCTCAAGCTCCAGTTGTTCTTCAGCTAGTTCACATGGTATTAGTAGGACCCTTTGCAGTGACTTCAGTTAGCCAAGGCCACTACATACTCACATTTGTTGATGACTTTTCAAGATTCACTTGGGTCTTCTTCCTTCATCACAAGAATAAGGTGGTTCATAAGCTTCAAGACTTCAAGACTCATGTTGAACACAAGTCAAGGAAAGCTATCAAAGTACTAAGGGTGGACAATGAGAATAGATATGTTGACTGAAGACTTAAGAAATTTTGTAGAATTGAGGGGATTGATCTTCAGAACTCACCAGCATTCAGTCTGCACAAGACAAATGTTGCAACTATGAGGATTAGGACTCTCAAGACCATGGCAAGTTGCATGATTAAGGCCAAGTCTCTCGATCCTACACTTGAAGTTGAAGCCATTAGCAGTGCTACTCACATACTTAACAGATCTCCTCATCCAACCTTAGATGGAAAGACTCCTTTTGAGGCATGGTGTGGCAGAAAACCAGTTGTGAGTCACCTTAGAGTCTTCAGTTGTCTAGCATGGGTAAACCTATCTTCCAGGAGTTGCAAGGCACTGACACCTAGGCCTTGTACTTTTATCGATTATGAAGATAATGTGAAGGCTTATAGACTGATGGATCCAGAGACTCATGAGATTTTTTTGGAGAAGGATGTTCACTTTGAGGAAAGTTCTCCCAGTTTGTCCTCTACTCCTCTCTGCACATCATACACAATGGAAACTGATAGTGACACCAACGATAGTGCTTCAACAGGTTCAATCACGTGGGGTTCTATTGATAGTTATAGTGAGAGGTCACATCAATCTAGTCCACATGCTTACATTGCCATAGTGAAAGGTCAATCCTAGCATTGTACATCTCGTCTTCCAGCTCCAACTTCACTTGACTTGGGAGATAGACTTGATGACTTACATCTTCTTATTGATGATGATTCTTCTATAGTTGTTGTGAGGGCTCATTATGACCCTCATGTCCATTCTCTACATGATCAATCTGCATAAGTTGACATGATTGTGGATCCTTATGAACAACAATTAGTGGAGGTCTCTTTGTCAGTTGAGGAGACAGATGGTTCAGTGGAACAGGTTCAATAGACATCCTTGCCATATCTGCATTAGTTCTTTTTAGCACAGTTGGAAGGGGTGAACTTCAGCATCAGTACAGGGATACTTGAGTAAGTTTTAGGGCCAGCACATATCTTCAAGATTGTACCTTTGCCTTTGTTTCTTCCTAAAGGGAGGAACACCATTCTGCATTCTTGGACCAGCTTCTTCATTAGAGTAACTTTCACTTGTTGGCATTCTTCTTTTTGGGGGGGAGCCTATTCTATCTCTCTTCCTTCTCTCATTCTCTTATGTATATACTAGATGTATGTCATAATGGGGGGTTCCTAATTACTCCATCCATCGATGCATCCTTACTTATCTCTCTTTTTCGGGGAGCATTTTTCCCATGAGTTTTTCTCTCCTTCCCCGGTTTATGGGAGATTGCATTTTCATTATTTATATGGGTACCTAACATGGCCTACAAGTTGGGACCCATTATGCATCTTCATCCTAGTTCGTAAGCTTAAGGGCATTCCCCTAAGTTGCACTTAAGGGGGGGTGTTGGTGTAAATAAGTATTTACTATTTACACTTACTTAAGTTTACTTAGGTTAATGCATTATTTAATTATTTTGAATTATTTAATTATTTTTATTTGTGAGACACTTAGGAGTTTTCACACCTTTTGAGTTGTCATGTTGACAACACAGGAGTACACAACTCTATTTAAGCACATGGTGTCTACAACATTGTTTTGCATGTCACACCCTTGTAGGCTTATCCTCTCATCACCGCACTTACTTTCGTGCTTAATGGAGGATAACCCATATCTGGTGGACATGTGCTTGGTTGTATGACACATCATGATGCTAACTTCTATGCATTCTAGAAGCACTCATGAGGCCTTTATATTCAGGCACTCCTAGTGTACTCTAATGAACCAGTTATTGAATACATTGTTATTCTGATCATACTCTCTCTCTTTGGTCTACTGTGTGCTTGTGTTTGATTTCTTAGTTCCTGGGTGAATTTTGCCCTTAGGAAAATTCTTACAAATTTTTCCATCATTTTGACATTGTATGGATCTGCAAGGAATATTCAGACGTCATTAGGGATGTTGTTGTTATCAAAAGGGTCTTCCTCTTGGTATACTTCTTCATCATTACTTCCCAAAGTTGTGTTGTGAAAATGATCTTCTAGTTCTTGTGTGGATGTTAAGCTAGGTATACCAAAGTTTGAACTAGAGGGAAATGTTCCCCCCAATGATGTTGTGTGTGGAGGAAAAGGATTCTCCATCTCTTTTTTCCTTAATGATTCTAACAAGCAAGACATGGGATTAAATGTGAATCTATCAGATCATGTATGTACCATACAGTAGTGACCAAACCAATGAGTGGAAGACTATGGGAGAAAGAGAGGAATGTGAGGGAAAACTACTAAACCTTAAACTATGAAAGGGGCCACTAACCTAAATGTAAACTAAAGATCTTGATTTGGCAAACAAAGTGTGATTATAAGCTAAAAGTATCTTTCTCCTACCAAAGATGGTCAAGTGATCTTTAGGCAAGATAGGATGCCAAGTTGACTACCCACTATTTGGAGATGGACTTGTGATCCCAATTGAATGATAGATGTTTGTTTATGGATAAAATGTCTAGTGTTGTGATCTCGAAAGGTGTTCTTATGCCAAATTTTTAAGGTTCAAATGATTAGATTCTCTAGAGAAGGTTTCCAAATGGAAGAGTAGAAGTTTGGAAAAGGGGGTTGATGCAAAAAATGAAGGTGGGGTGGTCACTTATATGGTTAACTCAATCCTTGCTTACTAGGAACAAAAATCTTAGGTTTGATCTAGGAAAGGTAGACCAATTTTGAAGTTTAGCATTGTACTCAATTCTATCATAACGGTCTTGTTTAGCCTCTTCTTTCTAGATGTCTTTGATAGCATATCAGAATTGTTTGTCACTGTGTGCTAGGTTTTTCCTTTCCTTGTAGACAAATGGCTTGGATAATTTCAACATCTTAGGTTTGACTTTTTCAGTCATGGCAGGAACAAAACAAAACCCAATTTCAAGCACAAACTATAACTAGACTCAACCAATTTCAAATACTAGACCAATGTAGAACTCTTGAAAATAACTGTGAGTCAAGAGGACTCACTTACCACTATTTCACTCACTAAAATTTTAGCTCACAATTTTACTCATTTTTCTAGAACTTTTTTTGATGTTTGGTTTTGGTTTTGAATGTTTAAACAATCAGGCACACAGAACATGCCAACAATCCTAATAAGGTTGCCCCTAGGATGTACACGGATTATCTAAAGGGTGTCCTCAATATACACAAGGTACATGAGGCTCAAATCTATAGATGAAATAAAATAATGCCACATAGATGGGAGGAGATGGTAACCCAAATCTCCACCTTCACTTCCCAAAGGTATCAAGTTATATGGGGCCAAGCCAAGAGTGACAAGATTTTAATTCCAAGAGAGGTGTCTTTCAATTCACCTCTCGATTCTTATACTCTACTAGAATATTGGAGTTGAGATCATCCCAAGGGGTGATGAAATCTCCAAGAAAGCCTCCTAAAATAAATGAAGAAGACCACTTATTTCTTGTGTACTCAAGATCACCCGAAGGTGCGAGAGGAGAGAATATGTAAGTGGCCTCAGGATTAAAAGACACTTGTTCTTTCCCAATGAATCTTTAAGTTTTGTAATCTACTCTTGAAGAAACACATGTTTAAGCATACATTGTTCTTTCCAACTTGAAAGTGTTTTCAACATAAATAAAAAGCACAAATTCATCAACAAAAAATAAATCGCTCATAAACATAAGAAAATTGCTGAAAATGAAACCAATTCCTTTAAGTCATCCAAGATTGAGTGAGTTCATTTTAAGCACCAAATCCAAATGTTTCATAGCAAGCTTAATTAACCTTAGGAATTCAAGAGTGTATTTGCTATCCTAAACATTAATTCCAATGAAAGCATGTCAATTTCCTTAATGCATTCAAGATTGAGTTTGACTATCCTAAACATGCATTCCAATGAAAAGCTTGTTCATTTCTTAATGGCATTCAAGAGTGTGTTTGTTATCTAAACATACATTCCAATGAAATGTGAGTAAATTTCCCTTAAGGCATTCAAGATTGGATGTAATTTTTTTCACCTTAAAGAATTCAAGAGTGTGTTTGGATTTTAGATATTAGCTTGCAACATACATTCAAAGACAAGTGGTTATTACATGCAAGTTCATTAACCCTTTAATCCTTCAAGTGATAAAAATCACTACAATTTTTTCAAGTGATAAAAATCACTATAAGTTTCTTTTAAATCCTCCAAGGTTTGTTTCCTACAATACACAATTGTTAGAATCCTTCAAAGCAACCAGTTAGTGAATTAAGTGTTTCAAATTTAATAAATATGCCAAAAATTGGAGATGATAGATGACAAGTGTAGACGAAAGAACCATGTAGACACTAAAATGTGCATATGATAGAAAGTGAAGATGCTAAAATTTATAGATGATAAAGTACAAGGGTGTATAGTTTGCAGGGACATGGCAACTTTGTCAGATGCAAATGACAGAACAGGTTCACAGACACTAAAACTTGCAAACGACAAAAGTTTTCAACACACAATACAGACAACAAAACCAAGATCATAGACGACAAAACTATGGGTCACAGATGAAAAAACTATGGGTTACAGACGACAAAGTATACCATACAGATGACAATTGGGTTTTACAATGAGTTTGGAATCTATCCATAACAGAGATGATAGAGTATACAACACAAATGGCAATCAAATTTTTACAGTAAATTTTAAATCCACCCACCATGCAGATGACAAGGGAAATAGCACAAATGCCAAAAATAGACTTTAATGTAGAATAGGTGGATTCAAAGTAGTAAGGTAGAGACATCGATCTCTATAGATGCTAGTCTACATAGACACTAATCTGCAGAGATGACAGAACATAGATGACACTGTGTCTAGTGCAGATGACAATGCACAGGTTTTGGTGACAAATTATAATTTTTTGATAGATTTTTGAAAGGAAAATAGGGATGTGGGTCCCACCAGGCATGTCAAAATGTATGCAAGAAAACCTAACCTATTGGGATCAAAAGTGAACAAGCACACGTTAGTTGCATAGGTATATCAAATATTCAAAATAAAACAAAAAACAACTAATACTATGCTTGAGTTTTGCAACTCAATGCAACCAAAAAGAAAAGTCCTCATGCAACCTCAAATAGTTCAATAGAGGCACCCATGAGAGGCCCTAGAAGTGTGTTTTAGATTGGAGGGATGTTGGTGTGCTCTCCCAAAATACAACTATTTGAATCCCAAGGTTATAAAATGCAAATGATAATGATCCTGAATGAAGATGAATGGAGAATACTTCAAGCAATGGCTATGAAAGCAACCATGCTTGAGAGCATTCAAATGGATATGAGTGTGGAATGTAAGAAAGAAACTATTCTAATAATGCAAGTGAAATGAAAATATATCAACTATCAAAGGTTAGTAACAATGTAATTATGAAAATCACTAAAAAGCTTTAATATCAAACTAGCATGATAACAATGCATATGCGGGAGATGGAAAATGCTTGAGATAAAGGCTCTATTTATAGGATTGAGAGAGGACTTGGTGAGGTGACATCTATGTGTCATCCACATAGGTGCCACAAGGGAGACTTGGAGGCAAGTCATGCAAGTGGTCAACATTCAAAGTTTTCTCACACATGTGTGAACAAATTTGAAGGAAGGAGTGGGGGACAAAGCTGTAAGAGGTGTGAGAAGTGTAGGCTTAAGTAGTGGGTAGGCTTAGAAGGATGAAAGTGATGGGTGTAGATTAGGTTTAAAACTAAATTAAATAGGATTTAATTTAATCATAAGTTTAGAGAATTTAATGGAATGGAGGGAATTAAATAAATAGAATTTATTTTAAAAGAGGATTTATGAAGGATCATGTATTAAATAAAGTTAACACATTAGGGATGGAAATATTTAAATTAAATTTAAATACATTAGGAAAGTGAACCTATTTAATTAAATAAGTAGAAGAATATGACAAATATAATTAATTAGTAAATAATCAATTATAATGTCAAGAGAAATATTAAATAAATTAATATAGTGTTTGGGACAATTTTAAGCATCTACAGTGAATATGTGCGAATTAGACTCATTGAAATAGTTGATAGTGTAGTCATATCTAGGACATGTGTAATTCACATTAGCTTGTGAGTTTGAGTTTGAACTGGAGGCCTTCTCTTTGTCATGATTACCCAAAGGATCTTTAAAAATAGTGTGATTAGAGTTTGATGCTAGTAGTGATGGATCAACTATGATCACACTATCATCAATGAGGTCTTGTATTGCATATTTTGGTTGGGAACATGATGAGGTCTTGTGTCCTTGGTGTGGTGGTAACGACAGAATTTTTTATCAGCCCACCAAGAAGCTTTGGTTAGTGGTTTGCCTTTTATCAGGGGCAATTGTACGAAGTTATTACTAAGTAAATGTTGAAGTGCAATCTCAAGAGGTATCCCCAAGGGTGTGAATTTTTTATCTATGGTTCTAGGATGTCTTTGAGGTCCATCCTATGGGGAAGCCTCAATTTTCTATTGTTGAGGTTGTGTTTGATTAGGAGTTTGTGAATTCGTAGGGTTTGCACCTTTCAAAGTTAGTTGAGGTTGTGTTGTGGTAATTGTTCATGAATCCACAATGCCACCATTGGTCATATTATTGTTTTTGGAGAAAATATTTTGCTTGTCATTAGATGAGTTGATGTTTGTGTTTTCCTTGTTCATCTTGAGGATTCCCTTATGGATAAGATCATCTTCAATACTAGCCCCTTTTTCATCAACTTGGAAATGGTCCTTGGACTTTTGATCTTAAGTTCATACATTAAGTTAGGGACTATGTTCTCAATACATAGGTTAACTTATTGTTCTTAAGGAATTTTTAGTGAACATTGACTTACTAAGCTTCTCTAGTGTAGTAAGAATGTAATAAATGATTCTCCCATCTTTTGTTTAGTTGAGCACAAATCAAAGAGTCCTCATTCATAACATTGAACACAAAGTGGAAAATGAACTTGTCTACAAGTTTTGATCAAGATTTTATGGTACCAAGAAGTTTGGAGTACCATTCAAGTGTGAGCCCACCTAGAGACTGAGGGAATAGTCTCATGAGGTAGGTGGGCTCATCACTAAGTTCAGTACAAGAGGCACAAAATTCCCTGATGTGATTAATGGGGTTTCCTTTTCCTCGATATTTTTTGAATCTTGGAGCCTTAAAGTGTTTTGGGAATGGAAGCATATATAGAATTTTATCAAATGGATTAGGACATAAGTCCCTTTTTGTATATAGAGCTTGTTTCTTCTAGACTTCCAATGCCTCAACTTGTTTGGAGAGTTATTTGAATTGTTGTAATAACTCTTCATTAGGGTTTTGCATGATAGTATTCTCTTCAAGTCTTTTGTGTCTGCGAATAGTTCATTTTCTATGGTAAGAACTATGTCTACTCAGTTTTGACATTTCAGTATCTAAAGAATCAAGTGATGTTTCACTAGGTGGTGGAGGTATGTTAGTACCTCAAAGACAAAAGGGTCCTTGTTGTGATACATGTTGGGGTATTTGTTATGGTATTTGATATGGTACTTTTTGTAGTATTGACTATGATTGTTGTAGCATGTGTTATTGTATCACTTGTTGTGATAGTTGTTGTGCCATTTTTTGTGGCTGTTGTTGAGATACCTCTATTGGTTGCATGTGAGACCATGTATGTTAATATCATTGTAGAGGTATTTGTTGAGGTTTTCGTGGCACATGTTGTTGTTGTAACAAATGTTGTTGCTAGGAAATTTTTTGTTCAAGGCATCTTTGGTATTCCAACTATTGTTTGAATTGCTCTTGTTGTTTAGCAAAGATGACTTATTGTTTTTGGAATTGTTTTTGATGCATTGCATGTAGGTCAAGTGGATTTACATTAGATTGTGTATTAGCAACGTTGAATTCTTGCACCACTTGAGGTTGTTGTTGTGGTTGATGTTGTTGTTGATATGTTGAATGTGTGTTGAGTGGATTTAAACTTGGTTGTGGATTGGAAGTTTTAAGTGCTTGTGCCACTATAGGTTAATGTTGTTGTGGGATTTGGTTATGTCCTTGAGAATTGAACATCATGTTTGGGTTTTTGTTTTGGTACCTTTGCATGTTAGATATTTCTCTTTGGGACATCATATTGATTTGACAATGAGATGTGTTCCTTTTGGGAATTTGTGAAATGTCAATAAGACTTTTCCTTTGTATGTCAATAGGGGTTGATCGATGTTCCACATGGTGTTCTCACAAGAAGCTCCATAACGTTTGACATCATAACATTTGGTAAAGTTAGGAGCAAGGGTGCACTTTGTTGATTTTCCTCCAAAGGAGATATGTTTGAAATTCCTAGAGTACAAGACCCTTTAGGAACATTTTGTTGTTGCATTATGTGATTGAGATCAAGCCTCAACATCGTTTTGGGATATCTAAGAAGAGTTTTGTTTATGTTGATAGATGGAGGTTCATCAAACAAGGGATTAATGTTGACATGTTCAAATGTACCTTGGAGGATTTCAATGGTTTATTCTTGATGGGACCTTATGGTTGTCATTATTGTGTTTGAAAACTCAAAAGGTTGTTTTCTCTTATCTAAGTCCAAATTGATCATGGGTTGTATGCTTTCAAATGTTGGGTTGTTTTAATGTTTGGACATAGGTCCCTCCAAGTGTGGATTAAACTTGACAATTTTTTGCGCTAGCAAAAGTTTAAAGTTTTTGTGAGAAGTCTTGTCTTTGCAAGCCCTAGCCATTTCTTCATCATTGATGCCATAATATGTGTTAGAATCATCACTTAGGTGTATAGTACCATGTATGTTTGAGGTGTCAAAGGTATGTGTTGGATTTGTTGAATTCGAAGGAGTGTGTTTGTTCATCCTCGGGTGTGGTTGGCACACTTCCCCCTTTAGGTGGTATAGGTACAAATTTGGGTTCAATGTTAAGGGTCCATTGAACCATTCCATGTGCAAGGGAAGTGTTTTAAGGGAAACTCATAGTAGATGTGTTGTTGGAGGTTTGTTGTGTCATCCATTAATGGTTGTGACCTTGTAGATACATGCTTAAGGGGTCCACAAGTAAGGGTTTTGATGCTTCAATTTGGTATTCATCAAATGTTTTTTGGGTTTTCTTGCTCTTCTTTGGTCTTGGATGAGGTTTTGGTTGTGTTTGTACCTCAAAAAAAAGGGTTGATAAAGTTCTTCGGGTCTCTGAGCTGATTGTGTCCTTGTAAGTGGTTGCATGGTACTTAAAGATGTAGATGCAATGGAGGAAAACCTAAGTGGACTCTTTGCCTCCCAAGTGAACACCTAAACTACCAATTATGCTTAGATAGTACCAAGTGCACCCTTTGTGCACTTAGGGCCCTGAAGGTAAGCAGTTGGTGAGTAGAGGGTATGCAGTTGGTAAACAGAGGATTTAGGGTGACTAAAATGTAGAATGTGAATGATTTAAGTGTTTTTAGATGTTTTCCAAGGTTTAGGGATGAAATTAAAGCTATGGAAGTTTAGATTAGGATTTTGGAACCTAGAATGAAACCTCTAATTAACAAGTGTGCTCTAAAACTACCAACTATGCACTAAAACTACCAACTGTGCATCTAAAGTGTGTAGTGAGTAAAACAAGAGTGCAATTGGTAAAACAAGGAAAAACTTGGAAATCTCAAAGTGTGTATGCAAGATATAATTTTTTTTTGGATTTTTAAGTGTTTAGAGATGTTATTCAATGTCAAGAAGTGCCAAATGAACTAGGGTTGTGATATGCAATGTGAAAATGTCTTAAGAAAATTATGCAAATGCAAATGTAAACTGACATTTTGGAATTTTACTAAAGGAGATGAAAATAACTCTATGGTATGCAAAATGATGATTTGGGTTAGACTTTGGACTTGGGAATGATGTTGTAAGTTCATGTATACAAGGTGAACTATGCAAGGGATGGTTTTATAAGGTTGCTAATGATGTTTGGGATATGAAAAATGAGGATAAGTGATCAAGGAGACAAGTTGGTTGATAGACAAGTTGATAGGGTTTGATAGTGGAAATGATGCTAGGATATTGAACAATGAAAGATGAAGGAGATATACCACTATAGTATGTCAAAATGATGTTTATGGAGACTAGGAATATGAAAATTCTATGATAAGGATATATGAAAAGTTTTTAACTTAGGTGAAATCTTTGAAACATATTAACCTAAGAGTTTAACATTATGACAATAGACTTTGGATCTTGACCAAAAAGAGATAAAAAGTGAAAAGATTAAAATGACAAGTTCAAATCCATCTTGACATAGATAGATTTTGACAAAAGAAATTGATAAAATAAAATGACAAAATGACCATGATGAAGATCCATTATCCATTAACATTATGAGATACTCTAAGGTTCATACTTTTGTTCAGATTTTTGACTAAACTCAAGTTCTGGGTTGAAAATGACATTTAGGGGCCTCAAAATGATGGTGATGCTGATTGGATATGCAAAGGTCCTAGGATGAAAAATGATGTTTTGGGTGCAAGATGTTATTTTGGGTCATATGCAGAATGAGGACCTATAGAGGCTTCTAGATGCAGTTTTAGGGCCCCAAAATGTAGTTTGGAGGACCAAAATGGTCATGCAGGTACCCAAGTGTGCTCCAACAACACCAACTATACCTAAGGTGGACTTGGGGCTAGTTTGAGCATAGTTGGTAGTTTCATGGCATAGTTGGGAGGCTGGGTTGACTGTTTACTGATTCTAAGCTAGGTGATGGCTAAGTTGCTATACTAGAGAGCTAGGATGCTAGGGTTGGTATTAGGGGTGGATATGAGATTTAGAATGAATTTTATGACCTAAGGAATCAATCCCTAAGTGAATAAAATGATGGCTAGGACATGCAAAATATAGATCAGGGCATGTTGGGACAAGGGCCCTATCTAGGTACCTTAGTACACTTCTAAAGTCTCAAAATATTGTCTGGAAGTCCAAATTGGGTTCTTAGACTACCAAGAATGCTTAGAAAGTACCAACTATTCCCATGGTGTAGTTGGGGCCAGTTAGAGTGTAGTTGGTAGTTTCAGAGCATAGTTGGGAAGCTAGGCTGAAACTAAGGTGATTTTAGGGTTCTATGGTTTCCAGATTGATGTTCCAAAGAGCCAAAGGGCAAAGGATAGTGCTAAGACTAGGATGAAGGTTTAGAATGATGGTCAAGACACTTGGAAGAAGGTTAAAGTGTACAAGATGAAGGTTGAACATGCAAGGATGTAAGATGGAAGATGCAAGATGCAGATTTTGGGGTTGAAATGCAAAGACTAAGGGATGCAAAGCGAAGCCTAAAGAATGAAATATGAATGACAAGGATACAAAATGAGGAATAAAAGGATGTAATATGAGACCTAGAGAATGCAAGTATGAGGCTCAAACTATGGTGAATGCAAGTGGATGCTATGTAAGAGTGAAATCTAAGTTATGCCAAGCACTTCTAAGGTTATAGTCTTCAATATTCTCAAAGTTCTGAATGCTTTTGGGAAAATTTTGCAACATTTTAACAAGAGGTGTGATGTTTTGATAAGAGGTGAATAGTGTCTAAAGTATAAATTTTCAAGTTTGATTTTATCTTGTTTAATTTTTTACACACACAAGACATGATAAGACAATAATAATTATTGTTAAAGTGAAAAGACACACCACAACCTAGGCTTTAGGACTGTATCCATTGAATTCCCACTTAAAGTTCAGCCACACTTATCTAGAGTGGACAACTTAAAACCTCAGCACCACTAGCTCCCCCTTACAACACTTCACTTCTTAGGGCTACCAAGATTCACTTCCCAAGGGGCATGACTTCCCAAGGGATTGTTGTCTCTACTAAGGACCACGAGAATGTGGGATGTCTTCATGGGCATGAGTGACCCCCTAAGCTAGTGGATAGAAAGGTTTTTGGCCACTAAAACAAGGTTTTTAGTAAGGAATTATGTTCAACAAGTGAATGAAAAACTTCCTTAGAAGGTCTCCTAGCCTTGAGAACCAGGATTTGATGCACCACAAGGGTACTGGAGGAGAACTATCATGTAGCAATACCACTGAGATGACATTAACCATCTCAAGTTTTATATAGTGGCTAGAATGTTGACCTAGCTTTGACTTGTTACCATTATAAAGTCCTCCCCTAGTATATCCAATATTTTGTATCTTGGTCCAAGGTAGGCTTCTCTATAGAAGTCACATGGATTTCTCTTACACCCAAGATCCATGAATGGTGAGGGGAGAGGATATGTCCATGTAAATCCTAGGGTTTTAAACATTGTAGACATGCCAGGAAGAATAGAAAAAGTTCATTTTAAAGCACCAAATGAAGTGTTATTTAATCTAGGAAATCCACACACAATTTAGATAAACACATAAGATCTTTGACAATGTCCTGCAAACAAGTATTAGTAGTTTGTAATGATTATTCCTTCATCCAATGATTTCCACATGCTAAAAATAGACCATCAATAACACAAAAACATCTAATCTAGGTCCTAGAAGTAAACAAAAACCCTAGATGTAGATTCTGAGTGAAATATGTGCTTTTTTGTGAACCAACTAAGCTTTGATAGAGCAGATTGCTCCCCAAAAGGCTAGAATGACTTAGGATGCCCCCAAGTGCACTCAAATAGTGCTAACTATTCCCATGGTGCACTTGGGGCTAGTTTGAGTGTAGCTAGTAGTTTTAGTGCATAGTTGGGAGACTAGGTGCAGACTGTGGGGAAATGAGCATAACAAAAAATTAAAATTTTGAAAACTACTCAACCAACTATGCCTAGATAATGTAGAGTGTGCCCATGATTCACTTGGGGTGTAGAAGGGCATTATTGGTTGTTTCTAAGTGTAGTTGGTAAGGTGGAACAACATGTGGGGTTTATTGTGACTTCTAGGCCCCTAAAACTACTTCCTAGAGGCCCCAAGTGTGCCTTGATAGAGCAGAGTGCACCCTAGGATGAAAAGCTAATACAATTCATAAATGAGAGCATAGAATCATATTATTGGCCCCCCTAATTAGACTAGGGGTGATAAAGGAGAGAGAATAAGCATTATACCCCTCCAAGTGAGCTCCTTCCTTGCATCTACAAGCACAAAAATAAGAAACCCAAGTTAGTTAAGTGTGTTCATGTTGGGTTCACCAATTGTATGACTAGAAAATGAGCTAAAATCCAACATAATATGACAAAATCACAAACTTAATAAACAAACATTGATACCCTCTAGTCTACCATGAAATCTAAATAAAAAAAAGGAAGCAACATAAAGTTAAAAAACCCCCTCTTTCACTTATAGCTCCCATGTCCTTCTTTCTTCTCCATGTGATGTAGCTCCAATTTCCAAATGCACACAATTAGGAAGTAAAGGTCTATGATAATGATAATGCTATGAGAATACTAGAAGTGATTTTAGCTTGAGAGAGAAAAAGACCAAGGAATTGAAGGCTTAAGGCTTATAACCTAGAGACTTGAAGGACCTAAGACTTAGGACCAATAATGAAAGGAAGAATGCTCAATTTATAAATAACATGCAAGATGAGAGCATTGGACTTGTTACCTTGGATATGTGACTTGGCAAGAGATTCCTTTGAGAATCTATGACACATATGATGCAAGATTCCAAATGTAATATTGTATGACGCTTGGAAGTCATACATGGCTATAAATGGTAGAGGATCTATGACACATAATTTGACACCTCAAACCCACTTAAAGTCGAGAATCTATGACAATGGAAGCCAAATATAGATATGCATAAGGGAATAAGAATATATCAATAATGGCATATCTTATCCAAGTATAAATGTGTTGGGAGTCAACAAGTGAGAAGTATACTTCTTGGGGGGTGGGGGGTGAATCAAAAGCACTAAACTTTAACCAATAAAACTTTTATCTTTAAAACATTACATGCATAAATATATGAAAATAACATGTAAAATAAATGCATCCACATAAACACTTGACACCAGATATGATTACCCAAAAACCCTCCAATGAGAAGGTAAAAATAGGGTGGTGATAACACGCACAACTCTTCACTATTGCAGCAATAAAGTTCACCTGTTAAGGTTACATATTTTGACCATTCTCATGATCTTCCCTGTGAAAGGCATGCCCTATTAAAATATGACAAGGATTGTTAGGTCCTACCCTGTTAAAGGATTTTAACACTCTATCAAAAGTGTATTTGGCTAGAGGATTTACAAAACATTCACTTTGAATGTTACGCTATTGAAGGCTTTATACAATGGTTGTTAAACCAACCTATCTCCATAAGATTTTATTTTGTTAATACAATTGTTAGAAAGTATAGTAGAATGTTTGACCTGATCACTTGCAATCTACTATTGCTGATTTGAGATCCTTTTTCTATCCAATCTAATCCTCATTGATCTGGTATGAAGCTATTTGTAGTACTAATACTTTGTTCTTCTAACTAATCTCCAATTATGTCCTTCTAAGTCAATTGACCCCTTTCACTTCCTTCAAACTTTGCTAGCTTTATCTCTTTAAATGCATTCTCCTTTTTGCACACTCTATCTCATACATACTAAATTATGGGGCTTCGACCTCCTTAAAAAGATTTTTTGACTTAGGGTTAGGTATGAATCTACGATTGAGATTCATCCATCCTTCCTACTCAAATCTTTCTATTTTTCTAATTTGTTGCATGTTGATTGCATGGGGATTCATTTTTATCTTTTAATCCTTCGAGATCTATCTTGGCTCAAAAATGGTTTACATCTTATTTTGTGAAGGCACAAACTCTTATGCTAATTTTGTATTACTTGGCATTTACTGATTACTAATGTTTGGCACATACTAAATTCTATCTTGCTCAACACTTGAACTTTTCTTGGCATCTATTAGTCACTCTGCACCTGAAACTTGCTTGACATCTAAATGACTCGACACTTGTTAAATTTTTGGCTCATCACATAATGTAACTCGACATCTATATTATACTCGACATCAACTTAGAAAATTTCTTAAGTGTGTTGACACTTAATTGTCAAAACCAATCTGAGATCAAAAATCTCCCCCTTTGACATAAGTGTCAAAAATACTTAACTATACATGATGAAACTAATCTCCTCGAGTATAATATACATTCTATTCAACATTTATACAAAACTTCAAAATCGTTCAAAATTTTGTGAAGGACTATATACCTCAAACTTTTGTATCTCCCCTTGAGTTGATGTGACATATCCTTGTAACCAAAATATCTTTGAATAGATTGATATCCTTGTAACCAAAATATCTCTGAATAGATTGATGTACCTCAACTGATACTCCTTGTCTTCAATTCTAATACTCTTTATTTGATGTGTTCTTAATATGCTCTATTTTTCTTTTTTTTTCTCCTTGTCTATTTATTTTTTTACTCCCCCTTTTATTTTAGGTTCCCCTTTCACATGTTCCCCCTTGTAGTCCAAGTATCCTTCTAGCTTTGTAATTTCTCCTAATGTGCCTTTAATTTCTCCCATTTTTATTTAATTTCTCCCCCTATTTGACACTTATGTCAAAGGCTCTTAGACACTAACTGAATATTTGGCCAAGAAGTTCTTGTCCACTTCCATTACAATTCTCATAGTAGCATCCTAGTTTTGTATTGCAACTTCTAGGGATTTAATTTGGATGGTTGTCTCTATTGCAAGGTGAACTAAGCCATCTAATGTAGAAAGATTGGGATCTTTCTTTATCACATTCTCTGTATAGGCTAGTTCCTTTTGTAAAAGTTACATGTGAGGGGTTAGGGAGGCTTGTATTTGCACCAATTTGGCTCTTGTGTTAGCCTCTTCTACTGTTAAAATACCTAGTTCCTTTTGAGTGTGAAGTGTTGTGTTAAAGTGCTTCTCACTTTAAGCTAGATCTTTAGGTAGTTGCATGCTTGATATCTTTAAGTTCCTCTCCAAGCTCATTATTCTCTGGCTAGTTTCCTATGTGAAGATGGAAGGATCACACGCAATTTTGAGTACAATGAGAATATATTCTCAAGTACTAGCTTCACCTTTTCAATTTTCTTGGCTAGTTCTACCTGTGATAGTGTTATCTTATTGGATATTATTTCATTCACCTTTTGTTGAAACTTCCTTTCTGACAATTCCATTAGCTTTGCATTAGTATCATGGTCTTCACTTTGCACCTAGTCCACTATGTTTGAAAGTTGCTCCATAATGGGCTTCATTTCATCAGGTGTCTACAAACTAAATGCATCTAGAAAAATGTCCTTTATTTCAATTAATGCTTGTCTCTATTTATACTCATTCCTTAGTATGTCCTACTTCTTCTTCCTCTCCAGTTCCTCTTGCACTTCATTGATCTAATCAATGTTCATGGGTTCATAGGCATACTTAGGAATGACTATTTCTTCATCTAGTGCAGGGTCTCCATAGTGAAGTACCCTTGGAACCTTAGTAGAGCTAGTCAAAGGGTGTTTCTTTGTAAGAAGAATCTTTGTATGTCAAACTATGTGTTCATTAGTTACCATGTTCAAGTGATGATGTTTCATTAGTTTTGAAGGGTTATTATGAAGGCTCTTTTCTCATTTTGGATAAACTTGTATGATGTTTAAAATTTAAGTTTTAATGGCTAATTATAGCTCAAATTCAATCTAGATGAATGATTGGTTTATTCAATCATCTCTAGAGGTGAAGTGAATGAAAATAAATTTTTTAGCCAAGCCCACCTGGAACCAGACTTACCTCATCAAGTTTTTATTTTTTCAAAATTGGATGTTAAAATATTATTATTTAAATCATCTTGATTTAAATAACAAGACTTGCAAGGCATCTTAGTTCTTTCTTGGTGCGAGTTTGGCATTTTGATTGTGCATTGTTCAGTCTAGACTTAAGAAGATTTTAGATTGTATGGTCTGTGTATAGTGTTATGATATATTTAGATATTTTTCATCATTTTAGGTTGAAAAATGAGTCATCAATTGATATTTTCTAATGATGCATCCTAAAATGCCAAATCTAAATTAATCATCTCATGCTTTGGTATAAGAAGAAAATATTATGGAGAATCGTCAGGGTTAAATTGGGATAGAGATTCTTTGTTATTGTTTCTTCCCTTATACCAATTATTTCTCCTTCTAGTTAAGGATCTCTATTTGATTACTGACTAATCATACTAGTTAGGATAAAAAATTCTAAAGTCGTAGGAGTAAAACAATTTTATGATGTATTGATATTTTCTCTCTAATATTTTTTTAATGTATTTAGATAGCTTATGGTAGGAGAATTCTAGAGTTTTTTTTCCATCAAATGCAAACTAAGGCCTTGAAAACCACAAAACCTTCATTGAAAATGTAATTTTGACAAGCTTATCACTTCTTTTGTGACATCAAGTCCTTACTATTTTTAAAACTCAAAAGTGACTTGAAATGATGCTTAGATGTCAATTTACAAGTTTTTTTTGTGAACTTAAGGTTGGGGTGGGGCCCATAATATTAGGATTTGGTTTGTGGGATGCAAATCAAAACACTTCTTAAATTTCAAAAAATATTTTCTTTTTTTTCCATGGGAGATACTTAAAGTCTTGGGAGATACATCATCAAAATCAAATTTTCTCTAGGTTCTATTACTATAAGATTGAGAATTGCATATTTATGGATATGATCATTCCTCAAGGCATTACAATTTTATCATAAAAATAGAACATAGTCATTCTTAGTCAACTTCCATTCATTGCAACACAAAACATAGATTAAAAAATATAACAGATCATGGATCTCTATTCATTATTGAATCATACATGTTTTTCTACATCATGTCTATTATGTCTCCCACATTTATCTAACCTTTATCACCATGAGGGAAAATCTATTTTTCAAAGACATGGTCTTTGCAAGTTAGCTACAACTTCCCAACATCTACTAAATTTTTTGATTAATTATCTAACTAATATAACCTTGATTAAACCCACATTCACTATGTTAAGCATATAAAGGAAATAATGCAGGATCCATGCACAACATTGACACAAAAACTCCTTAACAAACCATCCAAATTTCAACTAATGCCTTAATTTATTGTAATCTTTTTTCTCCATTACAAGTGACCCACAATATTGTTTACCGGCCTAAGATGAGAATTTGAATTTAGAATATTAATCTAAAAATGTTGCATACAAATTATCAAACATAAAAATAGAAAAACTAAACTAGTCCTAGAAAATATATCAAGACCATGAGAGCATGTTATAGGAAAAAGAGTACAAGATAAGTTTAGAAGATACTATTGATATAAAATTTAGAGATATATCAAAAAAAAGAGAGGTGTTCAACAGTAAACCTCAATAGAAAGTCATTTAAATCGAAGTGTCAAAATGGTAGTACTATTCTAATCTAAATCATAAAACTAGACCAACGTGTCAAAATAGTAGCTTCAGAAGAGAAGCCTAATCAAGTTGTATATTATTGAGGTAGACTATATGATTATATTCAAGTGATTTAAGATTATTGGACATTAATCAAATACTATCTAGTCATGCTATGGCCATCTCTAGGTATGTCAATAACATGATCATAATTGAGAACTTTGTCTTGTTCATTATTAACACTAATATTACATGTCATCATATGACCATTTATAGGGATAATATGTTGTTGGAATATTCAAGGTTAGGTTAACTAGAAAACTGAAAACTTGTAGTAAGTAGATGTTGAGTGAAATCTAACAATACTAAAGGGTTGACATTCTTATCCCATTCAATCATACGAAAAGTAGAAGAAGAAAGATAGTGGTGGTGTACCCTATTAGATGCTTACATATTGTATATTAGTAGTGGTTATCCTTAATAGATTAACAATAATACAATCCTAAAAATATTCATATCTAGGTAAGAATAAAAAAAAATTAGACTAATCAAGTTAACAAGTTGACTATTTTTGTGATATGCATAAGTAAGAATCTAATAGTTAATAAAATGTAATTTAAAATATTGTATCCCACTGTAGTTGAATTCCCAAAATGCACTAATATGTGTCGACCATTTTTTTAAAAAAAATGCTTTCCTAAAGATTTGAAGGAAAATGAAAGAATTATAACCTCATTAGAGATACTTTTAGGATTTGCAATGAAATAGAAAATACTTATGGAAAAATCACATGATGGTAAAACTATTATGTAGGATACTATATATAATTTTATTTACATGAAAATATATTATTGATAAAGCTTATAATGAGTGTCGTATCAAAATGGAGACAATGTGTTTGTGAGTGAAATGTTTGTTTACATCAAGTAAACATAGGATAGCTTATCCCAAATGTGATACAAAATTTAAGATTCAATTGTTTATGATATAAAATGTCATGCAAAATAGAGAATTCACTACTTTACAATCTTAACAATGGTGTTGTTAAGAGCCAATGTGAATGTACCATTTTTGAGATGTTTTTTAGTACTGCTAATATGATATGTCTATAATCTCTGGGAAGTGTTTTTTGAGAAGATCACCTTGTAAAGTACTATCAATGTTACCTTCCAACCTTAATAAGGTCCACAATAAATTACACTAACATGTAGATTGGGTGGGCTTTCAATAATATGTGCAATCTATAGAGTTGATATTAGTAAAAGTGTTAAATGTTAGCACACGACGACATCCAATGCAACATATTTCATAAGGTGGAAAATGTGTATATCTTGCCTTTAGTGTGCCAAGTACCTATAAAAAATAGTGTGTAAGTATTAATTGTATGAAGGTTGGGAAGAGGTGGTTAGAATTTTCAATAGAGAGGGCTACATTTTGTGCTTGTTTCAATGTTGGATCCCACAAGTGTTTGTATATGTGATTTTGCACATTTATCATTCAATTATTTTAGAAATAAAAATTGTGATGGTAAGATGGATGGTGAGCCTCTCATACCACTACATTTGAAATTTTTAAAGAAAACTATAGGCATGTGTGTTGTTGAGATTAGTCATATGAGAGAAACCCACACATTTAGATAGGCTCTTGAGATGTAGACTTGTTAATCTATTAATTAGTTAATAGTACCAAGGTTACCATTTGTAGTTAATAGTACCAAGGTTACTAGTAGCTAGTACAAAATGATAGCATAGGAAATTTTAAATTGATTTAACATATGGGTAGAAATTCATTATAGCCATTTCATGATGTGAATCTCCATCTTTGACATGTTCTTCAAGTTAACCTTTGTTATAGTGGTAGCTTGCAACAATAGCACCAAAGGAGCCAACTAGATAACTGCATTCAAGATCATTTAGTTGAGAAATTGTCATGTCAAGTATCAACCCATGGTGCTTGCAAATAGGTTTGATAATTTCCATCTTTCTCTTGGTCATCAAAGTAATACAATAGTTTGCAACACCTTATTTGTACTATATTTTCTTTTTTAAAGTGAACTCAGTGATTCATATGTTGGAATCGATTGTTATCTGTCATAATAAGTTGTCTATTAAAGCATTACTAATGTTCATTATTATCATCATTTCTCCATTAGCATCCATAAGGTCCACATAGATGATTTTTGTTTTATTTTGTGCATTGTTTTATTTGTTCGTTTCATGCACATAGATGACTAATACTTCACCTCCAAATATCAAACCATTATATTTCCTGTAGATGTCCAAGATTGTACTTGGTCTCTCTGGTAATAAAGTTAGGTTATAGGCACAAGAGAAGGAAACATGTATTTCAAAAAGTGGTCTAATGCAACAATATCTAGATGTCAATAGGTATAAATATATTCATAGCACATAATTTGAATCTATGAAGACTATTAAATTTTACCTATCAATTGTCAATCTATATGGAATGCATTTAAGTTTGTAGGTTTGTAAGTTTGGTATGTTAGAACATGTGTTTGAATCACTCATTATACACAAATGATTATGTCACAAAATGTTACAAAATTGAATGGGAAAGAGCCAATAACAATCTTTTATGTCTTTAGAGGAGATATTGTAATTACTATCCCTACAATTAACTAGTTCAAGATGCTTTTATACATATGTAAGAATGCTCTAAATTTATTAATAACGTAGTAAAATTTGGCTATATTTTATTCCATTAAATATTAGAATAAGAAATCATATGTTGGAAACACTAAAGTTGAATATTAGCATTTTCTAAATCATTCCTTCAAGGAAAAATGGACATGGGCATAGTGGACATAAAGAGAGAGTTTGGATTAGCATAAGGAGAACCATAGCTATGATAAAGATGCAGTTAATATATGTTTATCAAGTGAAGGGTGATATATATCAAAGTCTATTATAAGGAGGTATTTTTGTGGTAGGTAGAATTTCTTCGAGTTAGTACCTTTTCTCTGTATGGTTTTTATGTACATCCAATGTAGGAGGGACATGCATGTCCTCTTGATCACGAGTTATCTGTCAGAGAGGGAAAGGGTAAAGTGTAAGAAAGAAAGTTAGTTGAAAATTTTACATGTCCAAATTAGTTAACACAACTAGAATGACTTACTATTTTATTGCATGTTGTGGAGTGACACTTTTCTGGCTATCGCTATTCATTTTTATGAAGCAGTTGCAGGAGACAGGTAGATAGACAATGTTATAATGAATTCCATGGAGTGGTCTTCATTGTAATTTTAGTTGGGATTTTAATACAAGTAATGACTTCAAAAGGATTCTAGAAAGAAAAATTATAGGGACTTTTGTAATCATAATCCTTTATTGTAGATGAAACATTTCAAATACGCACCTTAGTTTTAAATGGTTGTCCAATTCTTATAGTTTAAGAGATGTAATGCATCTTCTTTTTCTCCCTAGTTTTCTATTACATGAGTAACAAAGAAGTGTAAGCCATAAATTTCATACAATATACCAAATGCCTAAATTAGTCAGCATAACTGAAGTGTGTTTCAAATAAACACTTTTTGTCAATGTGGTTGGTTGATTCTTTTTTGTTTAATAGGTATGGTATGTGGGGTTTTAATGTTTGGTTGTCTATTAGATGGAAAATAGTAAATTTTAAGCAATTAAGTTAATAAAATATGTTACAATCCTAGAGTAGGTAGCATAACTAAAAATACATGACCATTTTACCAAATACTCTTGTAGAGTTATACCCGCTTGGTTGTTTGCATCCTTGTTTTTGATGCATCTAGAAAATGAAGATATGAAAAGAAAATTAGATTTGATATTAGGAGAGACAACAATAGAAAATGGGCTCAGAACTATGAGCTACAAAATTTTACAAGAATTTACATGTGTTACTTTCTTAGTATAATTATCATGCTTTACTGTCTTGGTGTAAGTTGTAGTGCATTATCACCATTGTGTGCCTTTGATTCTATAGTTTTGGAGCACTTGTAATCAAGGACAAGGAACCATAGAAATGGAATCATGATTTAAGTACAATAAATCTTCTAATCCATAGTTTAATTTAGAATAAAATAACTATTTGAAAAAATGCTTAGAAAGGCTATGAATATTCTTAATATGAATACAAGGGTGGGTAGGTTCATATTTTATTAGCTTGATTCATTTTGTATTTAGGTAGCCATCAAGTTTTGTGTGTTCAATACTCTAGTTCATTTGGAAATATTAGGTAGAAGTAAACATCTAAGTATATTCAAACACAAAAATGACATTTTCTTTAGAAAGATAAGGAAGCATGGGTTCCTTATTTAATTTACAAGAAAACAATTGTTTGACATTAAATTCCTATTGTAGATGTGAATTTAGTTGGCATAACTAAAATTTTTACCATTTTAGAACAAGTTATTTTCAACTCCCACTTTGCTAGTTGTTAATATCATATTGGTTTTCACAAGGCAATGATAAAACACTTAGTCATTATCTATTAGTATTACAATGCAAGCTAAGTGATTAGAGCGAGCCGAGAAATCAATGCAAGCCGAGTGATCAAATCATGCTAATCATTAGTTGTTAGACAATACATGCCAAGAAATATACCTAGTATGTGCCAAGTCACTCATGAGCTAAGAAAACTATACATTCCAAGTGATTTAGGAGCTGAGTAAAGAGTGTATGCCAAGCCATCTAGAAGCTAGGCTACATCATTTAGAATGTAGTGATGGTAGAGCATTAAAGCCTTTAGATGCCAAGTGAACATCTTTGGACATAGCTATTTGTAATGGCACAAGCTTCTATGTAAACCATATTTTGGTTGACTTAACATTTTTAAAAAATTCTAGAGGACAAAGGAGACATATCTAATCACAAGGATAAAGGATTCATTAGGAAAGAGAAGATCTGACATCTATCAATAGAGTTCTAACTGAAGGATCATGGTGCTTAATCATTTTAATAGGTGATACATAGAAAATATCCTAATAGAGTAGTCTTAATAGACTTGTGTAAATCTCACTTTTAGCAGGGTGTTGAAATCTTTTAACAGGGTGAGACCTAATAGTCTTTATAAGCCTTTAAAAGGGAAGACCCCTCATAGGGTAGATCATAGTTTATGATCAAGCTTATTGTAATCTTAATTGGCTACACTTTACAACTGTATTAATGAAGATTTGTGGGTGTCATCCCCACTCTAGTTTTACTTTCTCATTGGAGGGATTTTAGGTAACAAATTTATTGTGTCATATGTTATTTGTTTCTTGCTATGGATGAACATGTGTAGTTAGCTATTTTAGCTTACATTCTAAATTATGAGATGGATGTGTGGTGAATTTTTTATGGTTAAAGTTTTGATGTGTTGATTCACAACACCCCCCCCCTTACCGAGTTTACATTCCCATAATTATTTCCAACACTAGCTAGCACTATAAATATTTTTGGAGCATCTGGTAAGCATATCTAGTAAGGGAATGTTAGGTTGCATGTTAGGATAGAAAAAATTGGCAAATGAGAACATGAGTATGAAGTAGAAAAGTTGACAACAATGCTATGTGTCTTAGCATTCCTAGCATTATTCTTGTGACTTACTATTTTTGTATATCACTGGTAGCACCATAGATTTTTGCCTTCTTGTTTTGAAACTCAACTTGGTAGCCTAAAATATTCAATTGTACCACACTCAACAAATTATATTTCAATTCATCAACCCAACATGCATTGTCGCATCTAATCTTTGCATTCAATATAATTAATCCTTTCCTTTTCACATAACATGTTGCATCATTTCCAAACTTAACACAACTTTCATTATAGTATTCTAGCTTTTCAAACTTATGTATACCACCAATCATATGATTTGAGAAACCACCTTCAATTATCCATTTATCATTATTAATAACATGTGAAATAAGAGAAGTTTCCTCAAAACTTTCATCTTCATCAGATTCATCTTTCATTGCAAAATAAATAACTTCTTCATCATGTTCATTAGAATCACTTTTAGAACCATCCTCTTCAGTAATGTAACACAATTTTTTACCTTTCCCCTTGTAGTCTTTGCTACCTTGGTTGTCTCTATTGTCTCTCCTTCCTTTGTATTTGTTGTCATTCCTTTCCTCAATTTCATTTCTGCCAGGACACCTTGTAGCAATATGACCAACTTTATTACATGTAAAACAAATTATAGGAAGTCCACCTTTGTATTTACCTTTTCCTCTTGGTAGCCTTCTTACCAATAATCCTTCTAGATTCTCAAGGTCATCATTTGATTCTCTATCACTATCCACAAGCTTAATTTTTGAACTTTTTCTTCTTTTGGATCCATCAAGGGTTAGTTGATACTTGAAAGCACTTTCAACACTAGAAGGTTTATAATCATAAGAATTTGATAATTTAAATCCAATGAGTCTATCAATTGGACTATCAATGGTTAGGTCATTACCAGGTGTACATCTTAGTTCTTAATACCTTGTTAATCACATTCTCTTTAGTTATGTCTTCTCCAAAACCTCTAAGTGCATTCACCACTTCTTTGATTCTACCACAACATTGGGAAACAATTTTTTCTTCATTCATTCTCATGTCATAAAACTTGCCTCTCAAACTTCTAGCTTTAGCCCTTAACACATTTTTGTCTCCTCCATAAATTTGTTCTAACTTATCCTATATTTTCTTTAGAGTAGTGCAATCCTTCACATCATTAAACTTAGCATAAGTCATGGAAGATGCCAGATCTATCATTATTCGATTGTGCTCCTACTTTTCTTTTATTTGCTCAATTGTCATGGGTCTAGATACTTCTATATATTCATTTTCTAAATAGTATACTACATAATCTCCAACTCTAGATAGATGCAATATCATCAGACATCACTATGCTGGGAAGTTCTCTTTGTTAAGCTTATGTTTAAATTATGTGTTTTGCACACATTGGATAATATTGTTATATTGTACTATCTTATTTTATTATATAAAGTTGTACCTAGGAGCACCTAAATGAATGTGCAACATGTAAAGATCCCCATGGGATATACTTGATGAGTTGTATTATAACATTGTGATAATATTTGATGTAATTATTTAATACTGGAAAAAAAATTTAAGTATCTAATGTTAAATGTGGGGTCAATGGGTTAGGTAGCACATGATTTTAGCACATGGTTTATATAATACCACTTGGTGGTTTTGTGGGAGTTTCTACTATATAAAGCAACCACATGGGTAGTTGTAGAGACAAGACAAAAGGGAAAAGGGGTAAAAGGAAAGTCAAGTAAAACAAAGCTTGATTAGGTAACATTTTGTGAAGGTTGGAAGCATGGCATGGGATGTATGGATTCACACTTATTCACATGGATTGCTTGGTTGTGGCTATGAATTTTAAGGCTTTCATGATTGTATTGCAATGGTATTTTGTTGAATAATACATGGTGATGAATGCTTTTGGAGATTGGATTTTGCCCCCAATGAGGATTTCCCATCATATATCTTGTGTCACATTTTTGTGGGTAGGTTGTCTATTATCTTGCATGTGAATTTTAAGTGCTTATTTTTTTCATATCTGATATGGGTTATGTGGAAACAATTATATTTTTTATTACAAGTTTTCTCACAAGTGATATAAGAGCTATGATTTTGTTGTTGTAACCCTAGATTGAATCCATGGGAATGCATGAAAGAATAAAAGAGAGGGAAAGATATATAGGTTGCTTATTGCAGATCGGAGGGATTTTGTGTTTGTTGTTATGATGGGATGTTGGCAGATCTTGGGCATGTGAAATTTTTGGTCAAAGGGGATCGTTGGATGTTTCATTTAAGTTAGGGTTTTAGGGGTAGCTTGCAAAAATGGCCTAGGCAAAAATAGACCTCACCATTAGATCCAGTTTGGCTTTTCCATAAATTTGATAAATAATATGCCATAGTTTGGCCATGTTGAGAGAAAATGCAAAATGTTTTTAGTTCTAGCCTACGATGGCCATCAAATTTAATCCCTTAAGAATTTTTGTCACAGAAAAATATAAAATTATAGTGAAAATGGTAAAAATATTGTCTTGGTAAAACAACCATAACTTTCTCTTAGGATATTGGAAATTGGATTTCTTATAGTCGTTGGAAAGATAATTCAGAGCACTACTTGGTAAAACAACCATAACTTTCTCTGAGGATATTGGATATTGGATTTCTTATAGTCATTATAAAGATAATTCAGAGCACTAAAACTTGGTGTAGGTATTATTCTATGATTTTGATGTTTGTTAGGTTTTAAAAGTCCAAAATTTAGATGTTGTTTATTTTGAGGAAAAAATTGGACATAACTTGGGCATACAGAGTCAAATTTTGAACTTTAAGTAGTCAATGAAAAGCTATTGGAGAGATCTATACATTGATTTAGATTTGGGGTAGGTTCAACATGGTGTATTTGGTGGTATATTGATCCAAATGGCTTATTGATACATTGACTATGATAACATTATGAATTTATGGCATTGTATATTCTGGAGATTTGAGTTTGATGTCATTGTATAATCAACTTATATTTCATATTGGTCTCATGATGATATGTTTATCAGTGTTTGATTTGGATATGTATGATGACTTGTTGGTTCTACAAGTTGTGCAGTGTTGTAAGCAGTCTATACTTACATGTTACATTTATGGCTTGGATATGGTAGTCTTTTCCCATTGATCTTTCATTATTGATGCATATTCAGATTGGTGGCTTGGATTTGGGCTTTCTATGACCTTATTCACATGATTTTCTAATTTATCCTCATCTAGAAAGGGTGAGATGTTGTTACCAAGTGCATTTATGGTGGGGTATTGTGGTTGGTTATTTTGTGTTGATAAACTGGAAACTTTTAGAGGTAGTTGCTTGGTTTATGGATGGGATCATGGTGCCATGGATTTTGGCATGACATGATTGGATATACAAATAATTAATTGGTGGTCATTGGTTTAGATTCTTTATTTTTTTTATAGTAGTGTATCTTCTTGGTTGAGGATCATGATTATTTGGTTTCTTTTGAGGAGCTCATGATGTGCACTTTGAACTCTTTGACAGTTTGATGCCTTGGTTGATTCCCATGGTTAGAGGATGGCTTTTCATCATGATGTCATGGATATCTTGGATACATAATTTAGTGGGATCTTGCAATAGTGATGAGGTGATAGTGCATGATTAGTTCTTGATTAGGGTTGTATCTTTTTGAGTTGGAGATCTCAGTTTCACTTGGTACTGACGCTTTGGGTGTGTGTAGACTTGGAGGATATTCATGTAGGAGATGGATGTTATGATGTCATAGGTGACTCAATGCCATGGTTGAGTTCGAGTTTTTGGCATTGATATATTTCTTGAGTATTTGTAGATGTTGGAGGATGTCTTAAATCATGTTGTTACAAAAGCTTCTTTGGCAATTTTAAGGTGTACTTGTTATTTTCATGATGTGTGGAGAAGGTTACATCTTGAGGACTCATGGGGTTCTTGGTAGAGGTATGGTTTATGTATTCATTTGACATGTACCAATGGTGTGAGGATGGTTTCATTATTATGTCATGGTATACTCTTGATACACATTTAGATTTTTTGACATGTTATGGTATTTTTATATGGAGCATATTATTTCTTTGGTTGAGATGGTTTAGATCATGTTATCATGTTTATGTTCCTGATGCCATGGTTAGAACTTTGACATTGATCTTGGTTTAGTGTATTTGTATTGAGTACATTAATCATTTTCTAGATACTTCATGATATTTCTATGTTGTGTTTGGATTTGGCATGAATTGATTGATTATAGGTGCTCATGCATACTTAGAGAAAGTGGTGATGTTGATTTGTCTTGTGATTAGAGAAGTATTTTTTGGGATAATTGTTTGGTTTTAGTAGGAAGTCTGAGGGTCATTCACCTAATATTACTTGAGAGGATATTATTCTTAGATGAGTCTTGGTTGGAGACTTGGATATCTTGATGAACATTCTCATTCCCCATTCTTGGTCTACTCAATGGTTTGCTACTTGAGAGGTATAGCCCATTATTTCTCTTAGGTGCATTAGGTTTATGCTTTTCTTTCATAGATATGGATCTTGAGCCATGGTACATGAGTTAGTTTGGAGGGTTTACTTTAGAGATGGTTTAACATTAGTTATATCCTTGTACATATGTTTTTTGTATGCTAGTTGAGTTTGAGAGATGATTTTCAACTAGGCATATTTCTTGGATTAGGAATGGTTATTCCTTGGTTTAGGAACAATTTATAAGTTTGATCTTCTTGTGAGAAGCTTACATCCATTATTATTTATATGGTATGGTTTGGGTGTTTTTGTGGCTTCTTGGTTGGGGTTTTATGGAGGATATCCTAGTTGGCACAATTTACATCTAGAGGTGTGTGTAGAAGGACATGATACATGTTATTGATGGGGAGCTCCTTCAACTAAGAGATTTCTAGCTCTTCTCAGGATACCCTTAGCTTTCTGTAAGGTTTTCTCTCCCAACCCTAACCTAGAGGGTCCTTCTACTATCCCCTTACCCAAGAAACTCTCCCAACAAGTCCAAACTCAATGTCATTCCCCAAGTTCACCCAATATGCACTATTTGGCCTAGTTTGCTAAAACTTCACCAAAATGCACCAAGTGTTCCAAATTTTTTTTTGAACCATCCCACTATGGTTCTTGGCTTATTTCTCAACATTCTACACTAACTTTCCAAGGTTACCTTCGCAACCCTTCAAATTGAATAGTTAGGCCTTGTAGCCTTAAGAGCCCCTTTTAGCCCTCCTAGAAACAAGGAAAGTGTTATAACTCAGAAAATCCCTTAACAAGGCATCTTGGTGTATAATATATATTTTTATCACATGAGCAACCCTTGAAGATTTTGTTGTTTTTGGCCTCCATTAACATTCGTATAGTATGGATTCAGAAAACCTTGCTTTTAAGGGTAATATTAATGTTTTTTTCTCCACAGGTGTCAAACTCCTTATCCATCCTCCTCCTTTGAGTTTTAATACCTCAACAAACTACTCTTACATTTCCAAATCATGATTGATCCACATCAATCCATTGTTCCTCACAAATTACTTTACAAGGTTCTCTTTGCACCTTGCCAAGCTTGTCTACTTGTCTAGGGCTCGCTTGTAAAAATAGAAAAAGGCCTTCCAAAAAATACACAAGAAATATTTACAATATCTATAGAGGCTATTTATTTCTATACAATATCCATGGTGATTAGACCAAGGACACTCAAGCTATAACCCTTTTCATGTCTACTACTCAAAATTGGACAACAATATCAACAAAAACAAATAATTTTGTAAACCTTATTGGGCACTTAAATGAAACCAAAAAAAATTGCACACAAAATTAAAGCATAGAAATAAGATCCTAATTTCATTAGAAATAGTCCTCTATTTAATCCAAAAAGCCAATCAAAAACTCCAAACTACGCTTACAATGCTCAAAACTGTCTTGTTACTAGTGTTGTCTGTACACCCAATTGTCCAACCCCTAGAACTGAGTTGGAAAAGTATTAAATAGATTTCCTCTATCCTTATATTCTATTGTTTGATCCATAATTTCACCAAGTCATTTATTTTCAAAACTACCTGAAAAGATGTCATGCAATTTTTCAAAATTACAAACTTGTCAATGCAACTTTTTGACAACTTTGACAATTTTGCTCCTAGACTCTCTAAAATTGCAAAGAATGTTCCCAAACCTCCTAGAATGATTGAAGAAAACCTAAGAGCCATATTGACACATCCTTTCCCCATTTTATAACATTTTTCTTCATTTTTCCCTCTAGAGAAACTTTTACAATTTTCAACTATTAGGACCTAATTGACCAAAATAGACTCCTAAACCAAAATCTATAACTCAACAGCTCCTAAGCACACCTTGGGACTTTATTTAAAATCATTATTAACCCCATGGTTATTTATATCATCCATAAAACAAAACTAAACTAAGATTTTGACCTTACCCTAGGTGCTCCTACACCATTCTCCCCTTGCATGAAGAGGTTAAGGTATTGTTGGAGATAAGAACTCGTTGCTAATACCAAGCTTCTTAAAGTCACCTTCAACAATCCAAGTTGCCTCAGCCTTAGGAAAATCAATCCATTTTATCAAATGCTCCTTATAGACCTTATTTCTTGTACTCTTCTTCACTCTGGAGTCCAATATCTTTTCAAGCTATGGTTTCTTTATTTTAGGTATCTTCATGTCTATTGTATCCTTGTTTAACTCTTCTTGATACTCTATGTCATCCATCTTAGGACCTCTCTAGGGTACTAGGTATTTCACATTGAAGATTGTAGAAAGAGACATAGCCTTGGGTAGATCTATCTTGTAGGCATCGGGTCCATACTTCTCAAGAATCTTGCATGGCCCAATCCTCCTCATCTGAAACTTGCTAGGGATTGTCTTTTATAACCTAGCCTTATTGAGATACACCATTAACAAGTCTCCCACTTGAAACTATAACTCTCTCCTCCCTTGATCTTTCTTCTCCTTCAACTTTTGATTTGCTTCCATCAGGGTTTGCTTCACTTATTCACGCACCTCTTTCATTGATTGCACAAAGTCATCAACTGCACCATTGATCTTGTCATGTGAAGGTAGGTCCCTCAACTCCGTTATACCTCTTGGATGAGTACCATACACCACTTGGAAAGGACTTAGCCCTATTTTCCTATTCCTTCTATCATTGTATGCAAACTTAGCTTGAGGAATAACTTGTTCCCAACTTTGCCAATACTCCTTGGTAAGACAACTTAGTAGGTTTCTCAATACCCTTATTAGCTTTGTTTGACCATTAGTTTGAGGATGGTACACAGAGTTATGTGCTAAATTTTTTCCAAGCCTTTTCCATAGGGTCTTCCAAAAGTGCCCCATAAACTTGATATCCCTATCAACTACTATGCTCCTTGGAAAGCCATGGATCCTAACCACCTCCTTGAAGAATAGGTTGGCCACATTACTTACATCATGTGTAGTCTTCCATTGCATGAAGTGTTTTATCTTACTAAACCTATCTACAAACACAAAGACACTAGCCATCCCTATCCTAGTCCTTGGTAATCCCACTGTGAAGTCCATGTTGATGCATTTCAAAGGTCTATTAGGAATAGGAAGAGGTTGGTTGAGCCTTGCATTTGATGAAGTCCCCTTTGCCTTCTAACATACACTACATTGGTCCACATACCTCCTAACATCTCTGTGCATTTTAGGCTAGTAGTAGAACCTTTCCATAAGGTCCAAGATCTTATTCAAACTAAAGTGCCTATTTATGCTCACATTGTGCTTTTCTTGTATAAGATTCTCCCTCATGGATCCCCTTGGGATTCATAACTGTTGACCCTTGAACAATAGTCCATTCTGCAATGTGTATTCAACAAAATCATTATGGAAATGATTAGCAAAGTCATTACATACCTTGCAAGTCTCTAAGAAATTAGTTACCTCCTCATATAGGTCTTTGAAACCATCTAAGACAATGCTCTACAACTTAACTTCTTACACTATCAGCAACCTCTTGCTCAAAGCATCTGCACCTTATTGTTTATCCCCTTCCTATGCTTAATAGTGAAGGTATAGGACTATAAGAACTCCATCCATTTGATGTGCCTCAGACTTAGCTTCTCTTATAAGTTAAACAAACTCAAGGCCTGGTTATCTATGAAGACAAAAAACTCCATAGGCAATAAGTAGTGCATCCACTTCTTGAGGTCTTAGACAAGTGTATAAAGCTCTAGGTCATATGCTAAATATCTTGTCTTGGCTTCATTAAGCCTCTCACTAAAAAATGCCACTAGTCTACCCTCTTGGCTCAATACTTACCCAACTACTATGATACTAGCATCGCATTCCACCACAAATGACTTCTTAAAACTAGGTAGAACCAAGATAGATTGGGTTTCTACCTCCTTCTTCAACCTCTCAAAACTCTAATCTGTAGGTTTGGTCCACACAAATTTAGTCTTTAGGCCCCCTTTGATTGTATCCATCATAGGTGCACATATTTTACTAAACCTTCTTATAAACTTTCTATAGAATTGTGCTAAGCCATGAAAACTCCTAACCTTAGTATAAAATCTAGGTTTAGGCCAACTCAAAATAGCCTCTACCTTGTCCTTGTCCATCTTAAGACTTCCTTGGGATACTAAAAACCCCAAATGCACTAGTTCCTCTTTCATGAACTCACTCTTCTCCAAGTTTACTATCAAATTTTCCTCTTTGAGCTTCCTCAATACCAACTCTAGGTGTTTCATAAATTCCTCCTTGGTCTTACTAAAGATGAGAATGTCATCTAGGTACACCACTACAAATACTCCAATATAATACTTCAAAACCTCATTCATGAATCTCATGAAAGCACTTGGTGCATTGGTAAGGCCAAATAGCATTGCCAGCCACTTATACAGATCCTCAATAGTCTTAAATGTAGACTTCTATTCATCCCCCTCTTTCATCCTAATATGATAATATCCACTTTTTAAATCAATTTTGGAGAAATACCTAGCTCCACCTAAACAATCCACCGAGTCTTCTATTCTAGGAATGGGAAATCTATACCTAATTATGATTCTATTAATTTCCCTAGAATTAGTACACATTCTCCACTTACCTCCCTTTTTAGGTGCTAAGTCCACTGATATGACACATGGAATATTGCTCTTTTTAATCAACCCCTAATCAAGCAACTCCTAAACTTGCCTTGCAATCTCCTTGTTTTTCTTTGGAGTCATCTTAGGTAGTGATGCCCCAAATATGAAGTCAATATGATGACTTATGGCCCTCTTAGGTGGCACTCCATCACAAATGATGTCTTTAAATTGGTCAAATAGCCCTTGGACTTATGTAGGTATAGGTGTGGATGTTTTTGTCTCCTCCTCTGTAGGCTTTAGCATAACAACATAACCTACTCCTTCACTCTCCTTTGAGTCCTAAAGAAATTATTTTCCATTCATGAACAAAGCTTTAGTAGTAGACTTCTCCACCTTGTCTTCTTCCACTATAGACTAGATTCTATAAGTCACACCATCCTTTTTAAAGAAATACTTGTTCTCCTTCCCATGATGCACTACCTCCCTATCATGTTGCCAAGGTCTTCCCAATAGTAGATGACAAGCATCTATGGGAAGTACATCACACAAGATCCTATCTTGATAATTTCCAATGATGATGTCTACCCATACTTGCTCATTCACTAGGATATTCTTCCCCTTATTTAACCATCTCACCTTGTAAGAGCACACATGTGGAATCTTTGTCAAGCCAAGCTTTTTTACTACCTCCTCTAAAGAGACATTATTTGTAGACCCTGAATCTATGATTACCTTGCATACTTTGCCCAATATCTTACATGTGGTTCTAAAAAATGCTCTCCTTTTCTTTGGCTCATCCTTGACTAGTTCCTTAACTAATACCCCCCTCAACATGAGGTTTTAACCTTTGTGCACATTAAGGTCCACTTCTCCTATCTTATGATTGTCTTCTTATTGAGCATAGGTGATTTTATTTTCCCCATAAGAAGATGATGCCTTTTCTAGACATCAATAAGCAGGGCGTCCTAGCTTCCCATAGTTGTAACACTTCATGTTATTGAATTGTGAAGCTTTGTTGTTGTTGCCATATCTGTCTCTACCACTATTGTTGGATCATCTACCTCTGCTAGAGCCTCTCTAACTAGTCTCACTAGAATTCTCAATCCACTTAGAGTCTCCATAGTTTCTTTTCTCAATATTCCTACCATGGAACCTCCCCTTGAACCACCTCTAAAGTCCTTGCATCTACCTCTGTTCTTATAACTATAGTCCCCTTTCTTCCTTAGTTTTTCCTCCACCTTCCTAGCCATTTGAAAACAACTCTGAAGATTGGTGAGGCTAAACAAAATCAACTCATCCTATATGGACCATTTAAGGCCATAGAAGTACCTTGCAACCTCAATACTCTCTACTTCTTGCACTCTTGATCTTAGTGCCAGCTTGTAAAATTCCTCAGTATAGGTAACCACATCAAGTTCTTTTTGCCTAAGATTATGCCTCCACTTATGGATTTGAATCTCATAATCCTCTGGTAGGTATGTTTATTTGATATTTACCACCATTGACTTCCAATTAGCTATAAGCTTCTTCCCCTCACTCTCTCTTTCTTCCTACATATACTTCCACCATGTCAAGGCTTGGCTTTTCAATTTGGACTTTTCAAACCTCACCTTTTGGGCTTTTGTTGTCCCTTCACACTCAAAGTAGTTCTCAATGCTTTTTGACCATTCTAAGACTACCTTTGCATCCATCTTGCCATGGAATAAGGAAAAATTCTCTAGAATCTTTCCCCCA
Organism: Cupressus sempervirens; assembly: GCA_028749045.1. NCBI lineage: Eukaryota > Viridiplantae > Streptophyta > Pinopsida > Cupressales > Cupressaceae > Cupressus > Cupressus sempervirens. The sequence goes on from CM053786.1 coordinate 488,570,190, forward strand.
AATTCCTTGAGGGATTTTAGGAATGGTTCTTTCTCACCAAGTGGATGATCTAGTTCAGGGATTTCATCCTTGAAACTCACCTTTTCTTTACCCTTGCTAAAGTCTTCATCTTCCTTGGGTTGCATCCTCTATCTCTTTTAACTTGTCTTTTACCTCCTCTAGGGCCTCATCTAGGACCTTGGTCTTTTCTTCTAAGAGCTTCTTCTACTCATCCACTTCCTTTTCCAACTATGTATTGGTCACCATCTTGGAAGATCCACTTGACTCAATAGAATACAACATGCCACCACAAGCCAAATCTTATGACTTTGATACAATTTTGATGGGAAGCTCCTTCAACTAAGAGATCTCTATCTCTTCTTAGGCTACCCTTAGCCCACTATAGAGTTTTCTCTCCCAAACCCAACCTAGAGGACCCTTCTACTATCCCCTTACCCAAGAAACTCTCCCAATTTCAAAACTCAATGCCATTCCCCAAGTTCACCCAATATGCATTCTTTGGCCTAGTTTACTAAAACTTCACTAAAATGCACCAAGTATTCCAAAAATAAGTTTGAACCCTCCCACTATTTTTTTTGGATCATTTTCCAACATTTCACCCCAACTTTGCAAGGTTTACCTTCATAAACCTTCAAATTGGCTAGTTAAGCCGTGTAGCCTTAAGAGCCCCTTTTTAGCCCTCCTAGAAACAAGAAAAGCATTGTAACTCATGAAATACCTTAACAAGGCACAATTTTGTATAATATAATTTTTTTTCACATGACCAACCCTTGAAGATTTTGTATGTTTTTTCCTCCATTAATGTTCATACAATATGGATTTAGAAAACCCTACTTTTAAGGGTTTTAAGGGAAATGTTAGTGTTACTTCCTCTACAAGTGTCAAACACCTTACCTAGCCTCCTCCTTTGAGTTATAATAACTTCACACACTAATCCTACATTTCCAAATCAAGATTAATCCACATCAATCCATTGTTCTTCTCAAATTACTTTACAAGCTTCTCTTTGCACCTTGCAAAGCTTATCTACTTGCCTAGGGCTGGCTTGTAAAAATAGAGAAAGGCCTTCCACAAACTCCACAAGCCATATTTACAATATGTACAAAGGCTATTTCTTATTCTCCAAGATCCATGGTGATTAGACCAAGGACACTCAATCTATGGCCTTTTTCATGTCTACTACTCAAAACTAGACAACAAGATCAACAAAAACCAATAATTTTGTAAACCTTATTGAACACTTACTTGAAACCAAAAAAAATTGCACAAGAATTAAAGCATGGAAAAAAAATCCTAATTTCATTAGAAATATTCTTCTATTTAATCCAAAAATCCAATAAAAATACTCCAAACTATGCTCATAATGCTCAAAATTGTCCTATTACTAGTGTTGTTCATACACCCAACTATCCAAACCTTGGAACTAAGTTGGAAAAGTCTTAAATAGACTTCCTCCATCCTATTATTCTGTACTTCAATCACTAACTTCCCCAAGTCATTGATTTTCAAAACTGCCTGAAAAAGTTGTCATGCAATTTTTCAAAATTGTGAACTTGTCAATGCAACTTTGTGACAACTTTGGCAATTTTGCTCCTAGACTCTTAAAATTTGCAAAGAATGTTCCAAAACCTTCTAGGATGACTTTATAACACCTAAGGGCCATATTTACACACTCTTTCCCCCTTTCTAACATTTCACTTCATTTTCCCCTCCAGAACAACTTTTACAATTTTCAACTATTAGAACCTAATTGACCAAAAATAGACTCCTAAACCAAAAATCTAATAACTCAACACCTCCTAAGCAAACCTTGGGAATTTATTTGAAGTCCTTATTAGCCCTATGGTTGGTTAGACCATCCAAAAACCAAAACTAAATTTAGGGTTTGACCTTACCCTAGGTGCTTCTGCACCAGTTATGATTTACATGGTTTATCTTTGGTCTTGGTTATCTTCCTGGATTTTAAATTTCACTTACATTGAATTTGAGATTGGTATGAGATTGTGATCACTAGTTTGTATTAAATTTTGTCATGTGAGAGATGACATGGTTATTCCTTTATCTCTTTCCTTTATTGGTCATGGAGAACTTGGGAGAGTATTGGAGACTTGCTATGGGAGTTATTCTTACATGTTATTGGTTTTTGTGTCATGGATGTCCTTGATACTACATGGATTCACTTATTTGAGATGTTTTGAGTGGATTGGTTAAGATTTGACACCATCTTTTACAATGGGGTATTCTTGGTATATATGTGGCATGTATTTCTCTTGAGGCTTGTGATTGCAGGTTACAAATTGGATATTTTGATGATGTGAGATTCATTTGGTATACCTTTGGAGATATGGATAGTTGGATGTGTTTGGCACTTGTTGTGGGTGTTATTTTAGCTATGGATTTTGACAACTATTGATACATGTAATTACCTTTGGATTAGGTAATTGTGCTTGGAATTTTAGTTGGTACAAAATATTATGATTCTTATGTGATAGGTTGGGTGTCTTTCTCTTTGGATGACTTATGTGTATGTTCAGTGGTAGTGGCATAATAGGAGGTATGATCATTCATGTTTGAGATGATCAATACTTTGATATTTTTGTAGGTACCAAGATGGAGCACATGGTGTACTTTGATCCATGATGGTAGATGTTCTAGGACGGATTGTTTCCTTATTCATTTATGTGGCTATAGATTGACCCTATGCAATGTACACAACATGTGGGAGATTGTTGAGATTATGTGTGTTGCACACATTGCACAATATTATTATATTTTATGATTTTATTTTATTATGTAATATTTTACCTAGGAGTACCTAGATGGATGTGAAATATTTAAATATTCCCATAGGATATACTTGATGAGTTGTATTCTAACATTGTGACAATATTTGATGGAATTATTTAATATTGGAGAAAATAATTAAATGTCTAATATTAAATTGGGGTCAATGGGTTAGGTAGAACATGGTTTATGTAATACCACTTGATAGTTTTGTAGAACTTTCTACTATATAAGCAACCATAAGGGTAGTTGTAGAGACAAGACAATAGGGCAAAAGGAAAAAAGAAAATTTGAGAAAAACAAGGCTTGATAGGTTAGCCCAGGAAGCATTTTGTGAAGGTTGGAAGAATGGCATGGGATGTGTGGATTCATGCTTGTACAAATGGATTGCTTGCTATGGCTATGGATTTGAAGGCTTTCATGATTGTATTGCAATGGTGTTTTGTTGAATAATACACAGATGCTTTTGGAGGCTAAGTTTATCTCTCAATGAGGGTTTCCCATGGTATATATTGTGTCACATTTTTGTAGGTATGTTGTCTATTATTTTGCATTTGGATTGTAAGTGCTTATTTATTTCAGATCTAATATGGGTTATGTGGAAATAATTATATTTTTTCTTGTAAGTTTCATTATAGCTTGGGTACCTCTCTTTTGTGCACCTCGATCTTTAGCTTAATTCCCTTCAAACTTTCCTCGTAAGCATGAAAAATTTGATACTAATTGTAAGAATTATTAGAATAACTGAGAGGGGGGTGGAATCAGTTATCCTTAGGTCCAGATGTACCAATTCAACTTTTAACAACTTCAAACAACTTGATCAAACTCATAAATATACTCGGCCAATATAAAAAATTGTTAGTAATCCAACTTATTCATATGAACACTTAGCTCTCTATTTTAGTATTAGCCAAATTGCACAAACATATAATAATAAATAGCATAACACATAAAAATAATATTCACACAAGTATACCACCAATATTTAACATGGAAACAATTTGAGAAAAACCACCAAGTAACATGCTACTACTTTTTGACTCTTTTAAAGTTACTTCAATTAAGAGCCAGCCCTATTAAAGGTTAAAAAACACACTATTATGTGTGACCCTATTAAATTGTTTAATCACCTTGTTAGGAGTGGCCCTGTTAGAGGTCTCCAAAAATATCCCATTAGAGTCTTATCTTGATTAAAAGGTTTACAACATGATTGTTAGGTCAACCTTGATTAAAGGTTTTTACTGCCATAATGGTTATAAATTAATAGCTAGGTTGATCTAATAAATTACAACTTACTTTACATGTTCATCTCTCCATTCAGCTAATTCCTAGTTCATTAACTGGTCTTCATCATATTCTCCATCTTTGATCTTCTTGGAAACACCTCAAGCAATCTCTCTTTCACCAACTTCTCACTTTTCCTCTAAAACTTTTGTTCTTCCACTTATTCTTCACAAATTTTCTTGTCAACTAACATGTAAAACATCTTTAATGCCCCCTTGAATAGATAGGCTTAATCTTTTACTACTTAAATATAACCATAGATCTTAGGGTTTGATCAAATTCATTAAATTTGTTCATCATTTTGTCTTTCTTCTTCTTTCCTTGAAACTTCTAGAAACTTCTCATTAAATCTTTGCCTTAAATTTCTTAACAAAATTAATTCATGTATTAAATATGCTAGCTCATCAATCCTCATCTTCAACACAATTTGACTATTTTCTAAATTCAACTATGTCAGCCTCAAATCTTAATTCACTCTCAAAATGTTAATTTCCTGACACTTGGTCATCACTATGTTATTTAACTTAGTCATCACTAGGTAGCTCAATCACTATTGATCTGTCTCACTTGTCTTGCACTAACTTTCTTTATCATAACTATGCTCAGTAATTACTTAAGTTTCCCTTCATCTTTCTTGGTCATTAACATCACTTGGAGGATACTATTTTTCTTGGCTAATATTTAACTTCTTCATTGACCTAGTAACCTATCGCTTAGTCAAATTAGTAGTTTACTTAACTTTTTTACTTCTATCAATCATCTCGTCTTCTCTGCAACTCATCTTTCTTCTTCACTAAATACAATGATCAAACAACATATTATCTTGTCAAATACTAACTGATCAAGTGGCCTTTGTAGTTCCATCATACTTACTCCTCTTTACTCAACAACTTTACTATTTCATCTTGTTGTCTCTCTTTTTGAATCATCTTGATCAATCAAATAATATGGCACTATCCACTGTTAACAAATGTCTTACTAGTAAATTTTGACATCAAAGACAATATGACATTTTTTCCAATTTTAGTTCCAACAACAATACCTATCCAAAAACTGCAAACAACTTTTATCCTTCACAATAGTATCTATGCATATCTATTTGTATGTATATCTATCTATGTATCTAAGGTCTTGGTACCCATTCTTAAAGACAACTAAGGAGTGCACATAGCTTCAAACCTCATTAAAAATGTAATCCTAAACTAATTATAACTAGCCACTAATATCTATAATTATAAATTTAAAAAAAACTCTTAAGTAATCAAGTGGCTAAATTTCTTGCAACATTTCAAATATTTCATCAATATGTCAATTATTTCCCTGTTGATCTTGAAAATGTGCCAAAAATCTCCACAACTTATCTTTATTCTCTTTGACCTCCAATTTATGATAGTTTATTGTGTATCCAACATAATTGGCTTGTAATTCCCAACAACTGCATACATGTGAATTATATCTAGTTTATCCTCCTACTCGAGGGTAAAATCAGGATGTGGTACTGGCTTCAGCTCCTCTCTTGTTGGTTGTTCCTAAAGTAGAATCCCCATCTTATGATACCTACAAAAATAAAAATCTGTGACCACTACTTCAAAATATTTTGTAGTGTGATTACCCTAGCATGCTTGGTTGATATAACAGACAAAATCAATGCTCCTTTGATTTGAATGTCACTTCAAAGATATTTAATTCAAGTCTGTACTTTCTAAGATATATCATCATTTTCACTTTTTTGCATGCCTCTCCAATCATGAGTTCCAAAATTGCTACTAACATCTTTCTATTTATGGTTTTCACTAATTTAGAGCTCAGTTTGACCACCTCCTAAAATTCTAAAAAAAATTACCACTTCACTAGCCTCCTTGGTCATGTCTTGCAAAATTGTGTTTTTAGAAGACCATTTCTAAGTCCCTTGTGAAATGGTGATAAATCATTGTTCCCCCGTGCCTTGGACATACCTCCTACAAAATCCCAAAATTTCACATATTTACTAATAGACTTCTTCTTTACAAAATACAAAATTTGACTATTTCACTTGGTTATTGACTTTGCCCTTCCAAAAATGCAAAAAAGGCTTTCTATGGAAAATTTTATGAAATTTTTTAAGACTCCTTTAGGGGATAAAATGGAATCAACCACCCTCACATATTTAAGAGGGGGAATACCAAGACCACCTCTTGGGATTAGGTTTGATCAATACACAAGGGAATATCGATGCAAAAATTGATGTAGAAGGAGTGAATATCTTGGATTTATTTCCTTCTAACCTCCACCTTAAGAGGATTTTAGTAAGAATATAGATAATGCAATGCTGAAATATTAAGTATTGACAAGATGAAAAAGTATCTTGAAATAGAAAAGGGGAAGATGATATACATTATGAAATAGAAATGTGAAAATGGGCTATTAAATGACCTCTGAAAGAGTTGAATCTTGCTTCAATGACTAAAAAATATGAGATAGACAAAACCTAGAAATAATTTCGATAGAGTGCAATGTTTTTTTCTAATTTCATAGATATGAAGAAACTAAAAAGGGTATTCGAACTTAGAAAATAAAGGGGTTTTTATTTGTTGTTTGGGGGTGGGGAGTTGTCTCATTCAAACCCCAATTTAGGAATTGACCTTGAATTTAAATAAAGATAGAATGATAGAAAGTAGTAGTTAAAGATCTAACATGAATGAATGTAAATCTAAGAATATGCTCTTTAAATTTGGAATGTAATCAAGTATGTAGATGCAATAGATTTGACTCATGAACTTCAAAACCCTAGAAAGGAAATCAAATTGAAATCCAAACCTTCATGAATGAGCATGCTTGAGATTTTCATTATGAAGAACATAGATGAATGTAGATCTTGAGAGAATGAATATAAAAGATGCAATAAAGATTGTATAAAGAGAGATCTTTAAATGTTGGAAATGATATAAAACACCTTGCATAAACTCCTTCAATGGCATGCATGAATGAATGTTTAAACTTCAATGGAAAGATGGCTTGAATACCTTGAATTCTTTGAAGAGTGCTTGAATTATTGATAGATTGAGCATGAGTTCTTGAACATGAACTTGAAGGATGAGAAATGGAGAAAATGGAGGGGTTTATAAAGGGCTCATAATTGACTAAAAAGGGTATCCAAATTCACAACTTGTTTACCGATTCAAGATCCAAAACTTGCAAAACAAAGGGGTTTTTATTTGTTGTTTGGGGGTGGGGGGTTGTCTCTGTCAAACCCCAATTTAGGAATTGAGATTGAATTTAAATAAAGATAGAATGATAGAAAGTAGTAGTTATAGATCTAACATGAATGAATGTAAATATAAGAATATGCTCTTTAAATTTGGAATATAATCAAGTATGTAGATGCAATAGCTTTAACTCATGAACTTCAAAACTCTAGAAAGGAAATCAAAGTGAAACCAAAACCTTCATGAATGAGCGTGCTTGAGATTTTCATAATGAAGAACATAGATGAATGTAGATCTTGAGAGAATTAATATAAAAGATGCAATAAAGGGTGTATAAATAGACATATTTAAATGTTGGAAATGCTATAAAACACCTTGCATAAACTCCTTCAATGGCATGAATGAATGAATATTTGATCTTCAATGAAAAGATGGCTTGAATACCTTGAATTATTTGAAGAGTTCTTGAATTCTTGATAGATTAAGCGTGAGTTCTTGAACATGAAATTGAAGGATGAGAAATGGAGAAAATGGAGGGGTTTATAAAGGGCTCATAATTGACTAACTCTTGTAGGCTGACCTACCTAGAAATTAACACCCCAAGGTTAACTAGGCAAGAAATCCAAGTACTATGCCTAGAAGAGGCCCCAACCAAGGATGAAATATTTTCATGGTTGGCCTTCTAAGGATTCATTTCATCCTTGGTCAGCTAAGGATGCACTAAATCTTTGGAAACCAAGGCTAGGAACCTTCAAAAGGCCCTCAGGGTCCTAAATCAAGTCTCAGATCCCAAAAATTAGGTGCATAGCTCAAGAAAAGATTGTTTTAGTGTGAAGAATATATTTTAAGTAATTAATATAAGGGAAGGGAGGACCTATGTGGATAGATCCTACCTCAAGCTTTATGCCATGAAAATAGAAGCTTTTAAAGAGGATATATTAGGTGTTGCCATAATTACACCAAGAAGCAAGGACATAAAAGGTAAGAAAGGAAGAAAGATGCAAATTAATGATGAAATTAATATAAATGGGTGCTAAATCATCATTAAATTGATGTGATTTTAATTTAATATGGTACATTTAGCACCCACTTTAGTGAGCATGTGGATCCACTCACACTTTCAATAAAGTAGAGAGAAGAAGAAGAGATGAATCTAATGGATCACAATGAGATAGAACATCACTATGTCAAATAGAATAAGCCCCCAAGACCAAGGTCCTAACTCCACTCACACTTTCAATAAAGTAGAGAGAAGAAGAAGAGATGAATCTAGTGGATCAAAATAAGATAGAACATAACTATGTCAAAGGAAATAAGCCCCCAAGACCAAGGATCCTAACTCCACATCCATTCACTAGGGTGAAAATAAGAACAAAGAAACAAAACTAAAAATACAAAGACATAACAAAGGGGTTAGTATTAACAAATACCCAAATCAATCAATGAAAAAGACCTCATCTGAAAAAGCATCTCACCCACTTATATCATATTTGGAAAGCTATTACAAGAGTATAAATGATGTCATTATAGATGCAAGAGAAATATCGTTAATAACATAGCTTCAAGATCTATCTCTACTAGTATGAAAGAAAAAGAGAGATAAGGGAGAGAAAAGTGATCACCTCTCCCAATAGAGTGCATGCTCTACTATGAATCACTAGAAGAGCTGCTACAAAAGATGGCATTGAATAGTCTCATGGGGTGGTAACCCACTAGTAAACCCACCAAAGTTCTGTCCATTGATAAATACCCTCTATATAACCATGACATGACCCTATAAAAATGTGTTTCATGTGTATAAGACTTAGCATGTTGTTCTTGAATGTATTACTTATATTGGGACTTAGTAAGTTGTTTTCCATTATCCATATATAAGATTTAACATATGTATGTCTAGATGTGTTATCTATATATATGACATAGAAAATTGTTATGCATTATCCACAGATGAGATTTAGCATATGTACTTGTGTATGCAAGAGAGAGAGATGAAGTAACAATACATAGATTTGAGAATAACATAGAAAACATACCAAGTATCTAGGGTTAAAGTACTATAAGGCATGCTCAAAATCCATATTTTCTACCCTACAAGAGCATAAACATTATACAAGAAGGGTGTATATATTCTCCCCTCTTTATCATGGTAGATACTAGACATGAGAAGGAATATAAAGAGGATATCTACTTTAGGCAAAAAGGAGATATCCTTAAAGAAACAATGTGACTACATTCATAGTAAAGAGCCTCAACTCTTAAAATCTAAGAATATAAACAACTTTTGAAAAGGATATATCACTGATGAAAAGAGGATTCTTAGAAGGGAGAAATATTAGAATCAAGACGTCCACCTAAGAGAAGAGTTCTTGATTAAGATAATATCTCCAAGAAGAGGGGAAGAAGAACACGATTGCACCTACTTAGTCCCCTATATAGGTGGAAAAGGGATCCTCAAATGAAAGATGACAATCTCCAAGCAAGGGAAAGTGTATATAATGGAAATTTAGTTTTAATTTATAAAGAAGAGATGATGACTTAGGACATGCACCTCTTCATAGAAGAGAGAATCCATAGCCAAGACACTATTATTTATAAAGAAAGAATAATGTCACATAATAAATAAGTTACACTTAAGCCCAAGGAAAGTAGATCCTTAGAGAAAGACATAAAGAAGATAAAAAGATTCTTACCCCCAAGTGTGATACAAGAAAATGAAATCTATGGTGGATTATATAATGAAATTCAAAAGGACATAAAGATGAGTCACAAGAAAAAATTGATAGTCGTGCACAAAATAAAACTTCACAATATCCAAGAAGAAGGATATAATGCTACATCATAGAGGGGATAAAATAACCATCACAAGATAGTCAATTCTAGACAATATAAGATGATAGAAAATAATATCATAGATGGAGATGATCATTATATCAGAAATATTAAAATCCAAGGCATGCAAAGACATTTCCCAGGCAAAAATACATGGTCATGCACATGACAAATCAATACATACCTAAAGATAAGAATGTTCCATAGAGCAATACAAATCTATAGATAAATGACATAAAGAGAGAAAATGATGCATTTATAACATCTAAAGAATATCTTGTAAACATAAGAAACATAGTGAAGAAATAAATCAACACCCATATAATGTAAAGAGATGTAACATAGAGAGACAATGCATTGAAAGCATCACCATGCAATTAGGAAACACCAAATTACAAGAAGAAAAAATAATACAAGTCCTAAGAAGGAGAAATGAATTCAAGAAGAGATATGAAAGAAGGGATAATAAACTATGTTTCCCACATAAGATTTCATAAAATACATATGTATAAGGAGAAGAGGGGATCTACTACAAGGAAAGAGAAGAAAGAATCCTTGCCCCCTAGTAAAAAGGAATAAAGAAATTGGACCTATTGGGAGATTTTGAATGCTCAAAATAATGAGGAATCTACTCGACTAATTGAATTAGGAAGGAATTGTATCACCTCACATGTATAAGGAATAATTCCTAAAGTGGCCTTTTCCTTAACATACAAATGAAAAATTATACAATTGGCAATCATGGAGAATCATCATAGTGAAAAGGAAATGAAAATTTTAGAAGAGTATCTTTAAGAGAAATGCTAAATGCTTTTAGTTCAACAAAACCTACTTGAATATACACCTTTAAGGCCAAATATTGATGAGTATATAGATAATCAAGACTACCAGTAGGTGAAATAATATGAAGAGGAGGTCAGATAGGATATTCTTGTACTATTTTAGAAAAAAGAATAACCAAAACCATGTTTATCTATCTTATGAGAGATATGAATAAGATTTTTAATACACCACTCATTAATACCAAGTCCTAAGCCATTGTAACCTTTTTTATTAATCATGTAGTAACCATTATGATAATTTTTCATCATATCTTCAATAGGAGGATATTTCCCACTAGTCATGAGAAAAGGTAGTGTAAGGAATTATAATAGGAGGAGAAATAAAGGTAGCTTTTAATTTCTCCTTAATATCATCATGAATAGGAGGAGGAGGAGAAGGTTCATCAAGGAATTTGGTAATATCCCCATCATGAGCTAAAGTTTGAAATTGTACATATGTTTGACAAAGTATTAAGAGATGAAGAAGGAGAAAGAGGATTGGAAGGGTTAGGTAAAGGATTAGGAAGGTTAGGATTTTTAACTAAATTTCTCACATAATCCAAGGAAGAAATAATCCAACCACATAAAGACCTAACCATGAGCTTAAAAGACAGAAAAGATGTATTCATTAATCTCATAATAGCATAAGAAAGAAAAGATTGAAGAACCATAAACACTATGAAGTGCATGAAACTCTCATAAAAATCATAAGTACTATAAAGAGATGCAAGAAAGAGAATATTTAAATAGATAAACATACACCAAAATATCTTCACAATGCAAGATGCAAGCTAACCAAGAGCAATAAAATATCAAAATGAAAATGCAAAGAATCTAACTCCAAAAAGGGCACAAGTCTTGTTCAACAAAATATGCAAAGAGGTTAAAATGGATTCAACCACCCTAACACATTTAAAAGGGGGAAGACAAGGATCAACACCGTGGTATTAGGTTTGATCAGTACAAAAGGGAGTATCAATTAAAAACCTAATGTAGAAGGTGTGAATAACTTGGATTTATTTCCCTCTCACCTCTAACTTAAGAGGGCTTTAGTAAGAAGATAGATAATGAAATGCTAAAATATAAAGTATTGATGAGATGATAAAGTATATTGAAATGGAAAAGGGGAAGATGATTACCTTGTGAAATAAAAACCTAAATTAGACTATCAAATGACCTTCGGAAGAGCTGAATATCAAATTATTGGTCTAGAAACTATGAGATGGATAAAACCTAGAAATCATTTGGTGATTTTCTAGGGTTGAGTTGGATGACCAAGGGTGACCTGGTTGACATTGTGCACCAAGGGTGACATCGTCAACCTTAGAAGGAGTGTGGCATTATTTTTTATTTTGAAATTCCAATGAAAGTTGAAAAAGGTATCCAAATATAAAATATGTTTGCCAATTCTACATCCAAAACCTAAAAAACAAAGGGGTTTTTGTTTGTTGTTAGAGAGGGGGGGTGCCTTAGTCAAACCCTTGTTTAGGAATTAACCTTGAATTTAAATAAAAATAGAATGATAGAAAGAAGTAGTGATAGATATAACATCAAACAATATAAATCTATGAATATTATCTTTTAATTTTGGATGTAATCAAGTATGTAGATGTAATAGCTTTGAATTAGCTTCAAAACCCTAGAAATGAAATCAAAACCTTAATGAAAGAACGTTCTTGAGATCCATCTTATGAATGAATTTAGATATTTAGAGAATGAATATAGAAGATATAAAAAAGGATGGATGAAAATAGATCTTTGAGTTTTGGAAATTCTATGAAATATCTTGCATAAATTCCTTCAATGACATGAATGCATGAATATTTGATCTTTAAAGGAAAGATGTATTAAATGCCTTGAATTCTTTTAAAAGTGATTGAATACTTGAGATATTGAGAATAAGTACTTGAACATGAAATTGTTGGATGAGAAATGGAGAAAATGGAGGGGTTTATAAAAGGGCTCAAATTTGACTAACTCTCATAAACTAACTTGCCTAAAAATTAACACCTTGAGGTTAATCAATCTTGAGATCCAAGAATTTGATGCAAGAGCATCCTAGGTTGAATTGATATCCTATATGTTTTCAATTTTTACCTTGCTAATGGAACTGTGTTTTTCTGGTTTATGGGTGCCTGTTGCGAGAGGTGTAACTAATTTTATGAAATGAGTTAGAGATTAAAAATTTCAAAGATTAAAGAGGGCCTAGACTAATCCCTTCTATCAAAGGATCAACTCTTAATTCATTATAAGTTGGGAGATATGGCAATTCTCCTAGAGTATTGATTTATGGAAGTTTTGCACAACAAGTTTATGTGCTTAACTTTTGGGATGGATGCACACTTATCCTTGGTGAACCAACCTTTTGTGAATCTAAAGTATTTTAATAGACCTAAATTAATAGCTAAATTTCAAATCAATAGTTCTAATTCAATTAGAGCTAGGAGATATAACAATTTTTCTCGGGCATTAATTTTTGGACATTTAATTTCTATTGGAGGACAACTTGTGGCTCTACAAGTATTTAATGTTTGGTTTCAGCATCATGGGCCAACTTGTGGCTTAGATTGGTATAAGTATGAGATCTTGGGTAGAGTCTTATGGATAATTTTGGGGTAGAGGAGTCTTAGGGGGAGCAGCTTGGGGATAGAAGTTTGCATATGTGTCCAAAAATCTAAACTTGAGGATAAATTTTGGGTTGAATGTATTTTGTATCTCGCCATAACCCAAAAGGCCTTACAGCTAGACATGTATGAAGATATTTTCATGAATTAATAAAGGATATTTCTTTGTCTCTCTTTGGTGTTATTCCTTTTTGTGTTTCGTTCTGTTGTGTTAACTCTTGCATGGTGGTTTGGGTAGCTGAGTGTGCCAATTGGCCTTAATTACTCACAACTCCCTGTATTAGAGTTGACCCAAAAGAGGGCCCACCTAGGGATGCACTACATCCTTGGTTGGCCAAGGATGCACTATGTCCCTGGCAACCAAGGCTAGGCACTTTCAAGATGCCCTTAAGGTTATGGATCAGGTCCCAGATAAAAAAAATTAGGTACATACCACAAGAAAAGACCATTTTGGTTCATAAAGTAGATTATAATTAATGAAATAAAGGGAAGGGGGGATCTAGGTGGATATATCATACCTAAAGCTTAATTCCATGAAAATAGAAGCTTTTAAAGAGGATCTATTAGATTTTACCCCAATTTCATGTAGGAGGAAGGATAGAAAAGGGAAGAAAGAAAGAAACACATAGATGATGAGATTGGCTTAAATGGGTGCTAAATACTCATTACATTTAGGTTCTTCTAATTTAAAAAGGTACAACTTCAAATCTAAACAATGATGTATAGGTTTTTCTTAGGAGTTTCTATAGAAAATAATGTCTAGAGCACCAAAGTGTTAAATGGGTACTTACATTATGTCACAAAATATTTTATCTACGTAACGTATAGATCTTTCTTGAATCAATAAGATCTTATCAATGATGATAATTTTCAATTGATCATATTGCTTTTTTAATGTATCTAATATTTCAAAACTAAGTGGAGTGGAAACTATTTTGTTAAATGGATTAAGGATTGCAGAGTGTAGAGTTGTGCCTCCTAAATTGTAAGGTACTTTTCCTGTGTATGATTAAGAAATCCCTTTATCTTGTATGAGTCACTTCCAATTGAGTTAATTTATATTAGAAGAAGGCCTTGGTATATTTATTTTATAGTAAAGGTTTTTCCTATGCAAGTTACCCCTGTTAAAAAAAATATAATGGTGAAGATTTGTATGTTGTTTTCTTATTAATATGTCCTTCACTATGGCTTGTTGTTTGTTGGTTAACAATCTGTTCTTCTTCTTTAACTGATATCTTCTACTCTCTTGCCCAATGGGTGAGGAACAAATGACTATCAACATATGGGAAGTTTCTTCTACTTCTTTAACTTCCCTCTGAATTCAAAAGTACAACTCCCTTTAAGATATATATGCAATGAATTTGTTTAATTATCATATTTAAAATAGGTATGCTCTTAAACATAGAGTAGAAGAGGCTATTTCTAGGTTTCCCATACCATGAAAAATCTAGGCGAGATTTTGAATTTTTCTCAGTTTAACTACTTCCATGACTATGAGAGCAATAAATCTTTCCCTTAACATTCTTTTGATTCCTACACACATCTATATAATAGAAATATAATTGATAAGTAGGAGATATTTTCCACAACAAGTAAAATTGTAATATTGCTATCAAGGTTTCATTGTTATTGACATGACAACCAATCTTTCTCACAAACCCTAATTTATCTAGGGTATTCTTAGGTCTTCCACCTAATCAAATAGGGATTCTTTCACACCCCATGCCTTTGAGGATTTTATCAAATATATCTTATATCAAAGAGATCCCACTTCTTCAACTGGTGCACATCAACAGGTTAGTACAAGATTTCTCAAACTTCCACAAACACACAAATAACCCCAATGCTCCTTGGACCTTTCTGTAATCACCTAAAAATGGTCATCTAGACTATTAGCCCCCTTCTCAGCATTTTGGCTAAATTAATTTAATCACTTACCTAAGCCAAATTGCTAATAATCAATTTATTTGATTATAACCTATAGTTTGACTATGCTATCCTAAGTTCATTATTTGATTAAAAGAACATGTCCCCTTTTAATTAAATAAAAGACCCCATTCTTCTAACCCACTTAAAGTGCACACATAAAGTCCTTTTTCTATTTTGCAATTAAAAGAAAAGGCTTTGTGACTTTTGTCTTATATGACAAGTCAACTTATATTCTATTGGTTGATTTGTGTGTGCACATGGATCACTCCTATTTTTGAATTCAATCGTTGATCATCCACCATCTTCATCTTGATCTCCACCGTCCATACATCTTTAAAAGGGAGAGAGCTTTCCCCCTCAATCAATCCATCTTTTGAATATTGTTATGCTGCAGGTTTTCTAACAGGTTTCTTTGGAGCTTTGTGGAGAACTTCTATTTCTTGTCTACATTCTCTCATACCATAGCATCTTAGCTTAGCTTTCATTTTTACATGTAGCTTAATCTCACATAGCTTAATAATGGTATTGTAACACTCTCATACATGTTTTAGCATAGCTGCTTTTGACATTCTCATTCTAGCTTAATCTTCATTTGCATTGCATCCTTGAGGAACTCCTTGGGACATTTGCATTCTTGCATCTTGTCTTTGGAACCTCCCATTGCATGGTTTACTAGCAAGAAGAGTATCTCTAAGGCTCATCTGAGAGCCCTTGAACTTGAAATACACTCTCTTGCACTCCATGGATAGGGAGCTCTAAGCCGGCATCTAAGCATTCCAACTCATGGAATTGTTTGGATAGAAGGGTTTAGAGTGGGACACTTTCGAGTGTACATTTTTGGCGCCCACTGTGGGGCTTGAATCAAATTTTCAGCTCTATTTGCTTTCATTTCTTATCTCTAGTTTTTTACAGCAGCATATTGGGTCTAATCAAATGCTTTTGTAAAATTTTCACTTTGGTTTTAAGGCCAAGCCATAAGTAAATTGGTTTGAAGGCCAAAAACTTAGTTGGTTTAAAGATTTGATCATATCTTTTAAACCGCTTAGAATTTGGTTCTGAAATTTTGTTTGCAGGTTGGGTATATGCTCAAAATGTCTCAGTCCAATTTTCAGAGCATTTTGACATGATTTTCGGAAGTTATGATATTTTCTTTATTTTTCATAAAAAGCCATTTTTGATCGCAAATCAGCGCATTTTTTGGAAAAACTTACATTTTCAGAAAGATTTTTGAATTCTAATGGGGGTTCTTTCTTTGTGTTTTTAATTTTGAGATCGTATTAAGGATAAAAAATTCGATTTGATAAATTTGGCCTGTTTTGACAAAATCAATCTCTTGCATTTTTGGAAAGCTCTCTGATTTTTAACAGGGGTCTCTTTTTTTCATTTTCATTTTTGGATACGAAATCATAGCAAAAAAGTTCAATCTTGTTGACTAGGTCAAAACCAAAGAGTAAAAATGAAAGCATTTGTGATTAACTTGCACTTTCTTTGCATGTACTTGGTTGGAGGATAAATTAGATTTTTGAAGCAACTCACCACTTTTTATTGTAGATTTTTATGTTATTTCACACTAACTTTTGTTGCTAACAAGTTGTGATTTCAGGTTGCCATCCTTGTGAAAAAAATTGAAACATTGCATAAAAAGAACGCATGTCAAAGCTTCAAATGCACAAGGGCTACTAACGATTGTTTGCAGGGCTGCCCAAAGCATAAAAACCCAAATTTCTTGTTTTTTTGTTTTCATGTGTGGCATTGAATAATTGTTCATTTTTCATAGGCACATAAAACTTGTGATTGGAGTCTTTTGGTAATAGGACAGTATGCTCTTCACCCTTGTGGTGAATCAGAAATCTTGACTTGCCATTTGGTTTCAAAAGCAAGGGGTAACTGAATCTTCTTGGCGTGTTTGGGAGAAAATGATTGGAATAGGAGAGTATGCTCTTCACCCTTGTGGTGAACCAGAAATCTTGACTTCCAAAATTTGATCCACTTTGTGTAGTTAGAATCCTTTAGAGGGCCTGCTCTCGGACAACCTGAGAGGAACGACCCAAGTGGGGACAAGTAGATTACCCGGCTCTTCCAACCCACTATAAAATCAAGGCTACCAAAGACACAAAACTTTGGTAGACATAGTGTTTATCTTCGCCTAGTGTGATCGCTTATGGGATTTCGACCATAAGGAGATCACTAGGCAAGAATGCTTAAGGTACTCTTGTGATCGCGAGATCGGTTACTCATCGCAAGGTGAGGTGTCCCGTAATTGGGAGCAAGAGGAACACTATGAACGGAAGCCCTATCTAAAAACCCTAAGTTAGTAACTACCTTTTTTAGCCGCTCAACTTCTTGGTGCAAGGATTGATCCTAGTGGACTACCCGGATCACCCCAAGATTTACACTCACCATATGTGTTTCCTTGGTTATGCTTATGGCATTTCCATGACAAAGCCAATATCTCTTGTGGGAAACCACTTGGTGTGAGGCAAAGGAGCATCAAGCGTGGGCCAAGTTGTTGAGTAATGAACCATGACTTCTAGGTAGATATTGCTTGATGTGTTCTCAAATGTGGTATACTTGTAAAAATCTTTTGAAGATACACATGACGATAATTCTAGGGAATTCTTTTGAGACGTCACATATGCTTGTATCATGTAAGGTTGCTTTGTCCCTTGCTTGATTGTTTGAAGACTACTCCATGTGTCACTATCTTGCTTGGAAAGAAATTTCTTTTGAACATCAAATTTACTATGCTATCAATTATTGCCAAACTTTGTCAACCAAGTCAAAACATCAAATGCAAACATTTTCTTGTGTTGCTTGCTAAGGGGAGTCTCATCATTTGACTTTGATTTGCTATGTCTCTAGTTTTTGAACATGCTTAAAGTGGCTCTTTGGTCTTAGTGCTCTTGGTCTTTTTGTCTTCATGGTCTATGTTTGCTTGCTAGTTATCCTTTTGCTGAAATGGTTTCCTTGATTTCTTGACTACACTCTTGGGTTGGAGAGTTGTTCACTTGTCACCCTGCTTGCTCTATCTATTTGGCTATTTGGGCATCTTGCCTAGCTATTGACTTGAGTCATTCATGTTGTAAGTTTCTTGGACATATTGTTTGACAAGTCACTTTAATCTCTCTCTGCTATCTTGACAAGTGAACACTCTACCTCCTATAGTTTCAACATCAAGTTATCTTCTAGACTATTTTATGCTTGGCTTTGCATCTAAAACTATGGGATCTAAACCTTGTGCTACCAAACTTCAACTGAATCTAGATGATCATGATATCATCTATGTCACTAAAGATTTTCAAGATCTATATGCACAATACAAAGAACTAGAAGAGACAAATGATCTTTCTTACCTTCATCTCTCTAAGCGCATGATGGAAATGAAGTCTAAACTTGAGAAAAGGTTAGAGGAGAAGATTGCATCATTACATGAATCTTCTTTAAGGTCTTTACATGCATGTAAGATACCTTCTTTGAGGTCATCCTCTTCTTCTAGGTCTACATGCTCTACTTCAAGACATCAAATGTCTTCATCTTCTAGATATAAAGACCTCTTTAGAAAACAAGCAAGTGATACCTCCTTTGAGCCTATGCTAAAATTTCATGATGGACCTATCTTTGACCAAGCTAATGATGAAGACATGGATGCATACCATTCACTTGAGAAACAAGAAGAAGATCCTAGGCATACTTCTAATAGAACTTTTGCTCCCTTGAAAGATTCTTATGATGACACTTTGCAAAAACTTCTTGGCAATAAGATCATCATGTTACCTAAGTCTAGTTCATATGGAAACCCATTCTTGGATATCTATTGTACTTATCATCAACATAATGAGCATAGTACTTCAGATTGCATTGAGCTAAAACATAAAATCCAAGATCTTATTGATAATGGAATTATTGGAACCTCTAGTGACTCATGTGTTGAGGATACTTTTCTTGAGCAAGATTACATTAATGAACCTATGTCTAGTAGCAGCTCTATTACATCTTCCACTTCTTCCAACACTCGTGCATGTCCCAACACTTCAAATCTTTCCAACATGCCTCCATCAAATAAAGAACCTAATGCTTTCCACATTGACTATGTGTATCCTCAAGGGCTACCTCTAAAAGAAACCCAAGCTAACCTTCACTTGGTTGCAAACCTTTTCCATGCTACTAATCCTAAACATCCTCAACCTTCATGCACTACTATGCCTAATCCAAGCACTACTCCATTCACTCTTCATTCTCCCTTGTCCTTAGAAGTGGCTCCATGTCAAGAGGACTCTCAAAAAGAAAAAGCTATAAATGTCAAGAAAGATCAAGATCAAGCACCCTTTCATCTCTTTCAAGATTTTTCCCCTCCATATCCTATAACTTGTCCACCTCCTAAGTATGATGAGGATAGCACTTCCATTATCTCCCTTGAGCTTACTGAAAATTATGAGAAAAGTTCTCTTCCTATGGTATTGAAAGCTACTTGTCAAGATCAAAGCATCCCCTCGTGTTCTACTTCTCCATATCCACTTCAAAATTTTACTCAAGCTTCAAGTGCTCCTATTAAAAATGTTGCTCCTGTAAAAGCTACTCATGAGTCTATTGATGGCTTTGACCACGTTGCTCACTCTAAAGATGTTGATGTCCCTTTTCACTATCCATTTGCATCTCCTAAGTCTATCCTTGGTCCTTATCCATCAAAGCTAAAGCCTTCAAACCTTCCATCTATATTGGGACCTTATGTTCCATCATCTCCTACATTTTCCACTCCTAGCTCTCTCGTCATACCTCAAGATCAACAAAGACACTCATCCTTGATGACTTTTCACCCATCTATACATCTAAACCAGTCATATCAGCCTTATTCATCCACAAATCCCAAGTCCTTTGGAAGTGAGAATAAACATAAGAATCCATTGAAAAAGAAAGATCACTATGTCCCATCTAATCGACATGTGAATGCTAAGAAGGAGAATGCACAAAAGAGACTACAAAGGTCCACTATTAAGAGAGCTAAATCAAAGAAAATGTGGGTTCCTAAATCCATCATTGAAGAAATGCACTCTCAAGCACCCAAAGAACGAGGAAAATCTAAAGCTATGTGGATTCCCAAGTCTCTTTTAAAAGACTTGAATATTGAAAATATTTCAAAGTTGACATTCAAGCTTCTAAAGGCTTCCATTCCATCTTCTTCCAAAAATATTTCTAAAAATATTCCAAAGCCTTCCACTCCACTTTTTTCCAAATCTTTTCTACCACCTCAAACATCTAAACCTCAAGCTACTTCATCCATGATTCCTCCATCATTCCAATACCCTTCAAGGTGTGTGTCAATGTTGATCTTCTCCAATATTTTTGCTACCCTCATCAAATCCTCTAACGCTTACACTTACTTTCTATACATGAACTCTTATCCTCCATATATTCTTCCTACTACCATTTCTCTTTCATCACCCTATCAACATCTTTGAGCATACCTTTCTATGGTCTTGGCTTATCATGGCTTATCTTTCCTATAGGAGCATTATCTAAATTCAAAAAGCTTGAGCTCTTTCTAAAAGAAAAAAAAAAAAAAAATTGAAAAAATGAAAATGTGCCTTGGTGAAAACCACTTTTTGTGGCACCTTGGTAGCAAAAGTAAAGAGAAATAAATCCATCCTATGGTGAAAACTACTTCTTGTGGCACCTTGGATAAGTACCATGATGAAAACCTGGCAAACAGGCATCATGCGTAATTCTTCCATCATCCATCTGTCCCTTCTTCTCTCTTTGATTTTGACAATGTTGAGCTATCTTTTCATATTGGTTATCTTATCCACCAGATTTTCTATTGTGCTCTCCCATTCACTCATAGCCTCTATCTTGAGCTTTATTCTTATTGCTCTATCCCATTGCTATACTATCTAGTTGACCCCTTGGTCTTGATCATAATAAATGAAACATGGTTCTCATAGGTCTCTTGACATGGCTACTCTTTTGGACTATACACTTCATGCTATCTCACTTGTTGGCTTCACTGCTTATCCTACATGCTATCTTGCTCATTACTTCCATTGCTTATCCAAAACATGCTTCATATGGCTATTTCACCTCTTTCCCTAGCTTGGGTACTCTTGAGGAGTCAGTTCTTGAGGATCACTTTCACTTGCTTCACATTCCTTTCTTATGCATTATTGCTTATCCATTGGCTTGTTTCTCCATCATGTCCTATACCTTGCTAGACATTAGGAGAAAATGATGTAATCTTGCTTGAGAAGTAGTAATCTCTAAAATCTTCTAAAAAAATCCAAAAAATCATATATGATGCTGAAAAAATTCTAAAAATAAAAAAATGTCCTAAAAAATGATCATCTTAGTGAAAACCTAGCAATAGGTGCTTTGATGTATCACCAAAAAAATTCAAAAATTCAAAAATCCAAAAAAAATTGAAAAAAGTCCTGAAAAAATCTATCAAGTGGTAAAAACCTGAAAACAGGCACTACTTGAGACTCTTGTACCTATGTCTATCAATCTCAATCACCTATTTTGCTACACATTTCCTAGCTTGGAATTGTTTCTTGTCCTCGTCTTGGGGGCATAGCTACTTAGCCTATTGAGGTATTCTTGTGCATTAAGGTTTCTTTGACAACTCACAAAATAGTGTTTCTCAACACTTCCCCCACTTTGACATCAAGTGTTTTTCAACACTTTATAGATAGTTTACCTATAGTCTTCGATGTTGCAATATTTCTCTCTATCAGAATCAAGTCTTGAAGAAATGGCCAAGTGACTTACACACACACATTTTAACACTTAAATGACTGAGCTATGCTGATCTTTATCTACTTTGTGTGCTGTCTATGATGATTTCTTTGCCATGTATTCCCTCCCTAATAGTCTTTCAAGGATGTCATTGACTAGAAGACTGGGGGCATGGGACATATTTTCTTGATTTCTGCTTGTGGGTATACTTTTGTTTGTCTATAGTGTTGTAAGCATTCATGCTTGTCCTATTCAACACTTTGACTTATAAATGTATCATCCTTGCTTGTTTTGCAAGATCGCACTCAGGGTTTATCCTGGCACTTATGCCTTGATATAGGTGTAATCTTGCTAAATTAAACTTAGGGAATCTAATCGCGTAGTTATCTTGACTTACATGTCTCTGATGCTTAGATTGGATTTTCACATACCTATCTGATATCGATCATATTCATATCCTCATAGTTATACTAGTGATGGTTGTATGATCTCATGATGTCCCTAATAAATGCTCAATGATGAAATTAAGAGTCTAAATGTTATGCACTTCTTGCTGGTAAACCACTTTGCATGTTAGCTTGCATTTTAGGTTCATTTTCTAGCTTAGTCTTGCATTCTTGCATATGGGGAGAGCTCTCTCTTCATCTTTCTGTGGACATATCAGCTAACTCCTTTCATATATTTCTTTACTTTCTTCTTGTTCATGTCTTTTCACCTTCTTAATCTTTCGCTTCATCTCTTTTCTATCTTATCATCACATTATAAAAAGTTTTGACCTCTTAAATAATTTCAACATCCTGGATTCATTTTCGGGATCGAAATCCAAATTCGAGTTCATCTTGATGGTCAAAATTGTCTTTTAAAATTCTACTTTCTTCTGAGCAGTTACCTGACCTTTTGAGGTCTAATCTCTGAATCATCACTGGGGCATCTTCATTTCTTCATGTCTTCATCATTTCCATGCTTTATATCTACTCAAATTCAACCTTTTCATGTCTAAAATCACCTTTCTACTCACTTCGACCTTATTTTTATGCTATATCCTTCAAGGTCAACTCTAGTCAAACTGGGGCATTTTATCAATATTTTTATATAGTCATTCTTGGGTTCTAATCATCTATCTGTCATCTTGGACATTGCTATATTCTAAATTTCTCATTTCTAGCCAGTTTTTGCATCCCCTTACCTCATTTCAATTTCGATCCCGAGGGGGCATAAATACTCTATCACTACTTAGGAGCATTTGTTTGATCTTCTCACTTGATCTCACTCTATCTTCTTTTCTAAGTCTTAGTATTCTTCTTGAATTCTAACATCATCTCTTCCTAGTGTTCAGTACTACTGCTATCAGGCTGTGCATTTAGGACTTGCTATCTATTTCTGCATTTCACTCTTCGGAATTAGACATCTATATCTATCATCACCTACTTGGCTTCGATTTTCTTTGACATAATGTGTTCCCAGATCGATCACGCATTAGTCAAAGAGGGGCAAATGTAATCACCTAAAAATGGTCATCTAGACTATTAGCCCCCTTCTCAGCATTTTGGCTAAATTAATTTAATCACTTACCTAAGCCAAATTGCTAATAATCAATTTATTTGATTATAACCTATAGTTTGACTATGCTATCCTAAGTTCATTATTTGATTAAAAGAACATGTCCCCTTTTAATTAAATAAAAGACCCCATTCTTCTAACCCACTTAAAGTGCACACATAAAGTCCTTTTTCTATTTTGCAATTAAAAGAAAAGGCTTTGTGACTTTTGTCTTATATGACAAGTCAACTTATATTCTATTGGTTGATTTGTGTGTGCACATGGATCACTCCTATTTTTGAATTCAACCGTTGATCATCCACCATCTTCATCTTGATCTCCACCGTCCATACATCTTTAAAAGGGAGAGAGCTTTCCCCCTCAATCAATCCATCTTTTGAATATTGTTATGCTGCAGGTTTTCTAACAGGTTTCTTTGGAGCTTTGTGGAGAACTTCTATTTCTTGTCTACATTCTCTCATACCATAGCATCTTAGCTTAGCTTTCATTTTTACATGTAGCTTAATCTCACATAGCTTAATAATGGTATTGTAACACTCTCATACATGTTTTAGCATAGCTGCATTTGACATTCTCATTCTAGCTTAATCTTCATTTGCATTGCATCCTTGAGGAACTCCTTGGGACATTTGCATTCTTGCATCTTGTCTTTGGAACCTCCCATTGCATGGTTTACTAGCAAGAAGAGTATCTCTAAGGCTCATCTGAGAGCCCTTGAACTTGAAATACACTCTCTTGCACTCCATGGATAGGGAGCTCTAAGCCGGCATCTAAGCATTCCAACTCATGGAATTGTTTCGATAGAAGGGTTTAGAGTGGGACACTTTCGAGTGTACACTTTCCATATGGTCAAATGAATACTTAGGCATGCCTTTAGTTACTCATCAACATACTAAACCTAAAACAAGTGCAAAACTCTATTCGAGTTGCAATCCATAGGTCAATTTGTACTTAGGTGCTTGGAAAAAGGCTACAAGAATTAACCCTCCAAATGCACTAAAATTGAGATATTTTTAAAATTCCCTTAACAACTACCCAAAAAAATCACCTTTATGGATACCCTTTTTGTATTACTTCATGATTTTGTAACTCTTAAGCCCCCAACTTGTCCATACAACCTAAGCACAATTTTAGGCTTAATTTGAGGGTTTTAAGGGTTTTGGTGTTGTTTGGGTTTTAAACCTCATAAAATTCCTTATCAAGACTCCTCCTCTAGATTGGAGTTATCCCTCACCATGTAATTACTCATCATGTTCTTTTATGAAGAATCAAATCTTTCAATCTACTCCAAATGCTCTTTTTTAGATTTGTGATCCCTAACCAAGCATGGTTTGCTTGCCTAGGGCATCACACTAAAAATGCTTGTTTTGCTTCCCATGGGCTCTCATTTTCTATACATAATTTAAAAGGAGTCTAGTTCCAAGTCCCAAAAGGTCATATTTTTTATACAGTGGGAAATGGCCCTTAGACCCCATTTTGTACTAGCTACCCAATTCAGAATAGCAAATTGCTAACTTACAAAATAATTTATTTGAACAAACAAAACTCTTTGAAACAACACAAACTAAAAAAATAAATGAAGGACAACCTCCAATAACACTTCCAACATGTAAAATCCTAAATATAATCTGTGCAAATCATTGAAACAATCAAAACAAAGAAACTGTTGTAAATATGGAATTGCTATTTTCAATCAGTACACTATCCTTTCTAATATTTCCAACCCTTGGAACAAGTTTTATTTGGTCTTTAAAAGACTTGGAATGTAAAGTTCCAAATAAATAAGGTGGTTGAAGAACTCCCATGAATAATTTTCTCTTGCATAAAAGTTGCAAAAGTTGTCAATGACAACTTTGCAAGAAAAAGAACAATTTTTGCAATTTTGCAAATTGTTTACCCAAACATGCCCCGTTTGCTACCAAATTTTCCAAAATGCCTAAGATGGATCAAAAAAACATAATAAGGACACTAAAATGCACTCTTTCACTATTTGGCCTTCAAAACACAAAAATGTCCTATTGAGCCAAATGAGTACTTTTTGAGCAATTAGGAGCAATAATGCATTGTGGGACTCTTCAAACCTACTTAATCTCACATTAGGACCAAGTTGATCTTATTATTATTCTAGTGATGTGGCTAGCATCACTACAAGCCAAAATTAACAAAGAAAATCTAGGTCTACCCTTTAGCCTACTAAGGTGTTCCTGCACCAGTGATATTGCTATATAACTGAAAGATTGTTTATACGATCCTACTTCCTAAATATAGTTACAAAAAAAGGGAAAAATAATTATGCATGAAAATATAGTAAGTATCATATTAGTAAAATAATTAAATCTCAACATCTATTTAAAACTTAATGACTCAAAAAAATTTCATAATTCAATTTTCCAAACGTAGAAAGAAAGAAAAGAAATGATATGAAAAAATAAATTTGATGATAATTTTTTAGAGTCACTTAGTTGTCTCTACAATAGGGGGAAGATTCATAGAAAAAATGGTTGATCCTTTCATTAATTTTCAAATTATCACATATAGGCCCTTTAACTTCTGGTCATTACAAAGATTACAACTTTGAGAAGATAGAAGATAAAAACTTAAAGATGGGGAAATTGACACTTTTTATTTCAAAACAAAATAATGATTAGGCCTAGGGAGCCAAAGCATTTTGACTTCTATCATCAGTTGGTTTTGCACTTTCCTAGCTTACTTTATGTTGTTCATAGTTTTGATGATGGTTTCAAGGTTTTCAACATCAAGAATCTAAAGATTATCTGGCTAAATCATCTAGTAGTCATGATCCTCGACTAGCCATTCTATGACATTGACCCAAGCCTCTAACTTTTTTTATACTTTTTCCAACATCTGATATATGATCATCAATTTGTGGATTTCAAAGATTTTGAAGTTATTAGGGTGCACCAATTCATCTAGGAAGTCTTGATAGGGGGTCTTCATATGTTCCACATCGACCACTTTATTGCCCTTGCTCACATGGGACTGTGTGCGTACCTCTTAAAGATACCTAAAATGGTTTCTATCTTTTTTACCAACTCATATATTTTATTTAATTGTTTCTTGGACTTAATAATTCTCTCTCTTTTAAATTCAATAGAATGCATCTAGTGAGATGGGGGCTCATCCACATTCTCCAGGATGTCCAAGCTTATAGTGTTCTCAACCTTTATACTCATGACTTCATACAATACATACATAGATTCATTGAATTTTTCCACATCTTTTCTAAGATATTCAATATTAGAGAACATAATCTCTTTTAGTTTCACAACCCTTATCCAAAGAGTGTCCAACTTCTCATTCAAAGATAAGCCCCTAACCTTCATATCATTTAACCACCTATGTCCAATTTGGCCAAAATGCCTTTGTTCCTGAAGCCTAGAAAGTAGAGTTTCATTCTCTTCTATAGATGGGTTGAAAGATCTTGAATTAGATTACTCTCTTGTATGGTCAACAAGTAAAGAAAAAAATTTCTTGAGGCACTTATACAATTCCTTATTCAAGGCTTTGAGTTGAGCCTTAGATACTTCAACTCTTCTAGTTCCTCATCCACTTGTTGGTTGAGGAACCTCCACATCCCAACCTTAGCATCATGTCTTGGAGGACCCATATCATACTGATAGATGTTGAAGCCCATTGGGGTGAGATAAACTAGGTTCCACATAGTTTGAGCTTGAGAAATCTCAATAATGAAGTTTCCAGTGTTGACATCTTTTTCGAAGGCTGCCAATGTAGGGGCTTTCTTAGTTTTCTTAGTGGCAGATGGCTACTTCACAGTTTGGGTAATAAAATTCTCTAGAGGTGCCCCTTCTTCTATCCATTTTCTCTTCCTCTCAAGTATATTATCCAACCATGATTCCATAGTGAGCACATTAAGGGAGGAATAGAGGGTTGCTACATCAAAAAGTTTCCTTGCCACAAGAAGAGTGCTTGTCTACCCAGTAGAAAAAGGAAAAATGATTGTGTGAGAAGAAGAAGTGGTAGTGAGAATATTGCATTGTCTTACTGGTGCTTGAGGTGTCTTCCATGGTAGCCTTCCTCTATCAAATCTATCATCTAGTTGATCCCCATTCAAACTATCCAAGTTTATCACTATTATTAAGGCATCTTTGTCTTTCATGTCCTTTGGCTCTGCTTCCTTTTCTTTTTCTTTCTCAAGCTCCTTTGTTGATCCAATTAATGGAATTAAGCCTCCTTCTCAGGTAGGAATGTTATTCTTTGGAGGTTAGTCTCCTCCACCTTGTCCAATGGTCTGAGAGGGCCTTGCAAATGTGGTTATGGTAGCTGTAATAGTATAGGTAGAAGTTGTGGTCGATGATTTAGTGGGATGATCTCCTACTGTTGAACCCTTGGTCCCTTTTCTCCTACCTTTTGTCCACTCCACCAAATTAACCCTCTTGATTACCCCACTATCAACTCCTCTTGATTATCAATGGTAGGACCTAGTGGAGGGGCTAAATCATGGGAGTACCTTTGATTTTCTTTAGATATGTGGAAGATTGCATGTATAATCTATCATCATTGATTCCCTCCACATCTAAGCCAACATTATACAACTTTAGCTATGCACCATCATTTTGGAGAAGAACCTGTCTTTTCTTTCAAGCCTATCTATAGAATTAGCCTATTAGTCCTCTAGTGTGGGTATGTGCTTGAAAGCTAAGCCCAATTGCAAATTATTCTTGATATAATCTACTAGGTTAAATTTTAATTATATTAGCTCATACAAATCTGGATTGTAGCCTTCTTTGAAGGCATTGAGCATGTTCTTGGTATTCAAATGAGAGACACAAGAATACACTTCCACAAAAATTGGAAAAAAAAAAGATGTCCACCTTTCAAACATATGCACACAAAATATTCACTTGCAAAATCTGACAACATAGCTTCACTAGAATGATTTGATCATCAAGATACTTAGGGATCTTCCAAGGGAAACCATAAAAAAACATGATTCTATTGTAGGGGAATGCTAGGAGTTAGATGAAATGAAAGTTAAATTGAGTAATGATAGACACAACTTTAGGGGAGAGCCTCCTTTTTGGGCATCCCTAAAATCTATTAGATAGCCTCATTATGAAGGCATCATTGACCTTCATGAACTATATGTAGCTATGATGTAGTTGTAGACATGGCTACAAATCATACACTTTGATACCTGTTATCCATTTTTTGCCTCCTGCCAAAAAATTTGAATTTGAATTTGAATGCTTAACCCCACCAAATGGCTACTTCCCATCTTGTATATTATTTAAATGCGATAGAAATGTCAAAAAAATAAAGCATTTAAAACCTTATGTTATTTCCTTCCGCTGGCCTACAACTTTATGTGTCGTCAGATCTTACCCAAATCTATGGTGGGCAATTTCTCGCATTTTGGAAATGCACTACCTTTACATAATGTGGGGAAGCCCCTTTGCGACACATGGATCAATGGGTCTAGGTTCTTCTTGTGGGCTAGAGAAAGGAGGAAGGTTAGTCCAGCTAGTGATTCTATTGGCACCCACTTTCTCGCATTCTGAGTTCTGTTAGACTTCCTGACAATGCTGGTAAGCACTTTTTGGCTACGTGGCAAGTGGGTCCATCTTCTTTGAGCCGTCGCAAACAGGGCAGATAGAGTGGCAAGGTGAGCTAAAAATTCTATTGGCACCCACTTTCTCGCATTTTGCCTTTCATCAAACTTTCTGACAATGCGGGCAACTGCCCTGGTGACACATGTCCATGTGACATCAAGGAGGATATTTACGCAGGTTTAGAGAGGACGTGTTATGAGCACTATCAGATCTCCCAGGATCAATGGCTGGCATGTACTTACAATATGAAGATGTGAGGAGATTAAAGATTATGGGCAAGCCCCTTCATGAAACATAGCTGATAATGACATCATGCATCCATTCTTCCCAAAGCAAGATCCATCATCCGATGCAAGCTGATCGAGGACTGGTGCTTGCCCGCAATATGAAGTTGCAAGAAGATTAAGTGGGAAAGCACCCTGATGACACCTATCCCACAATGTCACATGTTCCTAATTATACCTTCCAATGTCATGACTTCAAGGATCAATGGCTGGCACATGCTCACAATAAGGAGTTGCGAGCAATTAAAGAATGTGAGTGTGTGCCCTTGCAACGCATGGCTAGTGTGATGTCATGGGCCCACTTTTCTCAGAAGGTAATGACAACTCATCTTCCATGGCCATTTTTAGGTGAGTTAGAGTACAAAGAGGGCATTTCATTGGTCCATCCAATTGACTAGGCATGTAGTCATATAGGATTCTAATCACCATAGATTCAAATGGGATCAAGGGCTGGCACTTTCCCACATTATAAAGTTGCAAGGAAATTAAGGAATGCAGGCAAGTGTTTTGTTTTTACATATCCTCATGCGGCCAGGGTTGTTTCATAGGCCATAGGGTGGTGCCAGTTGGATGCTAGGTTAGATGTTGAGTGTTTCATGGGCCCAAAATTTTGAAGAGCAAGCGCAATAATGCTGGAATCTTTCACGATCGTTGATATCACAGAGATCAACGATCAGGGCTTTCCCATATTATGAAGTTAATAGGAAATTAAGCAACGTGGGGAAGTGCCTGAGGGACATGTGTCTTTGTGAGCCCAAGGAGATACATTACGGCTAGGGTATTAATGGAAAGGATGACGGTTATGAGACATCACAGTCAAGGTTTTGAGGAGGTGGCATAGTTAGTAAAGAAGATGTGGTCAACTGCATGGAGACTATGCGAAGTGGCAAAAAAAAAAAGATCATTGGTCCATGTGGCTCATCCTGGTGGCAGAGCTCAGTTGACTTGTTGACCCTACTAATTCATGAACCAAAAATAAAGGGAGTCAAAAAAATTTGCGTAATCTGATCCCTGTGATCAATTCTAACCACCCTCGAATGAATGCTACACCCAGGATATCACTTATTATGCAAGCCTAGTCCACATATTCCCCTTAGTACACACCACTTGGAATAGATAGAAATAATGCACTACAAAATTGAGAGAATCCTCATTTCTTTTTATCTTTTTTAGGAGCACACAGATATCAACATTCTCCTTCTTCAAATTAGTGTCATAGAGGGTCTTACGCACTTTGCTTTTCCCACTCTGAGGAGTTTGGAACTAGGTGTCCATCATGTCACTCTTCCTAGTTGACTTCTTCTCATTGTAGAGGGTGGATAAATTCTAATAATTCATGTTGTTATAGACTTCTCTTTCTATTTTATGCAAAAAGTTCTACAAAATGTCTCAATAAAGGGTTAGCACCACTTTGTTATCCAAAGTTTTAATGTAGTGGGTATTTGGGTTGTAATGAGTAATGCATTCAAGTATCAATTCTAGTATCAAATCTGCCCCTAAACACCTACTACCTCCACCATGCCACTCTCCTTTAGTCTCTTGGTGATGGGATGGACCGGATCTACCTGCAATCTCCTATGTAAATCACCCAGATCATAGAAACACAATTGGGTATCACTCAAAATCTTTAGTGTGCAATTGGTTTCATTCCAACTATCATACCTAATAAACCTGGAAGCCATGGCAGAGAACTTATAACACTATATAAATTAACTTGATAATGGAAAATTAAAATACTCATTAAAAGTAAGATAATGAGGGAAAGTAAACAAATATTACTTTATATATCTCAACTTTATGATCATTGACATGATTTCTTGCACCACACAAGTGAATGAATTTGAAATGAATGTAGGGGCTAATGACCAAAAGTGATTCTAGCCACATCATATCAGTACAAATTTATCTTTATCAAGAAAATATTTTTCAAATCTTGTCATTTTAAGTTAAAGAAGGAAGACCTCTAATATTTCAACTTTTATTTATTATTAAGGTAAGTAGCAGCCCCTACCCGACTCAAAATTTAATTTCACATGCAGTCGCTCTACTTGGTGCACTGAAGAAGACACTTTGCTAATTTTCTATGGACCTATGGCTTTTATCTTTTTCTTTATTGTTGGGATCACTGACAAGAGGTTCTACCAAAAAGTGCATCTTGGAAGAATCTATGCTAGAATATTCCCTAAATTTTGAACATACATCTCACCATGAGGTTAATTAGTAACTCTACAAAGTTACATCAGAAAAAATTCTCCTTTGATCGAAAAAGCAGTGAGAGAGTGAGGTCACAAATTCCACTTAATAAAGTAAGCACAAAGGACTGCTAGGTCCACCTTGTTAGAGGATTTACAAACATACACTGAAGTATGCACTCTATTAGGAGATTTATACAAAGACTGTTAAGTCTACCTTGTTAAAGGACTTACAAAACTGATTCACCTATTAGGATGAAATAGTGGATCTACTTACAATCTTAATTGTTGATTAGATCCTTGAAGTATAGATCACCTCTTGTGACTGATGAATCTTTACTGCTCCTTTTAGACCTTGTTGAATACTCTGCTCTGCTGCTGATTCACATTTATTCACCTAAAAGTATTACATGTCCATTCCTTGATATTCTCCTGCATTACATTGTAAATGATATAATACATTACATATATACCATTCCAATAATTACACTTGCAAGGTCGGCCAAAATACAAGTGAACAAAATATTACTAAGTCAGCCAAACAATAGAAAACTCGAGTTCTTTAAGCTGACTAGGTAACCTTCTGATACTCGGCATCATCATGCACTCAGTAGAAGTGAAGGCTCGGTCCATACTAATCACACAACATAGCTTGGAACTCGGTAACCATTGGAGACTCGGTAGATATAGTATCACTTGGTAAGAACTAAATCCTTCGTTTACCTTGCTTTCACTTGGTAAACACTACACTTTCATTACTCGGTAAACACTACACTTTAATTACTTGGTAAACACTACACTTTCATCACTCGGTAAACACTATGAAGCTCGGTGAACACTGTATGCTCAGTAGATACTATTGGACTGCACACCCACTCAGTAGCTTCATGAATACTTGGTATGCACTGCTTGACTGCAAACTCACTTGGTAGCTTCAGGAATGCTCGGTATGAACCACTTAAGTGATGAACCTACAAGGTAACCATTAAACACTTGGTATACACTATAGACTAAGTGATGAACTCAGTAACCATTCAGAATTGAGTAAGTGTTGTCACTAATGACAAATATAATATAATGCCAACAATCTCCCCCTTTGGCATTAGTGACAAAACATTTATAAGCCAAAACATATGCACATAACCTGACTCAATGAATTTTGGTTTTTCAAAATTGATCTTTGTAGAACTGTTGCATATACATTTCTATGTACCTTCTTGATGAATTATAATGTATATGCAAAGATACTTATGTACACATGCTAACTCTAATGAGTGCTAACTCCCCCTTTCACTTATAGTGATAACTCTCCTCATTTATTATTCTAAATCTCTCCCCCTTTTTGACAATAATGCCAAAGGACTACATATATACAGTTTATATGACTACACCAAAGTGAGATAGAAATTCTTGATGTACCTTAAGGATGGTGGCATAAGTATTATCCCAAGTTTGTTGCAAAATTTGATAGGTGGAGAGAGCAATTTGAACTTCTGCTGATAATTGGATCATGTGATCAGCCACTTAGAAGTTCTAATCTTGGACCAATTTTTTGCAATGAGCAATATGTTTATGCATTGTGTCCATGATAGGAAGGATCATGTTCTAGATGTCTATGAGTGTAGACCGGATCCTTGCTTCCTCTCTCAATAGTGCTACCTATACATCTACCAAATATATAATTTTAGTGTGATGGGAGGTTGTGGAGGAGGAGTCCACCTTTAACTTGGATGCACTTGATTGCATATCAATGTCAATCTTATTTAGCTTATCCTTTATTTCTTTAGTAAAACTAGAAACATCAAAAAGTTTGGCAAAAGTGATGCTGCATTATTAAAAGAATTTTCAAAATTACCCAAAAATGTTGACAATTCAACTTGCTTGTTTGCTATCTTTTGAGCAATATGCTCTAGCATCTTATTATCAAATTTCCTTTCAGCAATTCCAATTAGTTTCTCTTGTCCAGAAGAATCTTCATTAAATTTTTGTACTGCCTCTTCTAACTGAATCAAAATGTGTTGAGTAGAATCTACTTCAACACCTATAGCATCTATAATTATATCCTTGGCATTCTTAATTATTCTGTATTCCTTATCCCTTTCTGATCTTAACTATTTTTGCATAGCTTTCATCTCTATGAGTTGATTGGCTAACCTCATCTCTTCAATGGTAGCATTGTCATATTCAATCTTTGGAATCACTATTTCTGTGTCTAAGTCAATGTCTTCTCCAATTTTCTTTCCAGTGATCAGAAGTTTTAATGGATGCTTTTGTTTGACTTCTGTGATTACTAGTTTGACTTTAGGAATAGACACAATAGTGGCGATATAAGGGCTAGTTGTGAAAACTAGGATAGGACTCGAGGATTGAATGCCAATAGAAGTGCTAACTAGATAAAAAATTGAAAAACTTCCCAAAAATGGTATCACACTTGGTAGAGTACCCATAGCAATATCTAAGCTGATTGGAGTTGTTGAGGATATAGATATTGCTGGCCAAAAAAACACTGTAGAACTTACTAGAATTAATGAAAAAAAAATTGTAGAACTTATTGGTACACTCATTGTTGATGAAGGAGCTAAGGAGGCTGACTCAGTGGTTGAAGAGGTGATAGACAGCTTGGTAGATGAAGTGCTTGGCACATCTATTTTAGATACCTGGAGCTAGGAGGTGGCTAGTGAGGATTGAGCAATTGATGTGACTATTGTGCTCATAATCTCACTTGCAAAAGCTATCTCCAAAGTAGATGTAACAATCTTTGGTGGAGAGTGAGGAAGGGATGCAATAACTTCTGCTATAATTTTTATTGGATCTTCTTCATCTTTTTCTTCCTCAAGTGCTTCTTCCTCCTTGTCTTCTTCCTCTTTTTCTTCCATTAGTGCATGCAGCTCTCCTGGAGTAACTGTGATGGATGGAGTGCTATCAAAATCATCATTTTCACTACTATCATCATCCTTTATTTCAACAAGATCATCATTGGGCTTTTGCAGATGATAGATGTTCTTCCACATGTTTATTGCATCTCTTACAACATATTCAATGTCCTTAATTAAAACCAAACATGTGTGAAATCTAATCATCATTTTACCTTAGTTGTTCTTCATTGTTACCTTTATTTCTGCTTCAGTAAGACTCGGTAGAAGATTCTTCAAGGATTGCTCATATATGTCCTTGACCATTTGGGTGGATGACTCCCATCTTGGTTGTAATCTCTCCAACAACTCTTTGGAGATTTGAGGGGCAAGCTAGTCTGGGGAGTATTTCCATTTTCCCATCTTGTTGAGTACCAGTTCCTTAATCTGGATTTTCTCTGCATCAGTCCTTGTTTCAAATTTCAATGCTTTGAAATTTGTGATGTCAGCTCCCTCTTCCAATTGTTTTAGCCTTTCCTCAAATGTGATTGGAGGCCTGACAAGTATAGTTTCCTGCTTGCCTTGTCTAGTTCTTCTAGAGAATACTGCAGTAGGCTTCTTCTTAGGTTTGCTGATTATCACCTTCCCTTTCTTCTTTGGTGGTTCCTCTTCTTTTTTAGATCCAAATTCTTTACATTCTTCTTCTTCTTCTTCTTCATCCTCACCTTTTCATTTAGTAAGCATAAGAGGGCTAGTTGCAGTTTTCAACTTTGCTAACTTTCTCTTGCCTTTGCTTATAGCCTGGGGTAGCTTGATTTCAAGCTCAATTCTAGTCTTGGCTTTATCATAGGTGCCAAAGGTAGGAAGCTTAGGATCTATAGGTTCATTTACTAGTGCTTCAATAATGTCCCTGGCTTCATCAATATTAACCTCATAAGGAAGAGGTTTCACCCATACAACTCGAGGTCTGACTACTTGAATGTATACCTTATCACAGTCAACCATGAAACATACATCATCTTTGTAATCTTCAACCAATTTGGGTGGAATTCAGAACTTGTTGTTCATTCTTTCCTTGAAATCTTCAAAATAATTATACATAACTTTTTCAAAGTTTTCACCCATGTCAGCAATAAACTCATTAATTTGATATAAAATTGGAATATCTTTTCTCCGTACAACTGAGCCCTTTGATGGAAAGAATTTTTGAATATAGAAAATAAATAAAATTAATAGGGAACCAAATTTGTAGGGATTATTCTTTGAAGTCCTTATGTTGTCCATGTTCTTGTTCAATTATTTCAACAACAATTCTGATAGGTCAAATTCAAGATTTTTCTTCGCAATTTTGAGTGCCAAATCAACAGCCACATAGGGCACACTGTTCAAATGATTGGAGCTATAAATTTTGTGGGTAATGACGTGAATGCCAAAACTTAATTCAACATTAGATACAGTGTTGACCTTCAA
The DNA here is from genome assembly GCA_028749045.1 of Cupressus sempervirens. NCBI lineage: Eukaryota > Viridiplantae > Streptophyta > Pinopsida > Cupressales > Cupressaceae > Cupressus > Cupressus sempervirens. Next base: position 488,606,321 of record CM053786.1, read on the forward strand.
ACCTCTACCATCCCATTAAGCTAGGGTTTTCTTTTGTAACTCCTCCTAACCTAGGGTTTTGGTAGTTTTTGCTTTACTTAGCATGGGGAGACTAGTAATCTTATGAATCATCTTCTTGGTGATTAACACTAGCTACTCTAACCATAGTTGCCTATTGTGAACATGACTAAGTATGTATCTGATCCACTTAATTTGGAAACTTCTTGTCATATGCGAGATATGGCTTAATCCTTTGGTCTCTAGATGCCTATGCTCAAGTTTCAAAGAGCCATCAACACTCATTTCTCCTTGGGCATTTTCCATCTCTAGGTTTCCAATCTCTTGAATAGAACATTTGAAATGTGTACGAATGTCATTGATGAGAAGTACCTTTGGTGGAGTTTGCGATTGAGCTCCATTGGGGTCGAGTGATTCTACAATTGCTAGAACTAGCTTGAAATTTGGCGCCTTCCACTTCACACCTTTAACTAGCATTTCTGAACCTCTTTTTGCCTTGGTGCTTCTATTACTCCTAGATGCCATCACTACCTAGTAGGTGTAAGAAAATTTTGAACAAATTCGCCACTTGAAAATTGCTTGAAATCACTTGGAATTTGCCTTGGAATTGCTAGAAATTTCTTAGCTCTATAATCGCGGTGAAGAATGAAATCAAATTCTGCCCTTTTGACAAAATTTTTGACATAAATGCTTGGTAAAAAGGTAGCTGAGATGACATAGTGCTTGAAAAGCTATCATTCACTTGCTCAGTAGAAGCTTACAACTCGGTGATCAAATAAAACTTTTATTGCTCCCAACCTAGCTCAATTGAGTCTATGACTAACCTTGCTCGGTATGACCTGATTTCTTGTGACCCTTTGTATCTAAAATACTGATTGGATCTTTTACTTTCTTTCATTTTGGAACTGCTTGAGATATCACTTGAAGATGTAGTTCCATATCCTCCTTTATGAATCTAATTGGAAATGGTGGAGTCACCCACTTCTTGAGTGACATTGCCATCATTTGAATTGTTCTACTTAGTAGATTTAGGAATCCACTGTTGCCTCATCTGCTTCCAAATGTTTTCAGCTTTAGCCTTGTTTTCATCTTCAACTCTTCCTATGTTCATGTAGTTTTTAGCTATATGATCAAGTTTTGTACATGTATAGCACCTTACAGTAGTGTCCTTCCTTAGGTGATGTCTTGCACAGTTTATACCAATATGTTCATATTCTCCACAATAATGACATTTGCACCAGGTATTGTAGTCCCATCCAAATATTGCTTTAACAAGTTGTTTAGCTAGATTGAATGATTTGGATTTGCATTGGAATGCCTTGTGACCATGCTTCTTGCATTTGTGACAATTTCCTTCAAATTTTGGTTTCTCCTTGCATTCATTAGCTTTATGACCATGCTGATTTTAATTGTAGCATTTGTCATTGAATTTACCTTTTCCATTACTCCAACACTTGTATGATGTGTGACCTAACTTACCAAATTGATTACAAGTAGGTCTTTGATTCCTTTAGGCACCTTGTTTGGAGGTTTCACCTTCTTCCTTATAACCAAGTCCAGCTTTACCTTTTTGTCTATGAAGATTCTGCTCACTTTGTTGATTTAATTGAGTCATGTCTGCTTGAGATTTCATCATTCTCTCATTGATTTGTTTTTCAGCATTTAGGTCATTTTCCAAACTTTCATTGATTTTTCTTTCAGATCTTAAGTCACTTTGTAAGCTTTCATTGATTTGTCTTTCAGTGATTAAATCATTCCTCAGGCTTCCATTTTTAGATCTTAGATTCATAATTTCTTCATTTGCATTAGATAGTTGATTCAGAAGATCTTCATGCTGATTAGATTGATTATTTCTTGTCTCTAAGTCTTCAGTTGCCTTGTTTCTTTGTTCCAAAACTTCACATAGCCTGATTGATTGGATTTCTTATTCTCTTTTAAGCTTTCTTACTTCTTCCTGCAGAGAGCCATTTTTCGCTAGGAGTTCCTTGATTGCCTCATTAGCTTCATCTGAACTGCTTGATGGTAAAAGGTCTTCAATCTTTTCTTCAACATACTGATGGTCATTCATTTGTCTTGCAAGTTGCTTCCTTCTCTTCAAGGATTGAGAAAGATGCCCCTTTGCTTCTTTAAGTTGAGCCATGGCCATTTCCAGATCTAGCTTTTCATTTTCAATAGCTTTATCAAGTCTGAATATCTCCATTGTCCTTGATCTTTTCTCAAGCTGTCAAACTTTTATCTTGAGAACCACAAAAGCTTTGATACCAATTGTTGGAAATATTCAAGATATGATAGGTTACTGAGAGGGGAGGGGTGAATTAGTAACTTCAAAACTTTAAACAATTCAACACTGTACCATAGATACTATTCACCATTCATTTATCTAATCTACTACATAGATGAGAGATCAAACATTCATAGCACATGTACACAGTGATTTGGTAACCTAGAAACCTTCCAAATAGAAATTAAAATTGGGGTGGGGATGATACTCACTAAACTTCGTTACTGCAGTATAAAGTTGGCTTGTTAAGGCTTACATTGACCACTTCTGGTGATCTGCCCTGTTAGGACCACAAAGGACTGCTAGGTCCACCTTGTTAGATGATTTACAAACATACACTAAAGTATGCACTCTGTTAGGAGATTTATACAAAGACTGTTAAGTCTACCCTATTAAAGGATTTACAAAATTGATTCACCTATTAGGATGAAATAGTGGATCTACTTACAATCTTGATTGCTGATTAGATCCTTGAAGTATTGATCACCTCTTGTGACTGATGAATCTTTATTGCTCCTTTTAGACCTTGTTGAATACTCTGCTCTACAGTTGATTCGCATTTATTCAACTTAAAGTATTACAAGTCCATTCCTTGATATTCTCTTGCATTACATTGTAAATGATATAATACAATACATATATACCATTCCAATAATTACACTTGCAAGGTTGGCCAAAACACAAGTGAACAAAATATTACTAAGTTAGCCAAAATAGTAGAAAACTTGGGTTCTTCAAGCTGACTAGGTAACCTTATGATACTTGGCATCCACTGCATTACTTGGCATCTTCATGCACTCAGTAAAAGTGAAGGCTTGATCCATACTAATCACACAATGTAGCTTGGAACTCAGTAACCATTGGAGACTCAGTAGATATAGTATCACTCGGTAAGAACTGAATCCTTTGTTTATCTTGCTTTCACTCGATAAACACTACACTTTCATTACTCGATAAACACTACACTTTCATTACTTGATAAACACTAAACTTTCATCACTCGATAAATACTATGAAGCTTGATGAACACTATATGCTTGGTAGATATTGCTAGGTTGCACACCCACTCGATAGCTTCATGAATGCTTAGTATGAATTGCTTGACTGCACACTCACTCAGTAGCTTCAGGAATGCTTGGTATGAACTACTTAAGTGGTGAACCTACAAGGTAACCACTCAATGCTCAATATACACTATAGACTGAGTGATGAACTCAGTAACCATTCAGAATCGAGTAAGTGTTGTCACTAATGACAAATACAATATAATGCCAACAGAAAGAGCTATGAAATAGGATTAAAATACTAGATTTAGGAAGTACAGGTGCTAAAATTGATGTAGAAGCATCTTAGGTCAATAATAAATCTTGAATCAACCAAAAATATTGCTTTGACTTATGTACCAGTTTTCTATTTGAGAAGTGGCCATAGTTACTCATAGTTTTAGATTGTGTGTAGTTGATATCTTATTGTGGACCCATTGGCAATCCTTAACCTAAGTGCACAAAATCTAATGTTTCATTGTGCTTGGAGTTACATGCTTCTTTCTCCATTCACTTTTTATTATGTGTTTCATGCATCATATTATGGAATTTCTTTTAGCATGGTTTCCTATGATGATGTGGCATCTTGCACGATTAAAGGACACCTCTTGGATCATGTGTGGATCTATCCTTAAGAACGCATATTCTATTTTGATCATTTGATAGTTCTTTTTTTATCTCCTCCAAGGAAGGACCTATTTGTAATTAAATGTATGACATGTCAACTTGTGGTCTTACTAGCTATATAAGAACCTAGATTATCTTTAGAGAGGTATCATCATTGAGGTATCAAGATGGAAGTAGGAAGATAAGTAGAGAGAATATGAAAGATGAAGAAGGTGAGCTTTTAGCTCTACAATTGTATTTTGTTTGTACTGGCCATAACCCAAAAGGCCTCATAGCCAAACATGTTGATTGCATATTTTATCATGTGAGTTGTCCAATCAATAAAAAATTCCCTTGGTTCTTGTTGTTGAATATGTGTTTTCTTTCATGTGTACTCTTGGTGAGATGTTAGGAGATTAGACTTGGCTCCTTTTCCCTACCATCCTTGAATCAAGTGGTATCAGAGCTAATTTTCTTCCCTAATGAGATCATGGAGAATATTAATTGGATTGGTTGTAGGTTGGTAGATTTGGATTTATGACCTATAATTTGCATAAGGTCACAATCATGCAAGAGCTATTGACAAGATGGTTTGAGGTGAGGAAATGTAGATAATGCCATTATGGACATATTGAGGTAGATTATAAAAAGACTTGAATTTATTGAGATAGCTTGGAGAAGAGCTATAAATCTATAGGATGTTAGTGATGATGAAGAAGTGGCCCCTAATTTGAATCCTAAACTTGTAGTGGAACAAGATGAGGAGAGGATTCTAAGATTTTTGTCTAGGGAAAAATTGAGATCTATTATTGAAGTTTCTTTCTATGATGGAAGACTTGAAACTAATATAGTTTTGGATTGGATATTTGAAATAGACAAGTTCTTTGAGTATGAAAGTACCCATGATAATAAGAAGGTACAAATAACAGTTACCAAGTTGAAGGGTTATGCTTCACTTTAGTGGGATAATTGGTAGAATAAAAGATGTAAAAGCAAAAAAAAAATCAAGAAATGAAAAAAGATGAATGGAAAAATGAAGAAGAATTTTCTTCCTATAGATTATTAGGCTTACTTATTAAGGAGAATGTAGAATTTGAGACAAAAGAATATGATTGTGAAAGAATATACTAAAGAATTCTATAAATTGAGTATCAGATCTAGACATGTGGATGATGAAGTTGAGAAAGTGGCTACATACCTAAATGGTTTGAGGACATCAATTCAAGATTAGATTAGTTATGTTAAGTTGGATAAAGTGGAAGAAGAATATAAGTACACCTTAAGGCTGAGAACAAGTTTGCAAAGAAACATGATCAAAGATAAATAGGAATAGGTGGTAGATTTCAAAGAGGTAGAGACATAACCTATGGAGAAAGTAATAGATTTGATAGTGCAATTTAAGATAAGGGAAATCCATAATGGAAAGAGGAACCAACTAGAAAGAGAGGTAATTGCACTAGAGGTAGCTATATTGGTGACTCTAGAAATAATAATAATGGTGACAAAAGAGAAGAGAGATCTTGGTGTAAGAGAACTTGTTTTAAGTGTGGAGAAGGACATATAGCCTTTGAATGTACTAATTATGGCAAGAAAATTGGACATAATAGCAGAAATACTTTGGCTCATAAATAAGTTGTTGAATCACCTAATGAACCTCTGAGCATGTTGAGAACCTGATGCTGAGAAGAATCCTATGGAATGAGGAAACTAATAAAGAACCTAATCTAAGAAAGAACTTATTCAATACTAGGTGTGAGGTTGATGGAAAATGTTGCAAAGTGATCATTGATAGTGGAATTTTAAACAATTTTGCATTAGAAGAGTTGGTTAACAAATTGTAGTTGCAAAGATTGAGACATTCTAAGCCTTTTCATTTTTATTGGATCTAGTAGGAACATAAGTTACTAGTAAGTGAAAAATGTCTTGTTAAATTTAAGATTGGAAATTATTATGATGAAGTTTTGTGTGATATTATGCCTATGGATTTTTGTCATATTATGTTGGGTAGACCTTGGTAGTATGATGTACAAGCTTTAAATGATGGTAGATTGAATTAGTATACTATTTGGGTTGATGAGAAGAATTAAGTATTATTTCCTTTGGTAGAGAAACCTAATGAGAATCATTGTACCATAGTAAGAGTATGTTTGGTTGAAGGAAATTAGTTTGTTAAGGATGTGAAGGAGCAGAACGTTTGTTTTGTCTTGATTCCTAGGAAAGTTAAGAAATAAGATGAACTTGAGCATGCACCTAAGATTGAATCTTTATTTGCTGAATTTCAAGACATTATTTCTAATAATGTACCTAATGGTTTTCCTCCTATAAAAAATATTATTTATTGTATGGATTTGATACCTAGAGCTAGTTTTCCTAACAAAGCACTACATAGGCTTACAACTATTGAATATAAAGAATTGAATAGGTAAGTAGAAGAATTGCTTGATAAGGGTTTGTGATGCAGGAGCATCCTAGGTTGGCTAGTAATCTTGCATGTTGGTGTGGTTTGACCTTGGAGTTGGAGGACTCGATCAAAGGAGGAGGTATAGCTCGGTTGATATTGAATTGTTCAAGGCTATTTTATTAATTGAGTAGCTCAATTAATGAAAGTGTTTGGCAATGCTTGGAGTACTCAACATATATTATGGCTCAATTTACACTAGGAACTCAATAGTAGTGTTGCCTGAGTTGGTTTACTTAATGAAGGGGCTCAATTGCTTTTAGAGGACTCAACACATACTAGCTCTTGCTCAATGAAGGGCGTGATTATGCTTGTGCAGTTGTTGATACTTGGTGTAGTGTCTCTGATGCTTAGTCTAGTCTTGGTTCTATGTTAATTGAGTTGTTTTGGGGCCAAAATTATGCATTTAATTTGTGTATAGGTATTTAATTTGTGTTGCAGCCACCTTGTGGCTTTCATGGGCATTTAATATAAGGGTTTATTTTAATTTTTAGTGGGCTAGGATGACTTATGGCTTAGTTGGGTATAAGTAGGGGGTTCTCATAGAGTCTTTAGGGATCGGGATCATCCATCTGGGAGAAAAAGATGTGGCAGAAAAAATGAATTTTGAGAAGGGCTGGTAGCTAAGGCATGGGAAACAAGGAGATTACTTAGTAGACTTGTGAGCACAAGTTGAGATATCCGTTGGAGGTTTGTACTAGAGTGTGGATCTAGACTAGCTAGTGTTAAGATTAGATCTTAAGGGATCTTGTAGAACTAATTTGTAATTGTTGTTGTATTTGACCCTAACCAAGAAGGCCTTATAACCAGTCATATTGTATGTAAACAATTATTTTATGAATAAAGTGTTGAGAATTGGTATTAGATATTACATTGTTGTTGTATTTCCATTATGTGGTTATTTGTAGGGATCTAGATTACCTCTAGTAGGGGTAACCTTGGATTCTCACTGCATAAAATGGTATCAAAGTAGAATTGTTCTTGAGTGTGTAGAATGAGCACTGAAGTTGAGGCAGTTTGCACCAAGACTTGGCTGAAGGTGGGAAGTGAAGGTTAATCTTGTGAATTTTTGGATTTATTGCTTTGGTTTTGAAAAGGATCTTGGAAGATTCCTACAAGATGATTGGACCCTAGGGTGATTGATGATCTTAGTGATGATATGGAAGAAAGGTTCTCAGAGAAGATTAAAGTAAAATTTAGATATGAGATGACACTAATGAAGAGTGATATGATAGCTGAGATCATAAGTGCTATAGGTGGTGTACCTTGGCATGTGGGTACTGAAGATGGTTATGAGGAAGTTGCTAAAGACTTTAAAGCTACTAGATTGAGTGGTGAGGATAGAACCTATTGTGTGGAGAGACCTATTTGGAAGACCTAATTGATTGGATTGGTGAATTGGAAGACTAATTTGAGCTTGAGGATGTTGAAGATCCACTCAAAGTAAGGTTGGCACAAACTAAGTTGACAGGACATGCTGCTTTTGGTGGAAAGAACTAACCAAGTTGAAAATTAAGTTCTTTCCTATTGATTATGAACTTGAGTTGTTCAAGAAGTTGTATAATTTGAAACAAAAAGATATGACTACCAAGGAGTCCTACAAGTTGACTATTTAGTTTGGACATTAAGAATTGTCAAAGGAGAAGGTAGATTAGTACATTAATGGTTTGAGATTCAATATCCAAGATGAGGTTGGCATGTTGAAGACTGATTTGGTTGAGCATGCTTATAGTATTCCCTAATGGTGAAATCTAAGTTGAAGAGGAGAATTCAAGGTAATTCCAAAGGGAAGGAGAAGTAGGATAGCTCAACAAAAGCTAAACCGAGTGTTGAAGATGAACCAAAATCTATTGATCAAAAGAGAAGGACAAGTGGAGTTGAGTTTAAGGGTACTTTCTATAGATATGTTTAAGTATGAAAAAGATCTTATATATTTCCTAAGGCTGGTGATAGAAGAGATGCTATTGTGAATGAGGTTGAAAACCCTACTAGTGAACCTGAGCAAGGAGGAAATTTACTAGTTCAACGAGTACTAATTGGTCAGAGGAGAATGAAATCTTGTTATAGGACTAGTTTGTTTAGGACTTGTTGTAAGTTTGGTGGTAAAGTTTGTAATGTGATTGTGGAAGGTGGTAGTACTAATAAACTTTTTGTTGAGGAGATGTTTCAAAAACTTGGTTTGAGAAGAATGAGACATCCTTATCCTTATAGGATTAGCTAGTTGCAAGGTGAGCATGCTTTGGAAGTAAGGAAGAAGTGCCTTGTTAATTTCTAGATTAGATAGCATAAGGATCAAGTGTTGTTGTGGACATTAACACTTGTCATTTGTTGCTTGGTAGACTTTGGAAGTATGATTGCAAGGTTGTGCATGATTGTGTCAAGAATGTATTTGTAATTTTGAAAGGTGATAGGAGGCATTCCTTGATTCCTTTGCAGAATGAAGAGTTTGAGAGAAAGAACTTGGGTAATGATAGTTGAGTTATGTTGGTAGATTCTGAGAGGGTTAGAGATCAATAAAAAAAGATGATCTATGGAACACAAATGATGGATGTAAAGAAGAAGATGAAGATCAAGGGAAAGAGTGTACAAGTTGAGGACTTTGAGGATATGTATGTGAAGAACAAATTTGGGATTTATGTGTTGAATCCAAAAAAGATTTTCTTCCAACTATTAAGAACATATTTTTAGACCATGGATTTCTGATGTAGGATCATCCTTGGTCAGCTAGAAATCTTGCATGTTGGTGTGGTTTGACCTTGGAGTTGGAGGACTCAGTCAAAGGAAGAGTTATGGCTTGGTCAATACTGAGTTGTTCAAGGTTTTTGTATTAACTAAGTAGCATGGTTAATAAAGGAATTCAATAATGCTTGGGGTACTTGATGTATACTATGACTTGATTTAGCTGAGAACTTGTAGTAGTGTTGCTTGAGTTGGCTCAGTTAATGAAGGGGCTTGGTTACCTTTGGAGGCCTCAACACATAATAGTGATGAGTTGATGAAGTGCTCAATTACGCTTGTGGAGTTGATGATACTCAACATAGTTTTTCTAATGCTTGGTCTGGTCTTAGTTCTATGTTAATTGAGTTGTCTGTGGGCCAACCTTGTGCATTTAATTTGTGTATAGATATTTAATTTGTGTTGCAACTAACTTTTATCTTGCATGGGAATATAATATAAGGGTTTATTTTAATTATAGTGGGCTAGGTTGATTTGTGGCTTATTTGGGTATAAGTAGGGGTCTTGCAAAGTTTTTAGGGATCATAATCATCCAACTTGTAGAATAGGATGTGGTAGAAGAGAAAATTTTGACAAGGGATAGTAGCTAAGGCTTGGGAAATAAGGAGATTCCTTGGTGGGCTTGCAAGCACAAGTTGAGATCTTCCTTGGAGGTTTCTACTAGAGTGTGGATCTGGACTAGCCATGTTGGGATTGGATCTTGAGGGATCTTGTAGAACTATTTTGTAATTGCTATTGTATTTGTCCCTAGCCCAAAAGGCCTTACAGCTAGGCATATTACATGTAAATAATTATTTTATGAATAAAGTATTGAGAATTGGTATCAGATCTTGCATTATTATTGTGTTTCTATTGTGTGGTTATTTATAGGGATCCAGATTACCTCTAGTAAGGGTACCCTCAGATTCTTACTACATCAGTTTGATCAGATAAAGTTCGAGTCCTTGTGTTCTACCTAATGTATTGACACCTAAGAAGAATGGAGAATGGAGAATGTGCAATGGTTCTAGAGCTATAAACAAAATAATTGGTGAAATATAGATTTCCATTACATAGGATGGATGACATAAAGGATTGTTTAAGTAGAGCATGATATTTTACCAAGATTGATTTGAAAAGTGGGTATCATCATATTAGAATTAGAGAAGGAAATGAAGGGAAAACTACTTTCAAGGATAATCAAGGTTTGTATGAGTGATTGGTTATGCTTTTGGTTTAAATAATGCACATAGTACTTTGATGAGGCTAATGAGTGAAGTTCTGAAGAAATTCTTAGATAAGTTTGTGATTGTATATTTTGATGACATTTTGATATTTAGTAAGACTAAGGAAGAACACCTTAAACATATCAAACAAGTGTTAAAAAGATTTAAGGATTAAAATTTGTTGATTAATCTAAAGAAATATTTATTCATGAAGGAGGAAATTATGTACCTTGGTGATTTCTAGTGATGGTTTGAAGATGAATCCTATAAAGGTAAAAGTTATTCTTGATTGGCCTACATGTAAAAATGTTGGAGAAGTTATATCATTTCATGGATTGGTAAGTTTCTATAGGAAGTGCTTTAGAAATTTTAGTTCAATATGTAATGCAATGAAAAAGACTATGAGAGGAGATAGAAAGGGTTTCAAATGGACACATGCAGTGCATAAGATTTTTGAAACATTGAAAAAAAAGGTGGCATAATTGCCTACACTTGATTTGTCTAATTTCACTAATGTTTTTCAAGTCGATTGAGATGCTAGTGGAAGTGCCATTGGAGCCATCTTGAATCAAGAAGGAATACATGTAGCTTTCTATAGTGATAAATTGAATGATGTAAGAAAAAGTATTCAGTTTATGATCAAGAATTCTATTATTTTTCAAGCTTTGAAGAAATGGAGACATTATTTTATGTCTAAAGTTTTTGTGTTGTACACTAACCATTAAGCTTTGTAGTATTTGGGAAGTCAAAATAAGTTGAATTAGAGTGACATGAAGTGGGTATAGTATTTGCAAGAATGTTCCTTTGTGTTGAAACATAAGAGTGGATAAACTAAAAAAATTGTTGATGCTTTGAGCAGAAGAAGGAATTTGCTAATATAAATGAGAGTTGAGGTACTTGGTTTTGAGGATTTGAAGTATTTGTATGAAACTAATCCTAATTTTGTAGAACCTTGAAAGGCTTGTAAGAATAAAATGATGAGTAAATAAGATAATTATACTAATCATGTGGTTGAAGGAAATTTATTTGTGCATACTTAGAGGATCTATGAGACGTAACATCATGATAGAGAAACATAGTAGAGGACCTGCTAGATATTTTACAATTGAGAAAATAGTGAAGATGATATCTAACATATATTGCTAGCCTTAGATATACAAAGATGTGCAAAAGATGGTTAAGAGTTGCAAAAATTGTCAAACAACAAAGGGAACTAGTTAGAATTTGGGTTTGTATACACCATTTCCTATACCAAATAAACCTTGGGAAGATATTAGTATAGACTTTGTGCTCATGTTACCTAGAACTCTAAGAGATAATGATTCTATTCTGGTAGTGGTTGATAGATTTTTTTAAATGACTCATTTCATACCTTGTAAAAAGACATATGATGTAGTACATATGGTCTAATTATTCTTTAAGGAAGTGGTAAGATTACATGGGTTGCCTAAAAATATTGTTTAGGATAGGGATACTAAGTTTACTAGTTTTTCTGAAGGACACTTTAGAAGAAGTTAAATATAGAGCTTGATTTTATTTCTACATTTCATTTGTAGATACATGGAAAAACTAAATATGTGAACATGAGTTTGGGTAACTTGCTAAAATCCTTGGTTGGAGATAAGCCTGCTAATTGGGATTTGATTTTAGCACAACTTGAGTTTGCGTACACAAATTCTATGAATAGAAGTACTAAGAAAACACCTTTTGAGATAGTACATGGAATGCATCCTAAATGAACTCATCATTGAGGGATTTGAGTACTGAGACAAAGAGAAGTGTTGAAGTAGAGGAATTTGTGGATTTCATGAAAACTTTGGATGAGTAAGTGAAGAAAAAATTGGAGACTAGTCATCAAGAGTATAAATAATGGGTAGACAAAGGAAGAAGACATAAATATTTTGAGGTTGGAGAAGAAGTTATGGTTCACTTGAAGAAGAAAATATTTCCAATTGGTACCTATAGTAAGCTAAAGGGGATGAATTTTTGTCCTTGTAAGATTTTGAGGAAGTTTGACAATGGAAATGCTTTTTAAGTTGACTTACTTGAAGATATCGATATTACACTAATATTAAATATTATAGACATCTTTTAGTATTTTGAATGAGATGTGGAATTAAAAGATAACCTAGATTATACCAAGAGAAAGATTGAAAATATTGAGAAAGTTTTGGATAGAAGAGTAAGTAAGAGAACCAAAGGAAAACACTACATGGAGTACCTTATTCAGTGGAGAGACAAACTAGTTGAAGATAGTTCATGGATAGCACAAGTTGAGTTGGATATTTAAGCTTCAAGATAAAACATCAGGGTTTCTAGATGTGGACATTAGTCCTTTAATGTAGAAGCATCTTGGGTCAATGAGAAATCTTGCATCAACCAAAAATATTTCTTTGTTTTCAGTACCAATTTTTGTTCAAGAAGTAGCAACTTTTGCTCATAGTTTTAAGTTGTGTGTAGTAGGAATCTTATTGTGGATCCATTGGTGATGCTTACCCTAAGTGTGTAAAATATAATATTTATTGTTCTCAGAGTTACGTGCCTCTTTTCCTACTCACTTTTCCTTATGTATTTGATGTGGCACATTGTGGAATATTTTTTATCCATTGGGATTTGTTTTACCTATTTTTAATTTAGTGCTTGATAGGTTGACTTGTGGTCTTGTTGGCTATATAAGAACTTGGATTATCTTTAGAGAAGTATCATCATGGTGGTATGAGGAAGGAATTAAGAAGATAAGTAGAGAGCAAATGGAAGATGAAGAAGGTGAGATTTTAGCTCTATAATTGTATATTATTTATATTGGTGGCAACTCAAAAGACCTCATAACCAATCATGTTGATTATATATTTTATCATTCAAGCTATCTAATCAATCAATAAATTTCTTGGTTCTTGGTGCTGAAAATGTGTTTACTTCTATGTATACTCATGGTGAGGTGTTAGGAACACAAAGAACAAATTGTGGCCTTTGAATTATATGATCAAGATTCTTCTACAAATGTTGTCATCACTCTTTGATTGTATTTTCTGCCAAGGAAAATAAAAGAAAAAAATTTGGAAATACTAAGGAGCACATTTAAACTGCATGGCAGAATTATTATCACTTACACATCTTTGAATTTTATCATTGAGAATATGATAGGGAAATGGGGCTAGTTACCTCCCAAGGAGGGAGGAATGATTAGAAATCAATTGACATCTAATGAAATAAGCTTTTAATCAATATTCAATCAAGGGTAATGACCTTTATATTTTTGAATGTCTATTCAAATTTTAATGGGAATGCAAATGCAATGATCTTTTGGCTTATTTAAAGATATATAAAGAGGTTCAATTTGAATTTTATACTAGAATAATATGGACATTCATCTCATTTTTTGAGATTTAGAACTTGTATTAGGTCTTGTATGTCCACCTTTGTTCCTTGCTGAGCATGAAGACATAAAAGCCATGGGTCCCCCAGAGCTTTCCCCCTCCCCAAATCAATAATTATATCACTTCCTCTACACTTGCTAAGAATCATTTATGGGAATACATCTCATCCATGAGATTTCCCACCTCCTATGGAGTTTATGGGAAAACATCTCATTCATGAGATTTTCCAACTTTTATAAACTCAGACATACAACTCTTCCATGAGTTTGTCCAAAAATAAATAAAATTGTAGGCACACATCTCACTTATGAGATTGTTCATAGTTACATAATTTTTTAAAATTCATGAATATAAGTCTTCATATTGTTAATTATGTATTTATAATACCATTATTATTTTTTTGGTATTATCCTCTAAATTTCCAAAATGATTCAGATCATGACTTTAGCGAGAGTATGGAATCAATCCAAACTTTTGGTAAAGTAAAACACAATACATAAGATAATTTCATCACAATCAAGGAGAAAAAATCCATAAAGACCCCAAGGGATTGATTCATTGGTAACACAAAATTCATGATAAGAGAAAAATTACTAATAGTAGAAAATCAAGAAGGGGATGTGATTAATTCATCAGTGCAAATGTACATCTTCTTTTGAATCATAGAAAAAAATTTAAAAATGTGTTACCTATATGTATGGGATTTAGCATGTGCTTTAATGTGTAACCTATATATGAGACTTAGAAAATTATTATGTGTTACCCATATATAAGATTTAGCATATATGTTTGGATGCTTTACCCATATACGAGATTTAGCAATCTTGTATGCATTGCCCATATATGTGATTTAGCATATGTGGGCAAAGGAGAGAGAGAACCAATCTTAAGGATGATTACTTTCTAAATTGATGGAGTACATGGAGAACCCTTTATTTAAAATTTTGCATTATCAATCAAGGGACTCACAAGATATGCATCTAAAAATGATGATGAAGTGGCAATGCATAGATTTGAGTATAATCCACTAGAAGGCATACCAAGCCTCCAAGGCTAAAGTACTTTAAGCCATAATTGTAAGAAGAAATGAGTAGTGTATGCCCCCACATTAATGTCATTAATAATACTTTAATATGAGTGATGGCTTTAACATAGTATACATACATCCACTAAGAGACATTTCCACTATAAAATGGCCCCAAGAGAAGATAGAGAGAATAAAAGGGAAATAATCACATAACATATAGAGAGAACAAGAGATTTCTACTAAATTTGGGGTCAATATGATCATATGATAATATGAAAGTATTATATAAAGTATGAAATATCACTATTCCCTAAAGAAAATAGAATTAAAACACAATGGAAGAAGGACATGTAAGAGTTAAAAATAAGATTATTTTCAGACTACCATCATGCAGACCAAAAAAGAATTGGTGCATCAATATCATAAATCTAAGTAGAAACACACAAGGATATAATTACAAACACTAGCACATGTGCAACATAACAAATAAAAACTTATAGAAGAAGTGAGATAGAAATAAAAGAATGATATGATGGTTCAATTACTTTACCACTTTGTGCCAATGAAGCAATAAGGGTCATCTAAAGAAATTTAAACAAACATATAGAAATAAAAATATGGGGGAAGCACAACACAACACAAAAATACATAAAAGCTACCATGCTAGGGTAGTCACTTCAAGCATATTTCCCTCCTCCCCAAAATTGGTCTTTAGTATTTAGAGAAGGTGGAAAACTTGCAAGAGGAGCAATATCCAACAAAGCAGGAACAATAGCTAATTGTGAATGGGTACCCTCATAAGAGTTGTGCACCCTCAAGTTGATCTCCTTCTCAAAGATAAATTGAATAAATTATTGGAAGTTGGCTTTATAAGACTCATTGGCTATGCAGAGTGGATATCCAATCTAGTTCAAGTAAGAAAACACTCTTGGGGCATCCAAATATGCACTAACTTCCATAATCCTAACAAGGAATGTCATAAAGATGATTTCCCATCACCAAATATAAACATCATCATAGACAAGACTGTCAGATATGAGATGCTATCACTAATGGATGGATTCTCTAGTTACAATTAGATAAGAATAGCCCCTAAACATTAGCACAAAATAGCTTTAACATGCCCTTGGGAAACATACTGGTAGAATGTCATGCCTTTTGGCCTTTAAAATGATAGGGAAACATATCAAAGAGCAATGACTACCATATTCCATGATTTCATGCACATCCTTACGGAAGACTATGTAGATAACTTTGCAAATCCCTTAGAAGAAATGATCATTCAGGCATCCTAGATCAAATATTCAATAGAATGGAAAGCTATAAGCTTCATCTAAATCCAAAAAAGTGTTTATTCAGAGTTGTCTTTGGAAAGCTCCTAGGGTATATTATCTCTTAACAAGGCATCCAAGTGGATCCTGAGAAAGTAAAAGCAATATTTGAAATGTCTCCTCTGTGAAATTTGAGGACATTAAGAAGTCTACAAGGAAGATTACAGTCTATCTATAGGTTTATTGCATAGCTAGCAAAAAAATGCCACTCCTTTCAACACCTATTATATGAGGAAGTATCTTTTCAATGGAACAACTAGTGTGATGAGTCTTTTCAACAGCTTAAAGACTATCTTCTACATCCACTAGTTTTAATGGGAGAGATCACGCCATTTATTACATTAGCAGAATACTTGTGTGGTATGAACTAAATTATTCACTCATTGAATGAGCTTGCATTTTTGTCATCTTTGCAGCCCAAAAAATGAGGCATTACATGCTCCATCAGAAAAAAAAATGCTTTTCTCTAAGATTGACCCACTAAAGTATCTCCTAAGCAAGGCTACTCTTATAGGGTGCCTAGCCAAATGGGTTATGATCCTTAGTGAATTCTACATCAAATATATAGATAGAAAGGAAATCAAAGGGCAAGTGATAGAAAATTAGCTAGCAGAAGCACCTATGACAAATGATCATCCCATGTTGATAGACTTTCCAAATGAAGCTATATCTAACATGGACATAGCTAATGAATGGAAGCTTTACTTTGATAGATTACATATAAGAAATGGTTTAAGAGCTTGCATTATGTTTATCACTCCACAAGGAGACATCATCCCAAAGTCATATCAGATAGCATTTAATTGTACAAACAATAGAGCGAAATACAAGGAAATGATTACATGATTAAAGCTAGCTATCCAATGGAACATACAACATTTCAAGTTTTTAGTGATTCCTAGTTATTCATCCACCAAGTCAATGATGACTATGAAACCAAAGATGATAAGTTAATGCCCTACAAGTAGATGGTAGACTTTCCTAAGTCTGAATTTGTCACTATCTTTTTTTGTCAGCTACCAAAAATACACAACAAGCAAGTTGACGCTATGGCTACCATCACTTCTATGATAGATATTCCTCAAAATGTGGACTATTTTGAGTTCCTTGTCAACCAACTTTTGATCCCAACATTTGAACTCTCTCAATCTAAGTTTGTGTGTGAACTTGTTGGTCCCAATTCCCCCTAGTATCAAGACATTTATGATTACCTGCATGCCCAATCCTATCCCCTAACTTATCCAAGAATGAATGTAGAGCCTTTATCTACCAAGCTGCTAGATATATCATCGTCGATAACCCCCTTTACAAGAGATCCTTTAACGAAACCCTTCTCAGATGCCCTGACTTGCAAGAAGCTAAAACTACCTTACATGAGGTTCACAAAGGTATATGTGGAGGTTACTTCGATGGTCTGAGTCTAGCCAAGAAACTTGTTAGAGCTAGATATTATTGGCCTACCATGGAACGAGATGCCCATGATTTTCCCAAAACACGTCATAAGTGTCAAATACATAGTAATCGGATCCATGCACTAGCATAAGAACTACAACAAGTCATATTGCCATGGCCCTTCTCATAGTGGGCATTTGATCTTGTTGGAGTTGTTTCTCCTCCTTCCTCTAATGGCCATAAGTTCATCATTACAATAACAAGGCATTTTACCAAGTGGGTAGAAGTTGTCCCTCTAACTTTGACCACTAGAAAGTAGATTTCAAGGTTTATTCTTAACTATATCATATGTCAGTATTGAATTCCCTTGGCTATTACTACTGATCATGGCAATTCATTTCAAAATAAGAATTTGGATAAGCTTTGTGAGAAATACAACATCTATCATCATTATTCTAGTATTTACCACCCACAAGGCAATGACCAAGTAGAAGCATCTAATAAGACCATTGTCAAGATTATCCAAAAGATTTTCAATGATTATAGTCGAGACTGGTGCTTACAACTAAATCCAACTCTTTGGTCCTATAGAACAAGCGTACATGCTCCCACTAGTGCAACACCATACTCTCTTGTATGTAGAACTAAGGAAATACTTCCCATTAAGTTGAAATTCCATCATTGAGAGTATCCCTACAAGATGTTGTTGATGTTGAACACTGTAGAATATCTAGACTCCATGAACTTGAAATGCTTGATGAGCGGAGGCAAGCCACCTTGACTCATCTGCAAGCATACAAAAAACTAACTCAAATAAAGCTAAAATAAGAAAATCTGAGGTCATCATTTTGACATTGGTGATTTAGTCCCGAAGATGAACTACAAGACTCAGAATCATAGAGAAAAACTAGGAAAATTTGAACCAAATTGGGAAGGACCCTATGCAGTTACTATAGCATTTGGGCTTGGAGTATATCAACTTGTGACTCTAGAGGGTGAACTACTACTTGTGTCTATCAACAACATGCATCTTTGCAAGTACTATACTTGATTATATTTAAAAGTCCTAAAAAATAGAAAAAGTCAAAAAAAAAAGTGAAAAAGGTCATGAAAAATGGATGCCTTGATGACACAAAAATTTGAGTTAAGAGAAAAAATTTGTCCAAAAGTGAAAACCTTGCACACATGCACTTTGGGCAAGTTTCATGGTGAAAACCAAGCAAATGGGTGTCATGCGTAATTAGTTATCAATCCTCCATCTATCAAGATTCCATCTAGTTTTTACCCCTTCTATCATTCCCTGATCATATCCTTCATATTGCAAGACATCCCTAGTTCTTGATCATGGCCCATGAACTAGTTAATGTCCATTGTTATCTTACCCAAATGTCACCAATCTGTACATACTCTATCTTTGGCCTCTATGCATAGTGTGT
The DNA here is from genome assembly GCA_028749045.1 of Cupressus sempervirens. Lineage (NCBI taxonomy): Eukaryota > Viridiplantae > Streptophyta > Pinopsida > Cupressales > Cupressaceae > Cupressus > Cupressus sempervirens. The sequence goes on from CM053786.1 coordinate 488,625,210, forward strand.
CTTGTCTGGGGGCATATCAACTACACAATGCATGAGTTTGAAATTGAACTAGGGGCATCTCCCTAAGCACATCTTATCCATTGGATTTATTGCATATTGAATTGGAGATAACCCTTGCGACCCCTTATGATCCTAAAAAAAACCTAAAAATTCAAATATGATCTAGAAAAAACTCCTAAAAAATCAAATATGATCCTAAAAAAATCATAAAAATCATAAAATGTCCTAAATAAATCAATAAAAATCATAAAATGTCCTAAAAAAATTGCTAAACATCACATAACATCCTCAAATAAACACTAAAAATTGTAAAATGTCCTGAAGAAATGAGTCACACAAAATCATCAAATATCCTCAAAAATCCTAAAAATCACAAAACCGACTACAAACTTGCAATAAACCTTGTAAATAATCATTTTGTATGATCACCCCTTTTGCTTAAACACTTGCAATTTCACAGACTTAAACTCAAAGCACAACATTTCAATGACAATCACACTATTTGAGAAATGTGAACCAACAATCAATCCAATGTGTCACTATGAACCTATCAATTGAACCAACAATTAGACTTATCACATGATCAACTTGTCAAACACTATCTCCAAACCTAAAACACTAAAAAGAAAGTAAAAATGGACAATAATAGTTGTTGTCTCATATTTTTTAGTGAGTGATTTATTTTTTCTTTATTTTTCTTCAATCATGTTCCTATGCCACTCTGTGATATAAATTGATCTATGAGAGTGGTCAAAATGGTTCATGGTCAATTTTTTGTTTTTCTCTACTAACAGTGTACCTTTGAGAGTCTAGGGCATGTATATATGCCTCAGGAAGGACAAGGTCATTTTTTGTTTGCATCATGCTTGTTTATGGAAAAGGTTTGCATTTGTGCTCTGGCTCTTTATGCCATGATGGGTTGCATTCCCTCTACCATATCAAAATAAAGCTCCATTAACATATAGTGCACTTTCTGAAAGAAAAATTCCTCACCTCATTCTACCTAGTCCTCATTCTAACTAGTCCTCATCTTGTCTCTATGGTCTTCTATCATTCATCTCTTCATCCACCACCATGATCATGTATTCTATTACAACAAATCATCTTCATCATGCATTCCTACATCATCATACACTGTCTGTCAACCTTTTGTGGCATTCCACCAAGTTTGGCCTCAACATAACCTTTGTTTAACCAAGTTTGACCATTTTTAACTAATTCCACCCATGTTATGACCTATTTCTATCATTTTGGGCATATACACAAAGTTTTAGATCATTCTAAGTCTAACCAAGTTGATTTTGACCACCAGAGCCTTATGGGGCATAGTTTGCACTTTCAGAGCTAGTTGGGCTTCTAAAGTGCACTCAAGGCACACTTGGTACTACCATAGTGCACTTTGAATTACCAAGTGCACCCTAGGCACACTTGGGTGCATTTTGGGTGCATTTGGGGTAGTTAGATGCCTAGAACTACTCTTGAAGCCCTAATTGACCCCTGTCTTGCACTCTGGAGCCCATAACTTTTGCATTCCAACTTTGATTTTCAATCTATCAACTATGTTATGTTTGTATCTTTGTTGTGAACAAATTGACCTACAATTTTCATAATTTTTTCACTTTCTTGAGTGGTAACCCATGAAATTACTCTCAGGCCCTCGATTGACCTCGTTCTACACTCTAGACCCCATAACTATCACATTTGAGCTCCAATTTGTGATCTATCAGTTGTTATGGCTTTTTCCTCTCATTATCGACATATTGACCTATCATAGTCATATTTTAATTAGTTTCTCAAGGGGGCACCCATATATATCATCCCTACTAGGGCATGTTGTTATGGCTTTCTCTTTAGTTATTATTTGACACAATGTTCTAAATCACATTGTATCAAAGAGGGGCAAAATGTAGATAATCAAAAATGGTTCACATATACAATTTAATCACATTTTCATACTAAGTCATCTCATTTTCTCATTGCACCAATTTTGATCTTTTGACCAACTTGATTATATTTCAATAATATTCATCATCATTCATATCCTCTTTAACATCAATTGTAGATCATTTAGGAACCATTTCAACATCATCAACATCATATCAAATCAACCTGGAATCATATCAAATCAACTTGGAATCACCCCAAATCAACCTAGAATCACCCAAAAGTAGTCCTAACCAGCCTATAACGTGCCTAACATCCAAATTCTACCATCATCTATCCAACTCTAGGCATTGTCATATCTCTCAGTGCCTTGGAAATCTATCAATATATCAAAACTATCAATCAAACCTTAGTACTATCATGGCTCTTAGTCCTAGGTCAAATTGTTATTCACATCATTTGATCTTCAACATTATTGAGTCTCTTAGTGTCAGACCATGGCATTATCATATCAATTTAATAACATTTATAGTGTTTGTCGATGTTATTATGATCAACCCTATCAATCAATCTCAATCCTGTAGCATTTACAATGTTAGTTAAATGTTACATGTCCTTAATCCATATCATGTGTCCTTGGCATGTTATCAATCCTAATCAATCATTCAATTTGACCATGGCTTTGGTCTACCTATCATCATCCTAATTGATCTACATAATCATCATATTTTATCAAAGGATATTGTTGCACTTATCAAATCAAATTGGCCAATCATCTACTAATTTTCTCTATAGGATTAAATAACTCATGATTTAATCCTGTCATTTCAATCATTTTTCTTCTCACATTGCTAATCATTCTTCCTAATTAACATTTTCAATTAACTAATATTCATTAATTAATTGATTCATCTTCACAAACTATGGAAATTCTCAATTTCCTAAGTCTCATTTTCCACCTCTAATTTCCAAATTACTAGTTTCCATTTGTGTGAAATAATAAATTTTTAATTCAAATATTCCACATAATCTTGACATAATCTTGACATCATCATGACACATGAACATCTTACATCATGGATTCTATCCTTACATGTCTAAGAATTTTCATAATACATATATTCTTATTCCTTATGCATATCTATATTTAGTCATCATCGTAATAGACTCTTGGCTTTAAGTGGCTTCAAGGTGTCACATGATGCATCATAGATCCTCCACCACTTTTAGCCATGTTGACTTATTTGCATCATACAATCTCACATTTGGCATCTTGTGTCATATGTGTCATGGATTTCCTAAAGGGATCTCTTTCCAAGTTGCACATTCAAGGTGACAAGATTAATGCCCAAGCCTCTTGCGTGATGGCTATAAATTGAACATTATTCCTCTCATTTCTGGTCCTAATGCCTAAATCCATAATCATCAAGCTTTAAATCACTCTTCTAGTATTCTCATAGAATTACCATATCATAGGCTTTTTCTTTTCGATTGTATACATTATGCAATTGGAGCTACATCATATGGAGAAGAAAGAAGGACATGGGACCTACAAATGAAAGAGGGAGTCTTATTTTGTGTTTCTTCTTTGTTTATTTTCTTTCATAGTAGACTAGATGGTTTGTAGTGTATGTTGATTGCATTTAGTGATTTCTCATAGTATGCTAGATGTTTAACCCATTTTATGGTCCTACAGTCAGCTTGAGTTTGAACTAGAGGCTCTACCTTTTTCATGATTACCCAAAGGATCTTTAAAAATAGTATGATCAAAATTGGATGCTAGTAGTAATGGATCGATAGTAATCACACCATCATCAATAAGGTCTTGGATTTCATGTTTAAGTTTGAAACAAGAAATGTTCTTATGTCCTTTAGTGCAGTGGTAATAATAGAATTTGTTGTCATCCCATCAAGGGGGTTTAGTTGATGGTTCATCTTTGATCGAAGGCAACTATAAGAAGTTATTTCTCTATCATTTTTGAAGTGCAGTCTCAAGTGGCATCCTCAAAGGTGTAAACTTTCTATCTTTATATCTAGGATGTCTTCATGGTCTATCTTCTATCAAGGCCTTAGTTTTTTTTTGTTGAGGTGACATTTGGTTGGGAATTTGTGATTTTTTAGGGTTTTTACCTTTAAGAGTCATTTGAGGTTGTGTCATGTTGATCATTCATGCATCCATAATACCATCATTGGTTACATTCTCATTTTTGGAGAAAAATTTTGCCTTGTCATTAGATGAGTTTGTATTGTTGTTTTCCTTGTTTATTTTGAGGATGCCCTTATGGATAAGGGAATCTTCAATGCTAGCTCCCTTTTTCATTAACTTAGCAATGGTGCTTGGACTTTTTATCTTAAGTTCATACATTAAATCAGGGACTAGGTTTTCAATGCATAGATTAACTACTTGTTCTTCAGGAATATTTAGTCAGCATTGATTGACAAGGTTTCTCCAATGTATTAGGAATGTTATGAATGGTAATTCCATATTTTGTTTCATTGAGCATAGATTAGATAGTGTCACCTCATTTGTTATGTTTAAGGGAAAGTGGGATATGAATTTTTCTACTAATTTTGACCAATATTTAATATTACCAAGTAGTTCTGAGTATCATTCAAGTGTGGGCACACTGAGAGAATGAGGAAATAGTCTCATAAAATATTTGGGCTCATCATTAAGTTAAATAAAAGAGGAAAAAAATTCTCTAATGTGTTCAATTGGGTTGCCTTTTCCACGATATTTTTCAAATCTTGGTGCCTCAAAATGTTTCAGAAATGGAAGCATATATAGATTTTTGTCAAATGGATTAGAATGTAAATCCATTTCTATGTATTGGACTTCTTTCTTCTAGACTCCCAATGCCTCAAATTGTTTGGCTAATTGTTTGAATTGTTGTAGTAAATCTTCTTTAGGGTGTTGAGTGTTAACCCTTTCTTTGATTCTTGTATGTCTACGGATAGATTGTTTTCTATGGTGAGAACTATGTCTACTTGGTTTAAGCATTTTTGTATATGAAGACTCGGGTGATGTGTCACTAGGAGGTGGAGGTATGTTGGCACTTCAAAGATAGAAAGGTCCTTTTTGTGGTACTTGTCATAATATTTATTATGGTACTTGTTGTGGTATTGATTGTTATTGGTGTACCATGGATTTTTGTTACATCATTTGATGTGGTTTTTGTTGTGGTTGTTATTGAGATACCTCTGGTGGTTGAATGTGAGGCCATGTATGTGACTGTTGTTGTGAAGGTATCTATTGAGTTTTTTGTGGCACATGTTGCTTGTAATGCCCCGCCAAGGGATCCAAAGAATTAACCTAAAGTTTCTCTAAGTTTGGTAGCATTTTATTTTTTTTGAAACATGAAAATAAAACCATTCATAACATAGTAGTGAAAGCAATAACATCATTCAACTGAAAGTAATCATAAACATACATAACAGGTTACATTCTTCAAGGATCCCTTAATGTTGAATCATGTTTAAATTAACTAACATTAATACCATCTAGTACTACATCCACATGAAATAATAATGAAAAGTCTAGCATTCTTAATTTACATTTTTTATTGCTCGATCATCCACTGTACATGCCACAAGGTATGAAAGGATTAAAAGAATATACATCTGTGAAAATAAAGTACATCATCATCCTAATTCTAATCCATGATGCAACAAAGTAAATGGAACAAAATACCATACATGATACATCATCATAGAAGATATAAACATCCATCATAAAATTTAACCATATATCATCAAACATAATTGACTAAGTGCATGGTTCCTCCCAACCGTAAATAGAATCATTAGACCATCATGGGCCCTAGCCATCCTTCCATATGTAACATCCTAAATCATCGAAGAGATCATCAGTATTAACATAGTAGGAATGTCACTTCTAAATCATACTACATCATGTGTAGAAAGAAATCTAACATGCAAGATAAAGCATAAGATAACATCATCTAACAGATGCAAATCATCAATATAAGGATATGTGTCCACCATCATAATGAAAGAATGCATCTTCCATGGTGTCTTAGATGGATCTCATATGGTAAGAGTGAAAAAGCACTACAACCCAACCGCGTGGAACCTAAATGGTCCACTCCCACCATGCTGAGGAGATAATCTCAAGTCTCAAACAAGTTATCATAGCACAAATACTTTCTAATTCCAAGCATCCTAAAAGTATACTAACTCAAGGGATTCAACACCAATCGACATCTAATCCCAGAGGCACCACAAAGACATGTAGGAAACCTACTATGCAAGAAAGAAAGTGTCATCGCATGGATCATGCTAGAATTACCCTAGTAGTCTCCCAATAGACCCTGGCCCCCTAGTGATCCCTATGTGGCCACTCGTATCCTCTCATATAGACGAGGCATACTACGAAATGCAAGGTTGCAACCATGCATTCTCTCTACTCCCATCCTAGTCTGTACTAGCACTCGAGGCATGGGCGAGAATAAACAATTATCTTATTAGGTTCATTTAAGTCAGTATTAGGTGTAATATTTTCACTTATTAAACAACTTACAATGAGTTACCCTGGCAGCCACTTAGGGCCCCAGTCCCCATTGCAAGCCACTTCCTAACACTAGAAGTAGATAACCTACCCTAGGCTCATGGAATCATAAATCACAAAATCACCACAGTTCTGTACAAGCGATTGGAAAAAAAAGCCAAAAGATAATTCACAATAAGAACATCAAACCTCCATGAACAACTAAAAAGCATCCAATGATAATCATGACCACAACAGTTCTCTATTGGAAACTAAAGGTATCACTAATAATCACAACATCCATTGGTTCTCGACAAGCAACCAAAAATTATCTCAAAATAATACTGATCGAAGACTCCAAAATGGTCAAGTCAAAACATGTCACAACATCACATCATCAAGATTAGATAAACAATTCAATTTCATACAACTGATCGATAACTCATAAAAGGGTTATATATATCACAGCTTACACAAGAAGCCTGAAGACAATATCAATCAGCATGCCATCACATAACCATGGTTGAGTTTAAAAGTTTGAGATCAAAAGACATCATCATGACATCACAATCATAACCCCCTCGAGCCTCTGGTAGATGTCCTATAACTGGTCAACAAATTGGTCAACCCAAAAACCCAAAACATATAGCATAAAGAAAACACAAAATATAAGCACGGTTCTTTAAAATTACATAGTTAAATTAATTGTGGGGTCTTACCTTTCATTTTCAGATTTAGATATCGAGGGGATGTTTATACATTCTTCTCTAACCTAAGTACTTGTTTTGATAGATGAAAGTTTCTCCCCACAACTCCTAGATTTTCAATTTCCTAAATGTTCTAGGAATATACGTTATATGTTATTCGGTAATGATTTTCCATTTACAAATAACTCAATTTCTACTCTTGAGAACCCCAAAATAATAACTTCAATATTTCATTTATAACATTCTCATTAACTATAATTAGACTAAATTCTAATTAAGTAAAATGATTAATTTAAAACTATATTATTTATTTAAAATATAATTCACTTGAATATTAAAATTCTCATTATTATTTTATATATATATATATATATATATATATATATATATATATATCTGTGTGTATGTGTGTGTGTGTGTATATATATATGCAGATTTGCATAATTTGAAAAGAGAACATATACATAATTTTCAAACAAAAGGGGTTTTCTAATTCTATAAGTTAAGAATTTCCTTTTTTTAAATAATTGTTCTCTAAATTTACCCATTAATCCTTTTAATAGGTTTATCCATACACGTCTAAAAACCCTAGCCCCATAGATTCCTTAGATCTATGCATGTGGGATTTTTCACATATAGAAATTTAACTACCCATAACAAGAATGCATACAACCAAGATATTTAACACATGAAATCCTCAAAAAATATTCAGAAGACACGAAGAAGACAGGAAGTGCTAGAAGTGAAAATAAAATATGCAAAATCATGAGTGCCTACCTGGACACTGATGCTAAATCACTTTTCCTCAAAATTTGCAGAGAAAGCTCCTTCCTTCTCCAATGTTCCCGGGTCCTCCAAATGCGCTCTCCCCGAGCTTCTAGGAGTGCCTGAATATAAAGAACTCTCAAGAAGCACCTAGAATGTCTCTAGAAACAACCAGAAGATGAGATAAGTGTTAACAACTAAGCACAAGCTTTTCCAACCTTTTAGATGAGTCACAAGGTTGTAGACACCATGTGCTTAATTTGTGCGCTAACTCCTGTGTTGTTGACATATGTGCAATCAAGAGGGGCGTTTATTCCTAAGTAGACTTATAACTTTTATTTTAATTCTTTTATTATTTCTATTATTATTATTTATTTATTATTTATTATTATTTTTATTATTATTATTATAAATTTTAATTTCTTTTATTTAATTCTTTTTCTTAATTAATTCCCATTTAATTAATTAAAATCAAGATATCTAAAGATCATGATATTATAATAATTTTCCCCCAAAGAAAAATTATTAATTAAATCTTTTAATTTTAGACTTAATTAATAGAAAATTCACCATAGACCCCCAAGACAAAATATGAAAACCCATCATAGAACAATCCATACAAAAATCAATCTAAAAGGGTTAAAATCACAAATTATGTCATCTGACACATTCGGAAGGTAAAATATCTCGAATACTTGTCCTACCTCTCTAGGACAAATTGTTTTAAGGGTTTACGATTTGGACTTGATAATTTATCTCCCCTCTCTTACCATTGAGATAGTGCAATAGGGTACGCTCATCCTGGTAATTCAGGGAAGTCGATACCTGGTACCTGCAACCTGCATAAAATCCATGCATGTACATACAACATATATATATATATATATATATATATATGCTTAGCTAAACAGGAAATGGTAGGAAGTGGCACATAGATCTCGACTAGAAAGTGACTATGACTCCCTTCCTAACCACATCAGAAATGCCATACAATAAGAGAACATACATGCACAGCATACACATGCAAGTATGGGGTAAGTATCCCTAAGAAAACACATGTGATAATAAACCATCTAACTAATCATCATCAATAACTAGAAATAGTGTAATAATCATCATGCATATATGAAATGTAGAGTCTAAGTAATCTCATCACATATCAACTGAATCCATAACACAATATTTGATAGTCTCAAAACAATGCTAGTCTAATAAAGTTCGACCATCATAGCAACAATGTATCTAGAAAAATGTGAACAAGGGTAGGCACTACATTGTTGTTGCAATAATTTTTGTTGATAGGCACTTTGCTTCTCTAGGTGTCTTCGATATTCCAACTGTTGTTTTAGTTTCTCTTGTTGTTTATAAAACATGGCTTGTTGTAGTTGGAATTTTTGTTGGTACATTGTGTGTAAGTCAAGTGTATTTAGACTAGTGTTAGGGATGTTAGGTCCTTGCACCACTTGATGTTGTTATTATTATTGTTATGGATGTTGGTATGTTGTATGCATGTTAAGTGGGTTTTGACTTGGTTGTGCATTGGCAATGTTGGGTCCTTCCCCCACTTGATGTTGGTATTGGCTTGGAAGTTGATTATGTCCTTTAGACGTGAACATCATGTCAGGGTCTATGTTTTGATACTTTTAGGTTTTTTATGTTTTACCTTGAGACATCATATTGATATGGAAATGGGCCACATTCCTTTTGGGAATGGGTGAAATGTCTATAAGACTCTTCCTTTGTGTGTCAATAGGGTTTTTTGTAATAGGTGTTGATGTTTCACATGTTGTACTCATAAGGGCTCCATTGTATTTTATTTCATAATAGTTGGTAGAGTTAGGAGCAAGGGTGTACTTTGTTTATTTTCCTCCAAAGGAGATACATTTGGCATCCCTATGGTGCAATTCCCCTTAGGCACTTATTGTTGTTGCATTATCTGATTGAGCTCAATTCTTAGTGTCCTTTTGGGGTACTTTGGAAGAGTCTTATTTCCATATTTTATTAATAGAGGTTCATTAAACAAGGGGTTGATATTAATGCATTAAAAAATACTTTGGAGAATCTCAATCGTTGGTTCTTGGTGAGATCTCATAGGTATTATCTTTGTGTTTGAAAATTCCAAAGGTTGTTTCCCCTTGCCCAAGTCTAAATTAATCATAGGTTGTATATTTTCAAATGTTGGATTTTCTTGATATTTAGTCTTGGGTCCTTCCAAATTTAGGTTAAATTTGACAATTTCTTGGGCTGCCAAGAGTTTTAAGTTATTTTGAACACTTGTCTTGGCAAGTACTAGCCATTTCTTTATTAGTGATGCCATAGTCTATGTCAAAATCATCACTTAGGTGTAAAGTACCTTGTTGTATGTGTGAAGGATTAAAGGTACTTGTACTAGGTTTTTTAAATTTGAATGAGTGGGTTTTTTCATCCTCTGGTGTTGTAGGTACACTTCCAAATCCAGGTGGTATAGGTATGAATATGGATTCAAAATTAGGGCTCCATTGAACCATTATGTGTGTATGGGAAATATTTAGAGGGAACTTCATGGTAGACATGTTTTTGAGGGTTGGTTGTGTCATTTCTTGATGGTTAGGATTTGGTAGATGCATCCTTATTGGATCCACAAGAAAATGTTGTGAGGCTTTGGTTTGATCTGTGTCAAGTGTTTGATGGGGTTTCTTAGTCTTCTTCTACCTTGGACAAGCTTTATGTTGTGTTTGTACTTCAAAAAATAAGGGTTGATATAACTTTTCTAGTTTGTGAACTACTTATGTCCTTGTAAGTGCTAGCATGATAGCTAAAGATGTAAATGTAATAGGGAAATCTCAAAATTGACTCTATGCCTCCCAAGTGTGTACCTAAACTACCAACTACACTTTGATAATACCAAATGTGCCTCTGGTGCACTTGGGGCCTAGAAGGTGTGCAGTTGGTAGGATTGGTCAAAACTTGACAATTTGGAACTGGCTATGCAAGATATGAATGTATTTTGGATTTTTAAGGGTCTTGGAGTGTTATGCAACCTAAGGAAGCATAAAATGACCTAGGGTTATGATATGCAAGATGTAAATGGCCTAAGGGAATGATGCACAAATGTGAATGTGAATGACATTTTGGATTTTGACTAAGGGGTATGAAGATGATTCTAAGGTATCTAAAATGAAAATTAGGGTTGGACTTTAGACTTGCGAATGATATTAAAGGTTGATGTATGCAATGTGGATAATGTAAAGGGAAGTATCTCAAGGTTGATAATGATGTTTAGGATATGCAAGATGGGGATATGAGACCAAAAAAAATTGGTGGTTTTGACAAATGATTTGGATAAATTGATCATTGGACAAGTTGATTAGATTTTGATATTGGAAGAGATGCTAGGGTTTTTGGATAACACAAGATGGAGTGATTATGCAACTAGAATTAATCAGAATGATGTTTAGTGGAATTCAAGATATGATAATATTGTGGCAAGGGTGTATGCAAGGTTTTGAACTTAGGAGAAATCTTTGGAAAGTATTAATCTAAGAGTTTAACTTTGTGAAGATGGACTTTTGATCTTGACTAAAAGAGATTAAAAATAAAAAAGATCAAGTTGATAAAAATGACAAGGTCAAATATATCAAGACATAGATAGAGTTTGACACAAGAAAATGACAAAAAATATGACAAAAAGACCATGGTCAAGATCCATCATCCATCAACATTAGGAGATACTCTAGGACTCATATTTTGTTATTATTTTTTACTAAGTTCAAAATAAAGTTTAGGGGGAATCAAAATGAAGGTTATCTAGATTGGATATGCATGATGAAAGGATCCTAGGATGCAAAATGATGTTTAGGGTGCAAAATGATGATCTAGGTTATGTTCAAACTGAGGACCTATAAAGGCCTCTAGAGGTAGTTCTAGGGTCCCAAAATATAGTCTAGAAGTCCAAAATGGTAATCCTAGCTACCAAGTTACTCTGATAGTACCAATTGTGCTTAGGGTGCAGTTGGTAGTTTCATAGCCAAGTTGGGAAGCTAGGTTTAAATTTTGTTCATTCTGACTAAGTGATTGTGAGACTGTTATACCAGAGAGCTATTTTTTTGGGGATGATGTTATGATTAGATTGGAGATGCAAAATGAGGGTTATGATTTGAGGAATGAAACCTAAGCTATGAAAACTAGGGTTAGGATACGCAGAATGAAGTTCAAGACATGATCAGCATGGGGGGGCCTATCCAAGCACCTAGTGGAAAATCTAGAGTCCTAAAATGATATCTGGAAGCCTAAACTAGTTTTTTTGGCAACCAAGTGTGCTCAAATAGAACCAAATACACTCACGATGTAGTTGGGTCCAATAGAGTGTAGTTGGTAGTTTTAGAGCACAATTGGTAAAGTGATCTGAAACTAGAGTGATTTTGGACTTGGTGGCTTCCAAACTGTTGTTCGAGAAGGCTAATTCATAGGGTATAATGTTATGATTAGAATGATGATGAAAAATTAATATTAGAACATGAGGAATGATGGTTTAGATGTACAAAATGAGATTTAGGGGATGCAAGAATGCAAGTTGGGGAATGTAAGATGAACATTGAGGGATGAAATGTAAAGACTAGGAGATGTAAAATGAAGCCTAAGGGATGCAATATGAAAGATAAGGAATGAAAAATGAGGGTTAAATAATTAAAAATGGGGCCTATGGAATGCAAGTATGAGTCTTAAAGAATGATAAATGTAATGGTGTGTTATACAATGATGAAGCCTAAATCATGCTAAGGACTCCAAAGGTTACAAGTCTTCATATTTTCAATATTTGAAGTGTTTGACAAAAGGTTTGCAATGTTTTGATAAAGTTTGATAGTATCCAAGGTTCAAAGTTTTTTTTGGTTTGAGTTCTTAGATTTGGTATTATCTTGATTAATGTTATTCACACACGCAAGACATAATAAACAAGAATAGTTGTTGTTAAACATAAAAGACACATTAGAACCTAGGCTTTAAGACTTTATCCACTGAATTCCCACTTGAACCAAAGTTTATTCATGTTTATCTAGAGTGGACAACCTAGGATCTTGGCACCATAGGCTCCCCCTTATAGCACACTCACTTCCTAGGGCTACTAAGATCTACTTCCCAAGGGTCATCACTTCCTAAGGGACTTTTTCCTCTACTAAGGACTACAAGAATGTGGGATGTCTTCACAAGCATGAGTGACCCCCTAAGCTAGTGGATAGAAAGGATTTTGGCCACTAAGACAAGGTGTTTAGTTTGACCACCCTATTTGAAAAGTGAATGATAAACTTCTGTAAAAGGTCTCCCAGTCCCAAGAACTAGGGTTTGATGCACCACAAGGGCACTAGAGGAGAGTTATCAAGAAACAATATCATCAACATAGCATTAGCCATATTAAGTCTATTATAGTAGTTGGAGTATAGACCTAGCTTTGTCTCATTACTATTTTGCATTCAACCCCTAGGATTCACCAAGTGGTGAGTCTTGGTTCCAAGGTAGGCCTCTCTAAAGAAGTTACAAGGATTTCTCTTGCACCCAAGATCCACAAATGGTTAATGGAGAGGATATGTCCATGCAAATCCTATGGTTCTAAATAATTCATAGACACCAAATAGAAGAGAAAAATCATTTTAGAGAACCAAATGAAATGTTATCTAGTCTAACAAATCCACACACAAACTTTAAACAAGCACATAGGTCTTCATCAATGTCCTACAAAAAAGAATTAATAGTTTTCAATAGATATGTCTTCTCCCAATGATTGCCACTTGTTGCAAACAAATCATTAGTAACACAAAAACATCTGCCCTAGGTTCTAGAATGAAATCAAAAACCTAGATATAGATTATGATTGAAATGAGGCCTTTATGTTAAACAATTACACCCTCACAATGTAGATTGTGCCCTAGAAGGAAAGAAAAACTCAAGAGGCCCCCAAGTGCACTTAGATAGTGCAAACTATACTCCTAGTGTAGTTGGGGCCAATTAGAGCATAGTTGGTAGTTTCATAGCATAGTTAGGAGATTGGGTGCAAACTAGGGGAAATGAGGTAAAAATGATACCAAAACATATAAAACTAAAACCTATACTACCAAGTGTGCTATGATAGTGCAGAGTGTGCCCATGGTGTACTTAGGGCCCAAAAGGGTGCAGTTGGTGGTTTTGGAGCACATTTGGTCATGTGTGAACAACAGACGAGGGCTATACTAACTCATAGACCCCTAAATAGTTTCCTAAAGGCCCCAAGTGTTCCCAAATAGAGAAGAGTGCACACCTGAGACAACAAGCTACATAAATGCATAAATGAAATACATAAACTTGTTACTAGGCCTCCTAATTAGACTAGATGTGATAAGAAAGGAAAAACCTTAGACACCTCTAAATGAGCTCTTTCCTTGCACCTACAAGCACAAAACAAAGAAACCCAAGTTAGTAATCATGATCTTCACATGGGGTTCATCAATTGTAGGACTAGAAAATGGGTTAGAACCTAACATACTATGAGAAATCACAAAACTCAATCAAAATACACTAAGCCCTTCTAATCTACCATGAAAACCAATTGAAATAAAGAAACTAAACATAATCAAAACTCCCTCTTCAATTGTAGCTACTATGTCCTTCTTTCTTCTCCAATTGCCTATAGTGCCTATATAATTGAAAGAAAAATACTATGATGGGATGATGCTATTGAAAGTACTAGAAGTATGGTTTGGGCATGATTTGAGAATAGAGACTCTAAGGGTACCTCTCTTAAGGATCCAAAATGAGAGCAAGATGGCTCAATTTATAGCCAAAAAGCAAGAGGAGAGAATTTAATGAGAGGATGGACACTTTTCACTTTGAATGTGTAACTTGGCATGATATTCCTTAGAATATCTATGACAACCATGAGACGATATGCTAAATGTTGGATTCGACGATGCATGAAAGTCAACATGGGTAAAAGTGGAGGAGAATATATGATGTGCATATGACACCTCAAAGCCACTTGTAGCCAAGAATCTATGACTATGGAGGCTTATTACCAACATGTGTAAGAAATAAAATATATCAAATATGACATATCTTAGCCAAGTGTAGGGACAAAATCTATGACATGTCATGTCCATGTGTCAAGAATAGGTGGAATATTTGAATTAATAATTCATATATCAACACAAATGGAAATTAATAAAATAGGAATTAGAGGTGGAAAGTATGACTTAGTAAATTTGAGAGTTCCCATAGTTTATGAAGATGAATGAATTAATTAATTAATTAATATTAATTAATCGAGAAAGTTGATTAGTGAGAATAATTAGTAAACACAGGATTAAAATGATCAAAATGACATAGGATTAGATTATGGGTTGTCCAATCCTACAAGATAAATTAGTAAATGATTGGCCAATTTGATGAAATAAATGTGATAATATCCTTTGATAAAATAAGACAATTATGCAAGTTGACTAGGACAATGATGGGTAGATCAAAGCCATGATCAAATTCAATGACTAATTAGGATTGATAACATGCCAAGAACAAATGACATGGATTAAGAACATGTGACATTTAATGGACCTTGTAAATATCATAGGATTGAAATTTGATTAATAGTGTTGATCCTGATAGCATCAACGGATAGTGTCAATGTTATTAAATTCATTGGATAATGCCATGATCTGACACTAAGGGACTTGGCAATGTCAATGATCAAATGATAAAAATGACAAGTTTGAACTAGCATTGAGGGAAATGATAGTACTAAGGTCAATTTTGATGAGTTTGATAATATTTGAAAGGTTTCTAAGGCACTAAGGGACATGACGATGCCTAGGGTTTAACAGATGATAATTGATTTGAGATATTTGACATGTTTTGAGTTGATTAGGGTTGATTCAGGATGATTTTGAGTTTACTTAAGATGATTCTAGGTTAATTTGAGATTATTATGGATTTATTTGGGATGATTTTGGGTTAATTGGGTGTGATTCTGATGATTTTGAAATGGTTTTGGGTTGATTCTAGAAAGTTTGGATAAAATGGGAATCAATTTTGAGTGATCTGCAATTGATTTGAAAGGGGATATGAATAATGGAGAATATTGTTGAAATATAATCATAACAAAAGATCAAAATTAGTGGAATGAGAAAATGGGACCAATTAGTTTGAAAAAGTGATTAAATAGTAGACACGAACCATTTTTAGTGTCTATAGTTACACCATGTCCATATTAATGCTGACAAGTTGGTTTTCACTGAAAATTAATGTTTTGGGCTAATGTATGAAGTGTGTACATGGGATAATTATCTACAAGAACTCAAATCAAGAAAGGGCCAAAGGTACCAAATGTAGATGGAAGTATACTCGGCAAGGGAGTTAGATAAGTTAGATGATTGGATAGAGAAGATATCCTCATGGAATAAAGTAATGGAGGTATTACATGAGGGAATCTAGCAAATTAAAAAAATAGCTCAAGAGCAATTTTTGGAAGCAGAAAGGTACTATAACACTGCTAGCCTTGAAATTTTTGAAGATGGGCCAAAAACCAAGCTTTCCTTAGTGTAGTCAATAGTTCAATAATTTAGAGATACATTTGAAAATGCTTTGTTGAAAGAATATTTATGATGAGTATTCAAAACTGAAGAAGCATTGTTGGAACTCAATGCCAAGCTTGAGGATTTTGTGGATACTACGATAGAAGTAAGTAATTACGAGCAGGTAGTAAAGAACAAGTATGATGCATTAGATTTACCAGAGGCTAGTGAAGTTGTGGAGATAATAGAGAATTTCAAGAATAAACGTCCATACATTGTTTTGGTATAAAGGGGGAAGAAATCCTAGATGCTATAAATTTAGTTTTGACCCATAGGAGATTTTTTGGATTTTTGGTTCATTTCACCATGGTGCGTAGGTGCGTAGATGCGCTTTTCTCAAAGGTGTGTTGATAGTTTTGAAGAAGTGGTGCACCAATATTTAACTATCAATTGCTATTTTGATGATAGTTCAACTCCCAAAAATGCCTAAAAAAAGACTAAGCTTCCAAAGACTTCTACATCATCTCACAGCTTCCTTCTTCTTATCTTCTCATTCTTTTATTCTTTTGTGTCATGTAAAGGATAAAGCACCCATTAATGGATATAAACTAGGTTGGAGACCTGCTTAGCACCATTTAGAGAGTCAATTTGTATATAATTAGATTTATTTTATTAGTTTTTAGCCTAAGTTTGCATTTAAAGAGCTCCCACTCATAACACAAAAGGGGGAGATGATTTCTTTTAAATACATGGATATAATATGTACTCTAGGCTATTATTTTGATGCAAAAATATATGTTATTGGTGTTCTCATTCTAAGTGTAGTTATTCTTGTTGGAGTGTGTTATTTTTGTGAATGCATATTCATGAATAATAATCAAGCCAATGGTTTTATTGTTTTGTTATGATTGTACAATCTTTTAGGTCTGGTGTTTGTCTTCTTTTAATGAATTCCACTATTGTGATGAACTGGATAAAGGATCATTTGTCTAGTGTGATCGCACTTTCCATGGCCTTGCGATTTGATGAAACATGAAACATCTTTTGTTTATTATTGAAGTTCCCATCAAGGATTGCATCAGTGGATTTGAGGAAGTGTTGCTCCTAATTTCATTGGTTTCCTACCATATCCTTTTGGTAATTTAATTCATAGACATGTTTTTACTTTGTCTTATGTCTATTAGGAATTTCCATTTCAGTAATTTTCTCAAAATCACTTGTTACTTTATCTTTATTATTTTCTTTTCAAACACTCGATTAAAATAGGAATTCATATAGTCACATTGATAAACTACATTCATCATAAAATAGAAAATACAAAAATATATATCTTTGTGGTTACATTTTAGAAATAGGTTGTGCAAATTGGTTGGAACCTACAAAGGCCTCCTCATGAACATAATCATTTATCTTCAATTGAGTTACCCAGTAGGTTGAAAAATAGCCATCTAGAACCTTGGAGTTGGTTGTTGATCAACTTCAAGAGATAGTTTTGAAAGAGTCTTGGTCATTCAGCATCATACAAAATGACAACTCAACAATATTCTACTAAGAAATTTATTAAACTTATTATTGAACTCATCTACTAACTTGTTGAAATTTTTTATTTATGCTAGTTGATTCATGAGAAATAAAAGATGTGTCATTGTAATCACCAAAATGCTTAATAAATTAGCTCACAAAGTATTTCCAACTTGAAATAGACCTATCAAGAAACCCTATATACCATTCAACAACATCCTTTATTAGATATTGTACAAAAAAATTCATGAATACATACATCTTCATGAGTTTCTTCAAATTTTTTAATGGTATTTTTCAATTTGAGCACAAGTATCTCTAGAGATTGTATTCCATTTCTAGAAACCTTTTGTATAGTAGTTCTGGTCTAATTTGGTATGGGGTTAGGATATCTTACTATCCCATGAAAGTCCAATTGTATGTACCTTTCTATTACCATAGGATCTCTCATCCCTTGTCCCATTTTGTGGTGGTTTCATCTATCCTCTATAATTATTCAAGTTTTAGTTTTGCAAATGTTTCCATTTTGTTGGCATTTGGCCATGTCTCATCCATGTTGATTTCTTCTATTTTTAGTATTTTGATTTTCCCTCCTACAGTCACTACACCTTTATTTTTGTCTCTAGCCACTAGTTCAAATAGGTGATTGGTGCCTCCTATGTTAGATACATGCACACTACCTTTCTTGTGTGGAGGAGTATATTTTAATGATCAATTTATTCTCTCCTATATATTATTTATGTTCTCCCTAGGAATTACAATACCATTTGTTCTTATTCCAAGTTTATCCACTTTCTCTTTTGGAACTCTTCTTAACATCTTATTTCTTTCCTAGGGGATAGCTTAAAAAAGGTTTACAAAATTTCATCCAACCTTTGGCTTCCTCAACATCCTCTTCTTCCATTTCCTCTTCTTCCATTTGGTGGATTTCTTCTTGTTGTATATCATTTATGGCATCAATGTGAAAGAAAGGATTCCTATCATCTTCATTGCTCTCAAGAGTGTGATTAGATAGTTGGGCATCATCCTGAGTATATGTTTCTCTCTCCCTATCAGTAAACTTCTAGTATCCTATGAAACATATGTCTATGATGTTCTTAATTTTTCTCAAGTTTATCCTCTTAGCACTCAACTCTATGTGGCTATCTCTCCCTTGTGAAAATCTCTCCCACCCCACATGTACTTAAGTGATAAATTCATTGGACCCTTATCCCTCTCATTATAAAATAAATTCAAATCTTTACAGGATTTTACTATATAATGCAATAGGTTGTTTATGTCCTTCTTCATTTTTGTATAGCATAACAACATCTATTGTATGGTATGAAGCAAAGAAAAATATTTGAAATCATTTCTTAAAATCAGGAGTCTTCAAAATTGGTGCATCTTTTATTTCTTTTGTTATATCAAATAAATCTAGTAGTTCTTTATCATCCCAAATCATTTTAGTTGCTTTCTTTAACATCTTGGAGATAGGCTTTACTATCTCTGCAAGATTTGAAATAGATCTCCTCACAAAGTTAATTTGCACAAAAAATGATAGAATAGCTTTAACAATTTTGTGAATTTTAGTATTTTCAATTGTTGCTACTCTCTCTAGATCTATCTTGACTCCACCCTTGGTCACAATACACCCAAGTAGTTTCCCCCTAGTGACTCCAAATTAACACTTTTTGGGTTTTAAGGATACCCCATACTCAAGAGATCTTTGAAAAAAAATTATAAATGATTAAAAAGGTCCTCTTCCTTTTTTGAATAAGTAGTAAGATCATCCTAATATACTAAAAGAATGATATCAATAAAATCTTTAAAGGAAACATTCATAGCCATTTGAAAAATAGCTCCAACATTGGTTAAACCAAATGGCATTCTCGCATACACATATATTCCCTATAGAGTGGTGAAAGAAGTCTTATACTA
Source organism: Cupressus sempervirens (assembly GCA_028749045.1). Classification (NCBI taxonomy): domain Eukaryota; kingdom Viridiplantae; phylum Streptophyta; class Pinopsida; order Cupressales; family Cupressaceae; genus Cupressus; species Cupressus sempervirens. Next base: position 488,645,027 of record CM053786.1, read on the forward strand.
TTCAAATTATCTTACTTTGACTTGGCTATAGCAATAGATTCCATCCATCATAGAAAGGAGTTCATTCCTTGTTAATTTCTGCAATAATTCTTCCATATTAAGAAAGGTGTAGTTATCCTTTAACGATGAGATGTTTAAGTTTTTGAAATCAACACACAATATGATGTCACCATTATTTTTCTTTATAGTGACAAGGTTAGAAACCCAAGTGGAGTGATGGATTGGTTTAATAATCCTTGTATTCCTCGTCTAGATTAACTTGTCCTTCATTTTTTGTGCTAACATTGGATTTATAGGCCTTTTCTTTTGTCTAAATGGTTTAGCATCTTATTTTAGAATTATAACTTGTTGGAATAGATCATCCTTATAAGCTTTCAACTCATCATAGGACTGTGCAAATACATGTAAGTATTATATATATGTCTATATTTTCTTAGCAAAGAGGTAAGATCTAACCTAACATTATGAGTTAAAAAAATCTTTTGAAGAGTTTCCATTCCCAAGTTTAACCTTCTTAATTTCCTCTAGCATAGTAGTGGGTTTGTATGTTTTTAGGTTCTCATGTTCATCAAAAATCCTCTCCAATGCTACCAACCCTTTGGGTATTTTCTTGGATCTAAGCTGAACAATTTCTTCTCCAAATAAATTTTCCTTATCTTTTTTATTTTCTACAAAATTATTCCAATCAATGCTCTGATCTTGATAATGTCCTTCACATGTTAAAAAATAAATCAAATCTTTGTCATTGTGAAAAACTCACCAACTGTGCACATTACCAAGTACAAATTGCCTATTTTTCATTTCCACTTGAACAATCTCTTATAATGGAATATCAATCCATTTGATAGCTAAATTTTCCATCAATTAGCTAAGAATTTTTCTCCTCTGTCAATCCATTTTATTGAAAATGCATCAAAACATTTAATTAAGTCCCACACATAATTCTTGTATTTCTTCAATCTTGAATTCTTAGTGGTGAATTGGCTTCTAATTTGAGATACTATTAATTTAGAATCTCCCAAAACTAACATATGCATTTTGGCCATATTTAGACCCAATATTAAAGCTACATTCTCAACAATGTTGTTGGTGCATTCACAATTCAATAAAAAGGAATATCTAAATATTTACCTAGAAGGATATAGAAGAAATACTCCTACACCATTACCTTCCTTACTGCATGCTCCATCAAAATTCATCTACCATACTCAATTTCTCTCCTCTCATAAATAAATTTATTTGGCTCATCAAATATCACCTTGAAATTTCCCTTTTCGGTTTGATAGAAATTAACTCCATAGTTAGGATTGAAACTCTCAACCAAGCAAGTGAATCTTGGTTATATATTAATTCTTACGCATCTTCCATTTATAGGGATGGTTGCATAGGATAGATCTAACGAAATATGTCCACCCCCAAAATTTCACCATTGCCTTGAAAGCAACATATCATAATAAGTTGGTATCTCTACCACAATGACATCCATCTTGTATGATATATCTAGGAATGAGGGAAATATGAATTCAATACCTTTCATGATACCCACTACTAGTACATATCAATTGTCCATTTCATAACATTTACATAAGGAGTATCCACATTTATACCTAACTCTTTCATAACATCAATAGGCATAATATTTATTGCAGCACCTAAGTCTATAATGCATTTTCTCAATGGCTTATTATTTATTAATAAAGTTAAATAAAAGGGTTCTACATGTGGTGAATTCCCATTATTTGTCCCTAAATAAATAATTGTTGCACAATTAGATTTTTGTTCTCTTATATTATATGCTTTGTTATTTTTTATAGAAGGTTTGGGACGTCCCTTCCATATTCTAGGATTTTAACAATTTCAAAGAATGGGACTAGAATTTCTACCTAAGACAAAGCATTTGAAATGAATGAACTACCATTTATTATCTATTTATTTTTTGTTTTCTTTGGTTGAACCTCCTTCATTTGATGTTGATTTGATGTCATCTTTTCACTATCTCTTTTATGCAAATCAATTTGGGGCCTGTTATTATTTTCTCTGGGTCACTTTTTATTCATAGGATTTATTACCCTATTTCCTAATCTATAACTACTTCTAGCTTGTTCAACTGTTGCAATGGTGTATGCTCTCTTTTCCTCTTTAGTTGATTGTCTTATTTTTGGGCTATCTTCTTCATCAGAGAAAATCTACTATGAACATTTTTTATTTTTTCTCATCATGTTAACATCATATATGTGTGCATCCTCTGAGGAATCATCATCTCCCCAAAGTGGTTTTGATGAAAAGGTGTTGATAGTAGGTTTTTCTTTTGTTTCTACTTCTTTGTCTAAGATACTATGAGAAATTAAACACTAATAAAGAGCATGTGAAAACATACAAATTTTATGCCAAGCACCATTTTCAACATAGTTATTATTTCCTTGTAATAGATCAAGAGTTTCAGTGTTCCTTACAAACTTTCCATCTTTCCAATTGGTATTGTATGGAATATCTTCCAAACTATACTTGTAGGGTATATTATTTCTATTAGATTTGTAGGAATCGTTATTTTTTGTTTGATCAATAAATCCTTGATCATATTAAACAACTTATCAATCGTATCTTCATCTTTATTTTGTTTTGGAGCTTTGGGATTGAATAGCTTAGGATCTTCTCATTTTTCAATCTTACCAGCTTCTTTTCTACCATTCTTAATAGAGACTACAACTTTGAAGGCTTCTTGCAATGTGCTATGCCTATGAGATCCTATCTCATAGTGAGTTTTACTATCAAAAGCACTCAAGTAGAAATTTTTAAGGAAGGAATCCACTAGTCAGATATCTCTAATTGGTATCTTATTCAAAATTTTATTGAATCTCTTATTAAATTATGCTACTAATTTATTTGAGTTTTTTTATGCTATTTAATTTATGTGATGTAAAATATGTATCACTATGATCTCCAAATAACTCTACAAATTCATACCAACTTGAAACAAAATTGTCAAGTAGGCCTTTGTACCATTCACTAGCTTATTTATAACATCAACTTTAAAAAAAGCTCCCTAAATCTAGGATCCTCCAATGTCAAGGATATGACAATATTCAAGATACAGAATAACATCATTTAATATAGGAATAGCTTTTGCTCATTTGCGCATGAATTCAAGAGTTTGTGACTTCTAGATTTACTTCATAATGGTTGATAATCACTTTGACTCAGCCCATAATAATAACTGTTGGTAACTAAAATTAATGGAATCATTATGAGCTCAAAATAGTCAACCAACTTCTTATCAATACTTTGTCTTCTAATGCTAACTTCTTTTTCCCTTTTTGACTCACCATTTCTCTGCAAAATATTAGCATGCACATGCAAAAGTCAAAATACATATCCAAGATAGAATTCATATTAAGTTTTTCTCATATTAGCTTTTCTCTTATCACATAGCTATAGAAATAATTACCCAATTAATACAAGATATAAAGATACAATATTTTATTCCATGTAACTATATAACATATATGTATAGCATGCTCATTCAACCTTGGAAATATGAAAGTGCACACACATATAGTAGTATAAACATATGCAATCTGAACAACTCCATGAAAAACTCATAATTTTTCCAGGTCCTAATTATTAAAAGATGAACCAAATAGGCCTTAAATTGGCCTCATCATCTCCCCCCAAATTTTCTCCTTGTTGATCCTCTAGCAAACATGAAATTCTTGACCATGGCTATCATTCTATAATCTGCAGTTATTTTTTGTCCCACGCCTCCTTCTGCAAAGCTCCAATAAAAATCTTTTGTTTCCCTATATTTTTTCCATCTCCTTACCTCTCCTACCATATCATAATCATCCAAATTTTTTGCATTTTCCAGCAAGGGAGAAATAAGCTTGTATGGCTAAAAGGTGAGAAGAATCTAGGAACTTTGTCTAACTCTGTTTAATGTAATGTATCAAGGAGCTCTTATGTTTTCCATAATAAAATTAAGGGGCAAGTGTGGCTCCCTATTTTTTATATCCTCGAACATGTTATCCCAATGCCACTGTATTGATTTCATATCCTCAAGCAGCTCACTCTCAATCATTTAAACATATCCATCAAATGTTGTATCTCTGAGGTGATAAAATGTACAACTTCCTATATCTGATGGAGTAATTTTCAACCATTCATAATTGTAAGTTTTGGGATCTTGAGCTTCTGGCCTTAGGTAAAGGGGGATTTCTTCCTCTAATTCCTTATAAGATTTATCATATGTTTCCCTACTTATTTCATTTTGTATCCATGGCATTAGGACTCTTAACTTAATTTCTCCAACATATAACAAAGGATTCCATTCTCTATTGTTGAGTACTACAAAGTTATGAAGAAAAATCTAACACAAAAAATATTGTAAGGATACAGGAGAACTATGGAAAGCTTGGGAAAATTCAAGGGGTTCAACCAAAGATGGAGACTTATCCCTCATTACACAAGTCATTTGATAATTTAGGAATTTTTCTTTAAGGAAAAATGCATAAATAGGAGATGGAGAATGACAACTCATTAGTTTAGGTATCATTGAAGTTACCTTAGTAAGCTTTGTATGTAGTTGCTCCACTTCTTCCTCCTTTTCCAAAAGATCCTAATAATGACTATCAATGGCTTGATTCAAACTTTTCTTTTTCTATCTCCACTACTCTCTTTCCAAAGTCAACTAGTTAGATAATTGATAAATAATAGAGAGTAATGATATGTAGTGAGAGGCACATATCATGGTATTCTCATTAGGGTTTTCACCTGCTACATTTAGAATAGCAGTCTCATTATTAACTAGAATTTTTACCTTGTCTGTCTTTACTATTTAAGAGCTCTTAGGATTGTCAAATTGCTGAGAAGATGTAGCTAGTGCAGCTAAATTTTGGTTAAGTATTTTCTTTGCCACTTCATTTAGAAAGCTCATATCAACTCCAAAATCCTCTTTAGAAAAAATTATTCTTGATGTTATAGGAAGTGATTATGGTATATCTTCTTCCATTTTGAAGTATCCTTCTGACAAATTGTCATTTTTTGAGTCAATAGGGTCATTAACTACCTGGGGTCCTCTTGAGAATGAACCCTTCCTCTGAAACCTATAGTTCAATTCATCAAAACTAGAATCATCCTCAATCACTACATGCCCTTCACTCTTTTTATCTATAGTGGGTTTTTCTTTTTCAATCTCAAGTGGTGAATCAAAAAATTCTCATTGACTATCACTGGGTTCAGTCACTCTCTTCTCAAGTGGCTCAGAAGAATCAAGAGCAATTTTTGACCCATTTTGTGGTACATCTACAAAAAGATTTTTTTTTTTCTCTATGGCTTCTCCTTATTGGGTTTTATTTTCCTTTTATAGGAATTTTCCACTTTTTGGAAGTAGTTGAGGCTACAAGAATGTTTTCCTTTTCCTTTTGACAAGAATTGGAGGGTGTCTTTCTTTCTTCTTGTTCTTTCCTCATAGACAAAGGTATGGTATTTTCTTTAGAGATTTTGACTTTCTTCTTGCCTTTAGCCTAGACTGATCTAGAGATAGAGTCTTGAAGAGAACTTTCAGGGTTTTTATGCCTAGATCTTCTAGATTCTCCTAAGGAAGATGTTGATTCAATTCTTTTAATTATTTTGTTAATCCCATGTTCAGTGCAAATCCATTTTCTTGCTCTCTTCCCTATAGGACTGGATTTTTTTTTCAAATTTTCCCATAACATATATGTTTCTTCTCTTAATTCCCTTTCCACTATTAACTTAATTAGACAATGGTGAGAAACAATGTTGAGCTTACCTCCCTACACAAGTCAAGCCCTCTTTTTTAGAATATGGTATAGAAAGTTGGGAATATTTGTTGGTCAGTTGTCATGGCATAAACAACTTAAAATTTTGGAATGAACAAAATCAAAAATGTTTTCTAACCTTCACAAGTAAAATATTTTATGATATATACCACACAATTTCTACAAGGGTCTAGTAATGACAATCCATTCATACCTTATTTCTTGTCAACTTCCACTGATGGGTATGAATGTAATGTAAATTGAGCTCTAGCAGTTGTAGGATCAAAATTTTATAAAAATTCTTCCCCAACTTGCTGTAATCCCATGACTTCTGCCACAATTCCTTGAGTGAAGGCACCCTCAATCCCTTCACCATATCTAGATCATCCCTCAATATGCTCAAAAATTGAGAAGCCACTTCACCATCCTAGTTGGTAAACTTTTGAATGTAGTCAAGCCAACCTCTGGCTTGAAAATGTGGCATGCATGCCTAGTCACTTAACAAGACATTATGGACTATAGGTTCATACCAAACCAAACCTCCTCACATCTTCTCAGAGTACTAGGACACACACAAGAAACAATCATAGCAATTCAAGATGAAATTCACAATCACAGCAAGGAATTTTAGCAAAGAAATTTAAAATGTGGAGACAACAAAGGAAAAAGTCATAGGAGAAATACAAATTTTCTTGGAGTTAAGCCCTTGTGGAAACATGATTGCAAATCTTTAACATATCACAATTTAATTAGTCATAATTATCTCTTCAGACTTCTTGTACTAGCCACATTAGCAAATTATGTGTGAAGTAAATAATTCCTTTAAAGTTGTCACATCATGCAAAAATTTGGCAAGAGTTTGTGAAAGTGCAAATTTGGATGTGGAAGTGCAAATGGAATGATATTTAAAAGAATATCGTATATAACAATTATAGTCACATAAAAAAAAAATCTCCCCCAACTTAATTGAGTAGTTGGTCCCACAATTGCACATGTGAAAAGAGTGCAGCCATATTGAGAAAAAAATAAATGAAATATATACCTTGGATAGTATGTATGAACCTAGCAAGGTCCTAACTGTAGCAACAAATTTTCATTCATTAGTGGAGAATGATGAGGTAAAAAGGTGGATAGAGAAGAAATTATGAGGTGGAAATATGGAATTTATTATCGAGAAGATACTTTCATGAAGAAAGTATTTATTATGAAATGACTTGAACATTTTAAAGAGAAGAATTGACATGAGCAGAAGGCTCAAGTCTAGATGCTACAGGAGGCTCATCTTTAGCTTCAAGTTGAAACTATTGTAGGAACTCCTCTTTTCTCTTAGGGTTATGATATAGCTTAAGCCTTTGTCCATTTACCAGCAATTTGAAATGTGTAGGATTTATTGTTGACAACTAAATGATACCATTTAGAAAAATAGAAACAATATCATAAGGTCCCAACCACCTAGTTTGAAATTTCCTAGAGGTATTTTGATATCTAGAATCATAACAGAGAGTCGAGCCATTAACTGCAAATTTTTTATTATTAATAATTTTATCATGTCATTGTTTCCTCTATTGTTGCACCATCTTTGTATTATACAAGGAATATTTCCTCCATTCATAGTCAAAATTTGCTCCCTTTAAACAATAGTAAGATCCAAATCTAGTTCCAATGGTGTCCTTAAAGTCTTGTGCTAAAATTTGACATGCATCGTAGCTAACTTACCATAGACAAGTTGAAAAGGTGTGAATTCAATGGTGGTCTTCCATGTAGTCTTGTAAGCCTGTAGTGCTTTAGAAATTTTTGTTTCCCAATCATTCTTATGAACTGACACTACCTTGCTAAGTATTGCTTCAAACTTCCTATTAGTTACCTCAACCTATCCATTGGCTTGTGGATGGCATGCCCAGTATTGCAGTCCTCCATCAAAGAAGTTATGAGATGTGAAGTGAATTAAGCTCCTTGATCAAATACTAATTCTCTAGAGACACTAAATCTTGTGAAAATATATTCATATAAAAATTATAATATTTACGTTGTGAAGTAGGTTCAATAGGCCCAACAAAGTCAATTCCCCATTTATCAAAAGGTGTTACAACAACCTGTGGCTACAGGGGCATCTCATCAGATTTAGTAGGCCTTTCCATTCTTTGACATCTATCACATTTCTTGGTGTACTTATTTGCATCCTTGAGAAGAGTTTGAAAATAGTATCCAGTGGTCAAGATTTTGAATGTTATTCTTTTGGTAGAAAAATGACCTCCACATGGCTCATCATGACATGCCTGAAGGATATCATAAGTTTCATCTTCTCTGACACATATATACATTACATGATTAGGACCAGTGTAAAACATAAATCCAGCAATCCAAGAAAAGTTAAAACTTTCTTTGCTAACAATTTCCTTTTCTTGTGAGAGAAGTGAGCTAGTGTCCTACCTATGGTGAGATAATTTCCAATGTCATCATAGCATGGATTTTATGTCGATAGTAGAAAAATATGGGCATCTAGAAAACTACCATCAATAGCTACAAGATCATTAGGAACATGTAAATGGGATAGAAAATCAACTGCTACATTGGCTTTTGTAGGTTTGTCCACAATGGTGATATCAAATTCTTGCATAACCAGCAACCATCTACCAACCTCCCTAATATGGCAGGTTTACTCATCAAGTATTTAATAGTTAAATGGTCAGTATGGAAAAATATCTCATAGCCAATAATATAATTTCTAAACAATATTCAGAGCTTAAATAAGTGCAAGAAATTTATTTTCTGTCATAGTATAATTAAATTATGCTCCCTACATATTTTTACTTATGAAATAAATGGCATTCTATACTACTCTATCTTAATGTCCTAGCACTACTCCTATGGCATAATTTGAGGCATTTTTATGAATGTGAAATGGAAATTCCCAGTTGGGACCTGCCAATATTGGTGCTTTTGTTAGAACCTCCTTAAGCTATAGGAAAGACTTGTCATACTCAAAATCCCAAGAGAATTCATAATCCTTTTTCAACAAGTTATAGAGAGGTGGTGCAATTTGACTAAAATCCTTGATAAATATTCTATAATAACTAGCATGTCCAAGAAAGCTTCTCACATCCTTCTATTTTTTAGGTGTAGGTAAAGTGTTGATTACCTCATTTTTTGTTTGATCTACCAAGATACCATGTGATGAAATGAAATGACCCCATACACCACCTTCCTCCATCATCGTGAAATATTTCTCACTATTGAGAGAAATATTGTTGTCTTGGAATCTTTTGAGAACCTTCTCCAAATTGGTTTTAGCTTCTTCAAAAGTGGTCCCAAAGGCAGTAAGATCATCCATATATATTTCTATACATTTAGTAGATATGTCAGAAAAAAATATTGATAACAGCTCTTTGGAATGTAGCTGGTGCATTAAACAAGCCAAAAGATAAGACTAAGTATGCAAAGGTTCCCCATGGGCACATAAATATATTTTTCTCCTAGTCTTTTAGAGCTATTTGGATCTTATTATAGCTAGTAAAATTTTTTAGGAAAGAGAAATACTTCTAGCTAGCTAAATTATCAAGAACTTGATTTATAAATCATAATAGAAAATGGTCTTTCTTAGTGTCTAAATTTAGTTCTTTACAATCTACACAAACTCTCCATTTTCCTCCTTTGTGTGGCACTATGACTAAAGGTGAAACCCATTGACTATCAAAGACTAGGTAGATAGAACTAGCATTTAACATTTTTTTGTAATTCAACCTTAACTATGTCTCTCAAGATAGGAATAACTCTCCTTTAAGGTTGACTCACAGGATTATATTCTGGGATAATGTAAATCCTATGAGTATAAATCTTAGGATCCATTTCCTTTATATATGTCTAATCCCAAGAAAATTTTTGTTGATTCTCTTGTAGTAGTTGTAGTATACCTTTCAGATGTGTTGGTGACAAGGTACTACTGAAATTCAATCCTTTCCAAGGGCTAACCTCAATCTTAATTACATTGTCCATCATGGCTATTTGAGAAATTGGTGGAGAATGCATATCTCACAAGGTAATGATAAATGAAGGAATTAAGAGGTTGTTGAGTATTGAGGTACATTTGGAGGTGGTAGAATAGTTTCTAAGGTATAGTCTTGTTGTGAACACAATTAAGAATCTACTCCACACTCATTTGTCACAATAGATGAGATAACATCATCATCCTCTTAAGGGGTTATAAATGGATTTATTCCTATCATCATGAGCTGATGGATTGAGTTGAGTTCTGATTCATCATCTCCTAAATTAGGCCAAACTACTTGATCATCATGTAATAGAGGCTAAGTGGGAGAGTATAGGTCAAATTCTTAGTATGCATCCCATTAGATATTGTCATCTTTCCAAACCTACAAGCTATGTAAGCATCTACAGTAGTTAACCATGGTCTCCCTATGATGAGAGAATACCCACCCATATTGGCTATTGGGGAAAGCACAATAAAGTCTATAGGGTATTCCCATTTGTTTAGTGTGACTATAACATCTACTACCATCCCATTTGGTTTAATAGTAGAACTATCAGCAAGCTATAGAAAGTTTGGTGTTTCTCTAAGCCCAATAATATACAAGTGAGACAAGAATTCCTTTGTCATTATATTTATAGATGTTTCTAAATCAACCAAGGCATTTTCTACTTGAATTCCATGAATAGTGATAGCAACTCAAAGACTCCCAGGGTCAAGATATTTAGGTATTATCATCTTCTCTAACATAAGGTCAAACAATTATCTTAAGACATGAATAGTTTTAGGATCTTTCATCTTTCTCCTTGGTTGTTCTATGCAAGCTTCTTTAATAGCCTTAGTGTAGAAAGGACATTCTTTTATAACATTTAGTAACAGTATTTTCACAATCGTATGCTTCAATTGGTTGAGCAAATATGTTACAGCTTGGTTTTCTTTAAGTATAGTTGGGCCTGCTATCCTTTAAGGAAATGGGGGTCTTTTTCTACAAGAGAATCTTGTGGAGTGGGCTCATCTTCCTTTTCAACAAGAGGATCTTCAACCTCTATGATTACAGGCCTTTGAGTTGAAGCAAGAGTGGTTCCCGGCTATAAATGGATATCTTTCAACAAGATAGCATAACTTTTTTGCTAAGTTGGTGGCTTGATATTATTAGGATTAGGATTAGACTAAGCTTGCAGTTGAGTTTTCTTTGGCAAATTGTTATTGGCTACAAGAGGCATTAAGGCCTTCTGATTGTGTTGGTTAGACCATTGATTAGGTTGTTTCCAACCTTTCTTAGGTTGTTGCCAACCTTGTTCGGGTTGATGCCAACCTTGTTGAGGTGGTTTCCAACCTTGTTGGGGTTGATTGGACCAATTGTTATGCCCACTAAAACCTTGGGGACCTATATTCTAGTAATTTTTTCATTGATTATTGTTATTATAATTTTGTAGAGGGCCTTGTGGCATACTTGGTCTTTGGGCCCATGGTCTATGTTGAGTATCATAGAGAACCTCTTTGTTTTCATTAATAGATTTGAATTCAGTAGGCATTGGCCACAGCTCTAGACTTGTAATAGTCTTGCATTTGTAGTTCCTCTTCCTTTCTCTACAATGTGGATAATATTCAGCTAACATTGTTACAACTTCTTCCTTCTTCCTTCTTGCTTTCATGATATCCAACTGAGTGGAAACATCATTAATGGTGTCCTGCTTGAAATCAAAAAAAATATTGGACAACTCCACCTTAGATACACTTGAACCATTAGAATTAGTAGGCATGGTCCTAAGTCATCTACCTTTCTTCATAGAATCTCTTGAGTAATTTAGACGTGTTCTTTGTATATGAACCCAGTTCCTTGAAGTAATGTCTCCTCCCACCATAAGGTCTAAGGCTTCAATACTTGCATCATTTACACCTTTTGGAAAAAGACATTTTTGTGATTCTTCATTCAATTGATGTCGGGTATTTTTCTGCAAGTTAAACTTAAACCTTGACACATAGTCCTCCAAGGTCTCATCCTCCTTTTGTGAAATTTTTAAGATGGTGTCTCCCTTCATATCACAACACCTACAATACTCCTTATATTTAGTAAGAAATATATTCTTCATTGCATCCCAATCCCTTACAACATTGGCACCTCATCCTATGAACCATCTTAGAGCAACCTCTTTAAGAGTAGATGGAAACAAATTCAGCTTATGGGTATTCATTGTATAATCATAGCTCCTACAAAGGATATCAAATTTAGATAGGAAGGTTTTAGGGTCTTCATTGACGAGGCCATAAAACTTGGGAAGTGCACAGGTAGCTATGTTCTTCATATTATTGTTGTCCTGCAAATCAAGAATGGGGAAAGGAAGGGTTGGATGAGCCATCCTTGGTGGTAGAATTGGTTGTTGTTGTTGTTGATAAATGACAAGAGCTAATGGATTTTCCTAATATTCAAGTTCAGCAAAAATATCATTAACATGTAGTGGTTCTTCATAAGATGATGATGAAGGTATTTGTTCTTATGCATCAACAAATGGAGTCTCAAATAGTTCTTCTTCTTCTTCATTCTCAAATTGGGGTTCCTTAGGCTCAGGATTAAAAATATATTATGGTTCAATCTAGATATTTTGAGGAAGAAATCTCCCAAGATTATCTCTTCTTCTTCTAGGCATACAAAATGAAAAAATGCACAAACTAAACTAAGGCAATGACTCCAGGATTGGATTAGATTGACACCATCCTAGGAACAACTCCAAAAATGGTTGGTTAGTAGAATGACTCTGTAACTAAGGATTAGAAATCCTTAGTATAATGACTCTATATTTTGGCAGTGCCAAATATCATACTAGAACACTATACTGAGCTCATTCAATTATCGACCAGGGATGTAAACTTGAAATGATGCCTACAAAGCATATGCTCTAACCCATCTTAAATTTCATCATAACTATGCAATTGAAATACTGAAGGAAATACTAAGCTAAGAAATAGAATAGAAATATAATCTATTTCTCTAGATTAATGCTACAAACAAGAAACTAAACTATTTGCCTATGTTGGAGTAAAAAACAATCAATTTTATTACCATATAGTTGCAGGACCAATAGAGTTCTAGATACTTCTATTGAAATTAAAATTTGATTCATACCTAATTATGTACATATTGTAGCAACAAAATTGTGTTTATCACTATTGTTGGATTACAAGAGAATTCCTCTCAAGAACTAGCTAACTCAGGAATCCAAACTATATCTTGTTTATAACATCAACATAAAACAAAACTCCCTAAATCTAGGATCCTCCAATGTCGGGGATATAAAAATATTGAAGATACAAAATAACATCATTTAATACAAGAGCAAGTTGTGTTTAGTTGCACGTGAATTTAGGAGTTCATTAATGCTAGGTTTACTCCATAATGGTTTATAATCACTTTTACTCAGCCTATAATAATAACTACTGATAGTTGAAAGTAATGAAATGATTATGACCTCAAAATAGTCAACCAACTTCTTATCAATATTTTGTTTTATGATGTTGACTTCTTCTTCCCTTGTTGACTCGTCATTTCTCTACAAAAGATTAGCATGCACATGCAAAAATTGCAATGCATATCCAAGATATAATTCATAATAAGTTTTTCTTATATCAGCTTTGCTCTTATCATATTGCTACAGGAAGAACTACCCAATCAATGAAAGATAGAAAGATACAATATTCATTCCATGTAACTATATAACATATATGTACAACATATTCATTCAACCTTGGAAATATCAAAGTGCACATACATATAGTCGTATAAACATAGGTAGTCTAAACAAGTCCATCAAAAAATCATAAAGTTTATAGGTCCTAATAATAAAAAAATGAACCAAATAGGCCTTAAATTGGCCTCATGAATACTTGCAAACCCTTTCCACCATCTACATCCATCTATTGTGTGTCATCACATCCCCCTCTCCTCTCTCCTTCTCTCCTCTCCTCTCCTCACCTCATGTAGCCTCTCTCTCTCTCTCTCTCTCTCTCTCTCTCTCTCTCTCTCTCTCTCTCTCTCTCTCTCTCTCTCTCTCTGTTGCTCTAAAACTAGGCCCTCTTCATGTCTCGCTACATGGGCCTCATACTGGCCCCTTATCATTGGCCATGCCTCATCCCTACTCCTCCCCACAAAGTGTATCATTTGAGCTCTCCTAACTCATCAGGGTGTCTTTCACTATGCCATATAATTTTGTGTTGTTCATGTAGTAGCTAAACCACCATGCCAATCCCAAGCATGTGGTTTTAAGTTATGTCACTATTTCAACAAACTATTTCTCTATAATCTTAGCCCAAATGTAATGGAGGGTTTTTGTGTAACACGTAGTACCACATAAAATTTGTAGTTGCCCCTGTGGCCATCCAAACTATCATAGAGCCCTATAAGGATTCTACTCATCTACAATATACTCGCATCATCCAAACACAAACCTTCTAGTAATGGCTTATGGTGGTTGTAACTACTCCAAGGCCTCCATGTAGCAACTCTAATGTTAAATATCATTCGCTAGTAATCCAAATCATTAGTATGGTGATATTTCAGGGGCTCTAACTAATTGTATACCATGAGTTGATCATCTTGTTGATCCTATTGCCCAACTATCTTGATCAATGCTATGTGCTCCCTAGACCAAACATGCAGGAACGTTGTAAAACTTATATTCTTACACATGCTAGGCCCATCTCCATGATATATGATCTAATGCAATTTTTTGTACAACAACATGCATCATCAACCCCCAAGTTGCTAGCATGTCTACATCCATAATCTATACTATATTAGGGATCAATCCTAGAGTCATGCTCGTAAACCCCATGTTTGGGGAAAGATACCTTGATACCAATCCATGCATGTAGAAATAAACAAGTCTAGTTGGTGGTGATGCATCATGTTACTAGTCTAAGGAAAATTGTCCCTATCAGAGCTTGAAAGGGATACCAGGGTCCAATAACTCACACTACCTACTCATTGGTAACATATTGAGTCTAAAAACCTCTATACCCTATACAAGCAATCTGAAAATCATCTATACATCCTCCAAAGTCACTCTCATCTCCCCTATCGAGAGATAGAAGGTAGTTGTCTAAGAATTCCACCTCTCACATAGAGTTTTCAACATAGCCATATAAGTCTATCATGGGGAATCTATGTAAGATATGTAATCACCTAAAAATGGTCATCTAGACTATTAGCCCCCTTTTCAACATTTTGGCTAGATTAATTTAATCATTTACCTAGACCAAATTGCTAATAATCAATTTATTTGATTATAACCTATAGTTTGACTATGCTATCCTAAGTTTATTATTTGATTAAAAGAACATGTCCCCTTTTAATTAAATAAAAGACCCCATTCTTCTAACCCACTTAAAGTGCACACATAAAGTCCTTTTTCTATTTTGCAATTAAAAGAAAAGGCTTTGTGACTTTTGTCTTATATGACAAGTCAACTTATATTCTATTGCTTGACTTGTGTGTGCACATGGATCACTCCTCTTTTTGAATTCCACTGTTGATCATCCACCATCTTCATCTTGATCTCTACCATCCATACATCTTTAAAAGGGAGAGAGCTTTCCCCCTCAATCCATCCCTCATTTTGAATATTGTTATGGTACAAGTTTTCTAACAAGTTTCTTTGGAGCTTTGTGGAGAACTTCTATTTCTTGTCTACATTCTCTCATCCATGGCATCATGGCATTCTAGCTTAGCTTAGCTTTCATTTTTACATGTAGCTTAATCTCACATAGCTTAATAATGGTCTTGTAACATTCTCATATATATTTTAGCATAGCTCCACTTTGCATCTCATTCTAGTTTAATCTTCATTTGCATTGCATTCTTGAGGAACTCCTTGGGACATTTGCATTCTTGCATCTTGTCTTTGGAACCTCCCATTGCATGGTTTACTAGCAAGAAGAGTATCTCTAAGGCTCATTTGAGAGCCTTCTTATTCTTGAAATATACTCTCTTGCACTCCGTGGATAGGGAGCTCTAAGCCGGCATCCAAGCATTCCGAACTCATAGAATCCTTTAGATAGAAGGGTTTAGAGTGGGACACTTTCGAGTGTACATTTTTGGCACCCACCGTGGGGCTTGAAACAAATTTTTAGCTCCATTTACTTTTATTTCTTATCTCTATTTTTTTTATGGTAGCATATTGGATTTAATCAAGTTCTTTTGTAGAATTATCACTTTGGTTTTAAGGCCAACCCATAAGTAGATTGGTTTGAAGGCCAAAAATCTAGTTGGTTTAAAGATTTGATCATATCTTTTAAACCACTTGGAGTTTGATTCTGAAAAAAAAAATTCAAGTTGGATATGTGTTTAGAATGTCTCAGTCCGATTTTTAAAGAATTTTGATGTGATTTATGAGAGTTATGACTTTTTCTTTGGTTTTCATAAAAAGCCATTTTTTATCACAAATCAGTGCATTTTTCGAAAAAAAATTACATTTTCAAATTTTTTTTTGAAATCTAAGAGGGGTACTCTCTTTTTGTTTTGATTTTTGAGGTCATATTAGGGACCAAAAACTTGATTTGATAAATTTGGTCTGTTTTGACAAAATCAATCTCTAGGGAGAAAATGAAGAGATTTTTTTGAATTTCTTACATTTTTGGAAAGCTCTCTGATTTTTAGTAGAGGTCTCTTCTTTTCATTTCTATTTTTGGATCCGAAATCATAGCAAACAAATCCAATCTTGTTGACTAGGTAAAAATCAAAGAGTAAAAATGAGAGCATTTGTGATTAACTTGCACTTTCTTTGCATGCACTTGGTTGGAAGATAAATTGAATTTTTGAGGCAACTAACCACTTTTTATTGCAGATTTTTATGTTATTTCACACTAAATTTTGGTGCTAACAAGTTTTGATTACAGGTTGCCATCCTTATGAAAAAAATTGAAACATTGCATAAAAAGAACGCATGTCAAAGCTTCAAATGTGCAAGGGCCACTAAAATTGTTTGCAAGGCTGCCCAAAGCATAAAAATCCAAAATTTCTTGCTTTTTTGTTTTCATGTGTGACATTGACTAATTGTTCATTTTTCATAGGCATGTAAAACTTGTGATTGGAGTCTTTTGGTAATAGGAGAGTATGCTCTTCACCCTTGTGGTGAATCAGAAATCTTGACTTGCCATTTGGTTTCAAAAGTAAGGGATAACTGAATCTTTTTGGCATGTTTGGGAGAAAATTATTGGAATAGGAGAGTATGCTCTTCACCCTTGTGGTGAATCAAAAATCTTGACTTCCAAAAGTTGATCCACTCTTTGTGTAGTTTAGAATCCTTTATAGGGTCTGCTCTCGGACAACTTGAGAGGAACGATCCAAGTGGGGATAAGCAGATTACCTAGATCTTCCAACCCACTATAAACTCAAGGCTATCAAGGACACAAAACCTTGTTAGACGTAGTCTTTATCTTCGCCTAGTGTGATCTCTTATGGGATTTCGACCATAGGGAGATCACTAGGCAAGAATGCTTAAGGTACTCTTGTGATTGTGAGATCGGTTACTCATCGCAAGGTGAGGTGTCTCATAATTGGGAGCAAGAGGAACACTATGGACGGAAGCCCTATCTAAACACCCTAAGTTAGTAACTACCTTTTTTTATCTGCTCAACTTCTTGGTGCAAGGATCGATCCTAGTGGACTACCCGGATCACCCCAAGATTTTACACTCACCATATGTGTTCTCTTAGTTGTGCTTATGGAACTTCTATGACAAAGCCAATATCTCTTGTAGGAAACCACTTGGTGTGAGGAAAAGGAGCATCAAGTGTGGGCCAAGTTGTTTAGTAATGAACCATGACTTCTAGGTAGATATTGCTTGATGTGTTCTTGAATGTGGTATACCTATGAAAATCTTTTGAACATACACATGACGATAGTTCTAGGGATTTCTTTTGAAACCTCACATATGCTTGTATCATGCAAGGTTGCTTTTTCCCTTGCTTGATTGTTTGAAGAATACTCCATGTGTCACTATCTTTCTTGGAAAGAAATTTATTTTGAACATCAAACTTGCTATGCTATCAACTATTGTCAAACTTTGTCAACCAAGTCAAAACATCAAATGCATACATTTTCTTGTGTTTCTTGCTAAGGGGAGTCTCATCATTTGATTTTTATTTTCTATGTCTCTAGTTCTTGAACATGCTTAAAGTGACTCTTTGGTCTTGGTGCTCTTGGTCTTTCTATCTTCATGGTCTATGTATGCTTGCTAGTTATCCTTTTGCTAAAATGGTTACCTTGATTTCTTGACTACACTCTTGGGTTGGGAAAGTTGTTCACTTGTCACCCTACTTGCTCTATTTATTTGGCTATTTGGGCATCTTTTCTAGCTATTAACTTGAGTCATTCATGTCGTAAGTTTCTTGGAAATATTGTTTGACAAGTCGCTTTAATCTCTCTCTACTATCTTGGCAAGTGAACACTCTACCTCCTATAGTTTCAACATTAAGTTATCTTCTAGGCTCTTTTATGCTTGGCTTTGCATCTAAAACTATGGGATCTAAACCTTGTGCTACCAAACTTCAATTGAATCTAGATGATCATGATATCCTCCATGTCACTAAAGAGTTTCAAGATCTATATGCACAATACAAAGAACTAGAAGAGACAAATGATCTTTCTTACCTTCATCTCTGTAAGCGCATGACAGAAATGAAGTCTAAACTTGAGAAAAGGTTGGAGGAGAAGATTGAATCATTACATGAATCTTCCTTAAGGTCTTTACATGCATGTGATTCACCTTCTTTGAGGTCATCCTCTTCTTCTAGGTCTACATGCTCTACTTCAAGACATCAAATGTCTTCATCTTCTAGATCTAAAGACCTCTTTAAAGAACAAGCAAGTGATATCTCCTTTGAGCCTATGCCAAAATTTCATGATGGACCTATCTTTGACCAAGATAATAATGAAGACATGGATGCATTCTATTCACTTGAGAAACAACCAAAGGACTGTAGACATACTTTTGAGAGAAATTTTACTCCCTTGGGGAATTCTTATGATGACATTTTGAGAACACTTCTTGGCACCAAGCTCATCATGTTGCCTAAGTCTAGCTCCTATGGAAATCCATTCTTTGATATCTATCATCAATCTAATGACCATGCTACTTATGATTGTATAGACCTAAAACATAAAATCCAAGATCTCATTGATGATGAGATTGTTGATCTTGGAACCTCTAGTGACTCATGTGCTGAGGATACTTCTCTTGAGCAAGATTACATTGATGAACCTATGTATAGTAGTGGCTCCATTACATCTTCCACTTCTTCCAACACTCATGCATCTCCCAACACTTCAAAGCTTTCCAACATGCCTCTATAAAAAAAGGAACCTAATGCTTTCCACATTGACTACGTGTATCCTCAAGGGCTACCTCTAAAAGAAACTCAAGCTAACCTTCACTTGGTTGCAAACCTTTTCCATACTACTAATCCTAAACATCCTCAACCTTCATGCACTACTATACCTAATCCAAGCACTACTCCATTCACTCTTCATTCTCCCTTGTCCTTATAAGTGGCTCCATGTCAAGAGGACTCTTGAAAAGAAAAAGCTATAAATGTCAAGAAAGATCAAGATCAAGCACCCTTTCATCTCTTTCAATATTTTTCCCCTCCATATCCTATATCTTGTCCACCCCCCAAGTATGATGAAGATACCACTTCCATTATCTCCCTTGAGCTTACTGAAAATTATGAGAAAAGTTCTCTTCATATGCTACCCAAAGCTACTTGTCAAGATCAAAGCATCCCCTCATGTTCTACTTCTCCACATCCACTTCAAAATTGTGCTCAAGCTTCAAGTGCTTCTATTAAAAATGTTGTTCTTATCAAAGGTACTTATGAGTCTATTGATGGCTTTGACCATGTTTCTCATTCTAAAGATGTTGATATCCCTTCCCACTATCCTTTTGCATCTTCTAAATCTATCCTTGGTCCTTATCCATCTAAGCTAAATCATTCAAACCTTCCATACATATTGGGGCCTTATGTTCCTCCATCTCCTACATTCACTCATAGCTCATTCCCTAGCTCTCCTATAATACCTCAAGATCAACAAAGACACTCATCCTTGATGACTTTTCACCCATCTATACATCTAAACCAGTCATATCATCCTTATTCATCCACAAATCCCAAGTCCTTTGGAAGTAAGAATAAACATAAGAATCCATTGAAAAAGAAAGATCACTATGTCCCATCTAATAGACATGTGAATGGTAAGAAGGAGAATGCACAAAAGAGACTGCAAAGGTCCACTATTAAAAAAGCTAAATCAAATAAAATATGGGTTCCTAAACCCATTATTGAAGAAATGTGTTTTAAGTATCGAAAGGAAAATCTAAAGCTATATGGGTTCCCAAGTCTCTTTTAAAAGACTTGAATATTGAAAATACTTCAAAGTTGACATTCAAGCTTCCAAAGGCTTCCATTCCATCTTCTTCCAAAAATCTTCCTAAAAATATTCCAAAGCCTTCCACTCCACTTTTTTCCAAATCTCTTCTACCACCTCATACATCTAAACCTCAAGCTACTTCATCCATGATTCCTCCATCATTCCAATTCCCTTCAAGGTGTGTGTCAATGTTGATCTTGTACAATATTTCAACTACCCTCATGAAATCCTCTAAAGCTTACACTAACTTTCTATACATGAACTATTATCTTCCATATACTCTTCCTACTACCATTTCTCTTTCATCACCCTATCAATGTCTTTAAGCATACCTTACTATGGTCTTGGCTTATCATGACTTATCTTTTCTATAGGAGCATTATCTACATTCAAATAGCTTCAGCTCTTTTTAAAAATTCAAAAAAAAAAAGAAGAAAAAATTGAAAAAATTGAAAAAAATTGAAAATGTGCCTTGGTGAAAACCACTTCTTGTGGCACCTTGGTAGCAAAAGTAAAGAGAAATAAATTTATCCTATGGTGAAAACTACTTCTTGTGGCACCTTGGATAAGTGCCATGATGAAAACTTGGCAAACAAGCATCATGCGTAATTCTTCCATCATCCATCTATCCCCTCTTCTCTCTTTGATCTTGAAAATGTTGAGCTATCTTTGCATATTGACTATCTTATCCATGAGATTCTCTATTTGTTCTTTCTCATTCCCTCATAGCCTGCATCTTGAGCTTTATTTTCATTGCTCTATCCCATCGCTATCCTATCTAGTTGACCCCTTGGTCTTGATCATAATAAATGAAACATGGTTCTCATAGGTCTCTTGACATGGCTACTCTTTTGGACTACACGCTTTCATGCTATCTTACTCATTAGCTTCCATCGCTTATCTTATATGCTATCGCACTTGTTGGCTTCACTACTTATCCTACATGTTATCTTTCTCATTACATCCATTGCTTATCCAAAACATGCTTCATATGACTTTTTCACCTCTTTCCCTAGCTTGGGTACTCTTGAGGAGTCAGTCCTTGAGGATCACTTTTACTTGCTTCATACTTTTTTCTTATCCATCTTTTCTTATCCACTGGCTTTTTTCTCCATCATTTCCTATACCTTGCTAGACATTGGGAGAAAATAATGTGATCTTGCTTGAGAACTAGTGATCTCTAAATTATTTTAAAAATATTTAAAAATCAGAAAATGTCCTGAAAAAATGATCTTAGTGAAAACCTAGCAATAGGCACTTTGATGTATCACCAAAAAAATAAAAAAATACAAAAATAAAAAAAAATTGAAAAAAGTTTTGAAAAAATCTATCAAGTGGTGAAAACCTGGAAACAGGCGCTACTTGAAATCCTTGCACCTATGTCTATCAGTCTCAATCATCTACTTCGCTACACATTTCTTGGCTTGGAATTGTTTCTTGTCCTCATCTTGAGGGCATAGCTACTTATCCTATTGAGGTATTCTTGTGCATTAGGGTTTCTTTGACAACTCACAAAATAGTGTTTCTCAACACTACCCCCACCCACTTTGACATCAAGTGTTTTTTAACACTTTACAGATAGTTTACCTATGGTCTCCGATGTCGTGATATTTCTCACTATCAGAATCAAGTCTTGAAGAAATGGCCAAGTGACTTGCACACACGCACTTTAACACTTAAATGACTGAGCTATGCTAATATTTATCTACTTTTTGTGCTATCTATGATGATTTCTTTGCCATGTGTTCCCTCCCTAACAGTCTTTTAAGGATGTCATTGACTAGAAGACTGGGGGCATGGGACATATTTTCTTGATTTCTGCTTGTGGGTATACTTTTTTTTTTCTATAGTGTTGTAAGCATTTATGCTGGTCCTATTCAACACGTTGACTTACAAATGTATCATCCTTGACTATTTCGCAAGACCGCACTCAGGGTTTATCCTAGTGCTTATGCCTTGATACAGGTGTAATCTTGCTAAATTAAACTTACAGAATCTAATCACGTAGTTATCTTGACTTACATGTCTCTGATGCTTAGATTGGATTTCCACATACCTATCTGATATTGATCATATTCATATCCTCATAGTTATACTAGTGATGGTTGTATGATCTCATGATGTCCCTAATAAATGCTCAATGATGAAATTAAGAGTCTAAATGTTATGCACTTCTTGCTAGTAAACCACTTTGCATATTAGCTTGCATTTTAGGTTCATTTTCTAGCTTAGTCTTTCATTCTTGCATATGGGGAGAGCTCTCTCTTCATCTTTTCATAGACATATCAGCTAACTCCTTTCATATATTTCTTTACTTTCTTCTTGTTCATGTCTTTTCACCTTCTTAATCTTTCACTTCATCTCTTTTCTATCTTATCATCACATTATATAAAGTTTTGACCTCTTAAATAATTTCAACGTCCTAGATTCATTTTTGGGATCTAAATCCAAATTCGAGTTCATCTTGATGGTCAAAATTTTCTTTTAAAATTCTACTTTCTTCTGAGTAGTTAGCTGACCCTTTGAGGTCTAATCTTTGAATCATTGCTGGGGCATCTTCATTTCTTCATGTCTTCATCATTTCTATGCTTCATATCTACTTCTAGTCACCTTTTCACATCTAAATCATCTTTCTACTAGATTTGACCTAATTTTTATGCTATATCCTTCAAAGTCAACTCTAGTCAAACTGGTGCATTTTATCACTTTCTTATAGTCATTCTTGGGCTCTAATCATCTATCTATCATCTTGGACATTGTTATATTCTCAATTTTCTCATATCTAGCTTCTTTTTATGTCCCCTTACCTCATTTTGATTTCAATCCCGAGGGGGCAAAAAATGCTCTACTGCTTATTGTTACAGCTATCTATTTCTTAGGAGCATTTGTTTGACCTTATCACTTGCTCTCGATCTATTCACTTTGCTAGATGTTAGAATTCTTTTTGGATCCTAACATCATCTTCCTAATGTTCAGTACTACCGCTATCAGGCTGTGCAATCAGGACTTGCTATCTATTTCTGCATTTCATTCTTTGAAATCAAATATCTATATCTAGCATCGCCTACTTGGATTTCTATTTTCTTTGACATAATGTGTTCCCAGATCGATCACACATTAGTCAAAGAGAGGCAAATGTAATCACCTAAAAATGGTCATCTAGACTATTAGCCCCCTTTTCAACATTTTGGCTAGATTAATTTAATCATTTACCCAGACCAAATTGCTAATAATCAATTTATTTGATTATAACCTATAGTTTGACTATGCTATCCTAAGTTTATTATTTGATTAAAAGAACATGTCCCCTTTTAATTAAATAAAAGACCCCATTCTTCTAACCCACTTAAAGTGCACACATAAAGTCCTTTTTCTATTTTGCAATTAAAAGAAAAGGCTTTGTGACTTTTGTCTTATATGACAAGTCAACTTATATTCTATTGCTTGACTTGTGTGTGGACATGGATCACTCCTCTTTTTGAATTCCACCATTGATCATTCACCATATTCATCTTGATCTCTACCATCCATACATCTTTAAAAGGGAGAGAGCTTTCCCCCTCAATCCATCCCTCATTTTGAATATTGTTATGCTGCAGGTTTTCTAAAAGGTTTCTTTGGAGCTTTGTGGAGAACTTCTATTTCTTGTCTACATTCTCTCATCCATGGCATCATGGCATTCTAGCTTAGCTTAGCTTTCATTTTTACATGTAGCTTAATCTCACATAGCTTAATAATGGTATTGTAACATTCTCATACATGTTTTAGCATAGCTCCACTTTGCATCTCATTCTAGTTTAATCTTCATTTGCATTGCATTCTTGAGGAACTCCTT
Source organism: Cupressus sempervirens (assembly GCA_028749045.1). Classification (NCBI taxonomy): domain Eukaryota; kingdom Viridiplantae; phylum Streptophyta; class Pinopsida; order Cupressales; family Cupressaceae; genus Cupressus; species Cupressus sempervirens. Next base: position 488,669,044 of record CM053786.1, read on the forward strand.
GGGACATTTTCATTCTTGCATCTTGTCTTTGGAACCTCCCATTGCATGGTTTACTAGCAATAAGAGTATCTCTAAGGCTCATCTGAGAGCCTTCTTATTCTTGAAATATACTCTCTTGCACTCCGTAGATAAGGAGCTCTAAGCCGACATCCAAGCATTTTGAACTCATGGAATTGTTTGGATAGAAGGGTTTAGAGTAGGACACTTTCAAGTGTACAAGATACTCCAGTCTAATAGCCTCCAGTTTTGCCCACTCAGCCCATCCAAAATGCTTTGCAACCTAAAAACTAATGCATGCCTCTCATGAAACACTAGCATGTGTAGTGACCACTACATCCAAAAATCACAATGCAACTTAGTCCTAGCCTTATTTCAACCAATATGAGGAAAAATTACAAATTTTTGTATATTTCATAGCATATATATATCAAGTCTCATTAAATGTTATGCCTTTGATAGTCTAGTTCAACCACCCACAAATATTTGGGGATTTCTAAATGTCTGGTGATTACAGTATCAACCAAAAATATAAAACTTTTGAAAATAATGCAATCTTTTTATATTATTTTTAGAAGTTTTATATTGTTGGTCGATAATGTAATCACCAGACATTTAGAAATCCCCAAGTATTCATGGGTGGGTGAACTATACTATCAAAGGCATAACATTTAATGAGACCTAATATATATGCTATGAAATATTCAAAAATTTATAATTTTTCCTCATATTGATTGAAATAAGGCTATATGTGTAGTGATTTATTATTTGGATAATACTTGAGCAGAATAAATGCTAAAAAATGGAACAAATATAGTTGGGTGAAAATTAAAATTCTTTTAGCAGTTGGACTATTCTTTTAAGGCCAAATATCAATGCCATGAAACACTCAGCCAGCCCATATAAGATACTAGAGTTGGAGATGCTAACATCATCTGAGTGAAATTTCTTCAATGATAGATATCATATTCGGCATCTATAAATGGAGTTAGCTAGTGAGATTCACAAAAGAACATACATTGGGGATCATATAGAAATTTAGAGACTGCAACCTAGATTCGATTGTGTATCATTGTTCAGCATTATTTGGGCACACATCTACTGGCATGATATTGTGGACTACTTTATTGTGAGTAGGAAACCACCTGAGTTCTAAGTATCAAGATATCTCAGTCCTTTAGATCTATATTGGTCAACTATTTCCTAAAGTAGACTCAAGCATACCATCCAGTCAGCATAGCTACAATTAGGACGATTGGGTCAAACTTAGTCAAACTATTCAAATAAGCAAGACTAAGGTAGAATGGGATTTTTTTAGTGTTTTTGGTCATATATGACACAAATATAATGTAACAAGGTCCATTAGGGGGTCATAGTAATAAGTTGTCAAAAAGTTGTAAATTTGTTGCAAAAGTTGCTCAACAACTTTTGCAAAATGCAAAAGTTGTCAAACTAAGGCTTAACCTATCAACCAAGAAGGTGGCTGATAAAAATAATCTATAAATAGTTTAAGGATTCTTAAATACCCTCTTTTGGTTGAAGGATAGGTAGTGGGTAAAGAATGGAGGAAGGTTATTCAATAAAATGCCACTTCAACATAATTGTCCTACTTTTTCTATTGATTAGAGGTTATAACTTCTCAAGATGGATTTTTATTGCCCTACAACTATTTGGAGATCAATATATAATGAACTAACTTTGATTTGGTTGAGATTTTGAGTTCTTTTGTGAATTTTGGATGAAGATTAATACATTTCTTTCAAAATTGCTTTAAAACCCTCATACACAAGAGTTTGGTGACAAAAATATTCTTTCCTCCAAATTCTATAGTTCAAAAATCCTCATTTTCTAGAGTCAACTAGCACTTTGAAGTACCTAACTAATGCAATTGGTCTGAGGTGAAAAGATTGTGTATTCGGTAAGATCCATCAAGCCCTAGGTGGACTGGTTGTGTGAGGTTTAACTGATTGTAACAGTGAATTGTATTATTTCGTTAAATTTAGTTATGATGGAGTCTCCAAATGTTGAAAGGATTGAAATAAGGTTGTGGAAAATGTAAAGAATCAATTCAAGTTGCATGGAAAGGATATCAGGTATTTTGAGGATGCCATTTCCCCTAATATGTCAAACTATTTTGTTAACTATGACTATTATTGTAGAGTTTTATAAGTCACCATTATGATTGGGTTTTATATTATTCCATGAAGTTTAATATAATAAACCCTCACATTGGATGGAAATGGATTATAAGTTTTTTTGATTCCTTCTGTACAAAACATATTGTCTTGGCTATGACAATGACAGTCATAGTAATATATTGATTCATTAAAGGTCAGATCTGTATGGTTGGGATAAAAGACATTGTGATTGACCTTGAAGTGCATTGAGGTTATTTATTTGGTTTGAAGTGTGCATTAGGAAGGTTTGGATCCTTTCATGTGTTATTGTTATGCCATAGTCATAGTGTGACATTCAAATAAGATTGTGAAAAGAAAGAGCCTTTGGTTCCAATAAAGTTTGTGCATTCATTTGTCATGTCTGAAAGGGTGCAGGGAGAAAATCTGATGTAAGAACCCCAAATAGGCTCTACGCTGATCACTGTTTGTTTCCCTGGGTGTAATGATTGTTTTTGGTTTTTTTTTGAATGTTTTAAGCTGTTTTTGGGTTTTTGAGTTGATGAAAAGAAAATACAAATATTGAAAACTAATCTTACCTAAAATTATAACTCAAATCTGGTTATAATGCTAATCAAATTCATTTATTTAGATGGCTCCTAATGTATGAAGAATACATTAAAAACATCATCATTAATAGTTGGAAAAAACCTGATTTTTGTCTCCAATATGCAACCACGCTGCTGGTTGCTTCCTCCTTGGGTAGCGCCTATCAAAAATTACAATATTAAATCTCTGATTTTTAATTCACTGTAGCGCTGTACTATTCACAGCACGGTAGCTACTGTTATAACCCCTTCCAACCTATAAACAGATTCATCCACTTTTTTCCTACTAAAACACAATATTGACTCCAGAATGAAGTCAACTCACAGGCAAAATTCAAGTGATATTTCACACCCTCAAATTGCATCAACTTTGAAGATACTACGTTCTCCACAGTCTGAATTCTTCTCAAACTTGTAGAAACCCTTGTTTCCACAACTTCAAGAAATTTCACAAGGCAAAGTTTTTAAGCAATTCTCATAACCTGCTCTTGAAGGAAGACAAGGTTTGTTTATAAGGACTCCTCAACTCCAGAATGAGTCTCCACGCTCAATGTGGGATAAAAGATATAATAATAACATAAAAATGTTATTACATTAAAACTTAGAAAATCCCTTTTAATTTTTCCATAAGCTTGGACCCACAATTAATTGAAACAATGGCCCCTTTTATGATATCATGACCCTCACTTAAGTTATATATTATAACTTAACAATATAGGCTCAAAACCAATAATGTTTATTTTAACTAAATAAACATTAATATCTCCATTATTACTCAATATTTTTTAATGTTGTTTGGATTGGGAGCTAACATGATAGAATTGCATATGACCATACCCCTTTTCTAAAAATAGCAGGGGTCTATCTTTATAACTCCAAAACTACTAAAAATAGCCTGACCAAGCCAAACTCAAAGCAAAACTCATCATAAACAAACTCTGGCAACCCAGAAGAGTACTTTTCTCTGGTCCTTGGAGGATCTCCACACCAAGGTGACCCTCTATCCAATCTTATTAGCCTACGAGGGTCTCTGATAGGCTAATCACCAGCTAAAGTGATGTCTCTAGCTAGAAGGGGACATCATAGTCCGCCCTCCTTGAAATTGCTTGTCCTCAAGAAATCTCAACTCTGGATGCTGTAAAATCTCCTCGCTCTCCCAAGTAGCATCCTCTACCGGCAAATCCTTCCACTTCACCAAATATTCTCGGATGGTACGTTTCCTTAAGTTCTTCTCTCTAAAATCAATGATAGCCTCCGGTATCAAAATAAGTTTTCCCTCATCATCCAGGGGTGGTAGTACTATAGAAGGCACAATATGATGCCCTAGTGCCTTCTTGAGGTGTGACACATGAAAAACATTGTGCACCTTGCTCTCCGCCGGAAAATCTAACTCATAAGCCACCTCTCCAACTTTTCTGATAATCCTAAATGGACCATAGTATCGTGGCTTGAGTTTCTCGGCACCACTCTTCTTGAGAGTGGATTAACGGTAAGGCTGCAACATAAGATACACCATGTCTCCAACCTCAAAAGTCTGCTCAGTCCTCTTCTGATCTGCATACTGCTTTTGCTGATTTTGTGCCTTAGTTAGATTATCCTTGAGAGTCTTAACAAGGTCTTGACTCTCCTGTAACAAATCACCTACACTGGGCACTCTACTATCACTCAAAAGCAGATCCATAAAATTGGGTGCCTCATACCCATACAGGGCCATAAAGGCTGACATCTGAATAGACATGTGATAAGTGGTATTGTAGCAATACTCACAGAGATAAATCCACTTTACCCATGCCCTCTGTTGCCCTGTTATATAATTTTTGAGATATCCCTCCACCCATTTGTTTACTATCTCTGTTTGACCATCTGTCTGAGGGTGGTAGCTAGTACTCGGAGTGAGCTCTGTTGCACACAACCTGCATAGCTCCTGCCAAAAGTGACTCATAAACCTGCTGTCTCTGTCACTTACAATGCTCTGAGGTAAGCCATGTAATCTGAATATCTCTTTGAAGAACAACTCTGCCACTTGTGTAGCAGTGTATGTAGCAGTGATCGGAAAGAAGTGTGCAAACTTCGTAAGGCGATCCACAACCACATATATGCAGTCCCTGCCTTGGGCTCTAGGCAGTCCTGTGATGAAGTCCATAGACAAACACCCCCACTTCCTATCAGGAATCAAAAGTGGCTGCAGTAAACCGGTTGGATAGGGGTGTTCTTGCTTATTCTGCTGGCAAGTGGGACACTCCCTAACATACTGAAGTACCTCTGCTTTGAGCCCTTTCCATGTGAATCGCTCTCTAATCTATCGGTATGTCTTGTAGAAACCAGGATGTCCTGCCATAGGTGAATCATGAAAAGATTTCAAAACCACCCTCCTCACTACTGATCCTGGGACCAAAAATATTTGTCCTTTGTAAATGATGAGCTCATGCACAAGGGTGTATCTGCTGTCCTGAATAGTCCCATCTATGAATCCAGCTGCCCAAGTGTCCTTTGCATACTCTGCAAGGATCAAGTGTCTCCAATCCTCTGATATGTCTGTCAATAAGCTCAAATGGGGCCTACGTGATAAGGCATCAGCAACTACATTCTGTGTCCCCTTAAAATATGTAATGTCAAAGTCATAGGACTGTAACTTGCTCACCCACTTTTGCTACCTATCATTGAGATCTCGCTGCCCCAAAAAGTGTCTTAGGCTATTATGGTCAGTTTTGATACAAAATTTTCTACCTACCAAATATTGCCTGAATTTGGCCAAAGCATGCATAATGGCTAACATCTCCTTATCATATATGTTGAAGCTCCGCTCTAGCCCTCTCAATTTCCTGCTCTCATAAGCAATAGGGTGCTTCTCCTACATAAGCACCGCTCCAATGCCCTCTCCAGAAGCATCACAATGTAGCTCAAAAGGTTTGCTAAAATCTGGTAATGCTAACACTGGACAAGAAGTCATCAACCCCTTAAATTTATCAAAACACTCTTGTGCCTCAAGAGTCCACAAGAAAGCTCCCTTTCTCATCAAATTTGTCAAGGGTGCCGCATGCCTGGAATATCCATCCACAAACCTTCTGTAGAAACCACATAGTCCTAGAAAGCCCCTCAACTGTGTAAGGTTCACTAATGAAGGGCACTCCACAATGGCACGAATATTTTTAGGATCCATGCACACGCCCTCTGCACTGATGATGTGATCCAAGTACAACAACTCTGTCATGCCCAAATCACACTTCGACTCCTTTGCATACAAGGATTCTTTGTCCAATATACCCAACACCGTGTCCAGGTGAACCAAGTGCTCCTCCCAAGATCTACTATATACCAAGATATCATCGAAGAAGACAAGTACCAATCTCCTCAACTGAGGATGGAAAACCCTATTCATTTTTTCTTGAAAAGTAGCAGGTGTGTTAGTTAGCCCAAATGGCATAACTACAAACTCAAAATGGCCACAATGACATCTAAAGGTTGTCTTCTTGATGTCCTGCTCTCTAACTCTGATCTAGTGATAACCTAATCTCAAATCTATCTTTGAGAAGAAGCAAGCTCCATGAAGCTCATCTATCAACTCATCGATCCTGGGAATGGGGTATCTGTTTTTAATCGTCTTCCTATTAAGCACTCTATAATCAATGCACATCCTCAATGTCCCATCCTTCTTCTTTACTAACACCACTAAAGAAGCAAAAGGAGACTTACTTGGTCTAATGTGGCCCATAGCAAGTAATTCCTTTATGGTTTTCTCAATTTCATCCTTCAACCTCTTCGGATGCCTGTAAGGTGTAATCAAGATGGGCTTAGCCCCCTCCTCTAACTCAATGATGTGCTCAATACCTCTGTCTGGTGGTCTACCTGGTGGAATGTCACTGAACACCTTAGAGTGTTTAACTCTAAGCTCCTGAATATTAGGAGGATATTCAATCTTATGTTGTCCCTCTTGTGATGGCATCAACATGCACTTTGTTGCCCACTCTACCTGATCATGTCGAATCAATCTAGCCATTCTACGAAAAGAGACCATCCTGAGATCACTGTCCCTGATTGCCTTAAGAATATGTGCCTTCCCATTCACTTTAAACCTCATCTCCATCTCCTTGAGGTTAAGAGTGAACTCACCAACATCATGCAACCAACTCATCCCAAGAACTATATCTGTGTCTCCCATAGGTACAACATAAAAATCTGCCTTAAAGTCATAATTATTAACTTTCACTGGGAGTCCAGTGATCCTACGATCACATTTGAGGTAATAGCCATCCGCTACCCTCACTCTAATTCCCCCAAACTCCTCTGTTTGTATGCTACGCTTCTCCACCATCCTAGCATCAATGAAATTATGAGTGGCACCTGTATCAACCAAGGTTATGACTCGCTGTCTGGCAAGTACTCCTCTCATCCGGAATGACCCTTCTTGCTTAATACTAGTGAGATGAGCTTCCCTAAGTTGCCCATCTCCTTCCCCATCCTTGGACTCCATTTTAGACAAGTTTTCAGCCTTGTCTTCCTCTTTTTCACCATCTATTTCCTCTATATCAGACTGCTGATCTGAATTATCTGATTCTGATTCCTCATAGTATGCCCACATAACTCTGTTAGCTTTTCCCTTTGGCCTAAGAGGACAATCATGGTTTGCATCATAGGGTCCCTTATAGTAGAAACATAATTTTTTCTTCCTCAAATCATTTAATGTTTCCCTGTCAAAAGGTGCTGGATTTTTATCTTTAGAATCATTTTTAAAATCAGTCCTCTCTGGTTTTTTATAAAATTATTTGTTATCCTTACTAGAAGATGCTCCTTTGGACTAAAATTTGTTTGTTGGGACTGCATGTTCCATACTTCTTGCCTTTTTCATCGCTTCCTGTAAAGAAATAGGATCAAATGCCTTTATCCAACCTCTCAGTGGTTCGGATAGGCCCTCAATGAAAAGAACTATCAATCTATGCTCTGAAATGTTTGGCACCATGACTGCCAACTGCTGAAATTCACCAATGAAATACTCCAAGTTGCCTGTTTGTTTCAGCTGTGCTAAGTCCCGAAAGTAAATCTCTAGATCTTTCTTGTCAAATCTTTCAACCAACCTATCCACGAAGTCCTGGTATTCTGTTTCTTGGTTATGCTGAAGTGTTACCATACCATGGTACCACCAATCATGTGCTATTCCCTCCAAATGCAAGGTGGCATATTTGATAGCTTCAATCTTTGTCATTGGCCTCAATGCCAAAAATGTGTCAAGCTTATGAATCCAAGCTTGAGCTGTCATCTTACCACTCCCTTCAAATGTAGGCATAGTAAGCTTGCCTGTAGCCCTCTTCAGCTCACTATTTTGACCTCTAGGCCTCCTATCTTGTCTGAGTGACCTGTAATGCTCTCTCCTCTGATTTACAAAGCATTCAAAGGTCATCCTCTCCTGAACCTGTGGAGCTAATAATTCCCATTCATCATTTGCAGCCATGAGTGCATCTGTGAATATGGGGTCTCCTGTTGCCTCCTCTATCAGAGCTTCTTCTGGCTCCTCCAAAACAAATGTAGGGCATGTAGGCCTATCAGCTGTTCTGGAATGGGTCCGTTGTGGTCTCTGATTACCTATAGCACTCCTGTTATCTCCCTGTTCTCCCGACTCCCCATTTTGTCTAACAGGTGGGTTCATCCTTTCTACCATAGTAGTGAGTGCCTGTAATGCTTGTGCCATCTGCTGCTGTCCTGTAACCATAGCACGGTAGAATTCTTTGGTATCCTGATCATCATTATTCCTCCTGTTTCTAGGTGGACTACCATCATGCCTCTCTTCCATATTTCCTGTTTCTTGTAACTGTTCTCTTTCAATCAGAGCTCTCCTACGAGTATGGTACCTATGTGGTCCAATTTCTAGTGGCTGCATATGACTCCCCAAACCCTTAGGATGGCAGGAATGAGGCTCTGATACCAATGTAAGAACCCCAAATAGGCTCTACGCTGATCACTGTTTGTTTCCCTGGGTGTAATGATTGTTTTTGGTTTGTTTTTGAATGTTTTAAGCTATTTTTGGGTTTTTGAGTTGATGAAAAGAAAATACAAATATTGAAAACTAATCTTACCTAAAATTATAACTCAAATCTGGTTATAATGCTAATCAAATTCATTTATTCAGATGGCTCCTAATGTATGAAGAATACATTAAAAACATCATCGTTAATAGTTGGAAAAAACCTTATTTTTGTCTCCAATATGCAACCACGTTGCTGGTTGCTTCCTCCTTGGGCAGCGCCTATCAAAAACTGCAATATTAAATCTCTAATTTTTAATTCACTGTAGCGCTGTACTGTTCACAGCACTATAGCTACTGTTATAACCCCTTCCAACTTGTAAACAGATTCATCCACTTTTTTCCTACTAAAACACAATATTGACTCCAGAATGAAGTCAACTCATAGGTAAAATTCAAGTGATATTTCACACCCTCAAATTGCATCAACTCTGAAGATACTACATTCTCCACAGTCTGAATTCTTCTCAAACTTGTAGAAACCCTTGTTTCCACAACTTCAAGAAATTTCACAAAGCAAAGTTTTTAAGCAATTCTCATAACCTGCTCTTGAAGGAAGACAAGGTTTGTTTATAAGGACTCCTCAACTCCAAAATGAGTCTCCATGCTCAATGTGGGATAAAAGATATAATAATAACATAAAAAATGTTATTACATTAAAACTTAGAAAATCCCTTTTAATTTTTCCATAAGCTTGGACCCACAATTAATTGAAACAATGGCCCCTTTTATGATATCATGACCCTCACTTAAGTTATATATTATAACTTAACAATATAGGCTCAAAACCAATAATGTTTATTTTAACTAAATAAACATTAATATCTCCATTATTACTCAACATTTTTGAATGTTGTTTGGATTGGGAGCTAACATGATAGAACTGCATATGACCATACCCCTTTTCTAAAAATAGTAGGGGTCTATCTTTATAACTCCAAAACTGCTAAAAATAGCCTGACCAAGCCAAACTCAAAGAAAAACTCATCATAAACAAACTCTGGCAACCTAGAAGAGTACTCTGCTCTGGTCCTTGGAGGATCTCCACACCAAGGTGACCCTCTATCCAATCTTATTAGCCTATGAGGGTCTCTGATAGGCTAATCACCAGCTAAAGTGATGTCTCTAGCTAGAAGGGGACATCACATCTGAATCCATATTGAGAGTTGTCAAGTTGATTCAAGGGTTGAGAATTAAGTGGATAGAATAATATTGTCATGAACTACCCAATAGGCCTAACTGTTTATGTGATCAGTGAATGGGATAGGAGTTGACAATTCGTTTGAAAGATCTAATTCCATTGGGTGCTTCATGAGTGGAAGTGAAGTGAGTTTAAATATCTATGGGATTAGGTATTCTAATTGCATTCATGGAGGGTATGGTGAATTAGAGATATAAATATCCCTTGGGGTTTATGTGATGGAAATGGGGAAGCTTCCATTGGGAGTTTGTTCATACAGCTTTTGTAATCAACAAATGAATTTGATCCATCTAATCCTATTTAGAAGGTGTTATGATGATTTAGTGAAGCTTTATTCTAGTGTCAAGTTGGTAATTTAATGGCCAAATAGTAGGTTTTAATAAAACACCAAATTTTTAATCCTTCACTAGGAGTCCAAACAGAAAGCTCTTACATCCTCATTCACAACTACCTTGGACTATTCTCCTCAAACTTAATGAAAATCATATCACATGATCAAAAGCATGCCATATCCATCAAGCCATATTCCTCCCCAAAATGGCTTTGCATGTGTACAATGTCACAATAGAATATCATCTTTAGGTAGTGAGACTGGCCATAAAACACTTGCATGTAATGAACATGCAAACCCCAAACAATTTTTGCTTAAACCAACAAATATATGAGAGACACTTGTAGTCATTATTATCCTACACATCTCCATCCTTGCATGAACTTCCATGTACTTTGTGTCTCCAACTGACATATAATGCATCACTTTCCATAACTATTTACAAATACCATTAAATTTAGGGTGGTGGTCTCTTTGTAGTTATTAAGATAGGATTATCCCAATCTTTTATGTCTACTTTCAACCACAAAAAGTCTTGAAATAATGCCCCATGATGATACCTAAAGTCAGCTAGAATATTTTGAATTCTATAGCAATGGGAGATCTTGAAGAGAAGGATTTCATACTCTACTATTGCACCTCTTCTAAAATTTTGTTCATATTCTATTTAGGATAATGGACTTCTAGTTTTTAGTTGTATTATAATTTTCTTCAATTTCTATCTCTCCAAAAACTAGCTACATAAGTAGAAACTAGCTACATAAGTAGCATAAAGACCAGCTAATTAAGCTGCTCTTTCTACATTGTTTGCTTTCTTTTCCAATGAAATGGAAATGCATAGCAAAAAGCCTCCAAGATAATGATAAAGAACATAACTACTTCCTACTTTGCATAGATTAATTTTGGAGGCCCCATAAAAACTCAACCCTCCACTTGTAAAAACACTCCCCAATACAATGTTTCTCACTTATTCACTCTTGAATGGGAAGATTCTCAATGCTTGTTGATGCATCTTTCTTTGAACATATTAAATCTCATTCAATGGCTAATATGTGAATAGTTCTGGGAGGCTTCATTTGCATGCTTTCTGCTAAAAGAGGCTTAATAATTTATGCAAAATTGGAGAGTGGAGAAAGATTGACCTAGGTCCCTAGAATACTAGGAACCACACACTTTCTCTACAAATACAAGTTCTCCAAAATATTTCCAATTGATATAGTTTCACAATTGAGAAGCAAGAAAGGATTGCCAACAATTGCAGCAGAACAAACAACATGCATGCTAAGAAAATCCATAATGAGCTACTACTCTACAAATGTTTGTAAATCTGGTCTTGAACCTTCAAAATAGCATAATGCAAAGCAAAATGATCCTATTTTTGTTGTATCCAACTCTTATGGATGCCCTAATAGCTTTGCCTCCTTCACTTCTTTGCTTCAGCCTTCATTCTCTTCAATGCGGCATGGTTTTTCCTCTTGCTGCAATCTGTGACCTCATTAATTAATTTCTCACCATACTTAGATGTGGGATTCCCCATATTCCTACCACTTTCCTTTTGCATGAAAATTATTTCAAAATTTTAACTAAAAACTAAGTAAACAGCCATTTTTTGACCAATCCAACATATCCCATTTATAGGTGCCCAGGTTCCACTCCAGCTTAAACCAGCAATTGTAAAAAAGAATAAGTGAGAGTTGACCAAGGAAATTACTCTCTTTCTAGCTTGTTGTGGGTTTTTCATGACCAACATTAAAAATTAAACATTACAACCTAAAAATAATTAGTCCTAAGGTATCTCATGTGTTGAGAGAACCAAAAGAAGTTGTAGACAATTTATCCAATTTCGAAGTGTCAATGCCAAAATAGACAGAGAATGATATACCTGTACAATTAAAATTTGACCTCCCTATAATAATGTATTCAAACCTATCAATTCAAATGAGCTCTACCATTTTTTGAGCATAAGTCTCTTTTCCATAGACCCAACTTCATCACTCTATTAAACACTCGTATATTGAGGTGATCTTTTAGGTAGTAGCACACTCAATAGTCAACTAGAATATACTAGATTTCCATTGTAGGAAGAATATTTTCTCACTAAGCCATTTGTACTTTTTGAATTTCCATCCAAAAAAATTTGATCAAGCTCGAGAAGTAACACACCCTTGCCAATCCACTTAAGATTCAAAACCCCCAAGTATTTATGGGTATGAAATAAATGAGTCTTTAGACTAATCATGTTTAACCAAAAATCTTCATGAAATAGGAAAACTTATCAATTATAATTTCTATAAGTCTAATAGAAGAGTTTTCAAGAAATTTTATTCACGTAAATAAGAAAACTAAAAGCCTAGCTTAAACTTAGATGGTTTTGAAAGGCTACAAAACATTTTTTCTTAAGAAATGCTATAGAGCTTGTGCAACAGTTATTGTGCCTGAGTTGCAGAAAAGTCAAAAGTGTGCTCTGTGGAATGTTGATTTGTTGCCAGAAAGCTATGGTGGCATCTCATCTTAGATCCATTTATTTTTTTCTTCATTGAAATTTCATTCTAAAACACATGTGGTGGAAATTAATTTTGAGTTTACTTTCACTGTATAACATTCTCACTATGCTTTTACATTGATTTTAATTAAGAAATGCTCCAACATATAAATTGAGATTGCATCTAGGTGATAACAAGTGCAAAAATTACTTCTAAAAGCATGTTACTTTTCTATTGTCTATGTCAAAGATGAAAAGAACATTTTAAGGTAAAAGTTATGTGTGCTTGCAGGCTTTATCTAATATGAACGAAGAAAGCTCAAGATAAGTGCACCTATGAGCTTCTTAATACCATAGTGAACTTTAAAGACCAAATTTTGTGTTCATTGAGGTAGGCCTTTGAGATTATCTATTGTACATTAAAGGTGTCAAAGACTTGGGCTCAAGTTTAGGTAGGCTATCTACGCAATTTTGCCTCGTAAGAAAAACTCATTGCTTCCACAATTCTATCGAAGATAAGTGCACCTAAAAGATTTTTATTACTATAGTCCACTTTAAAGGCCAAATTTTATGTTCATAGTGGTTGGCGTTTGAGACAATCTCTTGGATACCAAGGGTGTCAAAGAGTTAGCCTCAAGTTTAGGCAGGCTATGTATGCAATTTTGTATCATAACAAAAAAATTTTGCTTACACAAGTCTATTAGAAGATAAGATCATTTACCATCAAAATCGGAGACCAAAAACTTTGTTTTAGATTCCTGTCAACTCTGTTGCCTTCATTCTTTGTGCTTTCACAGTTTTACACATACATATCTTTAGTTAATTTGAACAAACCTTAAGGAAATCTCTTGAAATTTGAAACCATTAATGGCTACAAGTAATTATCTAATGACATTTTATAGAGACATACATTGGAACTACATTGCATTTGCACTAAATGGCATTTTCAAGAGAGGCAATAGTTGGTGAATGGAAAACAAGTCATTATTACTCACACCACAAAATTAAACATTTAGGCATGTGGACTATATTTTACTTTCATGTGCAATGATAAGGTGGCTTGAGAACATGTCCTTGTCCCCTTACCATTAATTTATCTTGTAGCATCACATTAGTTCGTTCCTTCAACTTTTTTGATGATATGGAAGCCTAGAGGAAAATGTTTCTTCAAAAGGGGTTGTAATTTGGAAAATTAAATATGACAAATAACATTCAATGGAACTTTCTAATAATTATGTCAATTTTTTCTAGTTTTGTATGGGAGTTATGCTTGGCCTTTCAAAGAGATCAGTTATCCTACCAAAGTTAGGGTGATGATTACAATAGCATTTTGACTTTAATAGCATTTTCTATTCAGGGAATGGAGTTAGATTTCAACTGTTGTGGAATTTGAGAGATGTTTATCTTTCAGAAGGGTCTCCCTTTTTGCTATTAGTTTTTTGCACTATTGTTCTAAAACTTATTTGAGAAAAAAATCCCTTGAATTTGAAACCAAAGTATGAAACCCTTTTGGCTCCCTTTGGCAGTCTCATCAAGAGCTGCAATTGTGCTTAAGCTATTATCTTTCTTCATTCTTGGTGGACTACCACAAATGTATGCAGGATACAATTGTTGGTAATATTAGAGCATTCCCATCTCTTTAGGGATGTAATAGCTATTTGTTAGTTTTTTTAAATTTGTTAGGACCTGTGAACATTTATTATGATATTTTAGGAAACATTTTTAGACTAGAATGGGAGAGGCTATTGGAACTCTTCTATAACTAGGAGATGAATCTACCATGAAAAGGTAATGAATATGATTGAACAATGTAAAGAAAAGAAGCCTCTTATTCTATGTGAAAAATATTCTTGCTTCTATATGCTCTTCCCAAATTCTAAAACTAATTACATGGTATCAGAGTGGATAAGGGGATAGATTTTTTTTCATGCACTAGGATCAAGAAAAGTTTGATCTGCCAACCACATCACAGCTATTGGGCATGGAATTTCCATATGATGAAGGACTCAAAGTCACCTTTATGACTGGTTAAAATCAAAATGTTGGTGGCTTGAGCAAGAGATTTGTTCGTCCAGTAATCTATCCTTGGTAGTGTCCTTAAATCCATCTTCACTAGGCTCTATCAGTGGTTTTGAAACACAACTAAGTATTGGTGATATGGTGCAACTATTTTCAAAGGGCTAATTACTTGTTGAATAGGAAGCTCAAGCTAGAAGCATTGATTGCATTTGAAGACATTGGAGAATGTGACACTGGTGAAGGTGGTGATGATGTTTCTCAAACATTTGATGAGGAATTTGCATTTTAAAATGTTATTGTTGGGAGTGAATGTTTCTCAATCATATACATTACCATTTTGTAGTAGTTTCACTTGCTAGTTTATGGGAGGGTTGCTATTACCACTCCTATTCTCATGAGAAATGATTCCTAACAAATCATAATTATGACCAACCTCCTAGTTTTATATTTACATCATATTGAACACATAGTCACTTCTTTGTTAAACTTAGACATACAAATAGGTCACCTCTATGAATCCATTCTGAAAGCCATAGATATTTTGCCACTAGAGATCAATCTTGAAATCTATGGACAATTTACCAAGCAACCTTGTCTACAAAAGAAAGTTTGCTAAGCCTTAGAATGATTTTTTAAATTCTACTTATAATCAAGAAAAATGCACAAGATAAGAATTGGGTATCTGATCTGAAGAAATAGTAACTTGTCTCTGGTAATTGCAAGCCACTCTCCTTCAGTAGGGGAGGCAATAAGGGCATACAAAAAATCAAATCTAATGGTACCCACTTCCTCTTCTGAAACAATCCCCTCTTTATGAACTCCAATCTTGTTTAAAATCATATGAAACATATCCTACTGCCATTTCAGACTCCCAGTCTACTGATGTGCAAGTCTCTATTCTAGAGTCTCATCTTCAAATTTCCTAAACAAGAAGATATGCATGTTTTTGTACATGGATGAAATATTCTTTTGAAAATTAAAATAACATTAATCACTCTATTAAATTATCACAAAGAAATAGGATAGTTCAATGTGCAAGAATGTCACCTGCAAAGATTTGTACGAGAGGGGAAAGCTGTTGAAAGCCATGATTTTCAAAGCACTGTTGTAGCCTTGAAAACTTTCAAGAGTGTAGCAGAGAGTCTAAGAAGAGTAGAGACACTTAATGCATAATGTAGCACTCCAACAGCAAGGCTCATCTACTTTGATACTTACGAGTCACCAGTAATATATCTTTGATTTCAAACTTCATGAACAATACTACATCAACCTCTGCAAGCCAAACATAATATCATCAGTAAGAATACTTTTGAAAATGCAAACAAGTACAAGATCATAGAAAATATGGAATTAGATAGCAAAAATCCAAAACAAAATAGACTTTGTAGTACTAGTAGTGATTAAGAATCCAAAATGAACCCAGCAATCAAAATGAACTTGCAAAATAAACCCTAAAATCAGCCCAGTATTAGCCGCAATCAAAATGAACCTACAAATTGAACCCAATATTAGCTGTAATCAAAATGAACCCAATATTAGTTGTAATCACTGCAAAATGAGCCCTAAATTTTCCTATGAATTTCCATGAATTTCTGTCATAGTTAGCGGGAATGAAATTAGCCATAATTTCCATTCTTACCAATGTGGGAATTAATTTAGTTGCAAATTTCCATTCTTCTTCATTCCCCCTGCATTTTCATTCTTCTTGTAGAATACGATAAGTCTATAAGCCCTAATTTTTAAGCTGATGCATATGCTTTAATAACATTATAAAAGCCCAACTTTTCTATTATGACCAATTCTATTATGACCCAAGTTGGTCAAAATTTTGACCAACTTGGGAAAAGTTAGGATATTTTCAACTTGGGAAAACTTAAGTTGGGCATATAATTTTTATTTTTTACCAATGAGGGAATGAAAACAAAAAAAAAATGGATTCATAGCTTTGGTAAAAAAATTTGGTAGAAAAACAAGCGCAAATGTACTAGTGAAAAATGCTCCTCCACTACTACTCTTTCTTTCATTAATATTTCTAGCCCAATCAACATCAGTGTAGGCTCTCAATTCAAATTTTTCATTTTTCTTATAGTAAGGACCATACTCTTATGTTCCTTTCAAATATCTCATTATTCTCTTAACTAGCATAAAATGATTCTCCCTAGGATTAGTAGGGAATCTTGCAATTATCCCAATAGATAATGCAATATCAAGTATATTGTGTACTACATATTGTAATTTGTTAATCATACACCTGTATAATATTTGATTCACCTTAGTTGAATCATCATTCTTTGATAATTTATGTCCTATCACCATAAGTGTGCTTACTGGCTTGGAATCCTCCAATCCAAAAGTTTTCAATATCTCTTTAACATATTTTGACTAAGTGATGTATATACCATATTTCATTTGATGTACTTGTAAACCGATAAGAACTTGATCTCTCCAAACATAGACATCTCATATTCTTTAATCTTCATTCTATTTGCAAAAGACTTACATAAAGTATCTTGACCTCTAAATACGATATCATCAACAAAAAATTTAGATAGTAAAATACATTTATCTTTCTCTATTTTCAAGTACAGATTGGTGTTATCATTAGTCCTCTCAAATCCAATCTTCACAAGATAATTATGAAGCCTTTCATACCATGTTCTTGGTGCTTGCTTCAAACAATATAAAGCTTTGTGTAGTCTGCATACCATGTCTTTATAGTTAGCATTAACAAATCCTTCTAGTTGTTCTATATAAACCTCTTCCTCTAATATATCATTTAGAAATGCAGACTTAACATCCATTTGGTAAACTTTTGAACCTTTGTATGTAAAGTAAGCAAGCAAAGTTCTTACTCCTTCTAGTCTTGCAATGGGAGTGAATGTTTCTCCATAATCAATCACTTCTTATTGTGCATATCCTTTACAAACTAATCATGCCTTGTTCCTTATGAATTCACCATTTTCAACTAACTTGTTTCTACATACCCACTTGGTACCAATCACATTTTTGTCTTCTGGTCTAGAAACTAGAGTCCATGTCTTATTTTTCTCAATTTGTTCAATCTCTTCTTCCATGGCTTTACTCCAATCTACATCCACTAAGGCATCTTTCATTATTTTAGGTTCTTGCATGCTCAAAAAACATGTATCATTTCTCAACTTGTTCCTTGTCATTGGTCTAGCATCTTTATCTCCAACGATTTGTGCAGTAGGGTGATGTCTCTTGACATACTTAGACAATCTTGGTTTTATTCTATTTTCTTCATTTGGTCTCTCAACTTCTGAATCACTATGTACATCTCCATTAGTAATTTAACATTTATTTCACATACAATAATCTCAGAATCAGAATGTGCCTCAACTTCATTATCTAACCTGGCACCTGAATGTAACTTGGTTCCTAAATGCAACTTGGCATTCATAGTATGTAACTCGGTAGTCACTGAAACTTGTTGTTGGTTTTCAACTTGATTTATAGCATCTTCATCAACAAGAATTCCTTCATAAAAGTATACAAATGATTTGTATTCTTCTAGTTCCTTTATAGGTTCAACCTCATATACTTCTATATATTCATCAAATTTCACATTTGCACTTTCCACAACTTTGATAGTGTTAGTATTTAAACACTTATAAGATTTACTTCTTGTGAAATAAAAAAAGAATATACCTTCTTTACTTTTGCATCTAATTTTCCATTCCTAAAATCTTTGAGAATATAACACTTGCTTCCAAATACCTTAAAATATTTTGCATTAGGTGAGTATCCATAACATAGTTCAAAAGGTGTTGAATAAGTACCTTTCTTGACTTGCATATGATTCAAGATATAGACTGTTGTACTTACAACTTCTATCCAATATTTCAAAGCAACATTTTTCTCCATCATGAGTGTCCTAGCATAGTCCATTACAGACTACTTCCTTATTTCAACAATTCTATTTTATGGAGGGTTCCAAGGAATAGATGTATGTCTTTTGATTCCTCTGTCATTACAAAACATCTCAAACTCATTTGATGTAAATTCTCCTCCTAGACTTTTACCTACTTCCTTCTCAACTCTTGCTAAGTACCATTTAAATATTTGGAAAGCATTAGATTTATATTTCAAAAACATAACTATCATCATTCTAGAATAATTAACAACAAGTAGCATAATTTACTTATCTCCTTTGTAGCTTTTCACTTCAATTGGTCCACACAAGTCAATATGAACAATCTCTAATATTCCTTTAGAGGTATGATCTTATTCTTAAAAATTGACTTTGTCATTTTGCCTAACTGACATTGTTACAAATTATATTTTTTGGTTTCTTCAACTTAGGCAAACCTTTAACTCTTTTCATATTACTGATACTAACCAAGTTATCAAAATTAACATGACATAACCTCTTGTTCCATAGTCACACATCATCAAATTTTACAATTAAACAAGTAGCATCCTCTATATCAAGGTAGAATAGATTATATCTAGTTTGAGGACTCTAGTTATATATACATAATCTGAGCTCAAATGGAAATAAGTTTATTTTCATATAGATTTGTGGTGGGAACTAAGAATTTCTAAACATTTTATTAGTTTACTTCATTTTCAAATTCTAAATAATAATATCAATTTTATGTCATTAAAGGTGAATTGTTATCCTTTTGTTATCCTTTTTCCTTTACAAAAGGGTGACATAGGTTTGTACTTTTACCCCCAATTAGTTTTCCATCAATATCATATATCTTAGCAATCTTGTTTTCAAAATCAACCTTACAACCTGAATTATTTAGTTGTGACACACTCAACAAATTATAGTTAAGTCCTTAAACATAATAAGCATTGTCACATAAAATATTTTCTATGAGTTTGATAGAACCTCTTCCTTTTATCAAATAGGGTGCATCATTACCAAACCTTACACTATTTTCATCATAATAATTCAAGGTAATGAACTTACATTTATCTTCAGTCATGTGATGTGAACACCTATTGTTAATTGTCCATATATCATTCTTGTTCACACAAGACACTACTATAGTTGCCTCATCCTTGTCAGATTCATCCTTCATTGCAACATACACCACTTCATCATCATGATCGTCAAATTCATCTTTTGTTTCCTCTTCAACAATGTAGCAAGACTTCTTGCCTTTTTCTTTGTAATCTTTGATGTCTTCATCTCTTCTACTTTTGTACTTGTCTCCACCTCTATAATTCTTCTTCTCTAGACATCTAGCAGCAATATGACCAACTTCATCACAATTGAAAAACATCATAGGTAACTTGCATTTACCTCTGTAAAATCTCCTTGCTAGTAGTGCTTCAAGTTGATCTACATCTTCCTCATCTATATCACTATCACCGAACACATATTTTATCTTTTTCTTCTCCTTCTTATTAGATTCCTTCAATGATAGTGTAGCTTTGAAAGAAGATTCAGCATTGTCAGGTTTTTAATTATCAAAATTAGATAGCTCAAAAGTAGTGAGCCTACCTACCAAACCTTCAAGAGTCTAATCATTCCCTGGCATACATCTTAGTTCTTTTATTGCAGAAGCTCTAATAGCAGAAATAGGTAGTAGTGTTCTCAAAACTTTTCTTATTATAGTCTCATTATCTATTTTTTTAGTAGCTCCTCTTATTGCATTAACAACATCTTTTATCCTAGAGAAATACTGAACAATATTCTTACCTTCTTGTATTCTCATATCATCAAACTTACCTCTAAGACTTTCAAATTTGGCTCTTAGAATATTTTTTTCACCTCCGTAGATAGTGTGTAGAGCATCCCACATTTTCTTTGTACTATCACAACCCTTGATATCATCAAACTCAACATAGCTTAGTGCATAGGCAATCTCCAAAATTGCTTGGTTGTGTTCTTTCTTCTTTTTCAGATCTTCAGTAGTTAGGACTCTAGTAGGGTCAACATGCTCAACAATAATGGTAGATTGTGCATGATCTCCAAGACCTCCTAGGTGTACCTTCATTAGACTTTTCCATGCATGAAATTTATCTCTATTAAGCTTGGGTACCTCTCTTTTTGACATCTTGATCTTTTTGCTTCTAGTACCTTCAAACTAGTCCTCTTAAGTAGATGGCTCTGATACCAATTGTTGGAATTCTTTAAAATAATTGAGAAGGGGGGGGTGAATCAGTTATCCAAAGTCTATATGTACAATTAAAACTTTTCACAATTTAGTGAACCAATGTCCATAAAAAAAAATTCATATTTCATGCATCCATTAGATTATACAATCACTTAAACTTGTAGGTTACTATCAAATCAACTTTGTAGAAATGTAAATATGAAACATAGCAAATTCAATAACACATTTGACACAATGATTTAACATGAAACCCAATTTGGAAAAAAATACCAATAACATCCTATGCATTCTCACTCTTCTGAAGTAATGCCCTATGAAAGGCCAACCTTGTTAAAGGTTACAATGTACACTGTTAAATGTGGTCTAGTTAAAGGATTTCAATCACCCTATTAGGAGTAAGGCTTTTTAAAGGAGTTTAGATCATTAACTTGGAATTTCACCGAGTTAAAATATTTACAAATGACTGTTAGGTCAACCTTAATCCAAAGGGTTTACGATAGACTAGTACAATAATTAGAAAGTAACAGTAAGGCTTGATCTAATAATAACTTACAACACACTTGCATATTATAGATCTCTATTTCAATCCTCCATTCTACTTGGCTTTCACACAATTCAACTTTTTTAGCTTTTTCACCCTTTAAGCATCCATACCCTTAAGCCTTCTTGCTTTGCTTTTCAATCCAATCTCTTCTCTTATGTCACTGAATGAAGCAATACCCTATGCTCCTTGTCTTCCTTAGGTTCTCACACATGATAACCTTTGCTTCTGTACAACCATCTCTATAAATAGAGAATTAAGATCTTTTTCATTCATCCTCCATCATCCATTTTAGGGTTAGGTTAGACTAGGTAGGATTTAGTGAATATACCCATTATTTCATTCCATCCCCTTATAGAAACTTCTCATTCAATCCTCTTTGAATTTGCCTCAAAATGGTTCACCATGAATTTTGTGCCACCAACTCATCAAGCTTATCTTCCACATGGTTCACATAATCTAAGAAATCAAACTTGTTGGCTTAGATTCATCAAATTCTTGATCTTTCTCATAATGTTGACACTTGGCATTAACTAGCTTTTGGTTCTTGACACATTGCTTTGCTCAGCATCCACTATCAAAACACTCAGCATGAACTAAAGTCTACTAGTTCTTGACATCAAATAAACTTTACTCAGCTTATAGTGTATCACTCAGCTTAAACTAAAATTGATTTTTCTCGGCTCCAACTGATTTTCTACTTGGCTTAGAATAGCTTTTCTCAGCACCTACTATGCAAATTGTGAAGCTTGGTAGATGTACTTTGTATAACTTTTTCTTTTGAATGTAATCAGTGTAACCATCCTTTGAAACCTTAAATGGATTATCAATGCACTATAATATCATTATCTTATAATGATCCTTGTACTCCTTTTCCATATCATAACTCAACCTTTCCTCTAGGTGCTATTGTTACCTCATTTGATCACATCCTCTTCATCAATCAAACAAATGATAGTACTTAAATCATATAAGCAATTGTCTTACCAACAAGTAGTAGGTTTGACATCAATGAAAAAAAAATGATTGAAACACATTTATCATATGTGTATCAATCTGTTTTCAATAGTTATGTGGCCTTCTTTCTTGATGATCATTAAAATCTCTCCTTTTGTTAATTGTAAATATTTTGTGACTAGTTGAAATTAGTTGTTACACCTCTTCATTTCAATAAGAAGAGGTACTAGGACCCTATGATAGGATATATGGATAGAACATAGAAAAAGATATATGTAGAAAAGCATGGAATAATGCAGAAATGTATGGATTGTACATATGTTTTAGTAGATATTACAACTAGTCATGGCTCAATTGTACACCTTTTTTGAAATTAATAAAAATACTTTATTTCCTCTTTCAAAAATTGTGCAAAATAATCCTCATTAGTATTCAAAATATTGTCCTCTTGGAATCATATTGTCTTTGATAGATTAAAATTTGATGCAATCTCTTGATAAACAAAAACCACAAGAATTATGTGTTTTTCTCATTTTTTCTTCCAAATTTGAAGTTAAAAATAATTGAACTAGAATTTTGTGTTAAAGTTCTTTGTCTAGTGATTGATGGTATGTGCATTGTCTCTAAAGTGTTTTGATGATCTTGAGGTTCATACTAATCTAACTCTATTTTGTCCATTTGAAACAAGGAATTGGTCTAATTTTATTACATAAAGGTTGTTATTAATTGAAGTTGGTGGAGTTCTCAATTGTACTCAAGTGCTCTATATTTTCAAATCATAAGATACACATTAAGGTCTTATAAGAATTCAAAAGTTTGATTTCTCCTTGAAAATAACTTGCAATTTCAAGAGCATCAATTAAGAAATATGCATTAGTAAGATAAATAATTTTTTATAAGGTACACCCACCTAGGTTGGCAAAGCCTAAAGTGAAGAGGATTTAATCATTAAGCATCAATCCAACTCATTGTCCACATTGTGTTGAATTACTCAGCATTGAGAAAGAAAGTCTCGTAGGTTTTTCAACCAACAATTTGAGGAACCAATAGATTGGTGACTCCACTAGGGAGAGTTGATCACAATTTCCATTGTGAAGTTACCCAAAAAAATTAGTTTTGTAGACAAGAAGAAGTGGACTTTTTTTTTAAAATGTACTCCACTGAAGGGAGAAGCCCATATAATCTACTAAATTATTTCCTCGAGATAGAGGTGGCAACTCTAAGTAGAATTTTATGAATGATCAAACTTTTCATTTTGAAATCAAGGAAAGTTATAAGACTTTGTCTATAAAGTGTATGTGGGGTAAGAGACTTGTTGATAGGGAAAATGTTCCTTTTACTGAAGATGGTGAGAAAATTAGTGATAAGACTTTAGAAAGGGAGAAAAAAACATTAAATAATATAAGAGCCCTTGATGATGAAAATTAGCTAGAATCTCACCAAGTTAAAGATGGAGTGGGAGAAGAAGACAAAGAAGAAAATGAAGAACATACTCATAAAGTGGATGTAGCCTTTCAAATACTATGTAGAATTTCTCCCAAGAATGAAGCCAAGGCTTTGAGGTAGGTTCCTAGCAAGATGATGAAAATATTTGGCATTAAATGAGATGAGATCCTTACTCCTAAGAAATCTAATCACAATTGGAACCATGAAGTCAATAAGTCATCAAACTATAACCCACCTCATAAGAATAGGGAAACCCTCTTAATGAAAGAAGTAGAATGGAGGAAACTAGTGAGAATTGGAGACAAGATCAAAATAAGGGAAATGAATTTCATAATAATAGAAATTATATTGGGATCAAATAATTGTAAATAACACTAGAAATAACTTCTAGAGTAATCAGCAAAATGTAGTGAACAATTAGAGGGGGAAAATCAACATCAATTGAATATAGGACTAGGGACCAAAGCTCCTATGGTGATTGATAGGTATAGGAAACTTAGTTTTATAGGAATTATAGGATACCTAAATCCTATAACAAATAAGTTGAGGACTGAAATCCCTAAATTCTCTAGATAGGAGACTCAGTCTATTGAAGCACATGTTATTAGCTTAAAAAATACCATTGAATAATTAGAATAAAACCACGAGGATGTGTCTATGAAATTATTTATGCAGTCCCTTACAGATGATATTTTTGAGTAGTATAGAGGACTCCCTAATGGTTCTATTCCTAGTTGGCATGAATTTGTGGATTTATTTATTAAACAATTTGGGGATCATAATGATACATCTTTTGCTTCTCATGAATTAACTAGCATAAAAAATAATTCCTATGAATTGGTGCTTGAGTTCAATAAGAGGTTGAATAAAATTTTGAATATGATATCAAGAGATATCTAGCTAGTAGACTCTTTTCTAATAAATTTCTACCTAAGTCCCTTTGATAGTAAAATTCACTATGAGATAAATTCTCATGGTCCCAATACATTAGAAGAATCTTTCAAGGTGACAGCGACCATTGAAAATGATAGGAAGGCCGCTAGTAATATTGGAAAGAGAGAGGACCCTAGGTTGTTCAATACCAAAGTCCCAAAACAAAGTACATAAGAGGATAATATTAATAAGGTTAAATATGATCAAAGATTTAAAAGTTAAGAAAAATAAAAATGAAGCTTTCAGATTTAAAACAAGTGACAAACCTTCGAAGTTCAAATTATGAGATATGCCATATAATACTAATTGGAAAGATGGAAAACCTATAAGAAATAATCAAACCCTAGACCCTCTAAAGAGAAATAATAATTATGTGGAAAATGATCCTTGGTGTGAAATTTTTTAATTAGAACATGCTCCTAATTAATGTCTAATTTCTCATAGTGTCTTGGAAGATGAAGAATAGAGGGAAGAGAAACCAACCATTAACACTTTGCCATCAAAACTACTTTGGGGAGATGATGATTCTTCAAAAAATTAGTACATTCTTGATGTTGACATGATGAGGGTAAGGTAACAATTTTCACAATAGGTTTTCTCTAATGAAGAAGAAAATCCAAGGGTAAGGTGGTCAACTGAGGGCTATAAATCCTTAAAATGGGAAATTACCAGGACTAAGTGCCAATAGGCCACAAATAGATTTGCACAACAAGGATAAGAAGAAGGCAATACCAAATCAACAATAAATGAAGGTAACTAACCCTCTTAACAAGAAAATAGTAGGTGAGGAATTGATAAGTGCTAACTCATTTCTTTCAAATGCTTTGTCTCAAATAAATATTCTTGTTCCTTTCCTTGAAATTGTCAAGATCCCTGAGTACAAAAAAGAAGTTTTAAATTTCCTATCTAAAATGATAAAGGAAGATAACTAAAGAGAATGGAATGTTAATGATATGTTATTTACTTATCTTGGGAAGAATATAAATGATAACTCACCACATGTGGACCCTTTTTATTGAACTTTGTTAATCAACAATAAATTGTACAGAAATTGCATGATAAATTTAGGTGTTGTAGTGAACATTATGCCTACTAATGTCATGAAAGAATTGGGTTTAACTACGGGCATGCCTTATTGGATGTTCTATGCATTGGATAACTAGTTAGTGCCTATAGTAATAATTATGAAGGGTATTGAGTTTAATTTTCCTTCATGTCCTGATCTGGCATACAAGATGGATGTCATTGTGGTGGAAATACTAGTTTATTATGGTATGTTACTTTCAAGACAATGATCTAACTTGGTCAGAGGACATATTTAGATAGACTT
Organism: Cupressus sempervirens; assembly: GCA_028749045.1. Lineage (NCBI taxonomy): Eukaryota > Viridiplantae > Streptophyta > Pinopsida > Cupressales > Cupressaceae > Cupressus > Cupressus sempervirens. The sequence goes on from CM053786.1 coordinate 488,695,114, forward strand.
ATCTTATGCAACTATCATGCGAATAGAATATATGTCAAAATTTATAGTGAACCAATATTCACATGTCTAGTGGGAAGTTTTTGTCCTGATTATAGAGTCAACTTCTCTCAAACTAATATAAATAGTTTCAAGGTAAGCTTAAGTAAACCAATTCAGTTCATTGATAAATATAATTAATTTTGTATATAGGAATAAAGTAATGGAATATGAAAAATTTATTGTGATGGAGCTTTTAGTAGGGAAGGTAATGGTGTGGGAGTTATCCTTACATCTCCCTCCAGTAAAACCTTTAGATATTCCTTTTTGGTAAAATATTGAATGCACTAATAACATTGTTGATTACATATCATTGATAAAGGATTAAGTATGGATAAAGTATACAAGATTAAAATTCTACCAATATTGGGAGATTATGAATTGATAATGTCTCAGATTAGAAGTTAGTTTACCACTAAGAATTCAAGACTGAAGCAAGATAGAAACTATGTTTGGGGCTTAATCGAGTTTTTTGATGCATTTTCAATAAAATAGATTGATAGGAATATTTTAAAAATTAGCTAATATGAGGGATAACCTAGCCATAAAGAAAAATAGCATTCCATTACAAGAAGTTATGCAGGTTAAAATGAAAAATAGGCCATCTATACTTGACAATGTGCATAATTGGCAGGTCTTTGATGATGACAAGGAATTGCTAGACTTTTTGACATGTGAAGGACATTACCAAGATCAAAGCATTGATTGCAATGGTTTTATGGAGAATATGGATGAAAAAGAGACCTTTTTTGGAGAAGAAATTGTTCAACTAAAATACCCAAAGGATTAGTGGCATTGGAAAGAATTTTTCATGAATGTAAAAATATCAAAACTTATAAGCCTATTGCTATACCAGAAGAAAACGAGAAGGTTAATCTTGGGAATGAAAATTCCCTAGAGAAAAATATTTATTGGTAAAATCATGGCTCCTAAGTTAGATTAGACCTCATCTTTTTGTTGAGAAAATATAGGCATGTATTTGCATGGTCTAATGATGAACTAAAAGCTTATATATCTATATATATATATAATTTTTCCAACATGAAATACTATTGAACCCATATGCTAAGCCTTTTAGATAGAAGCAGAGGCCTATTAACCTAATGTTGGCACCAAAAATGAAGGAGGAGTTGGTTAATATGAGAGATGTTGGGATCATCAAACCTATTAGATACTCTACATGGGTTTCCAATCTTGTCCTTGTAAGAAAGAAGAATAGGGATATTATATTATGTGTTGATTTTAGAAATCTAAATATTTCATCATTAAAAGACAATTAAGATCTTCCCAACATGGAGACATCATTACAAAAGGTAACAGGGAATAAACTTCTTTCTATGATGGATGGTTTCTCAAGTTACAACCAAGTCAAAGTGAAGGAATCAGAGCAATATAAGATTATGTTTACCACTCCATGGGGAATTTGTGTATATGCAACCTGATGTCCTCTGGTTTAACTAATGTAGGGGCTAATTTTCAAATATATATGGATTTTTTTCTTGAAGGTTTAATTTACTTCATTCTTGTGGTGTACTAAGATGACCTCACTTCTTTAATAAAAAGAGTAGAGGATCTTTGTAGCCATTTAGATAATAAAAAATCAAAAAATCCCTTAAATACAAAGTGTCTTTAAACCCAAAGAAGTGTCAATTTAAAGTTATAGAAGGGAAACTCCATAGACATATTGTATCTAAGGGTGGATTTAGGATAGACCCTAAAAGATTATAAGCAATTTATAATATAAAGATCCCTAAAATAGTAAAGGCTATTCAGGCATTTTTGGGGAAAATTAACTTTTTGAGAAGATTTGTTTCAAATTTTACAAAATTAGTCAAACTTATTTCCAAAATGTTAAAGAAAGGAGCTAAGGTTGTCTGGGATGATGAAGCATTGCAAGATTTCTCTAAAATAAAAAGGGCAATTAAGGAAGCATCGGTGTTAAAAGCTCCTAATTTTAAGAACCCTTTTTGATATTTTCTTTTCCCTTATACCATACAATAACTATTGTAATATTGCAAAAAATGAAGAATGACATGAACAACTTATTGCATTGTTTAGAAAAAATTTACGAAGTTTTGAATTGAATTCTGACATAAATGAGAAACAAGCATATACATTGGTGAAAGCTATAAAATCATTTAGACCACATCTAGTTGGTGCTAAAGTGATTTCATGTGTACCAAATGTTGGTTATAAAGATATCTTTAGATAAACATAAACTATAGGAAGGAGATACAGGTGGATCAATCAAATTTAGGAATTCAACATAAATATCTAGATTACAAAATTGTTAACAGGCCAAGGCTTGGTAAAAATTTATATGGATGACGCTAACTTAGAGGTGTGCAAGTGAATCAAGTGAGCCTTGAGGATATAGTTGTTAGTATTGAACATTTTCTCTGGTATAAAGAAGTTTTTTATTATTTGAGACACGTGATATGTCATGACAATCTAGATGAAAATCAAAAGGGACTATAAAATTCCAAGCATCAAAATAATTTTTAATCCAAGGTGATATTTATTGGAGAAATAAAGATGGTGTATTGCTTTTCTATCTAGATACATATCAAGAAAGAGGTTTCCTTGAAAGAGTTCCATGAAGGAGTTTGTGGAGGTCACTTTTCATCCAAGACTACAACCCATAAGATTTAGCATGCAAGATATTATTGGCCCTTTATATTCATGTATTGTCATGCTTATGCCAAAAAATGTGAAGTATGTCAAAAGTTCTCTAGAAGACTAAAATATAATGGAGCCCTTCCTTTAAGGATGTTACAAGCTCAAGAGCCTTTTCAAATGTGAGGGATTGGCTTTATTAGAGAAATCCCTAATAAGTCAAGTGGAGGACAAAGTTGGATTCTTGTAGTCATTGATTACTTTACTAAGTGGATAGAAGCTATACCTACATAGAAATCTACTAGAAAATTTGTGATCAAGTTTGTGATGGAGAATACTATAACTAGGTTTGGCATTCTCTACAAGTGTATTATGGATAATAGTATGTTTTTACATCAGATTAATTCTCTAAATTATGCCATAAATGTGGTATAGTTATTTCATATTCTTTTCCATATCATCCTTGGGAAATGGTTAGGTAAAATCAAGTAATAGGAATCTACTAAAAATCATTAAAAAAATGCTTGATAATAACAAAAAGGCTTGGGACACTAAATTGAATTTGGCAAGATGGGTTAACCAAATTATACTGAAGAAGTCCACAAGATTATTCGCATTTAATCTTGTTTATGATAAAGAAGCCAGACTCCCATTAAATAATTTATTGCTAATATATAGGTTTATGATATAGGAACATCTTGAGGATATTGACCTCATAGAAGAAAGCATAAATGCATTGATTGAGTTGGATGGGATTAGAATATTAGCATTAAAACATAATATTGAAAAATTGAAATAGATGAAATTCCTTCATGATAAGAGATCAACTAAGAGATCATTTAAAGTTGGAGATTGCGTGCTTGAATGGAATGTCAAAGATCGGGACGAAGGAAAGAATGTCAAATTCAATGCCTTGTGAATAGACCCTTTTGTTATCTATGACATGGTAGGAGAAAATTATTATTCCCTATAAGAGACAAATGGAAGCATTTAAGAATTCCCTGTGCATGCATAGTTCCTTAAACCTTCTTCTCCTAGTTCAAATGGATCCTTTCATTTTGTATTGTTAGATAGTTTTTATTTGTTTAACTTTCTTATTTTTCTCCTTTTTTGTCCCAAAAATGGTTGGATTCTTTCCATATTTCTAAGCAATATGTGTCCCCAAAAAGAATCTTTGGTGGAACCCTCAAATTTATCCTAAATTTGGCATCAAAATCTCATTAAGATGGATTTTCTCTATTTCACAAGGGCATGTGTAAGAGGTCAGCGAAACAACAAAAATTAGAATTTTTCCAGAACATTATGAAGGGTGATGCAAAATGAAAAAATTTTGCCAGATGACAGAGAGTAATAAGTATCTAGTAAGAGAACACATTTTTTTCTATTTCGAAATATGTTTCATATGGGTGATGCAAAGTTGTGATTTTTGAAGAAAAGTATGATGAGCCTTGTGAAATGGATTTTTTTTGGGATTTCATGAGGGATGTTGTCAGGTGCTTGTGATTTAACAATTTTTGAGGTTTTAGAGAGCATGATTAAGGCCACATGCAAAATGGAAATTCTTCTTCAAATTGTAGGTGGTGTTTGGGATGTGCCTCAAATGGGAAAAAAAAAGGCTTCAATTACATTAATGGCTTTCATAGTTTTGGAAGGGGTAGCCAAATAAGCATATGAAAAGGTGAGATGACCATTTTTAGGATATCTTGGAAAGTACAAAGCAATTTTTTCAAGATTTAACTATAAAACACATAAATGTTGTACATACACAAGCCACACATGTGTGGAATGTTATTGATGGGATTTTGAATTAATTTATCATTAAATGCTACTATTTTATAAAGGCATTATTGCAAGTTTATTTTCCAAGCAAGATTCTTTAGGTTGGAGAGTTTCAAGTTGCAGGTGCAAAAATGGGTTTACCAATGTAAGAGCATCCACTAGGGTAGGAACCAAAACTAGTTACACAGATAAATCTTTCTCTTGAAGAAGACAAATTTTGGGACCTTAGAAAAAATTATGCCAGTTATGTGAGTAACTTTCATGAGCTCACATTGGAAGAAGACAAGGCTGAAATTAAGCAAATGCTAGCAGAGCGAGGAGAGAAACTGATGATCATGCCTACTTGAATGGCATTTTGGACATGTTTTGTGGCCTTCTTCCTTGATGATCATGAAAATATCTCTTTTTGTTAATTGTAAATATTTTTTGGCTAGTTGCAATTAGTTGTAGTTAGTTGTTTTTGAAGGGTTTGAAGTTTTTGCTACACCTCTTCATTTTATATAAGAAGAAGTACCAAGACCCTAGGATAGGATATATAGATAGAATATATCAAAAGATATATGTATAAAATTAAGCCATTGGACATAAACATATGATCTATTTAGATTTTTGAGTAGATATTGCAGCCAATCATGGTTCAATTGTACACCTTTTTTGAAATTAATTAAAACACTATGTTTTCTCTTCCATAAATTGTGCAAAATAGTCCTCATTAGTATTCTACAGATTGTCCTTCTAGATTCATATTGTCATTCATATATTGAACAAGCATTGTTTTTTATTCTCAATTGGTCTTCTGAGTTTGAAGTTTAAAATAATAAAATTCTTTGTTTGGTGATTAGTGGTATTTACATTGTGTCTCTGAAGAGTTTTGATGATCTTGAGGTTGGTACTAATCTAACTCTATTTTCTCATTTGGAATAAGGAATTGTTCTAATTTAATTCAATAAAGGTTTTTATTAATTGAAGTTGGTGACATTCTCTATTGTAAGTGCTCTGCATTTTCAAATCGTAAGATACACATTAAGGAATTCTAAGCATTCAAAATTTTGATTTCTCCTTGAGAATAACTTGAGATCTCAAGAGAATCAATTAAGAAATCTTCATAAGTAAGATAAACCAATTTTTAGAAGGTATACCCACCTAGGTTGGTAGAGCCTAAAGTGAAGAGAATTTGATCATTAAGAATCAATCCTAGTCATTGGCCAAATTGTGTTAAATTACCCCGCAATGGGGAAACAAAGCTTATAGTTTTTCCAACCAAAAAATTGAGGAACCAATATGTGAGATCAAAAAAATTCCAACCAAGAATTCAAAAGAAAAGAAAAATACAAAATTAACAAGGAAGGTCAAGGGCATATTTCTATGTCTAGCGCTCCCTGCACCTGCATGCATCACACTCTAACTAGTGAACTGGATGTTCCTACTTTGTCATCTCGCAACTAAAATCTAGCGCACAAAAAGAAATATCTCCACAAGAAAAATGAGCAAAAATGACCCATTTCAACCCCTACAAGACCTAATATCATACCCCTTCTAAGCCCCTTATTCCCTTTTTCTCTCCTAGAAACCTTTTTTCACCCCAATCCACATAAATTTCCATCTTCACCATTAAATTAACCCTTTCATAGCCCTTATGTATCCTTCTTCTCACAATGCCTTTTTCACATGTTGAGATGCCATCTGGCTTTTTTATTCTCTCCTCGCCACCTTCTTAAGGGCAGTGTTTACTTTAGTGACGAATATTCACCAATTGGAAAATTTCACTCATTGACCACCCCAAGTTTACGAAAAATGGGTCACACTATTGGGCCCATCACCACAAGATTTATGACATTGTCTCTCCTTTTGACATGATATAACCAATTGAAAATATTTTTTGCACATGAAAAACTAAACACATTCTCCTATGATTTCTAAAGTGGAACTTTTTGTACGGCCTAAATTCACCTTTAGCTTTTAAAAAATATTTTAGGAGAGGGATGACATTTGCCCCACAAATATGCAAACCCATGTCACACACTAATTCAATTCTGCCAACTATATTATGCATGGCCATAAATTGGACAAATCATATTTGCCTTAGAAATTCTATAAGACAATTTTTTATTACATGGGCTTCGCCCAATATTTTGTATACACTATAATATTCCTGCAGAATTTACCAAAAAGGAGTGGTATAAATATATTTATAGATCTGTTGGTTGTCTCAATTCCAATCAATAGTGAAGTCTCAATTTCTCAAATTGTTGAGTGAGTCCCAAGTGCAACAACTACAATTTATGCATAGTTGAGTAGCTTAGACCCCTATCTATCTTTACTCTATAATTTTTATTCATTCTTATTTAGTAAGTACAAGTTAGACTGTTAGTGGTCAATTATCACCTGGGACCACTGACCAATATCACTGAGTCATGTCATAACCAAGGAGACCTAAGACATCTATATTTTATAGTGTAGGTTGTACAACCAATGAATAATATTTAGATAAATATATACAATAGTCAATTGTCACATTTTGAACAAATTGAATTTTTTGCCATCCTATAATTCTTTGGAGATGTTGAACATGAACAAGGGTAAGAGTCCTAAATGTGGTGAAAGCCAAGAAAAGCTAGCAAATGCACTCATAGAACCTTGTCATCATATTTTAGTGACCAAAATTTGGAAGCTACAACATCACAAGTATATTTACAAGATTCTCAACCACTGTTAGTTCCATTGGCACATATTAAAGAAGTTGGAGAACCTGATATCTCTAATCATGATGAATTTGAAGAAGATCTTTAAGTAAATACCTAGAGTAGCCAAGATCTTCAGGTTAATATCCAAAGTATCCAAAATAATAGAATTGAATTGGATGAGAATTCCAAAGATGGTGATGGTGCACAATTAGAAAAGGGAAAAAAGAAATACAATGCAAAATCCAAAAAAATCAAAATTGGGATCTATCGATCAGGAATTCTTAAATAGAATGAGCCTCAAAGCATCCATTCATTAAACCTGTGTGCAATCTAATAGAAGGTGAGTCTCTAGTATAATGAAGATGTATGATATGCACAAGGATAAATAAAAAGGAAACTTTGTTGCAACTAAAAATAAAAGCATATGGGTAAATTTTATGAGAAAAAATCATAGATGGAGTGAAAATACCAATGACAAGATGAAAAACCAAGGAGGAATGTCAACATGTTAAGAATATAGAAATCTTAGAATTCTAGGACAAAATTTAGATGAAGCCTACTAAAGTAAAAGGCTCTATTTTGAATCTCTTCTTGGAAAAGCAATGGAAGTTGAAGAAATGGGTAAATTTATTCAGTTAAATGTTGTCTTCTATCTTTTGAGCAAAGGGTGTGCCATGAAAAACTACCCATCATTGAGTGGTTTATTACACTTTATAAAAATTTGTTATTATCTAAGAGAACATTGGTTAGTAAACAATGAATGGAAATGGGCAATTGTCTTGCTGAGGTTGAAAATGAAAACATCATAGAAAAAATTAAAGAGTCAAATTTTATTGCATTATCATTAGATGAGGTGACAACAATAGACAATACTTCTTGGGTATGCATGCATGTCTATACTATACACAATTTTGTCTTCCAACCCAATCTACTAACTGTTGTTAAAATGAAGGATAATTCAACAACAAAAAACATATTTGAAGTAGTAAAGAGTTCTCTAATTTAATATAGAGGATAGATGAAATGACAATTGCCCAAAAGTTGGTGTGTGTTGGAGCAGATGGAGCTTTAGTAGTGCAAGGCCACAAGAATGGTCTTGTCACAAAGTCAAAAGATTTTCTTTCACCTTACATTGTCGGCATTCAAAGCATGGCCCACATAGTGAATCTAGCTTTTGGAATTGTCAGCAACTCTTCAAAAATATACAGAGTTGAAGTTTTAATCAAAGAAATTTATAGACACTTTTGTCGAAGTCCTAAACGATTCAAGGAATTTCAATAATTTTCCAACGGACTAACTAAAGGGAGAAAGCTTCTTAAGGATAATGATACTAGATGGATCTCTTTGGATGGAGCAACTCATCAAGTTTTTTTCTAAATATCCATTATTGCTTGGTACAATGGATTTAACTCACAATGATTAGGGTGGTCAACAGAAATATGATGAGCTACTTGAAATGTTAAGAAATGTAGAGGCACTCTTAATGTTAGTGGTCATTCTCCCCATGCTATAGGAATGAGAAATATAGTGAAGATTCAGCAAAGATTTTTATATATTGTAGAATATAATATGCTGTGTAAAATGACATGTGCGGCCCACGATAATCTCTATATAAATCCATATTCATTTTTTGTAGATAAAAAAATTTTGAAGGGTGGATGAGAATCACATATTTGAATAATCTTGATAACTTTTTAAAAATTGATGAAAAGGGGGATTTATGTGTCAATATACAAGGTGTTGAGAGACCAATGCACTACTATGGAAGGCACATGTCCACAAGAAAAGGAAAGAAACCCACGTAGCCAAAATTAACTACTACAAAGGAAGTGTTTGAACATATTGTTGAGTTTGTAATGGATTACGTGAAAAAAATTTCTTATAAGCCTTCCCCAAAAATTAGAGAAAGATTTCCTTGACATGAATTACTTGAATCAATGTGTGTTGTGCTTCCCCATTATTGGAGTTTAAGAAGTCTTAAATATTTTAGAGATAAGTTATTAGTTTTGATAGATCAATTTTGAAAAAAAAAGAAATTAATGGGGTAACTATAAATGGTTTTTTAAATGAATCTCGTTTGAGAGAGAAGTCACATCATTTTATAGATATAATGAAGGAAAAATATGATATGATGCAGAACTCCATAGAAGAAGGATCAATAATCAAACTTTGGAGAAAACTAGCTTAGAACATATTTCAAGTTTGTTAAAATATTCTTGACCATGATATTAAGGTATGTGGAGGATAAGATATTTTTTAGTGCTTTGGGGTTCCTAAAGTCAAAGGTAAGAAATAAACTAGACAAGAATTTGGAAAATTTCCTAAGGCTATATACATCTAGATATGTAGTCAATAATTTTTCTTACAAAAGGGCACTGAAATTGTGAAGGAAGAAATGTCAAACAAGAGGTTTGGAAAACATTTCAAACAATGAGATCACTAATTCAAGTGGTGGTGTTGGTAACATTGATGTTGAAGTTGAGGATCAGGCAAGTAGAGGTATATAGACTAGAGAAAATATGAAGCATAATGTAGGATTATTTGATCTTGATGGTGAGGAATCTATAGATTCAGATGATGAGATGTAGTGGAAACTCTAAAAAATATGGTATGATATGTCAACTCTAAATTTAATACTTATTGGCAATTACTATAGTCTACATTCTAGATTCTAGACATGATTCTCTGAATCTTGTCATGATTCATCTAGCATGCATAATAAGTTATATCATTTTCTAAATGTCTAATGTCAAACAAACATGTACATTTTATGTTAGATGATGCCATCAATCATTCAATTGTTACCATTGCTATTTTTTTTGCATTTTTATGCAACATGCTCATATCGTACATTGTTATGGTACAATCCTTGATGATTTTTTAAACACATATAGCAATTCATATGATAAAATTCATATTCTCTCATTACTTTATTTACATGTGATAAATGGTACAATTCAATGAATTCATGTTGTAAAAGTGAAGATTCAATAACCAATTACATAATCATGAGTTACAAGTATAAAGTTTACAACCAATAGATTTAGCAAATGACCTTGAATTCCCTTCTATAGAAATAAGGGAGCAACAATAGCTTCAATTTATTTTGCCTCATGGGAAGAGTCTTAGATTTTGTTCATCAAAATAGTATCAAAATTCTGCTATATTTATCATGTTCAAGAAGAAAATTTCAAACTTTAAACTCGTATGAAACCATTAGAAATAGAAATAAAATAAAAACTACAAAGATGATTAAAAGAACTTTACAAGTTTCACACACTCTGATGGATGTCTTATGAGATGATTGAAGATTTGGTCATCTTTTTAGGATGTTGAATTCTACTTCATTTAGAGTTTGAAGATTTGTTATGTTATAGTAGATGACCTGCAATTTTTTCAGACTTCCATATTTGGAATATTTATTTGAAAACTATTGTTGTAAATAACTATTCACTATTTACACTTTACTTAAGTTTACTTAGGTTAATGCATTATTTTATTACTTATTAGTTTGACACCTAGGATTTTGAGTACTCTTATGAGTTGTCATGTCGACAACATAGGAGTAAGCAACTCTAATTTAGCACATGGTGTCTACAATACTGGAGTTTGCATAATTAACTTAGTTGTCATGTAAACAACACAATTATTCGCACTCTTATTTTAGCACATGGTGTCTATAACATAATTTTTCATGCTACACCTTTGTAGGCTTATCATCTCATCATCGCACTTACTCATGTGCTTAATGGAGGATAATCCACTTTTGGTAGACATGTGCCTTGTTGTAAGACTTATCAGTATGCTAACTCCTAGACATTCTAGAAGCATTCCAGAAGCATTCCAGAGGCCTTTATATATAGCCACTCCTAGTGTACTTTGATGATAGAATATTGAATTGAATACACATTTTTATTATGATCATACTCTTTCTGATCTACTGTTGTGCTTGTGCTTGAGTTCCTTGATCTTAGATCAATTTTTCTCAAAGGTAAATTCTTACATGGTATCAAAGCTTGGGGAATTTCTCTTCACATAGCCATTAAAGACCGATCTTGCTTCACCTCTCTAAGGACACCACAACCCAAATTTGGAGTATCGCGGTCATTGGGAGTGTCTAGAGCCAAAGCAGACCTCGCCATTGCATCTAGAACATTGATTCAGTGAAATTTGACTATAAATTAGCCTACCCAAGGCCATAGTCAAATTTGAGGCAAAAAAAATTTGTAAACCAGCACCTGAAGGCCCAATTTATAGATCTAGTATGATCATTCTTTAGATCTACAACTTCATTTTCAGGTTGGTATTTATTTTTTCTCTGTTATTATATTTTTGAATTTTTTTGAAATATTTTTAGCCCGTCGGACTTGTAGAGAAATTTTTTTTGCATGAATCGGGTATTCAAACCTCGGCCCTTTTAGGAGGAATATTCTATTGGCATATTCCTTTTATTCAGCATTTATCATAGTAAGTGCATTTGAATCCAACAAGCGACATACTCCACCAGCTGATGAATATTGTTCACAGCAAAGCATTCACAAATCTGGCAAGCCCAGTGGCCACTTCATTTCCAATTTGGGTGGCTTTGTTACCTTTTACTCCCACAGGCTTTCTTTTTAACATTGTGGATTTACCTTCCACCGTGCATGTGGGATCTTTCCCTAGCTCCTAATGACTGAAATATTATTGCCAGCCAACTCATGGCACTGGTAACCCTGTCGGTCACTATCTCCAGCCTCACCTATTTCTCCAGCAGTGGCAAGAAAAGTCTGGCTAACCTTTGGCATACTTTGGCGACACAGGCCCTTGTCATCTATTATTCTTGCGGCACCAAAAATTACACGACTACTCCCCAACTACCATGTGGTGCACAGTGGTGTGGATAGCCCAATGAATAGTTGGCAGCAAGAACTGGACCCATGACCCATGACATCGAAAAACCTCCACGCGATGACAAGGACCACCCTCAGCCACATGGCCCAATAAAATTCTACCACACATCCCTATTTGACACGGTGTCCACATCAGTGCCAAGATGGATTTTTGTACATTGCCAATGCAGATGCCATGTGTTAGACTGTATCAATCATATTGCTTTTAGTCAACAAATCATATGCTAACATCACCTGCCACATCACCCAAATGGCCTTTTTTGGCTGACATCAACTAGACACTGTCTTAAATTTGACATCTATATGACCATCCTTTCCAGACAAATTTGAACTACTGCAATAGTCATTTGACTATCAAATTTAACCTCACAGTTTGCTACCCAGACCCCTCTCTAGTTTCAATTTTGATTTGATAGTCTGACTTTTGGAAACCATAACTCATTCATTCAAATTCTAAATTAGGTACAATTTTTTTGATTTTGGGTAGAATTTCTTGAACTTTTTAATGATGCAGTTCTTTTCTGGTTTTGGTGCATGGATTTGTTAGAAATTGCATTTTTTGGAAATTATACCTGTTCAATCCTATATTTTGCAACTTGAAATGCTCTGTATGAGCTCATTTGGACACATTTTCATATTTCATTTTTTTTGAAAGTGCTTAATTTTTTGTCTACTTTCTAGATCTACAATAAAATTATAGGGTTGTGTGTGCAAAAATATCACTTTTAGCATTAGGGCCTTTTTCTTCATTATATTACTTTGATTACTTTTCAAAATTATTGTACATATCAGCCATAGTGCTTAGTGTCAGATTTGAAACTCAAAAGGTAGTTGTAAATAGATAAATCAGAAGTCCACCTTGTACATTTTGACAAGTGGCCTATTGTACATGCACTACATATAAAGCACCAAATCATACATTAGGGGGTGGGGGGGTTGTTGATTGATTTTTTTTGCATTTTGGGGGTACATTGATTAGTTAATCATGGATGAGGAAGATCTAATTACCTTGACAACAAAAAACTATAAGTAGTGAAGTCAATTGGTTCTCACTTATCTTAGTCAGCATAATGCATTGCCATATGCGAAAGGACTTTCATACAATGGTGACACTGGTTCCATCATTTTTTGTGCCCTCTTTTTACATATGGATATGGAGGTTATGGATTCACTTGATGACATGAATTCAATTGATTTATATGATAATTGGATCTATCTTTTGGAGATGTATGGAGATCCACACATTCCTCCATTCCCAAAAGATATTTTACCTCCAACTATAGCTGCATCCTCTCCAAATGATATCTCACCTCCTGATACTCTTGTTGCTACTACTGATCCAGTTCTAGCAATAGATGCTTTTGATTCAGTGTAGCAGGAAACACCATGTCTTCCTACTTCAACTTCATGGGATGACATCCTTCTAGACATTGTAGGTCTATTTTTTGGGTCTCACATTGAATATGTGGGAGACATCATTGATGATATTCATGTTCTCTTTGTTGAGGAAAACACTTCATCCATTACCACAGTGATAGGTCTAGCACAGCAGGGTATACCTACTCTTCTAGTTCCAGCATCAGTAGATGACTGCATAGTAGATATTTCAAGTTTGTTTGTGGAGTCATACATAGTAGATTTGGGAGACATCTTTGATGATCTACATCTTCTCTTTGATGAAGTAGAATCTTCTTCTATTGTCATGAGGGCTCACTTTGACCCTCTTGTCCATTCTCTACATGATCAATTTTCACAAGTTGATATGATTGTGGATCCTTATGTACATTAGTTGCAGGAGGTCTCTTTATTATTTGAGGAGATAGTTTGTTCTTTGAGGCATGCCCTACATCCATCCTTGCTAGATCTGCACTTCTTCTTTTCAGCAGTATTGGAAGTAGCGACTATTAATATCGACACAAGGACAGTTGAGCAGGTTTCAAAGACACCATTCATCTTTGGGATTCTTTCTACACATAGGGGAAGCATCTCACCTATACCTCTACCAATTTCTCTTCCTAAGGGGAGGAACATTATTCAACAATCATGGATCAACTTCTAGATTGGAGTAGCTATCATTGATCAGCACTCTACATTTAGAGGAGGGACTACCTTCTCTCCTTCTTCTTCTCTTTTATGGGGGGGACTTTTTCCTCTTATGGGGTTTTGTCCTTCTATTTCTCTTTTGTATATATTTGATGTATATTGTAATGGGGGGTCTAGATTACTTCATCCATCCATGCATCTTGTTTTTTCATCTTTCTTTTTGGTGGAGGGTTTTTCCCATGAGGTTTTCCCTCTTTCTCTACTTTATGAGGGATTGCATTTCATTTGTACATGGGTACCTAACATGGTCTAGTATATGGGACCCATCATGCATTTTCATCCTAGCTTTTGTGAGCTTAAGTGCATTCCCCTAAGCTGCACTTAAGGGGGGGAGTTGGTGTAAATAATTATTCACTATTTACACTTTAATTAAGTTTACTTAGGTCAAAGCATTATTTTATTATTTATTAGTTTGACACCTAGGAGTTTGTGTACTCTTATGAGTTGTCATGTTGACAACATAGGAGTAAGCAACTCTAATTCAGCACATGGTGTCTACAATACTAGAGTTTTCATAATTAACTAAGTTTTCATGTAAACAACATAGTTATTCACACTCTTATTTTAGCACATGATTTCTACAACATAATTTTTCATGCTACATCTTTGTAGGCTTATCCTCTCATCATCGCACTTACTCATGTGCTTAATGGAGGATAATCCACCTTTGGAGGACATGTGCCTTGTTGTAAGACTTGTCATGAGTATGCTAACTCCTAGACATTCTAGAAGCATTCTAGAAGCCTTTATATATAGGCACTCCTAGTGTACTTTGATGATAGGACATTGAATTGAATACATATTATTATTCTGATCATACTCTTTCTGGTCTATTGTTGTGCTTGTGCTTGAGTTCCTTGATCTTGAGAGAATTTTTCCCTAAGGAAAATTCTTACAAAAACAATGCTACATCCAATAGTGCATTCATATTTTTGAATGCTTTAATTTAATTCAAATTGCCTTCACAGGTTTTATCCTAAAGAAACTTCACTACTTCATACATCATTTTGCCCTCCAACAGTTTTTGGTAAGCTTCCCTTCCAACAAATTTCATTGATGAGTTACTAGGGAAAGGAAAAGGAAAACCAAGACTTATCATTAATTTTCTTTGTCATCCGTCATGGTGAGCTTTCTCACAATTGAGTTCAAGTGTTCCTCTCCTTCCCTTATACTCTAGAATTTTTGAATGATAGTTGATGACTTTACTAATGAACAAACATGGTCATGAATTTTTTTGGGTGCCAAATACCTATCATTGTTTATGTTGAATATGTGTATAATCTATCTTGTAGTCTTCTCGGTCTTAAAAAGGTCTTTGTTCTTCTTAATCTTCTCTTTGATACTCCTACAAACAACTCAAACACTTAGATGCAATTCAAACCAATCACACGACCTATCAGCATTTTCCATCATTTTCCCCACATTTTTTCTTTAATTAGCTTGACTAAATTTTTAATTTTGTCATTTGACTCAATCAAGTAGTTTTTTTGTAGGTTGTGATTTTTTATTTTCCCTTTATAGTTATTCTACCATTTGTGACAACAAATTTTCACTTTGTTTCCTTATTTCCTTTGCTTTCTCTTCCCACCATTTTTCTTTTACCCTCTCATTATCCAATTCCTTATTTGAATTATTGATTGTTTGTCCACTAGACTCCAAAATTTTGAGAATATCTACTGCAGATGCTCTTTCATCCTCAATTTGTTTATTGGTTTGTTGCAATTTGTCCATGAGTTCTTTGAATTTTACATTTGCATCATATTAACATGATTTAGAGTATCGCTAATTTTTTCATTGCTTTCTTTTGATTGTTCCTTCAAATTCTTGAGTTATGCTTCTCTCTCCACATTTACATCACTTAGCTTTTGGTTTCTTTCTTCCAATTGTTCCTTTAGAATTTTCATCTTTGCCTCCATATTCTCTAGTTATGCGATTGCTTCTTGAGAGAAAGCACTTGTTATCATTTCTCTATTTCTTTGCATTTTTTATCTGTTGCTTTTGCATTTTCCTTTGCATTTGCTAGGTCTACTTTTAACTTTTCAATTTCCTTCAAAGGATAACTTTAAGAAACCCCTCTCAAAATAAATACCTAAAATATTGGTGAATCCGACTTTTTAAAAGAAAAAAAAAAATTCATGTTGAGGGTGATTTTTTTGTTCCATGTAGGGAAATAAATTATTATTTGTTGCAAAATTATTTTCTTGCCCTAAAAAAATCATTTTAAATGTGGTGAATTAAAAACACTTATTGCTAACACATAAATAAATGTTGGCTATTTTTTTTCTTGCCAAAAATTAGCTTGTAATGTCAAAGGTGAATTACTTATTTTGTATGAAAAAAAAATGGTCTTGACTAATCTTTATGTAGTGCCTACCCTCGTTTACATCTTTGCTGGACATATTATTGCTATTATTATCAGACTATGATGGACTAGTTTTATGTTGATGGATTAGTGGTATTATTTTGACACTATCAGACATTATGTTATGGATTCAGTGGTTATGTGATGAAATCATTTAGACTTTACATTTCATGCATACATGATGATCATTATATTGTTTTCAGTTATTATTGATGATTAGTTAGATGGTTTATTATCTCATGTGTTTTATTATGGATATTTACCCCATACTTGCATGTGTATGGTGTGCGTGTTTTCTTATTGTATGGCATTTCTGATGTGGTTAAGGAAGGGAGTCGTAGTCACCTGCTTAGTCGGAATCTACACGATGCACCACTTCCTGCCATTGTCTATTTAGCTTAGCATTATATATACAGTATGTACATGCATAGTTTTTCTGTAGGTTGTAGGTACCGGGTATCAACTTCCCTGAATTGCCAAGATGGGCGTACCCTATTATACTATCTCAATGATAAGAGAAGGGAGATAAATTCTCAAGTCCAAATCCCAAAACTTTAAGCAGATTGTCCTAGTGAGGTAGGACAAGTACTTAGATATTTTACCCACCGAATGTGTTGGATGACATAATTCGTGATTTATAACCCTCTAGACTGATTTTGTGTGATTTGCTCTATGATGGGTTTTCATATTTTATCTTGGAGGTCTATGGTGAATTTTCTATTAATTAAGTCTTAATAAATAGATTTAATTAATAAATTAATTATTTGAGGAAAATTAATATAAAATATCATGTTATTTGATATTTTGATTATAATTAATTAAATGAGAATTAATTGAGGAAAAAGAATTAAATAAAAGAAAATTAAAAATTAATATTTAATAATTAATAATAATAAAGTAATAAATAAAAAATAATAATAAAAGTTATAAAAATTAAATGAAAGTTATAAATATTTAAATAGAAATTATATAAAAAGTGAATTGGAGTTATAAGCTTGCATGGGAGTTAACGCACTTTTCTATTTCTCAAGTGTCAACAACACGGGGGTTAGTGCATCAATTAAGCACATGGTGTCTACAACCTTATGACCCATCTAGAAGGTTGGAAAAGACCCATGCTTAGTTGGTGACACCTTCTAGCTGTTTCTAGAGGCATTCTAGATGTTTCCTGAGAGCTCTTTATATTCAGGCATTCCTAGAAGCTTAGACATAGCATTTGGAGAGCAATTGGAGCATTGGAGGATTCGAGAATTCTGAAGAAGGGAGCTTGCTCTGCAGGTTTTCTGAGGAAGAGCGATTTAGCATCAGAATTCAAGTAGATTCTTATGATTTTACTTATGCTATTTCAACATCATGCATTCCCTGTCTTCTTCATGTCTTCCATATGTCTTCTGAGGAATTTCATATTTTTATTGTATGCATTCTCAATATGGGTAGTTTAATTTATTTGAGAATTTTATATGCATAGATTTCAAAAGAACACAGGGCTAGGGTTGAGATTCATAGTTAAACCCATTAGATTAATTATTGAAAATTTTGGAGATCAAAAGTTTATGGAGGAATTCTGAAAAATTGAAATTTTTATATATATAATTTGTCAATTTTCTTATACATACACATATATATATATATGCAATCATATATATATATATATATATATATATATATATATATATATATATATATATATATATATATATATATATGCAATCATATATATATATATATATATATATATATATATATATATATATATATATATATATATATATATATATATATATATATATATATATATATGTTCATATACTGTGATATTTTTAATTCTGCATATATATATATATGAAGGTATATATATATGAAGGTGTATATATATATATGTATGTACATATATATATATACATATATACATACATACATACATATGTATATATAATATATATTTGTTAAAAAAACCAGATAACATACCCATGGGCAAAAACGTTTTAAGAAACATTTTAAACCAAATCGCAAATGGGAATTGCGTAAGCGATTTTTAAAAAATTATATACATATTATGCATTAAGTCAGGGGGGACGAGACCCGTGCCCCCACTGCGGTCACAGTGTACCTGCAACGGCAATGGTACGCAATACCACTGACGTCGCAGGCCCTCCGACCGCAAGGTCCTGTGTACCGGTGAACTATTATGTTATATAACGTTTATAACATTTGCAATGTTAAATGGTATTCATCGAATTTGTTAATTCGATTTTGTTTAATGTTAAAATAATTTATATATTCATATATGTATTTATATGTATATATTTAATTATAAATATATTTATATATAAGTATGTATATAATATGTAAATATGATTATTAATAATTTGTTTTATAATTGTATAATTGATAAATGATTTATATCAAAGGTTCATGCTTTAAATTAATTGTTTTATCAAGTATATGAAATTTAATTGTTAGTTTTGGTGGGGGACGTTTTGAATCAAAGTTTATAATTGAAAGATGGATTTTAAAGAATATTTGTATTCATTCAAAACATATAAATGTTCCTCCAATTCTTTTTCTAAACTTGGAAACGTAAACTGAGACTTTTGCATTTAAATTTAAGTTGTAAATTTAGCAAAACCAAAACATGTGTTTGCATTGTGTATTCTTTATGCTATTGTTTTGGGTTTTGGGTTGACTAGTGTTGACCAGTTATAGGACGTCTACTAGAGGCTTGGGGGATTATGTGATTGTGATGTCATGATGATGTTTTAATCTCGATCTTTCTAAACCCAACTATGGATTATGTGATGGAATGCTTTATGTATTGTTTGTAATTACTAATTGTTATAGTTGAGATTCTTATGTATGAGACACTTGACTTAACCATTTTTGGTCATCGATCAGTTATCCTTGGTTAGTTTCTAGTCGCCATGATGGGACTATAATGTGGATTTATTCTTGATGATGTCATGTTGTGACATGTTTGACTCAACCATTTTTGGAGCCTTCGATCAGTATGATTGAGATATATTTTGGTTATTGAGAACCATTGGATACTTTGATTATCAGTGATACTTTAGTTTTCAATAGAGAGTTGTGGTGTTCATGATTTTCTATGGATGTTTGCTCATGGAGATTTGATGCCTTTATGCATATTTGATAATTTTATTATGGATTATCTTTGTGATTTTGAGATTTATGATTCCATGAGCTTAGGGTAGGATATCTGCATGTAGTGACGGGAAGTGGCTTGCAATGGGGGTCGAGGCCCTAAGAGGCTACCAGGGTAACTCATTGTAAGTTGGATTAATAAGTGATAACATTCACACCTAATACTAACTGAATGAACCTAAGAAAGATAAGTATTTTGTTCTCACCCATGCCTTGAGTGCTTGTACAGGCTAGGATGGGAGTAGTGAGAATGCATGGTTGCGACCTTGCATTTCGTAGTATGCCTCGTCAGTATGAGAGGATACTAGTGGTCGCATGAGATCAGTATGGACCCATGGAGTTTAGCTAATTTCTAGGGTAACTTGTACATGATAATTGTGATGACACTTTCCCGCTTCCATAGTAGGTTCCTACATGTCATTGCGTGCCTCTAGGAATTAGATGTCAGATATTGTGTTTGGAACCTTTGAGTTAGTATACTTTTAGGATTCCTGAACTTATAAAAATTTGTGCTATG
This sequence comes from Cupressus sempervirens, assembly GCA_028749045.1. Classification (NCBI taxonomy): domain Eukaryota; kingdom Viridiplantae; phylum Streptophyta; class Pinopsida; order Cupressales; family Cupressaceae; genus Cupressus; species Cupressus sempervirens. Next base: position 488,715,265 of record CM053786.1, read on the forward strand.
TGATTTTGGATAGCCTATTTGGGACTTGAGATTATCTCCTCAGCATGGTGGGAGTGGACCACTTAGGTACCATGCGGTCGGGTGGGAGTGTATTTTCCACTCTTATCATTTGAGATTCATTGAGACATCGTGGTTGATGCGTCCTTCATGATGGTGAATATGTATCCTTTCATTGATGTTTTAGCATATGTTAGATGATGTTATCTTATGCTTTTATTACTTTCTGCATATGATATAGTATAGGTTAGGAGTGACATTCCTACTATGTTAGTATCGATGATCTCTTCGGTGATTTGGAATGTTACGCACGGAGGGATGGCTAGAATCCACGATGGTCTAATGATGCTATTAATGGTTGGGAGGAACTGTGCACTGAGTTTATTATGTTTGATCTTTATGATAGATGTATATGTCTTCTATGATGATGTATCATGTATATCATGTGATTATCTTTATTTTATGTATCATGGATTAGAATAGGATGATGTACCTTATTCTATGTATGTATATTTTTGAGCTTGTCATACCCTGTGACATTACAGTGGATGATCAAGCATTTGAAATGTAATGAATAAATATTGTACTTATCATTATTATTTCATGTGGATGTTGTACTAGATGGACTCATGTATGTTGGATGTTTATAGATGTAATTCAACGGTAAGGGATCTTAAAGAATGTAATCTATTATGTATGTTATGTTTAATTTCAGATGGACATTACTATTGCTTCCGTTATTATGCATAAGTTATATGTGGTATTTACTTTCATGTTTAAAAAAAAATGCTACCAAACTTAGTGAAATTCTAGGTTAATTCTTTGGATCCCTTGGCGGGGCATTACATTTGGTATCAGAGCCTAAGTTTCTACATTGGGAGCTCTGAGTATTTTGGAACAACTAGAACTTTGGAACTATTAAGTGTATCTTTTCAAACTTGAAACTAGGTGAACTGAAACAGAACTTGAACTGCTACTTGCATATTTTTCATACTTCAACACTTAGTATTTCAAACTAAAAATTTTACTTAAACATAAACATAGAACTAAACTTAGTCTATTGCAACATGTGATTGTAATTGTACCTTGTACTATTGTAGGATGGTATCTGGGACTAGGTCTTCTATTAGAGATTGTGGTAGAGGCCGTAGTCATGGCAAAGTTGTCAGTGTCCATGAGTCTGCCCATGAGGGATCGGCTCATGTAGAGAGCAGGGAAGAGCACTCTTGTAGGCAGCAGGAAGAGAGCTGTAGAGAAGACCAAGCTAAGTCTGAAGAGGTTGGTTTGAGACAGATGATGCAGACTATTCTAGAATGTCTATCTCCAGTTCAAGAATAGCCCAAAGTGCACTAGATAGAACAAGAGCATAGACCTAGATCTAGAAGTCCTCGGAAGGATCGTCAGAGGTCCATTGTGTCCACTCAGATGAAGCCTTTCAATGGGCAAGGTTCTGGTTATGTGGTCGAGCAGTGGCTTATTTCCCTCAATAGGATTTTTTCCATGCAGGAGTTCAACAGCAATGTTAATGTAAGATTTGCGATCACTAATTTAGAGAATTTTGGGGCCACTTGGTGGATGATTGAGGAGAAGAAGCTGGGAATCGATATGAGCAGTGTTACGTGGGAACTATTCTTGGAAATTTTTCATGACCGATTCCTACCAGAGGAATGGAAATAGCAAAGGGCTGATGAATTTCATAATCTTAGACAGTACACTTTGGTAGTGACTGAGTATAAGCATAAGTTTTATCAGCTCATGTCTTTTTCAGGGTTCAGTGAAAATTCAGCTCAGTTGACACAACACTTTATTAGGGGTTTGAATAACCGTATAATTGGGGGAGTTCAGGTATTTGAGCCAAAAACCCTCAAGGATGCGGTACATCAAGCTATCCTTGTTGAGAAAAGTGTCAACCTTGGTCAAGGTGGTTTTGTAGGAGCGCCAGCAGCATCGAGATCTAAAAGCAACTACAATTCAGGTGGTAACAAGAAGTTTTCTTTCTCTAAGGGAAAACAGTATCAGCAACAGTCTTAGCAGACACAGCAATAGAAGGGATTGAATTCTAAGGCTCAAGGTGGTGGCAAAGGTTCTAACACCAAGAACAACCACAATGCTCAATGCAATAAACAGAATCAGTCCAATCAGCCAGCTCAGAGTAGCCAGTCTTTTGTTAGCAAGAACAATTGTCAGCAATCAAATGTACCAATACAGAATGTTTTTCTTGTGGTTAGATTGGACATTATGTAGCTCAGTGTCCTTAGTGAGCACCTCAGTTTTCAAGACCTAGACCTACAGTTTCAGAGCCTACAGTTGGTGATGCAAGTAGAGCTCATAGAGTTTTTGTAGTAGTTGATCAACGTCAGGAAGATCATCAGGGAATAGTGGTTGAGACTACAGGTGCTATTAGAGGTATATCTCTTTCAGTATTGTTTGATTCAGGAGCTATAGATTCATTTATTTCACCATCTATAGTTTCTAAGTGTAAGCTAGATGCGATGAAGCAAGATCATGGTTGGCAAGTGGAACTAGCCTCAAGTTTTAAGGTCTCCACAGATTTTGTAGTTCTTAAGTGTGGGCTTAGCTTAGGAAGCTTTGATACTGTAGTGGATCTTTGAGTCATACCCCTTGGTTCCTATGATGTGGTTTTAGGCATGGACTAGCTTGGATCTCATAGAGCCAGTATAGATTGCAGGAAGAAGATTATTTTGTGCCAAGATGACCAAGGGAATGATGTGCAGATAGTTGGGATACCAAGGCCTATATCTCTGCGGATGATTTTTGCTATGTAATTGAAGCGGAGTTTCCGTAAGGGATGTCAGATATTTGTTGTTATGGTAAATGATCTTGATGAGGAATACCCTATGAAGGAGACTTTAGATCACTCGATTTTGCAGGAGTACGTAGATGTCTTTCCAAGTGAGGTTTCAAGTATGCCTCTGAAGAGGTACATTGACTTTAGTATTGATCTGATTCCTGGAGCGGAGCCTATCTCTAAAGCTCCTTATCGCATGACTACACAGGAATTGTGTGAGCTATGTCTTCAGCTAGAGGAACTTCTAGCCAAAGGGAGCATTTGACCTAGTGTATCACCATGGGGAGCTCCAATGCTCTTTGTGAAGAAGAAAGATGGTTCTTTGTGCCTTTGTATTGACTACAGACAGCTAAATAAGGTGACTATTAAGAATAGGTATCCTTTACCTAGGATTGATGACTTATTTGATCAGATCAAGGGAGCCACAGTATTCTCCAAGATTGACCTTAAGTCAGGATACCACCAGCTTCGCATTAAGGAAGCAGATATTCACAAGACCACTTTTTGAACTCTCTATGGGCATTATGAGTTCACAGTGGTACCTTTTGGGTTGACTAATGCTCCATCGATTTTCATGAGTTTGATGAATGGTGTGTTCTGATCTTATCTAGATATCTTTGTACTCATGTTTTTTGATGACATATTGATATATTCTAAGACTCAGAAAGAGCATGAGGAACACCTGCGGTTGGTATCGCAGTGTTTGAGAGACAATCAGCTTTATGCCAATGCAGCTAAGTATGAATTCTTCAAATCGGAGATTCAGTATTTAGGGCATGTTATTTTAGGGAATGGTATTTCAATGGATCTTGCAAAGATTTAGGCGATAATAGATTGGCCAACGCCGACTAATGTGTCAGAGATTCATAGTTTTATGGGTTTAGCTGGTTATTATCACAGATTTGTCCAGAACTTCTCTAGGATAGCACATTCTATCACTTCTCTTCAAAGGAAAGGAAAGAAGTTCATATGGATAGAGAAATGTGAGGAAGCTTTTCAGAAGCTCAAGGAGCTTTTGACCAGTGCACCGATTATAGCTATATCTAATCCAGAAGGTGATTTTATGGTGTGTACAGATGCTTCTCTTGAAGGGATTGGGGCAGTGTTGATGCAGAATGGACGAGTGATTGCATATGAATCACGCAAGCTCAAGGATCATGAGTTAAATTATCCTATGCATGATTTTGAGTTAGCAGCAGTAGTTCATGCTTTGACAAGGTGGAGACATTTCTTGTTGGGGCACAGATTTGAGCTACACAGCCTAATTTGAATGCTCACCAGAGGTGATGGATGGATTTTTTATGCGAGTATGATTTTGAGGTTAAGTACATTCAGGGTAAGGAGAATGTGGTGGCAGATGCTTTGAGTCGCAGGAGACATGTGTTATCATCGATGACCCTTAGTGTGGATTTGAGGAGTCAGATTCTTCAGGCACTTCCTATGGATTCTTGGTATCAGGAAGTGTGCAGAGAGATAGATTCAGGAAGATCTTTGGAAGGTAAGTTTGCAGGTTATGTTCGAGAATTAGATGGTCTTTTAAGCCATTTGGGGAGGATTTATGTGCCATTTTTGGATGAGCTTCGCACCTTGATTCTAGAAGAAGCCCATCGTACACCTTACTTAGCACATCCAAGTGTCAAGAAGATGCATGTTGATTTGAGGCGTTTGTTCTTTTGTTCTGGGATGAAGCGAGATATTGCTAATTTTGTGGCTAGGTACCTTGAGTGTCAGAGAGTTAAGGCAGAACATCAGCACCCGACTGGACTTTTACAGACAAATCTCATTCCTTCTTGGAAGTGGAATATCATCTCCACGGATTTCATAGTAGGATTAATTATGACAGTTCGACGTAATGATGCTATCATGGTCACCGTTGATCAGTTGACTAAGGTGGCACATTTCTCACTGATTAGGTCTTCCTACACAGTAGCTTTTGTAGCTAATGTCTTCATGCGTGACATTGTGAGATTACATGGTATTCCTAGAAAGATCATTTATGATAGAGATCCTGTATTAACATCTGCATTCTAGACATCGTTGCAGCATGAGCTTGGAGCACAGTTAAACTTCAGTTCGGCATATCATCCAAAGACTGATGGTTAGACCGAGAGGGTAAATCAGGTTTTGGAGGATATGTTATGGATGTATGTGATGGATAGGCAGACACATTGGAAGGATTATCTCTACCTGGTGGAGTTTGCTTACAACAATGAGTATCATAGTTCTATTGGCATGGCACCATTTTAGGCATTATATGGACGTCCTTGTTGTACACCATTGAGTTGGGACAGCCTTGAGGATCGCATCCTGTTGGGTCCTGAGATGCTTTGTGATATGGAGCAACAGGTAGTGCATATCCGTGAGCACTTGACTACAGCACAGGATAGGCAGAAGAAGTATGTCGATGCTCATGGGACTAATAAGCAGATTGCTGTGGGTGATAAGGTTTTCTTGAGAGTGTGACCGTGAAAGAGTCCGATCTAATATGGAAAGGGTTCTAAGCTAGCACCTCATTTTGTGGGACCATTTGAGATTCTAGAGAGGATTGGCCCGGTTGCTTACACCTTGCTCTACCGCCCAGCCTAGCTCGCATTCATGATGTTTTCCATGTTTCAGTGCTTCGGCAGTATATTTCTGATATTGTACATGTTCTTGATTGGAATGCATTGCAGGTAGAGGACGGGCAGCTGGCTTTGGACCCGGTTCGTATTCTAGAGTAGTGAATGTTGACCCTCAGGGGTCAAACCATCGAGCAGGTAAGGGTCCA